>OX326953.1:2010000-3210000 GCA_946800315.1 Misopates orontium
GTTAGATATAGTTGAATATTTCTGGCGGTTAGCGCTGGATATTGGACCCTGTAATCATAAAACAAAGTTTTGGTTCGATGATAAATGGTATTAAAGAAAATCTCAATAATTATCCGGCAGTGCATTAATCTGTTAAGCAACTACACCGGTTGGACTGGTGGTTTATAATATTATTTGGGTTGACATTTAGGGCAGCCCAATTTCACCATAAATTGTCCGAACGGGCCTATAAAAAGTGGGCCAGCACGAAGTCCAATTTATATAAGTGGTGTATGTTAAATTGTTAATCGCAATATTGCACATCACCACTATCACCGAAGATATGCACTGGATATACAATTGTAATTTTTCCCAAAGTAAGTAAAATGATTCTATAGAAAGAAGTCGAGAACTATGAAGAAACGCAAGAAAAAAGAAAAAAAAAAGGTGTACGGAAATTTGTATAAATGTACTCTCTCTCTCTCTCTCTCTAGCTATAATTATATATTTCTCTTTTTGTATTTCTTTTTCGCTTTTTGACTTGTAGTAAAACCGCCCATATGGTTGCATATCCCTTTAATGGGACACTCCACATCAAAATGATAGCTCAGTGGCATGAATTTGGAATTGGATAGTACTATTGCTCACTCTTGGTGGTTCCTACATATTCATCACCTCCAGCCTGTTAAATAAATCTTTATTTTCTCTTTGTTTTTCCATGGTATTTTACTTAAGGATTAAATTGCCGTTTTTATCACACTTCCCATGTTATTAATAAACCTCAAAACTTCATATTTGTCGAAGACATTTCGACAATTTTTAGTAATCGTCAAAAATAATATATTATATTTATTTTTTGACTGACCGTTTCTTATATATAAGATTTATGCTTTACGCCCGAAAATATCGACGTGTTCCAAGAAAAAGGTTTGTGCACTTTAAAGCCTATTTCCATATTGATAAATTGGTAACTTTCCATTACACATAGTAAAATCCACTCACAAGTCACGAGTAACAAAATCCAATAAATCATCAAAAAAAAGTAACACAATCTAACTCCCACTAAGTTCAAGGATCTATCTTCCCTGCAGAAATGTGACGCTACGGTTACTTAAAATTACAACACAATTAGATTTTTCCCCCTAAAGTATGCAGCAAAAATACAACAATGGGATTTTAGTTTTTGATTATATGATATAATATCTATTAATTACTATGTCCCCCTTAAAAAGGCTACGTAATTGCATTTCTAAGATTGTCAAAAACGAAAAAGTAGTAATTTGTTGAGTCAAATAATGAAATTGACGTAAAAACTTCGCATATTTTATTTTTTCAAACAAACAGATTGGTTTAAAAGAAAAAGACAAATACGGGTTTTGACTTTGACCATCAAACCCCCTCTAAACATGCATTTGGTGTTTATATCCACTGACACAAAATTGGCCTCATGCTTCTGGCACCATACTCTCCATGTGATCTCATGCCCTTCTCAACATCTTCTCCTCCATTATTTTACCACCTTATATTATATACAAGAAAATAGTGTATTTTTTATCTCCACGATTTAATCTAATTGTTAAAATATTTCATACTGAATATTTTGTTTCCTTTTCAAATATTTCTTTTACCACTAGGTTACGTTATAAGATTTATAATAATATAATTATAATATAAGAATAATGATGTATTTTTGAATTATAAGGATGTGATGAGGAATTAAGTGTTAAGTGTGTGGGTCCACATCCGTACTTTACTCGTTCCCGTCTCTTTAGAGGGGCAATTTTGTCTAGTTCACGCGACCTCTACAGGCTAACGGACAAATCTTGCCGTTAATAAGCCTCAGCGTTTTCATGAATAATTCCGCTTTTAACCCTGCTGATGCAGCTATTAGCTTTACCGCCATTTGATATGGTACTCCACTCGGCTAATCGGCTTGGGCTTGGCCCACTGTTAGCCGGTTAATCTAAATCCATTTTATCTCTTCTTTTTCTTTTTTTCTTTTTTCAGGGTTCTAAAATTGTGTAAAGAGAGGTTACAAAAGTTGAAAAAGAAAGATGACATTGTGACAAAATCTTGTAATTTGTGTGGAGGATGGAGTAAAGCTTAAACTTAGTATCTAATTTTTTAGAGTTCTAAAATTTGTTGTACATCAGGTCTAGATAAGCAACTAATAACAAAAAATTGCTAAAGTAACATGAAGAAATATATTTTCTTTCAATCTAACTTCATTTCCTTTTTCAATCGAGAAGAAAAAGGCCAAAATAATATACTAAAACTCAACGAAATCGTAGAATGATTCGTACATGATGAATTACCATTACAATTTTTTTTATAAATAAAATGAGCCATATATTTTCGTGTATATCTTTTTTTTTTTTTTTTTTTATATGTAGATCTTTTCATATATATATATATACTTTTTAAGGGTAATATATATGTATGTATGTACTACGCACGCAAGCAAAATCTTATAGTAAAAATCAGTAAAAAGTAAAGGAAATAGATACTAAAGTTCGTAGAGAATCTAGCACGGAACAGTGGGATAGTGTGGAAATTGATTTACTTTCCATTGAAGGTAAAATTCTTGCATAAGCCACTTCTTCCTTTATATAGCAAAACCTTTTTAAAATATAGGGGAAATTGCATCAACTTCCTTTGAACTATTTAAAATTAGCATATACTCTCCTAATATTAAAATACTGGAAAAGTGCTATTGTATGTTCATTTTCCCATCAAACATGTCCATCTTGTAATGGGATAATTAAAAAGATTTATTCACATACGTGCATTAAAGCTCGAAGTTGAATTTTAGGTAATGTGACCCCGGATGTTTTGAGAGGTCTTTGATAATTTAGAAAACATGCTGGTTCGTAAATGATAATAGTTCAAATTTAAGGAGATCATAGTGCAATTTTTCCCAATTGGGAGAGTACTTGTTGTCCAAGTTTTAAGGCATCAAAAGGTCGAGCTATATAAGTTGTAACATGCATTAAAGTTGGAGAATGTTCAAAGTAAAAGTAAAAAGAATTAGGAAAATTAATTGGATCTGAAAATATCTAAAGCTAGAATCTCTGTAATCCGTCTCTCTCACACAATTATATGCACCATTTTTTTTTTGTATCACATTTACAATTTACGCATTCGCTGCTAAATAGATAATATTCTTTTAGAGATTTGCATTTGTATTTATCAATATTTTTGAAACAAAAAGAAAATGAAAACCCCCATATATTATTTTGAATCTACACTTTTTAGGTCATAAATAAATGGATATCCGTACCTGAAACCTAATGTTCTTGCTCATATTTTTTACTTTTAATATACATATTTCAGATCATAAACAAAAAGTGTAGTCATGAGTCTATCACACGAAATGATACGGGCCTAGTTATTATTATTATTATTATTGTTATTATTATTATGTACATGTGTGAAGATAATGTGTATTAGTTAACTAATTAATTATTAGTATTTATTAAGTTATATTGTAATTATCCTTAATGCAGTTAGTAGGAGTTATTTTAGGAGTTATTATAGTAGTGGGTATTGGGTAGTTATCAGTTTATTTCTACATCTATATATTTTGAAAGTTAACGTGTATGAAGGCAAGAAGAAAAAATAAAATTTATCTTTTTAGTTTAAAGTTCTGTCCCTCTCATCTCCAATTCTTAGGAGTTGGAATTAAGACAAATTAAGGATCTCTGATCCTTATCACGAAATCTGTTTAATGTGCTTAATAAAATAGTATGTAAAATAGCAAATACGAAAGAGTTGAAATTATATGAAAAGAATAACATTAAAGTGGCGACCAGTCACTGAAATAACAAATAAGGGCAGTGGCGGAAGATATGGATTGTCACTATATATGTAATGGTGGGTGGGGTAATCCACCCACCCACCCCACCACACGTCTCATCTCTCATGCTAAAATAATACCTAGGTATTTGAGCTTTGAATGAAGAATCTCCCATCGGAATTATCCCATCTTAACCCACTTTTTTGACTTATATCATTCTGATCAATTAATCTCACTTCTTTATTCAGAATATTCCTTAAATTTATTTATTGGGTTCTTGCTTCTCCAAGGCAAGTAACTCTTAGAATGTACTCAAAATATTAATATTTATTTATACTTAGGGGGAGGGGCTAGCTAGGATGCAAATAGTGCGTCCTACTATCATTCCAAAGCTTAAATCGGATTTTAGGAGACAGTGTCAGTTGATTCTTCACATGTGCATCTGTACGGAGATTGAAATTTTGGGCACTCTAGGATTTTTTGGAAACCATAATGGTTGTCGTTGATAATCTTGTGATTTAGAACATTTTCTCGTGTTCCTATAGTTGTAAAAACTGATGTTATATTTCTGTGATAGTGTTGAATATGTGATGCATATAATTTTATGTGGTGTGTTATTTTTTGGAATATGGACGGGTTATTAACTGTTTTGTTTTTCTTAGCTAGATGAGGTTAGTGATAAGAATAATGCAAAAGAGTAATTTGATGTTCATTAGTTTTATATGTGTATCTAGGTAGTGTGTTGGTGTTGCAATAGTTATAATTTTTGTGATTTAAGTTTAAAGTTCTTTGCTAACCTGGATTGATCCTGAGGACTTCTAATTTTTTTGTTACTATAGGTGTGGCAACCTTCGGGTTAGATTTAGTAGTTTGCAGATTTCGTTAAGCCATATAAATTACATTAGGTAAACGTAATGCATGACATATACAGGCTTAGAACTTAGAATCAAATTGTTCTCTTTGAAAATCGAATTCTGAGACCAATTAGAAACAATTTTATTTGTTTAATTAATTAGAGCATGCACCTTTACTAATCTATTGTCACTACTGTTAATTGGTGGATCCTTACGTCTAAATCAAAGATCATACAAACCCTAGCCCTAGCACGTTATCCTTATATTTTTCCAATATACTACAAAGTTGACCTAACGAGCCCAACTTTATTCAGCATTGGGTTTTAATTAGCATTGGTATATTCAAATCAGACATGGATGTCTCACGATTATTATAAAAATTATGGAAGTGCGACGCAAAATATACAGGACATTTAGCCTAAAAACGCTTTTAAAGGCTTCATACTATTGCCTACTTTTATTTGTCCTAACTTCTAAGTTGTAACTATTTTATATAGGACAATTCTTGAATTTAGTATTTTATTGTCCTTGAGAATGAAACCAAACACGCGTTTAACATGTAAATTAAATTAAAGGAATTATTGAGACTACCGACTAATTATTGTCTTTGAAAAGGACAGTGTTTTTCTTGATTACTGATTAATATTTCTGTTACTAATTATTGTCTTTGAAAAGGACAGTGTTTTTCTTGATTACTGATTAATATTTCTGTTTTAGTAAGCCGGCATGGAATCGTGAACTTTAATTAATAATAATTGCAACGACGGAAGTGTGTCGGCCGATAATAAAAAATTGGACGGAAGAGTTATATAGCAATCCAAGTCTATTTATTGGAGGAGAAGACAAGTTTAAAAATATTAAATTATTTGCAGCTTGTTTAATTTAGGAGATTTTCGTCGAGGTCTGAACTTTTTTTTTTTTTGGGGATCGGCCAAGAAAGGGAATTTATGAAAAAGGAGGGTTTGAATAATTATACGATGACTCTTAATAGTTAGAAAGAATACGTTTGATTTGAGTTGGAGATACATGTATAATGTGGGTGCTTTTTAATAACCGACTCTATAATTAATAATTAAATTATAATTTGAAATATTTTTGTAATTATACTAAATATTAAACATTATAGGTATTCTTTTAGTTACGCATGCATGTGTCCATAAAATGGTAGTTGTGGACTTGTGGTCCAAGATCCCGTCGAATGCGTCAAAAATTGTAAAAGATTAAATAATCAGTCAACTAAATTTTTTAGACAATGTGATAATTTATTATGTGACAGAGTTTGTGAATTTGAATTTTACCACCTGTCACTTACAAAAATAAGAACACGCGATAAGTTTTATTATATATATTATCACAACCTACATATGAAAAAGGAAAAAAAAATCGTATTGGAATTGTTGGAATCCACTCCGCGTCTTTCTATTACACTATGAACTTAATGACTTTTAGCAACTTTTGTTTTAAAATGAGAAAAAAAAAATACTCCACTAACTGAACCAATCTTTAAAAGTTGAGGCCCGTGAAGAAAAAATATTTTACGTCGTTAGTACGTAAATAATGTTGTGCAACCATGGCTAAAGATAGATTTTTGATATTTTCTAAATGTAGTTAATAATTGTTTCACTTTATCATCTCAACTATTTGCACTAATAATCTAATTGAATATACCAAGTCCTCGTAATGATAGGGCGGTTGCACGAAATAATCCTCAGGAGAGGTGATATGTTTCTACTAAAGAATAATTAATTTAATGCCCTCACGGAAATTATTGGTGCCTTTAGGAAATAGTTTATTATTTCTTTTGCTGAGAAAATGACATTTAGATAGTCTATCAATCTCCATATCTCAGATAACGACGGAATTTGAAATCATGAAATCCACTGATTTAAACTTTCGAGCCTACTTGCTTCCTTCCCATTAATCAACACTAGTAACTGGATAACGTTTTTTTTTCTTTTTCTCTAGTACAAACTATACATTTATATAATTTTACGTTTCGTTACATTTAAGGTTAATTGTGAATAAAAAGTTGGTCCAATAAATTTCACATGTCAGAGTTTAATTATTTTTTTATATATAATATAATATATAATTATGAATATAGATATTGATAATCAGGACGAAATTGAGAAGTAAGCTCATGAAAAAATCGATCACATTGGGTGGTTGTAGAGTAAAAGACTGATTTGTCTGTAAAGTGCATACTCTACTTGGGCTAGATACTTTTAATGCTTAATTAAATTAATTAACTTGTAACTAGAAAATCTACATTGACCTAGTCTAAGTAAAAAATAATCTAAAAGACCATAATGCTATAAAGGGAGAACTCTTCATCAGTTATTTGAGAAAATATAACACCGCTCCATTTTAAAATTTTTGTGTATTTATTATGTGTAATTATTAAGATACTTTTGGTGTTTTTAATTTTTACTTACAGAAAGATTCAATTCTTGTAATTAAATTATGAAAAAATGATACATATTTTTCTTAGAGAATCATATATTAAGACTTAATTTTAGAATTTTTTTAATTTCATAACTAATGTTGCAAATGACATTTCTTTTTTGTGATGAAGAAGTTAAAGTATTTGAGACGATGGGCAAAATTGGTCCACATATAAATGATTAAGTAGGTTGAACAATATTAAGTGGTCATCTACCAAAACCACTTGTTTCGATAATCATTTTATATTTCGAATATCTGATGTTCTTTTTACCCACTATTTTCTTAGAATTCAATCGATATCCCGTAATAGAGTCAAAGCAATAGTTGCTGACTTGCGGGTACTACTAATTATATATGTGTTTTGATTCGACTAAGTTAATACATTAATATTTGAACAACTAATTTTGTTATGCCATTAAATAATAAATTACATACAATATTGCCTTTCTACGGTTTATACTTTACACACAACACTTCGTACGCACGTGTCGAATGAAATTCACTTAATTAATTATCATAATAAAACGTCATTCAGAGAAGTTGTACAGATAAATAGCCATTTGTAGCAATTGTTTGTGGCTCAGTGAAAACGTTCTTGATATAAGTATAGTTCACTAAGATATATATATATATATATATATATATATATATATATATATATATATATATATATATATATATATATATATATATATATATATATATATATATATATATATATATATATATATATATCCTTCATAATCATATGGTCTCACATTTTACTTTTCCCCTAATCATATCACATATATAACTGATTAAATTATTTCAATTAAAGAGTAAATAGTTTGATATATAGTTATAATTAGAAGTTGTCTGTGTGTTATAATTGATAAAAGATTGAAAGAAATAGTATCATTATCATTTGTTACAGTACTCATTATCATTTAATTTTTCGCATTTGAATATTAATTTATTTGCAATTTGATAATTCAAATTATGATGCTATGTAAACGAAAAGATATCATACAAAATTATGATATAACTGAGATATTGTTGGAAAAAATTGCAATTGGGCTTATTGAGAAGGCCCAAACAATATTTGTGTGTGTGAATGTAATAGCTTATTGATAAGCTAGTGGGATTTGTCCCACATTGAAATTTTACTACACTTGAAGCATGTTTATATTATTTTGTGCTTTAGTAAGGTGTAGTGAAGTGGTGAAGATAGGCTCCTCGCACCGTCGTCGTCGTCCGTCTCGTCGCGCGTGTCTGGCAATCTTTTTGGTGAAATTTTATTTATTTATTTTAATAAATAAAATATTCTGGAATTAATATTTTAATTTTCAGAAAATCAAATTCACACTTAATAGCTTAGCTGTTACTCGGTGGTTTAAGTGCTGCATTTGAACGGCTTAAATGAGGCTTTTAATTGCTGCGTTGAACAGCTTAATGGTGCCATAACTTGGAAAACGTTTCAGACGTTTTTGAATTAGGATTAATGGCTAATTGATCCGAAATTGATCCCTGCAATGATGATTTTGGCTGTTTCGTTTTCCTTCCTCTGCCTATATATAGTGAGGCCTCAGGCAGTGGAAAATCATCCAAAAACATTCTCACATAGCATTTCATACACTCAAAGTTTTCTGCAATATCACCGAGTCCGATTGAGAGGAGCAGCTTGAGCTTCGAGGCTGTTCTTGGCGACCAGACGTTGTACCTTGGGAGTTCGTATCCATTGAGGGCGGAAGCTATACGCCGGCGATATAGAACTTAAGGGGAAAGGGGAATCTCTTGACTCGTCTGCATAATCAACAAGTTTCTGTATTGAGGTTTATCTTGTTTACGGTTTTGCATCTCTTGTAATTATCGTTATTATATGTTGTATGTTCTATGATTTAAGCACGTAACCAACAGATATTACAGAAACGTGTAAAGTAGATTCGAAATCCCGTTTACCCAAACTTGACCCAAGGACCATTTTAATTACTAAGAACTAATAATTATATAAAAGACCAAATAAATAAAATCCAGAAGTTCGATGTAGCTATTTACCCTAAACTAAGTACTTTTAATCCTGTCACGATATTTATGTATCCGATCTCCATTTGTTACTAAGCCCTCTTAGCCACCCAACTTGGATATATGATGCTGTCCATTATCATATAAATGGACACCTATCGTGGAGTTATAGTCAGTTTAATTATGATTGAAGTAAGTAACGTTCGAAAATTGACCAATTTGGCGTCAAGCTATAAAATGTAATTTATAATTGTGAAATATATTTATTTTTTTGTGCTTTTAATCTAGGTAAGAAATCCAAAAAAAAAAGGATCTCACGGGCCAGTATTAAATATATGAAAAGCTTGTCGTACAATGATCCGATTCTTGTAGAAGATGGTTACATATTCACTTTTTTATGAAATATATATAATCATTTTTACAAAGCATAATTGGTGCTTCTCATGAAGAAAAAGGCACGTGAACTCGTGAATTAAGAACATACAAAATTAACTGAAAAGTGTTGAAACTTGACACAAACAGCTCGCAAAACATGCATTGCAGCTTTTGTTGACAATTCTTGAACCTAAATTAACTTTAGACCACTGCTAGTGCTGGTAATCATCCTGTACCTCGGGATGTTCTTACCTGCCCTCAATGGTAGAAAACATCCCCTCACATGTGGTGGGCCCCACATCAGATGTGGGGCCCACCACATGTGAGGGGGATGTTTTCTACCATTGAGGGCAGGTAAGTGTTGCACCTGCACCTCAGCACAAGTTCCTGCCATCTGTACCTCTTGGTTAGAGGTTAGAACTTGCAACATTGGAGTAATTTATTTCATCTAGATTGTAGTTCTCGTGGTGTACTTTCTACTATTTATATGTTTATTTTATTAATAATTATTTGAGAATTGTATTATTATTAGATTTGGTTATATGCTAAAATTTTAAAATAAGTATAAAATTTATTCGGTTATATTAAAAATTGATAAAATTAACAAAGCTTTGTTTATGAAACTTTTGTTGATGTGGATTAGTTTTGCTGTATATACGTTTTGATTGTTTATAAAACTATTTTAGAGTTTCTGTATACTTGAAAACGATTGATCCCAATAAACTTATAATAAATCATATCATGATAGTGTAAACAACATAAGAATTCATTATTTATGTTATGTTATATCTAATTTTGAAATTCCTTTCAGATTTCGTGGAAATTTGCTGTTTATTGTGCCAATAAGATTTAAATTATGATTTTTATCATAAAATGTTCTTAATGTTGTCGACAAATTGAAATATTTTGTGAAATTAGTATAGGATCACATGCGTATACTAGCAAGTTGGAATTGGTAGAACCATTCACGGTTGGCATTGGATCTGGAACTGGAGACAATGCATTAAATGAGGGCCACTGAACAGGATAAAGAATTAGGTATTCTATTATTAGGGGAATTTGATGAAGACTTGCTATTGTTGTTTGTCCTCTTGAATTTAAGGATGTGAACTATAGATAAGGATAGGACCCGAAAAGTTGGCTAAAGGTCATGTTTTGGTAAACAATACATTCACGAATTTTATCAATTTTATATGTTGCTTGTAATAAGCCAGAATATATGAAATTGTTCAAGTGGCTTGCTTCATAGGTTCATCTGATGAAACTGTGAGCATAAATAAATAATTAAATACAAAAGTTATAAATTGAAAAAGAATATTATCAGTAGACTACATTTGCGAGTTCTAGGAATAATGAATAAAATTGCAAAAAATTTGATGTAAACTAAGTAAAAAATAAATAACTGTATTTAAGAATTATAAAAACTTAAAAATATGTATCACACCACCCTAAAGTTGAAGGATTATTTTGGATTTCACCCAAAGTACAATAGTCTTTTAATTACCTCTGACGAAGCACATATAAAACTTCTGAAATCAAGTCTCAAAGAACCGCCTCAAATTGTTTTTGATCCTAGACGAACCTTGAGTAGCATGTTTCTCATAACACTGAGTTTAATACATTCAGCAAGTTCAATTAAGCAAAAATCAAGCTGAAGACGTGAAACATAGCAATTAAGTACCAAACTTATTCCACCACTCTTAGTACAAAGTTTATGTATACTTCACTCATAATAACTAGGTGTTTGACTGAAGTGTACATAAACTATAGTTCCTATTTCTGGAGAGTGGTCGAAACACGTTTTCGAATAGCCAAATGCAATTGATAATCATTTTAACAAAAAGATAAAAAAATAAACAAAAAGCATCTAGTATTATAATATGTAAATACTCGCATTTGAAATAGATCAAAGCTAACCACCCACCACATAAAACTAAGCACCTAAATTGAGTAGTTAAGGCTATGCGATTTAAGAATTCTATAGCTTCTAAACATGTTTATGTCATGTTACGATCGTTATTGTTTGTTGTTTGCGGGTTAATGCATCTAGTTCGGAGTTCATCCACCAATAAGTCGTATAGATAAACCAACGTATGTATAAATTTATAAAAATAAAATATAGTACGACTTATGTATACACACAATCCTTAATAGCTTCAAAACTCAAAGCTAAAACCAGTATTTGACAAAGGAATTTAGGGTTTCGTGCGACACTAAAAGCTATCACAAATTAGTATAACGCTCCGCCACTCCGGCTAACGTACAACTCATTTATAAGCCTCTACGTTACTGGAGAAGCAGAAACCAGTTGTACCTTTGCAGTACATGGTGGGCCCCACAGGAAAGTTGTCAATGGACCCGTGAACACTGTACCACATTTTTGACATTTAATTATGTTTTAGGCGGATTGTGACGAATTGGAGCAATCATAACAAACTTCCTCAAAAGTAACGGTGGGGTGTGCCACACTGAAACCTTTCTCATTGTGATGCCATTTCAATCTGATAAGACTAGACTATCAATATTATTTGTAGCAGATATTCGTGTCGAGTGTCAACGCCGTTAGATTTTTTCGTAAATTAATGACATATACTTAAAAGTTGTTAGCTTGTCTTTGTCACATTTGTCCCTTCACAAAAAAAAAAAAAAAAAAAAAAACACTCCAACCCCAATAACAGTAAAGAGTTGGTATAATTATAAAAGCAATTTATTTTAATTTCTTGGTGTTACACAAAATAATCCAACTTATGGGGTAAGTGATATAATTTTATTTTATTGTGTAAGCAATTATAGAACACATGCATAGACACCAAAACCAATAATACAAAACGAGGGACACAGTGCAACACAGTGAGTGGCCCCTAATGTTTTTCATCAACTTCATGAAATTTGTACCCCACCCCCACATTACTCTCCATAATTTCAACCACACTGCACATACTCTTAGTTGGAACATAATTCAATTGTGTCAGAGGGTTACAAAACATGCCCATTTGCCTCTTAATAGTATATTACTAATGGAGAAATTCAAAGTAGTCAGTAGTCCATGTTGTTTTAGATATATACTATTTTTTTGGAGTGTGAAAAATATTAAATAATATACGTATGTAAATAATTGATGAAAGATAAGTTTCTTGTTACATTGAGTCTTGATTCATAGTAACATTTTTGTGTTCCCGATAGCAAATGTTAAGATCATGCTTTTTGCATTGTTCTCACATCCTTCACTCAATTTTATACTTTAAGTTTTAAACAGTTATATCGGTGAAGTTTTATTTTATTACTTTTTTTCCGAAGAAATATTAAAAGAATACAAATTGATCAAAAATTACCAAACCAGAATCGACAACTATTAATCAACCAAAGGGATTTAATTCGTAAGAGGATGTGAATGTTACAATTATCTAGTCAAGCCCCTCTATAGATGTAGGTAAATATACAAGTAGGAAGTGCGTGAACGTTTCTTGACCCTAAAAAAATCGTGAGCGATAGCTAAGTCGCAAATATTGGTCAGTGAAGAGTCCACAATACACGAGAAAAACACATAAGTTGGATAAGGGATATTATCATGAATCTCATTTTACATTGGTCACGTAATATTATTTTTTGGACTAACTTATATAGTATGGTGGCCATATTACTTATTTACCAATATCGACCCGTGACGTTCTCTACCACATTTTATTTAAGGCAAAGACATTCATTTCAGATTCCTAATCATTTGGCTTCCTTAATTTTTTCTAAATATCTTTAGAGCAAAGTTAACTTCATATTTTAAAATTTAACACACCAGACACAATTTCCTAATACAGTTCACACGCATGTGACTGTGGACGCCCACGTTCACACCGTGTTATAATAATGTTTGACCAAACCTTTCACGTCTTTGACCTTCTTTCTATAAAAAATATGGGATAAGATTGAAAAATAAAAAAAAACAATGCATTATAAATGTGGAAAAAAATTGAAAAGCTAATACGCATGCCCTACTTTTGAAATTCAACATTTTCTTTTACAAATTTAATTTGTGCGAACGATTTATATTACGGCCGTTCCAAAGTAATGAAGAATGAAGAAGAATATACTTTGCATCGTCAACAAGTATCACTCTAATTGGATAAACACTATAAAACTACATTTTTCATGCATTAAAAATTCGACCATAATTATGTTATGTAGTTGGTTATTTCAAACAAAAACTTAGGCAAACGGACTATTTTTCACTGCAAAATGATTAACAATTGCACTAAGAAGTTGCATAGAGTAAATTAAGTTGAGAGGCAAACACTAAAATGAGAGAGAAACAGGCAGGAGATATGGAACCTTGGATTATAAAATCCCATTCCCTTTCACTTTTATTTCTGTTTTTCAACATATAAACATAATATAAACATTCCCCATCAGAAAATCCACCACCATCACCCACTTACATCTCATTGTCTAAAAGCTTTTAATATATATTATCATCATCTATCAAATACTCACTATCATCAAAGACTAATCTAAACTTAGGATTCAAAAGGGATAAAGAGAAAAAAGAGACAGATGACCAAAAAACATAAAAATCAAAATAAAACCATTTCCATGTATATAATGGCGCATCAAGACTAGCAAGTCATGAAACTATGAACTGAACCACCACTACCCTGCAAATCAAGAGGTTTACTCGGGTCGGAACTTTGTCGTGGATCGCTCACATAACCGTACAACTCGACGTATTTTCGTCGCTGAACATTGCATATTGATCAGCCCTTTCACCGGGTGGTGGAGGGTAGGGGTAGGGTGGGTAAGGAGGCATGTAATTGACAGCCGGTGGTGGACGAGCGTACATCATAGGCTGAAACCTCTCATTCCCATTGGCACGTTGAGCGTTCATCATCATCGCTGCCATTTGCTGTTGTTGGTAGGGGTTTCCACCCATGTGCTCCGGCCCTCCACCGGGAAAATGCCCACCTCCACCGCCACTGGCCATAGCGGAGGCCGGCAAGCCTTGGACCGCGGCAAGATTGCCCATTTGGCCCATTGGTGGTAAATTACCCATTTGATGGCCCATTGGCATGTTACCCATTGGGCCCCCACCACCACCACCACTCATAGCCATCATGTTAGGCATGCCATGAGGCCCATCATTCATTCCACCACCTTTCTTGGCCCCATTAGGCATCATAAAACTGTTTCCACCAGCAGGCCCACCGCCACCTCCATTCTTGCTCTGACCACCGTTTTTACCGTCTTGAGGCGGTCCACCGCCATTCTTGCCACCTTTTACACCACCTTGACTTTGGTTTCCACCATTCTTACCACCCTTTCCACCACCTTTATCACCACCACCACCGCCGCCGCCGCCAAGATTCATCGGCATCATCGGCATACTTCCACCACCACCGCCGCCCTTCTTCCCATTGGCACCATTATTTCCACCACCATTAGCACCACCTTTCATGAAATTCTGCGCGTTCATCATATTCCCCATCAACATACCAGGCATCGGTCCACCACCATGCCCGTTGCCCATCATCGGCTTCCCCTTATTCAGAGGCGCATCGTCCATATCATCAAGATCATCCTCATCAGTGTAGTCATCATCATCATCGTCGTCAAAATCATCATCAAAGTCGTCATCACTCATATCATCATCCTCCGGCAAATTGAACTTCACCGCCTTTGGGTCCTTTCCACCGCCACCGAGAGGCGGCATTTTCATGTCTTTCATAAAGTTAGGGGGCAATTTCATATCTTGGAACCCTTTTAACTGCTGAAGCTGCTGCAGTTGTGGGTTCTGACCGCCACCACCACCGCCTTTCGGCTGGTTTCCACCTCCTCCACCGCCTTTTTGACCTTGGCCCTTGTTATTTCCACCTTTGCCACTGTCAATTTGGAGGTTCTTGAAATTTTGCAGCAAGTTTTGGTTATTGTTATTGTTACCCTTTGGTGCACCCCACAACTCTGCATGTTTCCCATTTTTGGTGAGCTTCTTGATAAGTGTGGCTGGGTCAACATTGCCAGATACTGTGACCTTCCCCTGCTCAGAGTCTATTTTTAAGGTGTACACTCCTACAATAAAAAAAAGATTGTTTGTTTTATGTCAATTAGTGAGAATTCAAGCCAAATTAAAACACTTTGAACAAATTTGAGAGCAAAATATTTACAATAGACTACTGAACCGACCAACAAATTACGCAAGCTTTGACTAGTTATGTGATATATATCAAAACAGAACAGATAATACCAAAAAAAATAAAAATTGGAGTCAAAGAAATAGGACTATACCTTCAATTTTCTGCAAGATTTTCTTCACTTTATGCTTACATCCATCACAGTGTATATGGACTTTAAGAACACAAGTCTGCATGAACAAGCAAAGCCAGAGAACACAAACAGGGTAAAGTTCACAACTTTATCACTCTTAACAAAGAAACAGAGCCAGAACCAAGAAATTAAGAACACGGGAACAAAAAACCCAACAATCTGAGTGAAAACATCTACTACTACTAAAATTAATAAGAAAATGCATCACCCCACAAAATAAAATCAACAACAAACAAGAAGAAAGAGAAATTTGAAACAGTAACAGTGAAAATGCACACACTTGCCATTTTATCTTATTTAACAACAAAATGAGGGAGAGAACAAGGTACCTGGATCTTCAAGAACTCTTCTTTACTCATCTTTAGCCACTAAAAATTCAAGAACAGGGGTTGAAATAATGCACCGACTTGAAACAAATTAAAAGGGACAGATCTGAACAACAATAAATTACAAGGCAAAAGGAAAAAGATTCAGTAAACCGACACACAGAGCAAAGCTTAAGGGCGGTTGTTGAACAACATTAATACTCCTCTGTTTTCCTCTGTTTCAGAGTTTTAAGAGAGAGAAAGACAAGTGCGTGTTGTGTGAGAGAGAGTTAAAAGAGAGATGTATCTACTAAAACAAAGTGCACAACTCTCACTTTCTTTGGGGGTTTGGGGTTGGCTTTATTTATGGGGTATTTTTTATTACAGCTTATGAAAAAAAGTATTAAATGTGTTTTTTTGTTTCTTGGAACAGGGGAGGATAATTACTGCATAAGCCAACTCTGTTTTTTTATAAGTATATTTTGTTAGTTTATGTGAGCTGTCGGCTACTCGGCTTGGCTTTGAGTTTTTCTGTCACCGCTTGGGTTTGGCTTAACTATATATGATGGTTAAGTTAATCAGTAATAGTAACTATGGTTAAGTTGGAATCCAAAAAGTGATGTTATGTGAGTATTTATTGTTTACCTGCAGATGTGTTGAATTTCTTGTCAGATTTTCCGCACTGAAAATTGGTCTTTGCAGTAAATTTTGTCATTTATATAATGGTTGTTACATTAGTAGGGATAATTTCATTTATACCCTTGAGATTCTGACTGATTACATAATTATCTTCTACTGTTTGTTATAATTATAAACACCCTTTAAAATTTGAAAGAGCATTACACGTATTTCTGAGAATTAAAATTTTAATTCTGACAGAACATTATCTTGTACTGTTTTAAAGTTTTTCTGTGATTTTGGCATTTTGCGAATAGTATGAGATAATTCTGTAATTATACAAAATCTCAGGGATGTAGCTGCACATTTTATATTTACTTTTAATCACTCGGATTATATGATATTTTGTCTGTTCAAACTCTCAATTATTTGTGTGACCAATGAAGTCACACTCTTGACACGATTGACTACTCGCTTTCCTTGTGACCATTCTTTGAAATCTTCAGTGTATAATGTTAATTATCATGATTACGAATTAGATTCTTCATATTTTGTGCAGTATTAAATGGCATGATTACGGATTAGATCATTTATTTGTAGTCTCCAATGTGGGATAAAGAAACTTAGAAGGCACCCAAAACTTTAATCAGCAAAGAAAAAATGCTGAGAAAATGATGACAATTGTGGAAAAAGTTCTTAAGCAGACACAAAAGTAAAATTCCTTGCTCGTAATTATCTATCACCAGTTTTTTTAAAACCAATAGATAGATCCTACACATAGAATTTACGATTTTTTTTGTAGACTTTTGTATGTTGTAAATGGTCATGAGTCACGACGACAAGGAAGAGAATTCTCCAGCATATAAGACAATTTGGTCACATTGATCGAGGCCATCGATCACACCGGCCAAGCACAAGACTACGTTGCCAAATTCATTTAGTGATCGTGGACTTCTACTCCCTTGACCTTCTAGATCAATGTGACACGCGCTGCTTAATTAAAGTAGTCCTAGATCATTAATCGAGAACCGTTAAGCTACTTAACTATAAATATTCGTACTTTACACAAAAAATATATGTTACGCTAATCAAATAATTGGCTTGATCAATCGATCATAGTTGTCTCTATAAATAGACTTTTCCATTGTATTTGGTCACAAACTTGACTTTATTGGCTTAGACATTAGAGGTTTATGCCAGAACGTTCAGACACAGTCCCACGTGCATTATTTTTAGATTATGTCAATTTAAAGTTAAGTTAAGCATAATTTAAGGTGATCTAATTTGATTTTGTGTAGAATTTATATCCAACAAAGGAATTATTATTATTATTTTTTTTTTTTATCAAATTTGACTTAAGCTAAAATAGTTCAAAAATGACCTACTCTTATTAGATTACTATGATGTTTTGAGCACATCACAATATTACGATTTACTAACCCAAGGAAGGTTTCAACAAGTTGCTACAACTTTATCAGGTTTTTCTCACAATAATAGGAGAAAATGGATAGGAAATCTTCGGGTGACCCTTCACCAAACGCGACTCTTTATTACAATCTGATTGCAAATTAAGGTGAAGTTAAACTTAAACCACAATCTAAGATTCTTTAAGTTTTACTTTTGCCAATTAAGACATTTCTTAGATTGATGTAACTTGATTTTTCTACGGAGGAGGACATTGATTAGATTAGATGTGTTCTTTTAGAGTTTAGATGTTGTAATTATTACTTGATTAAAACAAGTGGAAATGTTTTTCCTTTCTTTTGCTAGAGCAAAAAATTAAATTTGTCTTAAACTGGCAGTTTTTACTAGCTTTTACAAAAAAGTCAAGTTCTAACTGCTAGTTAATATATTTGATTTTGAGTAATGCCGAGTTTCATATATGAAAAGGATGTGACAAAATGTGTAAATAAAAAGGTCAAATTAAGTCAGGATATACCAATTGAATGAATGACGACTTTTGTCAACAAGCTCCCCTATCAAATGGCTGTTTGAAACTTTTCTTTTTCTTTCTATAAAATAGTTGCAAATAATTCTTATGTGTACTTTTCGACATAAGGACTCCCCTCTACATAAAAGAATATAATTAAGAAAAATCAAACTAATTGAGATTGAGATTGAGGTAAAAATATTGCATGAGAAAAGATACTTATATCATTTTCGCTTAAAAATCCATGTCTTTGATTTTTACAGCTTAAAAAATTAAATAAGAAAACTGGGGTTTCAATCCGAGTTTACTAGAATAAACTAATTTGGTTATTATATGCATGTAGTTTGTACAACACAAAAGCCTAAAGAGAGGGGAAAAAAAGAGTATGGGGAAGTGAGTGACATATCAAAATCACATTTATATATAATTTGTATCTTTCTTCATTTCCAAACTGACACTTTGTGCATTGGAGATAACACACTTTTTTGCTACTAGCTCATGTAATTTATCTAACTAACAAAAAAAAAAAAAAAAAAAAAAAAAAAAAAAAAACAAAGAGTATCATGCCTTTGCCCACCCCCCAACAGAAAAAATCTAAAACAATGACAACGATTGGAAGATATTTGAGAAACTGTTTGCAAAGTAGGCTAACCGACATAAATTACTATAATTTCAAACTTTTTCTTTATGTGTGTTATGTTTTCCTAGAGAAAAACTACGGAATTTCGATAATAGTTAATAATACAAAGCCTAATTTTATGGGAGCACAAAACAATGTTAATCATAACAAACTAGAATATCCAATATTGGAATGCTTGCAAATATTTTTACAAGTAGTTTAGGGATTTTCTACATAAAAACCACTTGAACCATCATGTCAAGCAAAAACCATAAAAGACACAATTATAAAAAAAGAAAACATAAAAGACACAAAATAATAAGGTTACCTCGTAAAGTTTAAAAGGCATTTTTAGTATCTATTAATCTCTTTCTATTTTCTTTCAGTCATTAATTTGATAAAGTAATCATAACCAAGTACATGTACTTAAGAGTATTTTAATGCAATCTCTTTCATAATAGAGTATAAACTGAGAATGAAAAAAAAAATGATACGTTTTTATATTTTTATTATTTAAAGATTTATACACCTTACGAAAAGTGCTTTGAACTTTCTAAACTTTTGTCATTTCATGCGGTGGCGGGTGGCTAAAAGCATTGTACATCAAACTCATGTTTCAGAATTGCGATCCAACTCGTAAATTAGGTTAGCTAGGGGTTGTAGGGGCGGCCACCGTAATCCAAAACTCTTTATAGGGTATTATAGATAGTTTAAGTAAAATTATAACAAACGTTGAATCCATCTTATAAATAGTCTACCTATGTGTAATTATAAATAGTCTACTTATGTGTAATTGTAATTGGACTCGTCAAAGATTATGAATATATTAACTTAGCAAAACTCTCAGAAATAATCTTCTAACGAACTAAGTAACAAATCTATGTTTTTCGTGTATATTTTTAACACCTTTCAAATTGCTTTTGCTCTTTACCATAGTTGAAAATTCATTCACCAGAGTGAAATTATCTCAATCATTTTTTGGATCCTTCTTTTGAATGAATTATGGGCACTTTTCCAAGTTCATATTATAAAGCTTATAATTTACTACCTCTTATGTAAATCTGCAGATCTAGAGCACTTTGCTTTTTCTCTTTTCTCACAAACACGACAGATAGATACCTTCTAAACAAAGAAATGTACATTATACCTAGATCTTGCATTCTAAAACAGATAACTGGTGGTGTTCTGATTGTAATTGCGTATATAGATATTGTGTGATTGATGCATTCCTACATAACAATATTACTCGGTGAATAAGCATTATTTCTTCTATTTATTTTAAAACTTTAATGAACACGTTAGACAAATGTGTACATGTAAATATTCTTCATAACTTATAAAATTACTTTTAAGTTAACAAAAACAACATATTAAGAGTTGATACCATAAAAAAATCAAAACTAGAAAAATCTAACAATTGTTACTCAACCATAAGTGGTGGATAAAAAAATTAGCGAAGAATTAAATTTGAATTATTTTCAATTTATTTTCTCTAAGTTTGCACCCTGTCTCTTTTGCAAGCTAATAAGTGTTGTCGTTCTTAAAAGCCTAAAATCATGATGAAACCCTTGTGCCTTTGTCCTTGCACTTTGTGAATTCTCTCTCAATTTTGAATTTTTTCTACTCTTTGAGGCCCGAGGAGGCCAGAACCCCTTTTTTGCTATAAAGGAAATGTGAAATGTCTGAAAAAGAAACTCAAAACCAACTATAATAATTTTGCTTTGCTACTTTTGGATCTTGAGTTTGTTTCCATTATTACTATTACAGTATTACTTTAATTTTGCTTAATATTTACTCAAAAGATACTAATTCTTATCCTTTTACATACACCTAAGTTATGTTCTCTTCGTTCAAGTCCCGCTAGTGAACTTTCTTTGCCTATCCCTCAAGCAGCAAGCTAGATAAAGGAGAAGAATTGTTTGACGGCTGTGATTGTCAACTTAAAATTCCGAATTATAACAATTTGTCGTGCTACAAATTTTATTAGAGTTTTTCCTACTAAGTGTGCTCTAGGTATCGTGATGCGAGGGTCGGGGTAAGCATATCCAATTTAACATAATTCATGTTTGATTCATATACGAAGTCCATCAAATTGTGATATAACATATTGAATCATAGGAATCTTTAATAATTTCAAGCATTGAAAGCTCTAATGTTTACATTTCATGGGTATCGTTTCCGCATCTCAAATCTCCCGTGTCAAAAATGCATCACTCTTTATATCCCATTAGATTTATGTCATGAATATCAATTGTAAAATAAAGATTTTTTTTTAACTTTTCTAACCATCCATCAAAATATGCATTAAAATTCCACCATACATTTCATACATGGTCATACATTCAACACTAACATTAGAATTATACACCATTTGAAACTTTAGAATTGTACTGTCATTTTTTTTCCTTTTGCAGGGAAAGAATGGTTATTTCTAAAGTATAATTATCATTTAAGATTAGAGTGTTCAAGCTTGTTCCATTACTACCTTTTAGAATGATAAAAGGTTAAATTTGATTGGGTAAAAGCATTTTGCTGCAAGTAATTTTTACAAAATAAATAGTTTCATTTGCATGGTAAAATGAGCTAAGAGTCATGCTAAGCATAATTGCGCATATCCACGGGCGTACGGATGTTTGTACCGAGCGATATTTGAAAAGATTTTGTGCTTTATAACCTTCTTCTTTTCGATATTTCAAATCCACATGATCTACTAATTTTTTTTTTTTTTTTTTTGGTTTATGGATAGATCGAGAGAAGAAAATCCTAGAAATTATTTTGTCAATACCTACATTTTTCAGTTCCGTGGTGGTGAGACATTCTAAGAATCTTATTTTACATTTCTACCAACATAGAATTTGAGATACAATTATTCAATATCACAAAAATGTAATAAGATGAAAAATACTTAGCTGACATCAAAACAAAGTGATGTTTGTCTCAATAACACGTATTGTTAGCATATTAGTATTTTATGTATATTTTTGGTTAAAAGCTCGTTTGTCTTTTTAATCTTTTAGTTGTCTTATTGAAAATATTTTCCATCTCTAGTAAATACTACTCACTTTTGATATTCATTTTTATGTTTTTTTACCTTGATTATTCATGTGAATGTCATGTTTTAACAATCTTAACACATACAATATTTTATTTCGAGTATGGTTTTGTTTGGATACAGTCTTACGATTATATGATTTGCTTTTAGCTCTTGATGTCACACTCGAGTGTTAGGTGTATATTCCTTTTCAATTCCTTACCTTTTTTACTTGTCAAATTCTCTTTGAAAAAGTTCGAAAACATGAGAATATGACATTTTCAAGAGAGAGAAAACTTGCATTTAGATTTGACATTGAGATTCAAATTCGCATCCTTCTTATTTTCTTACTTAAAAGGGGGGCTTATAACTATTGAAATATTTTCGTATTTTTCATGTCATTGTGACAACGAACTTTCAACATTATATACATTAAAAATATCAGGAGACATTGCAATTTCTTTTAACATTTAATATACCAAAATGAAATTTTTTATGTATGCTCGTGATCCTTTAAACGAAGTAATAATAATTAATACCACAAACTATGTAAAAAATAATAAAAAAAAATACTTGGTCCCCATTTGGAAAGTTAGGCTAACTAAGCACTGGCTTTGCCATTAATGTTTCGAGTATAACATGTGACAGCCCACGTTCTAAAATGTTGATTGATAGTGAAATGGAGTAAAATAAAAACAAACAAACTGGCGAGTTTCTCTTTCTTTCTCATGAATATCTAACCGTGTCCTCTACACTTTCTGCTTCTGTAATGCAATGTCCACTTGCCCTAACAAGTCCCTCTCCTATTAAATCCTAGATTTCAGTGTTGTCTAAAAATCAATCCATACGCAAAAGAGATCTAATATTAGTTTTTTGATCATAAATTTTTTCCTTTTTTTTAACCATCAAGGTTAATTTCTAAAATGATCATATTCTTTTAGAAAATATTTAGCGTATTTTACCCTTGTAATCCACAATAAGTCCCCGGTTCAATCGCGAATGATAAGCCTAAACCATATTTGTTCTTTGTGGAACTCTCCCATTAAACCAATCAAGCTTTGATTCTCAATTGATTAGAATACGAAATATGAATCAAACAAACATCATTTCTAGTCGAACACATAAATTATCTTTCTCCACTCATTTCCAATTGTATAATACATCTTTGTTGAATCCTAATCCTCGACGACCATGTTGTTTTGTACCACCCAATCCATGATTTTTTGGTTGTTCAGTTTGTCCATGTAATCCGCATAAGTTGGGAACTTCAACAGGTCACATTAGTACATCTAGAGATTTACGTTTTACATAATCCAAGATTTGTAAAAAAAGTCCCACATCAATGTGGCCATACATGTATTGACGTGAATATGTCAATTTCTTGTCCTATCTCTTTTCTTATTATCACACATTCAATATAACTCTTGCACAATGACAAATTAATGCCCTAATCAAAGAGCAAATACAATTAGGATTTTTTTTGCACATGACCAATTGAATCCAACTCCTCACTTAAAAATAGTCTTCCAGCGTAATCAGTTAGATAGTTATATAGAGCACAGTAACTACCGTTTACCATTTATCTCCCAATTCCATCAGTTGAGCCATACACTTTCAGATTTTGGAAGTTACTTACTGCATGTTATATTGTCTGAATTCTGTAGTTGCAATGTTTCAACTTTTGAACAGAAAATGTTAAGATAAATGTACCTGTGCAGACAGCAGAAGCCAGAAGGAATCTGTAAGGACAACTCATCATTATTGCTATTGGCATCATCAGAAAGGTGGACCCCCTTTTGAGGGTGACATACTTCCTCTCACATCTTCTATTCATCTCTGAAGGTTTTTTTTTGGCATGGGGCACTTTTGGATATTAGTTCAAGATTGATTATTGTACTATTGAGAAGCTCCAATGGTAGTAAGATCTCTCTAATGCTTCCTAGTTTGAAATTAGGATTTTCATCCCTCTTTACCTTAACCACCACTCATCTCAAATTATTTTTTACCTAGCTTAAGTATTTTTTACCAAGGCTGGATTCTCAATGTGTGTGGAGAAATTATTAGGTGCAAATACACCTACACGATAAAGTGGTGTAACTAATTCGACTACTAGTGTCAATGTGCAGGTGGAATGAGTTGTTAAGAAGTTAATGCTCTAGAAAATACCTAAAATTTCGGTTATGCCACGTAAATAGTTTTTTTGTGTGTGAGTGTGTGTGTGTGTGGGTGGGGGGGGGGGGGTACCATTGCATGTGTAGCTCATAAGTGAAGAAGGGTACATTCTTGGGAAAGAAGAAGTTTCAAGTAATGTGCAAATATAGAGAAGCAAATAATTCTGGAATCAACTCTTCAAGAACAGTAAGTAGTTGAGAAAGTGCAGTAGTAAGAGCCACATTAATCAATGGTCCCCCAGTCCCAGAGGCCAATGCATGTGTACAACAAAACAAACTTGATCAATGTTACTGAACCAATTTGTATTTTTCTGCTCACAAGAACCTACAATTAAACCCCAGCCAAAGTTACAGATGCCAGGTTTCTATCTCCTATTGCTAACTTCTATGGCATGTGGTTATTTGCACTATTCCCTTTTTGGCCTGGTGAATTTATTGTGAAGTTTGAAATGAAAAGATCCCTTCAAGCTTATGAAGGGGATCCTAACACCTTATACAAAAATTACAGACCTGTCTGTAGTTTTCGTGCCAAACTCGAGGGGTGTATCTGTATTATTTAAACTGCATGAGAGGTTTTTGTGATTAAACCAAACTTTATGAGACATTGATGTAATTAACTCCAGTAGTAATAAGTCGGCAACACCATTCATCGTAATAGCCAAAGAAATGAGGAAAAGCACCAGCAGAACCAAAATTAGATACTTAAATACAAAAGTTACGTTTTAATACTAAGAAATTTTTGTGATGTTCGTATATGCAAGCAAACGACTAACTGTTTTGATGGTACACAAGCTATATCAATGACTATATAGTGTACATATGTAAACATATACTTTGGTAAAGAAGATAGGCACCCGACTGGAAAGGCTTCAACAACTATAATCTAAATCCAGGATCTGGAGTGAACGAAGAAATGATATATTGACAGTTGCACAAACCTGAAAAGTATACCTAACTAAGATAGGATGGGAAATGAGTAACAAGTTTCATATTTTCTCTTGCAATTCATGAACGCAAATTGATCTCAAAGATCAATGCTATCGATCTTGATTTCCAGGAGAGATTCGATAATTTCTCGGCAGATTGGGCATTTATTTGACTGAAGTCTCAACTCCTTGGCACAGTTGCTGCACATACACTGCAAAAATAAAGTATTTCAATCAAACTATGAATGTTAATAAGATGACAACAAAAGTAAAGACTACAGCTGGAAATAACCAAAGCATTCACATAACGATAACAGCCAAGGCTTTAACCTCAGTCAGCTGGGTTAGGCTATATAAACCACATGGGAATCTGCGACTCAAACACATAACTTCCCTTTTGTCACTCATACTGACTGAGTAAAGAGTCAGCATAAGTACAGTCAATAAAAGTATTAACAAAAGTAATACCCTCTTACTCAAACACGTGAATAAAATTGAAGGACCAATGAATTAGAAAACAAGAGAACAAAAGCCTTAGTTGCTTCAGCACCACTTCCGATATGCCTAATGATCTTATTTCCTTGCACACTATACTGACTTTACATCTAATTACATTCTATATGGACATTATCAAGCTTTACAGATCGAAGTATAGAGTAGGAATGGATCGCATATATGTATATTTATATATATAACACTCACTATCTTGAATAGCACTGTGTTGTTTTTGGGTGGAAGTCTTTCTAGTATCAGTAAAAAATATCATTATGGATTGAATAGCCCCAGATAAGTCATCTTAGTGTATATAAAAGGTTTTCCAAACATTTTTTTGGTTTTTTTGGACTCGAAACAAAATCAGAGCATAAGCATAAAAGCTTCCAGTAGAAAACCACAAAGAATAAACATTCAGATTTCAGCCTAAAAAGGTAAAAGTAACAAATAAGTACTTGCACCAAGGATAGATAGAATTCCTAATGTAACATTCAACAACCGGTTGATTAATTGACATTTGCAGAACCGGCAAATCATGTAATAACCAAATAGCCTGAGTTTTCCTCGACCTAAAAGAATATCAAACTGCAAACCTATAGCAGAGTAAAAGTCAAGACTTCCAAGGCATAGCAACCTCGAAGACGTCTGAAATGCACATATAAAATCTGTTCATCTTATAGTGAAGCTTTATTCATGCTGATCACTAAATAAACCATCAGGCACTTGCCACTCCAACAAACAAGATTTTATGATGCTTTACAGATAGGAAAGAGTAAGACTGCTGCTCGTGCTATGTTACCGAAACACGAATTGCACTATATTCACGGCGCACAATCTTTTTGCTTTAATTGAACAGGAACTAAAATACTGATTAGAATTTTTCTTACCATATGTCGGCAGGGTAGCACAGCTATGTCCTTCGGTTCAGTCAGGCAAATTACGCACTCCTTCCCTGATGCATTGTCGTTAAAACCAGAGACAGATTTTCCTAATCCATATATTTCTCGCAATTCATAGCAAATATCATCTGTCCATAACAACTGCCTCATCACTTTAGCAGTAAATTGTCCATCGTGATCTTTTGCCACCACAAGCTGTGATATCTGCATCTGGGGCATTCCATGTGCCAAAAGATAGCTTCTGTCATCGACTAGGTAGGATGGGGGGCAAGTGTCCGCAGATATTACGATTGGAAACACATCGTATCTGGACGACGGATTGGAAAGATCGTCTAACTCAAAAAAACGGAAGTCGATGCCTGTCCCAGAAGGCTGCCGAAATTCCTGGTTCAGTCCTTTTCGGAAAGGGATTTTAACGGGAACATAGATCTCAGGAAATAAAGTTGTGACTCTGTGGTCGATTTCTTCCTTCGCGAAATACCAGATAGTGATGCTGTAACAGGAGTGCATCATAATTAGAATGTTGGAGAATATAAAATAATAAACGTCTATCATCTGTTGAAGTTTAAACTTTTAAATGAAGTGGTCATTCAACATTCAACATGGCATCAAATTCATGCCAATGAGTAATCTTGTGCCAAATCCTACAAAAAATGCCACGTGATACGCTTTTAAATGGGGAGAATGGGAGAATATAAAATAATAATTGCTTATCCTCCCTACAAATTTTTAAACTTTTAGCGACCCGTGTATTCGAATCCCACAGCAAAATAATTACCAAAAACTGCCAGGTGATATGTTTCACAAAAAATAAATACAAAAATGTTTGAATGTAAGGGGGCATGTTGGAGAATATATGATAATATATGTCTACCCTGCATACATATGTAAACTTTAAAGATGAAGAGTTATTTCAACAAGAGGAACCACTAAACGATCTCAGACAAAAGAGTGACCTATTCCATTACTCATATGGTATGAAAATAGTGTCCCGGGATATATTGAGTAAAGTTTATCTGGAATTCCAAGCTTGTGGCGTACAAGTGCAAGATATATATTGCTTAAATTTTATTTATAAAGAAGGTCAATAACAATAATACTGAAAATAGCCCAAACTTCACCTGATCCCATAAAACCAACTTTCAAAGTCACCAGAAATAATTACTTATCAATTGTTGTTATTCAGATATACATGCCCGGTTCCGGCTCCTCTCGAATAGTGGATTCCTCTTAACATTCTGGAAACATATACTACGTAGTGATTCAAGAGGCCATAATAGGAGCTTTGGGAGTATAAATTCTTAAAATATCTCTGATAAGAGTTTACATAAAGAGGTGAAGTTTATCAAAAACTGCGAATAAGTCGTATTTTTTTCATCAAACATGCAGTAAGAATATAAAACTCGAGCACTTAGTTTTCCAAACAAAAAAAGAAAGAAAAGTTGAATAGCAAGCTATGAAACTTTAGAGCAGCCAACTTAAGTTAAACTTGACACAGGGTTCCAAATTTAGTATTTTCCTGAAAATTTTGTATACTTCAAATTCTTCTTCGTTATGTTCGTTAATGACAGTTATCATTTATATGGTCTACTTTCTGATAAGTCATTAATGAACCATGTGTCATTTTTATAGTAGTCCAGATGAAGTTCAGGAGAAAAATAGATTTCAGACTGCATAGTAGGTTCAGCTCCTAGCTCTAGAGTGCTCACAGTTGAAGCAGGGATCTAGGCAAAGAATCTATATATCTAGAAGATACAATGATAATGGAAACAACGTTTGACATTGATTTTGGGGGACTAGGTGAGAAATATGGACCAACTAGCACAGAACATCAAATGTCCGAAGCTGAGGCCCCAAGATTGCACAATTCTAATCAACTGCTATAGTTATTTCAAAACTTTGATACTCCATCACTATGATAAAGTATGTTTGCCATGCAAGTCAATAACACTGCTTATCATGTAAATATATCTACATAGTAAAAAAAAAACAAAAAAAAGATATGGAGCACCATCATCCTCCAGCACAAAGGTCTAACTGAAAAGTGTGTATCTAATAATAATAATACATTATGTTCCTACTTACTTTGAGGTCAGCACCAAAAGGAATAAGGAGCAAGCTATTGAGCTCTTAACACAATTTGAAGCAGTACAAGAAAATGGTGGAGGTAATTATAATGTTTTTACAGCATTTGCCTGTACTATTGCTTAAGTACTAAATGCCAGTTATGAGACACAATTAGAAAAGTCAAAGAATTCTGCCACAATTACTGAAGCCTCTGGCATTTTCACCTAGAAATCACGTCAAGGCAGCTAAAGAAATCTAACTTATGTCACAGACAAATAATATCTATTGGAAGAAACATCTTAAATAATCATAGTTGGATTTTGGACCGTCATAAAGAGCTACCAATGGATCAATGATAAAAAATAAAGAAGATAATTCGTGTGATTAAACAAAGCTGACAATGCCCGTAAAATTTATATGTTTAAAAAAGGTTTACAAAACCAGCCAAGATAAACAAGAACAATGAAACATAATTTCATATGGTTCTTGAAGGATTCAACTCAGCCATATGAAAAGCGTGATATCTGATTAGGTGCGTACAGAAGTAAGTTCCATGAATGCCACAATGTGATAAAGCAGGTTACAAAAGGAGGATCTACAAAAAGTATTGGACCAAAGAATACTGACTAGCGAGTGGTAAAACCTTGATTAAGAAAAGAACTACTAGCACAAGCAAACCATGCCACTTTATAAGATGCCATATGTTGTGAAAAGGTAGAGCATAAAACATAGTATCAATTAGTCCTTCAAACAGCATTACCACAGTCACCAGTCGACCTAATTCTTTACAATAGGATAACTCCATAACAGTTCATCATACTAATGAAAAAATTGCAATCTCCCAGCAAGCAATAGAACATCTGAAGGTGTAAAGAGAGGATAGAGGACAAAGTTAAAAGTTGTGCAATTTAGATGATCCAATAGTCAATCATTTAAAATATAACTCTATTTAGCATTTCTTAAGAGTTGCAAACTTTTTGACGCCAACTCTGCAACTATAAAACAGTATCATCGCCCTTCTCGTGCATCCCCCCTCCTTACCTCATCCACCATATGTTATTCCTGAGTTACTTCCTCCAAGATGGTCTTAAAACAACCATCATATTAGTTGCCACCAACTCAACTTAACCAACTCAAGCTTAAGGTTTGTTTTGCACAAAAGCAAACAATTCTAAGTTAACAAACATGTAAACTAAGACATTTATTATCGAACAGATTACTTCATATACAAAATGAAAAGTTACTCAATGGCAAAATATAACCATGAAACTAGAATTGCAGACTCTAATGTTGTTAGCTAATAGTAAACTAAGTTTATGTCTCCATTCTACAAAATACGACTATGCTTCAATAGGTTCAGATATTGTGGAAAAACTAGCAATAAGACGCTCTCAAAGGCCTGAACCCTTCTCCCGATATCTCTCCCAGGACGAAACCATGTAACTCGATGTGGAGGTTCAAATAGTCATCTTTCGATTGGCTTATTCCACACGAGGAAATCTTCCAGAAAGTCGTCTCATTACCTCAAAGTGTCTCACAATTTAACCTAAACAATACAATTCAGTCTACAGCCTGATTCTCAACGCCAATTTTCCATCTCATATATCACCAAACCTAATTCCTCAAAAACATCAATCATACGCAAATCTCCACAAACTAACTTAAGCACACACACAATGTGATCAAATTAGACAAACACAATCAACAACAACAACAAAGAAAACAAAAACACAATAATTCCGCAGAATTCGCACCTTCCATCAACCAAAGCATCGAACACAAACGACACCAAATAACGATCCGGATTCAATTCATCAACCTCGAGCCTCACAGAATCCTTATGCACATTCACCTCACTGTTCACTACCTTCGCCGTCTTCTGATCGGCGCACTGCGGCGGCGCCCGCTGTTGAAATTCAAACGGACCGAAATAAGGCTGACCTACTATCGTATTAGTGTGATTGCACACACCGTAGGAATTGGAACCGTAGAAAGGTTGGTAGTGCGCAGTGTAAGGGGGAGGGTGCGCAGGATAAGCGGTGTAGTAATCGAGGGGGTGGTGGTGGTGTAGGGGGGGTGGGGGGTACAGGGGGGTGGTGCTTCGTCGTCTGGTGGTGGTTGTGGTGGTGGTGGTGGTGCTGCTGAATGAAATTCCCATTTTTGTTTTTTTTTTATTTATTTAATTTTTTATTTTTGTGTGTGGTTTTGTTTTTTGGGGGGTGACTGTGACTGTGTTGAGTGTTGTGGAGGTCTTTGGTGTTTGTTGATACAAATGTGAAAGTTGTGGTTTTATTTTTCTTTTTCTTTTTTTGTCTTATTTTATTTTAGAGGGTGCATTCATTTATTTGATAGTCATCCCACAAAATCTTCAAAAGACTAATTTTTATTTGTTACCTTTTTTTTTATGTTATATAATGATTATAAAGAGGAGATGTATTCTTCTATTAACTTTGATTTACTCTTTTTATTAATTATACAAATGTGATAGGAATCTAGACATATAGATATTTTATGAGTCTGAAGTTAGAAAGAGCGTGACAAAGTTAAATTAAACTAAAATTTGATTAAAAGGTCATTTGTGCTCGTTTTTAACAAATGATACCATTCATTTGGCACATATGTACAAGTTTCAATAATGAGACTCATACGGGATATTTTTGGTGATTTTTTGATAAAGCTAATGAGGTTGGATTAGTAACTAGTTTGTGTTGAGTTTAATTATCCAATGACTATCTGTTGTTGATTGATTATGATTTTTAAAGGGATTAGTAGTACTTAAGAGGTTGTTGAAAATTGTATTGGTTTAGAATCATATTTAAAATTCAATAATATAATTGTGGTTAGTTATGCTTTGACCAGTTCAAAGATCGTGATCCGTGTGACATAATATAAAGAAAATTATTAATTAATGATGTGACAATTAAAATAGTAAAATGACAGTTTCAATCTATAATAAGTTTTGTGTTAGTTGAGTTTTATGACAAGAGCTTCATCGAGTTGCCTTCTTGAGATTATATCACATGGAGATTGTATTGTTTTAGTTATTTTACGTTTGTAACGTGGAATTTACGGCACGAAATACATTGACTAATATTCTTTGTATATTTGATTTAAACGAGACAATATATTTTTTCTTTATCCTAAACATATTTTTTTTAATTAGGAAAGCAAGTCGGTAGGTAAAGTGGATCCACATTGCTTTGACGATACTAATCCCAAATGCTTTTGATTTTCGTTAGTTGTAATGCACCAACATAGTAGTAGTTAACTGCCAAAAGTTGCAAAAGAAAGAAGCAATTATCCATCATTAACTCAACTTATGCTTTTGGAAAGTAGAATACAAGGCCATGACTAACTATTGGCACAATTTAACTTTAATCCCAAGTAATTCGGGATAAGGGCCATAAGGCGTATGCATACACCAACAACAATAGTCATGTAACCATAGTGAATTGAATAAGTTATATGAACAAAACGTGAATAAGATCAACCTAGCACATGAGATTTCTTTCTCCACTTATTTCAACTGGATAGAAGTGTAAAACATCTTTATTTAGTCTTTTAAACTTCGTATATTTTCGTATAGTTCAACCACATTTTTTGTTGTTGTCCTTAATCACTGTCTGTTTGCCCTATATCAAAGAGGGATAAGGACTGTGTAGTGGTTTGAAAATTTTCGATTTGGGTACATGTATTTTCTACTCTGCACAAATTGATTTAAGTGTCTTATTTAAGAAAAAATGGTTTTCATTCGTTTTTTTGAAATTCTAAAGTTTGAGGATTTTAACTCCTCACGCTTGTACATCTACACATCATGACTCGTACATTGAAAACAAATAATTTTTTGGGCATTTGCTTTTTAGTAAGAGATATTGTAAGCAAGTCGCCACGAAATAAGTTGGTTTGTGAATTGGTCAAGAGATATTGTAATTTGTTCAATTTGCATGGTCGAATAAAGAAATGTCTCATAGACAATTTAGATTTTTTTGAGTTTGGAAATTGAATACTTTGTTAACTAGAGTATATTTGAACCATGAAAGTTGAAACTGATTTTTTAATAAGTACATATTTGAGATATAGGAATTACGAGAATTTTATACACAATTTGATCCGAAGTTACAAACCCCAGTTCGATTAAATATTCCGAGATTAAACTCATCAACTGTATTAAGACATTCTCTAAAGCTTGATGTATCAAAAATCATAATATTAACAAGTTGTTACACCAAATATTTTAAACCTTAGACAGACATTCGGACAACCTTAAACAGATGATTCAAATGCTGTTTTCTTCCTTAACTAATGTCCATTCCAACACTGAAATAAGAAATTTCACAGCAGACATATTCAGAAGTACACTAAACTTACATTTCACCAAATCCTTGCATACATTACAAGAATCTGAAACAACATAGGAAAAACTACAAACAATAATTTCTTACACTTCAATGCCATCAGACTGATAGAGAACTACTCAATGATACACGTAAATGTTGAAACAATCTCAACAAAAATCAGGCCTCGATTTCTTGCGAACGGATATGCAACCCCTCTGATGATCTCTAAAAACTCTGATTTCAGAACAATCCCTCAAATCTTCAAGACTAATGTATTGTTGCTTGACCATCCTAGAAAAATCACACCCCGTGTCATGTATCCATATATAAGGGTGGCACGTCTCGTCGTAGTAATAAAGCAAACTCTTTATTCCTCCTCCTCCACCTCCGCTCCCCTTCACTTTCCCCGGCATGTAAGCCTTGTAAATGTTCTTACCTTTCAATCTTTTCGATGATCCTGGTTTTATCGTGTGAACCCTCTTTAGTATTGATCCCACTCTAACTTGAAGTTCAATAGGGTTGTCACTGAAATTCCAGATTCTCGTTCCATGACCAGTGACTTGAGCATGGTCCTTGCAACCGTTGAAGCATTTTGTCACCGAAAGAAGGCTCATACCGCGCATTTAACCTGGGATTTGACTAAAAACTGATGTTTGGTGATCATATAATGCAGTAAACAGAAAATGGTGGTTGCATCAATCTTGGTTTTTCATGTTACAATTTGTGGCAATAAATAGTTGGTGTAAGGTGTAAAAGACTGTTGAATTCTTGAGGCAAGGTATTATGGTAGGGACATAAAAGCTTCAATTTTTTCTATTGTAGTGAAGCAAGAATTTGGTACCTGCAGCAATTATTTTGAAGTGTTGTTTATCCAGAAAGGAAGAGAATGAGTGTAGTGCCCACCATGCACTCAAAAGTTCATGATGGAATTGCATATGATACTGCTCCATTTTTCATCATTGCCTTTAGATTTACTTTTCTTTTTAACTTAGAAGAAATTGTATAATTTTTTAACCTCCTTTCTGCAGCTAAATTTATGCAGCAGAATACGCTTGTTCTATAGTGGTCCAGTCCCACCATCCATTGGGTTGGTAAAACTCTGAATAAATAACTTCATAAAACAGAAAATCAGTGCAATCTTTACGACCAAGGATAAAGTTCTGTTGGATTAAGAAGGTAAAAGAGGACTAACCTGCATACCAAAGTTTTCTTCATTATCAAAGCAGATAATAAATAAAGATTTCAACGAATTACAACCAGTTAAGTTTCTTCTCCAGGGATTTGATTCTCAACTTGATGACATTCCTTTTTTTATAAATCAGAAAATATACATGCAATATGATAAGAATTGAGATTTCTAAAGTTCAGAAATCTTCACTAGAATCAAGGGTACGATCAACGGCGTAAAAAGTGCGACCATTCAATTATTAACTCATGAATAATAAGTTGCAAAGCTAGTCGTTATCTAAGAACATAGATGGATTCATAGTATCAGTTGTACTTTTTTTTTTCTTTATTAAACTTGAGTTATGACTATCTGTAAAGTATACACCCAAAATAATAAGATGTGATTATACGCACAACCTTTTTCTATCCAAACTACCCTGTCCAAAAACTATAACTGTACATATGAATATCAAGAAAAGTTTGGAAGACAGCAGGCATAGATGAGAAATGCAGCCCTTTGAACAGCAGGAGTGTAGAATTTACACAAAATGAGTTACTTTTCGTGACCGTCTTGAGGAGTATCAATCTTGATTATAAGCGGCTGGTCGAGATCTTGAGAAGATTCACTGACAATGGGTAATTGTGGGAACGAACTATCCCCATCTAGTTCTTCGCTTTCAGCTAATGCTTTATCTAAAGCAGCCTTTGCAATTCTTGTGACAGTAATCAATAGTACCACTGAAAAACACAATAAATAGTGAGTCTTAGAACTAAGTGCAAAAGATTAAGAAACAAGTATTGAAAATAAAGCAAGGAATAAAATGTAAGAATACATTTGTTTCTGAAAAGAAACCGCAACTAATGAGAATCGATCTATGCACAGCCTGATCATGAATAATGAATAAGGGCAAAAGCTTTGGGTTCTGTTACTATTTCCCACTTTTTGATACTTTAAAGTTATTTTCGACATTCCCATAATGATAACAGAAAAGCTATGAAACAGTAAGTTTATGACCAATTTGGATAAGAGAAGGTGTTTCCTGCTTTGAGGCTTACAGTAAAATTTTGAAAGTAAACAAACCAAAAGAATAATAATGAGATCTTCAGTAAGTTATCCTGGTGCGGCATGCTGAAACACAAATAGTCAATGAATAGTCAATTGGAACTCACCAGATACAGCAAGACCCAACACAACAAATGCCTGCACGAAAGGAAAAAAGCTTCTGTAAAGACAAGGGAACTGAAACTTCTATAACGAATAAAACTATCCGACATTTTAGCCATCTAATACAGAAAGAGTTCAATATCACCTCACATGATCATTGCCAGATACAGACACAGTTGATAAGAACTGTCTATTAGTCATTAGACTTCTAATCAAGTTAAGCCTACTCATAGCCACTGTCTGATCAAAAGATGTCTTCATGAAATGTTTTTATCAAGCAAAGCTCCACGATAGTTTGAAATTAAACGAATTGTACATACAAAAGTAATATATGAGGACACAGATAGCAATGCCGCAACAACTTTCTCGATATATTTTAGATGTTGCATAGTGCAACACAAATGCGTAAAAAATGGGAATATTCAACAAACAGAAATTCGTGAGAGCATACGGGGCCCCTGACCTAGCTCCACAAACACGCAGTATTATTAGTCATACAATAAGTGGGTGCTAGCTAACTGCAACAGTACTATGATATGTTATGGTAAATACGATTCTCAAATCCCCCAAAGAAAACAGTTTACTGGAAAAAAGGTCCTTTCATAACATGAGGAGAATTCACAAAATCAGCACTTGACTATCTCAGCATCTTCACGTTCTTCATGAAAACCCTATAACATTTCTCCTTCCGTGGAATGCACATAATTTATTTCTCTAAGTATCAACTCAAACATTCAGCCACCTATTTCCCTCACACAAAGAACTAAGGAAAATAAGATGAACCAAAAGAAAGAGCTCATCTAAAGAATATTGAACAGAGCAGTACCAAAAAGTACTTACCCAACGGGTTTTTGATATTTCACCCCATCCATGTGTTACATCTGAAAGATCTTTCAAAGTTGTCCCAACATATACCAGGGCAAGGGTAATTGGCTGCATGAATAAAATGTTAAAGGCACTTAAATCACCAGTACATATTAATATATGAAATATTTCTCCCTAAATACAAATTGATAGGCCCTAAAGTAACGCATAGCTATACAAAATAATTAGAAGTTAAAGGCTTTTAGTACCTGAAAGGCCAAAAGCCATAATAGGAGAATTTCTTAAATTACATACCATCATGCCCAGCCAGGACGCAAGCATGTATTGAGCTAATGGGACTGGAGTCACGGATAAAAGATAGTTCAGCATGTTAAATGGGAGTAGAGGAACAAGCCGGAGCAACAGCACAATCTGTTGAATGACACACACAAAGAATAAGAAGAAACGTATATGTAGAATATGAGTTTGTATACATCAGAAATGTATAAACAGACCAACAACAAACAGGCAGGCCCAGAGGCTTAATGCATAAAAAAACACAGTACTATATTGAGATTGAGAAGACAGGCAAACCTTAAAACCCGATCTCCGAGCTGCAATTGCTACCGCCCGGAACTTTGGATAGTCTTTCAACTTGGAAATAACAAATGACCTCCCTAACTGCTCATTTTTGGAGAGGGCATGGTAAAGTAAATTAATGCTGAAATTAGATTAATAGAAACTTACAATGGATCTGTTATTATACCCTTTCAAAAAGTAAAAAATTTGATGTAAAGGTAAATCGCAATTTTGAACCTCAAATTCAACCCAGAAATTTAATGCTACTATTTGACTACAAAAGAACTTACGGTCCGCCCAAGAAGAAATGCAGCTCCGGCACCCACTGTAGCACCAATGGAATCGGCAATAAAACCGATAGGTAAGCCGAAGAGATAGCCACCACCAAGCTGACATACATAAAAAGCATCACACGGTTTCATGTCAAGAAAGAGAGTGAAAATTTGGAAGCACGGTTCATTTTGTGTGCAAGACATTCCAAAGTCAAGTAAACTATTCTACAGGTGCTAAATGAGATAAAACTGGAAAACTAAATAGAAAACAAAGGTTGGAACCTCTGTCTTCCGAAATGCATCATAATTTGTCAGAAAAAAGGATAGTTGGAATGAAGAGCAGAGCCCAAGGAGTTCAAGGAACAGAGCGCGGTGTATTGAAGTAAGAGGGGGCATTCTCGGATGATAAATCTAAGTCTGGCTGGGGATCTATGTCAGAAGAGATACAATTCATAATTTACCTAAGCATTCCAGCCTTACATGCATTACCCACAAAATGAACTTAGATAAGTATGAGAATGACAATAATACGCGAGCGGTTAAGACATGCCAGTATATTAATTAACATGCAGTATGAAACATTAAACTACTGGTAAAATATTAGGAAAGAAGGATCTCTGTCACACATGAAGGAGATAAGTTCATTCGAGCTCCTTAGTCACATATCCAAAAGAAACTTCTGAATAAACTTTAGTTTAAGGAAATAAGGCTGAATGGAGATTTTGATTCCTACCGTCAGTACTGAAGCTGGAACGGCCAATATCGTCAAAGGAATGTATGCAACAGCTCTGCAAAGTTCAGGAACCATGTAGTGAAATTAAACTATGCTTATAATTACGAACCTTTGTCAGTGAAAAATGGAGTCAATATTGACAATGTGAATCAATCAAATCAGCTCCAGGTCATAATGTCATTTACGGTCATGACAAGCTAAAAAACAAGCAACTTTAAGGCCACAACTTGTATATCCCCGCATGAGTGACAAGGAACAGGAAGAAAGTAAAAATTAATTCGTGTATTTTAATTTATGACCGAAGAAGTTAGATCCCTAGAAACTTAAGGTGGGGATTAGATTTTCTTATGCAAACTCCAACTTCAACATATAAATTTGATCTAATTTCACTAGTGCAGATTTTATAAATTATGATAAATACATGATGAGTGATGTAAGATAAAGATGCTGTGTCAATTTCTCCAATCATACTTGCTATAGTTTCGTGTCATACTATTCATGCATGTCATACGACATCTCAAACAAGGAAAGTAAACTATTTGCTTACACCTTTATTATACAGCGTAAAAGCTTTATTAACATGAGCAAGTAAACACTGTACTTACAGCACCAGAGGACCCCAAGGACCAAGATCTTCCTTCACCCATAATAAAAAATCCTTCAGCAGCTGGAAGAAAACATTTATTAAGGAGCCGGATAAATAAAAGGCGTGATTAACAGTCTTTAATTCAATTGGAAGCAGATCAGAATGCAGGGCCTGAGAACAGGTTTTGACTAATTCATATACCTAACCACAAGTTCAAAAAACATGTTCACTATATTGAAATAGGTCCCACTTGGTCATCATCACATTAAGGAGGTCGAAGAAAAGAAAATAATAGGCATATCTATAATCGCTTTAACTCCTTTATAAAATTCACATCAGGACTTCTTGCAAATATGTTAGTATCTATGATTTCCAACTAATGGCTTATCAACCATGAGCTTGCACAATACTAATGATTACCTTCAGAAGAAACCCTTTTTATGATTCCCATACAAAATTTCAGAGTGGAGACAACATGATCACATTTCAAAAAAAGGCAGCCAGTGTTTTAGTTATAACATATAACTATGACTTAACTTGGTTAATTATCTGCCCAGATATGCATGTAAGAATGGCAGGTAGGGGAAGAATTACAAGAATCTGAGCTACGAGAAAAATTGCTAATTCAAGGAAGATAAATGGTAGTGCAGGTATTCTTTCCATTATCTACTATGGTATTTCTCACTGAATATTAGGTCACCGGATAAACTACTTTATCCATATTGACCAAACAGGATGGCCAGAAAACAGTGGGTGCTAGCAAGGAACGATGATGGAGAAAAACTTGGATCAATGAAGTCTGCATGATTGGAGTCACAAGAACAGAGCCGAAAAACAGCCCGCAGTTCTCTTATATCTTTCCGTCAAGTTGAAGATTAAATGATATAAAAACTGTAAACTGGAAAAGTTGAGGATAGGAAACAACGAGGAAAATCTTACGTAGGCCTGAATCAAGGGGCAAGATAGCAGAATAATGAAATTCTACGAAACCGATCAAGGAGCAAAAGTCTAAAAACAAAACATTTCAATATGAGTAATGTACGTAGTTATGTAATGGTTTTATTATGGTTGTTAACTTACATAATTAGGAACGACATTTCCGATAAGGAGAATAAACTCAACTTTCTATATATCCAATCTTATTCACCCTGTTTTCTTTGTTTCATGCACGAAATATCTAACTTTGCAGAGATAGACCCAACAGCAAATTTTGCCTAAATAGAAGCTACAGTGCTAGACTGATTACACTACACAAAGGAAAAACCCAATTATATAACTACTCACTCAATGAGGTCAAGTCAGCTAGCTCGATAATAGCAGTCATAATGTGGAACACCTATTGTGATAGTTATTAAGGTAGAGGATCAATGGGTCCACATTCTTGAAGTGCTTATGGTAACAACTAAGAGAACCTTTTTAGGAAAAATAACTCCCCCTTTCTAAGGAGGGGTGGGGCAAAAGCTATCACATTATTTACTATATCAGCAACATATTTCACTTGAAATGTGCAGATAAGAAAAACAACAGCAAAGCAAATTTAAGGTGACTACAATGGGTAACTGGGAAAGACTTCTATAGCAGTTAACATACTTGGTTTAACCTACGCACTACCCCGTGAAATTGGCACTGATGCGGGTACAAATCCTCTAAATTTAGAGGAAAATAAAATGTGGAATTTCTCCTTTACCCCAACAGATTGTACTATTTCAAGGTCAAAGCGGACACAAATTCAAAGGTTCTTCGACGAACAGACACCATCCCATAACTAAATCTGCGTCGAACATAAGCTACAACTGAATTCTGATCTAAATTACCTAGCAAAACATTCAATTGCCAATAAAGCTCTATTATCCAGTTCACACTAACATCATCCATAACCATAACTCCCAAAAAAAAAAAACAACCTTTGATCAAAATCCAACACAGGCATCAAAGAAAACTACTAATCCAATCATCCAAAAGGATCAAACACCACATCAGCCAATACGAATATCAACCCAATATAAAAAACCCTAATTAACATAACCCACATTAAGTGTTCAAAATCACTAAACACAGAAACAAAAAAAAAGCAATAAAAATCGCACCTTTTCAATAGGGAGAGTGAAGCACGCAACCACAATACCCGCAATGAGCAACAGAAGCAAACAAATCTTAAAAATAGAAACCCATGAGAATTTAAAAGCCATCAAAATCGAATGTGGTGAGAAGAACAAGATCTTCTTGCGCCAAGGCCTACACTCTACTTCTTCAGGGTCCTCTGGTAAAGCTTGCTTCAACGACAAGCGAGGCCTCAAATTTAATCCCCCTAAATTTGCCAGATTGAGATAATAGGAACAAACAAATTTAGGGTTTTTCACCTCAAATACAGACAAAAAAAAACACAACGGTGAAAAAATTGAGTCTTTAACCCATTCAATTTCAAGAATATCCAAGTGAATTTGAGAATGATGATCTCAAAAATAATTAGGGTTTTGTAAAATTGATCTAAAGATTTGGGGCTTTAGTGCATTACGTAAAAAAGAGCAAAAGGTGCTTTTTTTTCACACTGTGATCTTCTTCTCTACGAGTGTTATGGGCTGAAGAAATACAGAAGAGTCTTTTTGCAAATTGCAAATGGGAAAAAAGGAAAAGGTTTATTTTTTTTCTTTTTGTCTCTTTTGTATTTTACTCCTCTGTAATTTTTTTATTTATTTTTTTGCTGTAATTGTGATTTTGAATGTGAATGTGATTGTGATTGTGATTGTTTAGTTTAGACACTAAGATACGATTTCCTTTGAAAAGGTAGAAGCTACGCGTTAACAAATTTTATTAATGAATTTCTTTTTTTTCTTTTTCCATTTTTTCGTATTTAATATTTTGTTGATTAGATTTATTTAGTTATATGTTTTTGTCATCGATATAATGGTGATGGGAAAAATCAAATTTGACTCTTAGATTTAGATTTTTTTTTTTTTTGGCTATGATTTAGATATTTATTTAAGGTGTATTATATTTGTCATATACGAAGGAAAAATTATTATGTGCAATGGCTACACATTAAGGCGGCACAACTTTAATTACTTGAAATGTATTATGATTTACAAAATACCTATAATCCTAATTCTTGATTCTACCACATGGAGTTTGGTTCAGTTGCATTTATTCGCTTCTTAATTAACTTAATTTGGGATTTGCGCGACTGTCCGATTCAGAAAATCTAAAAATAGATTTTTGAAAGAATCAAGAAAGTTTGTCAACGATATTCAACATAATTATAGTGGTTCTAATTCTAAATCATCTGAGAGGTAGTGCCGTTTGAAATTCTTCCTTTTACAGGTAATTTTGTGTTTCCGTAATTTTCGACACACATTTTTTTTTTTTTGAAAAGTTCTTTTCGGTTACGGCATACAGTTTATTGATTCTAAACTACTCCACAATCTTTTTTTCCAAATCTAATAATATGTCACTGTGAAAGCAACTGCTATTTACCTATCCCATAAGTCAATACAAATGCAAATTGGAGTTCACTGGCCCAATGTGAAAGCAAATTCTTTAAACAAGATCTTTAAGATGTTACTTAGTTTGACAAAAGGCGTATATAAACTTAATTAGGTTTATTGGCAATATTGTTGATAAAAAAAACTTAGCATGGGCTGTCGCAACAAGTGAGCCTACGGCCTAATTCAATAACTTAAGTTACCCTTGTAATGAAATTGCCAGTCTATCAAGAGGCTGCTATTGAGATTTGAGAGAGAAGGGCCCATCGTGTTTGGGCCATGAATTTAACCCTGCGACAGTTCTATTCAATTAAGTAAATATATTTCATACAAATCTGTATGTGTTATTAGTGCAACAAATCAATTAAAAAGTAAAAACCCACACCTTTACAAATTATAGGAGAATATATGTATGTATAATATAATAATTATTTAAAATATATTAAACAGTTCGCCAAAATATTATAAAATATAATCGCATTGATCGCTCTATGTATCGACAGTGACAATATGGTCTACTTACTCGTCAATTACAAGTACGTGTATTTCTCCTTTCAATCAAAAATTAGGATTTTGGGATTTAAATATAGAAGGAGGTATATCACACAACAATTGCATGATAACGCCGTGCAACATGATAATAAAATCATAATATTTTCTGAATAATAAGTTACCAAATTTCATAATTAAATCCATATATTTTAATAAATCATCAATTAGCCCCACTTTGCCATATTCAGGCCACTATGTGAGATAATTTGTCATGGTTTTAGGTGTTGGTGGTTAAAAGACATGACTAATGTCGACCACAATTTCTTTTAAAGAGACTTGAGCTCGTGACTATCGATTACTAGTTAAACATGTTTTCAAACATTGAGTAGTCGAGTTCGTGACCTATTGATTGCTGGTTAATTGAGACATTGAGTAATAGTTTCTTGGACGAAGGAGTTGAAATTGAAGCGAAATCTACTCCCTAACTCAGTATACAACTCCCAACTAATATATTTTTCTTCTATTTCTTCATTACTCCTCCCTAAATATTTGAACTTTTGGAGCATACAATACCCACTAAAGAGTAAGAGAAACTCTTTAACACCTTGCAATGAAAATCTTCCCAGTTTGTACTCATTTTGTAGTTGTCAATATATACCTTTGTCCCTAATCAAGGCATTAATGTCTAAATTTGAATTTAAGATCCAAAAAAAGTAGACTTTGGATCCGTCTTGATAACAATTAGAACAAAGCTACTACTTCATTTCAATTTTCACCTGATTTACATCGGTTGTTGTTATTATTATTGTCTTTTTATTCCTTGATTAGTTGATTGAAGACGATGACGAATTAAACCATGGTTTTGTCATTTGTACCATGTGCTATCACGTAGGTGACCAAATTCGTCCACTAAGCTTATTTTATTCCACTAGTCCATAAAGATAGTAGTTGGATCTTATTTCAATCCAAGAAATTTCTGCCCGATTTCATAATTAGGTGAAACAGTAAACGGCATTAATTTGACGTACTCTTTTTACAAACACGGTCGTTGCATTATCATAATGGCCATCACGTCGAGCTAAGATAATTCATGAGAAGGTAAAACTTGCTTCAATTAATTTAGTTTCTATGATTATACTTTATTATTATTTTCCAATAATACTAAATGTATAGCATAAATAAATAAAAAATGATTGTCATCACATACTTAGAATGGTCCACGACGAATTTTTAAGTTCTAGCATATGAATTTTCTACTAAGGGCTGGAGAACAAAACAAAAACAAATGGAATCTAGCACATGATTTCACACTGCTGACTTTGATGCCAAATAATTCTGTAAATGAATAAAAAAATCTCATAAATCTACAATATCGCCACAAAGGTAATCATCCTTGGACTATAGTTCGTGATCTACATACAAATGTGAAATCAAAAGAATCATACAGAAAAACAACATAGTAAAATACAATTTACTACAAGAAAGTGTCCACCCATGATTGGACCTGAAAATCTCTTCCATGATCCTTTTTGTCCAAGTACAATATTTTTGTCAAAAATCCTAATCATCACAGCTTGCACTACACCCCACCAGCAAAATCCCACAAAAAACATCATCCAAATTTTCAAACCTGTCAAATGCCTTTAGACCTCCTCGCTGTCACAATCACTATGTTTAGTCGCACTTATCTGACACATAGCGCGTTAATCAAAACATGACAAAGCATGAGATCGACAAAGTATTGGTGCCCAATTTCCCCGTCTTTCCACTTCATCTTCAACGGGGCGCGACCATAGTGCACACCATCGTTGCACCGATTATCGTAGTGCCACGGAAAAGTCATGTCGAAATCATCAATCACTCGACTAAGTACCCCATATTGCCTTAGCTTATCCAACACTACCCCATTGAAGGCCTCCATTTTTTGTGGATTAAACGCCAATGATCTAGCGTACCCGCCTGTGGCAACCGTGGTTCTATATATAACTTCAGGCGGCACCAGCCCTCGTTTCCTAACTCCCTCCACCACCTCTGCCCAAAATGCAGCCGCATAGTCCGCCCCTCTAATGAAATTCCTGATATTAGGCCAGTAAACTCCATCGTGTAAACCTGAATTCATGATAATAGTATCGGGAACAACATTTTCTGAGAAGTAACTTTTCAGTACTCCTCGATATCTTTCGTTGATCAACGAATTGAGCCCCTGATAATTGCCTGTATCATTTGGATGACCGTTGAAAACACTGGTGAATCTCACCATTTGGGATGGATTTCTTGGATTCGTGATGTTTTGATCGAATATTCTTGGAACAACAGCAATATCCTGCACGTCTAAAACAAAGTGAAGAATGTTGCGAATTGTATCGCAATGGTTCGAATCTCCCCACCAGAAAATCCACCGATTGTTCAGACAATTCCAGGCTTCTTGACTAGTGAACAATTTGAATGAACAATGAGTAGAATAAATCCATCCATTACTCTCTAACACGCCTAATGGACCGTCACACCAGGGACCTTGACAGGGGAAATTGGGCTCCTGGCATCTATATCTTCCATCATCACTAATCGGACAACTGTCATTCTGAGCATGCCGAGTCCATCGACCAGACCAAACATCCCTACCATAATCAGACTTCTCACATTGTCTAATTTCCATCAACTGTGATTGTGACTCAACGAACTTGACTGGAATCACACGTAGAACCTTATCAAACACGAATCTTGCAGGCGAAAATTTCAATCCTTCATAACTTCTAAACAACAAGATAATAGTCAAATTGTAATCCCCTACAAAATCAGGATGAACTTGAAGGGAAAATGTGTATGTTCCATTCCCCATGTCCTTAACTGGAGGCCTAGCTTTCCATTTTTCGCCCGAAAGATCGATTTCAAAATAATCGCCAGGCAAACAACGCGGATTCCCTGAATCATCCAATGCTTGGAAAACAAACTCATGAATGTCTCCAACAGACAACTCAATGTTGTCAATACCATCCAAATCAGGAACTGTCACATTCACAGTTCTTGAATCCTTACAGGGCTCACCACCTGGACTCAACCACTTAGACAAAAGATTCGACGAGTAATTTGTTCCAAACTCAGCTGAAACCCAGGGCACTATTCTAGGATCAGAAGGGCTGTTCAAAGACTGGTTCTTGGTGAAATTATCTGAAACTTGAGGGGTATAAACTGAGAAATTGAGGGGCTCAACTGCAATATTAGGCTCAAGATTTTGATGGGCTCGTGCCAAACTTTGTTCAGTCAAGTTCAAATCACTCTGCTGAGGTAAAGAGATGTTGTTGAAGCTCAACTCTATGTGGGATTTTGAAGAAATTTCAGAGCTATTGAGCTTCAAAGAAACAAAACCTTGTTGAAAAATGTTTGCATTGAACCCATCAATCCCATAAACAATCAAGATTCCAAGAACAAGACCCATTAACAGAATCTTGAACCATGAGTGGATTATGGGGTTTTGCCTCAAAACCCATGTAAAGTTTGCACCTTTATTAGGCATTTGAGGAGAATATGTTCCAACAAGTAAAACCAATCACCTGTAATTAAAATTTTACAACCAAAGATGAAGAAAAAAAAGAAACCCAACAAGAAGAAACTCTCACAAATTGTACAAACAATATTCTCAAGTAGCTGAAGAACAAAAATCCCAGCAAATATTACTGTACCTGCAATGTTTTCTTGGAGAAATAAAACTATTTGATTGTACAAAACTTGGTTCTTTTTTTTTTCTTGAATTTGCTGGCAATGTACAAATGGTCAAATTATAATTGTAGCAGAACTCTCTCTCTCTCTCTCTAGACAAGTATATGTACAAAATACAAACTGTAAACTGTATGTGTCTGTTAGCTATTTGTACTAGTGATTAGAGAAATAGAGTTTTAAAGATTATTATTATTTGTGAGACTGTAACGATTAAATACTTAAAAGTAATCTTAGCAAATAAATTAAAAACTTAAAAGTAATGGGGATAAAAGGCGTAATTGAAGCTGACAAGTGACTTATTTTAATGCCCATAATTGTATAAAAATGACAAATAGAACCTCAGGAAATAATTGAACACCGACACCAAAAGCCAAATAGGGTAAACATTGCATGAGGTTGGGTACGTGGGCAAATATGTCTTTTGAGTATAGCTGGACTTGCATGGTGCCACGTGCTGTCGAATTTTGAAGTTCTCTTAAACTTTTTATTGTGCAGAATATTATTAATCTTAGTTAAGCTTATTAACAAAGTTAATCACATGCACTCAATAATCATTATGACATTATGAGAAATGAGATTAAATGCCTTTGATATATTTTTAATGGGCCGGCCTTCTAGAGGTTTTGGCTGTTTTTGGGGCTCACGATGGAACCAAATTCAAATCTTCACTTAAAAATAAATAATAATTGTTATTATTAATATTTAATGATGGAGAAACATGAATATAGTGGCATACATTACGTACTCAGATTATTACCATAAATGGCAACATAAACATCCGTAATTTGAAATAATTGAGGAGATCTCGACTTTATCTAATGTGCATATTCACTAATTAACAATCATCCTTTCTTAGACTTTAAACTCCCATAAATCCTCAAGTTTCTTCGGGCGAAAAAATGAGGAAAAAAAGATTGATGGAGACTTTTAGTTAATAGCTTCAATTCTTGATTTTTACTTTCTATTACTCTAATTTCTATAAAGTAACTAAAAAAATTGATTAACAATTTTCGGTGTCCAGTTTTTTTTATTGAATGTTGAAAATTGCATCATTCTCTTAGACATTTTCATGTGACTTGTGAGGAGGCAACGTAAGAATTGGGACCACTCTGTATGTAATGTTGACTATAATTTGTCAACTAATTATCTATCAATAATACTTCAAGTAAATAATGCTATTCAAAGCACGTTAGCATGAATACCACTCCCTCAGTTCCTTGCACGACTCGCATTTTATTTATTTGTTTTTGACAATTCATTGTATTTTTTTTCACTTCAATTTATATCTATCGTCGTACCCTTTGAATATAATTTAGCTCGAGCAGTACATCAAATCGATAAATATTTATCCCATTGAATTTTCGGACTTATGATTAGCCTTATGAGTTTGGTTTTAAATTTCCCATTGAATTTTCGGACTTATGATTAGCCTTATGAGTTTGGTTTTAAATTTCTATATTTTTAACCTTAGTTTTAGTCCCGAGTAATTTCTCAATAGGGTGAAACAAAAAGTTAGGGCACAGATCATGTGCAGCATATAGAAGGGCACGTGACAAACTGCTTTTTATTGATGGAAAATCATTTTGGCTGTAAGCTGTTAGTTGAGGAAGAGTAATGAGGTACACATTCCTATGTGTTAAATGTGAGAATGTGTGGCAGTCAGAGCTTGAAGTCTTGGGCCCGATTTATAACTAAAACGGGCTTCAGGCCCGTAGATATAGTACCTTTTGAGTTGGAAAAATGATCCAAGAATTGAAAATTAAAAGAAAAGAATAACCTTTCATATCTTATTTCTTATAATTCGTATGCATCTCATACGGTTAATATGAATTACATACCTAAATTAAATTAATTTATATTATATGGATAATACCTAATAAGTAATAACTGTTATGATTCTATATATCCACAATTCAATCATATGAACAATATCTAATAATTATAACTACTGAAGGAGTTATTTAGTCAGAGATTGAAATTCTTGCCCAATTTGAAAAAGCATAGTGAGTTCCCGAATGGGCCTGAGGCCCGTATTATATAACACAAAGCACAATGGCAAATTACTAGAGGCATGTGAACTTGTATTTTAGGGGAATGGGCTTGTTATAAGTTGCATCCTATATAATGCGGATGTGTGAGCCGGTACGTTTGCGAAAAGTGCACCGAATCTAAAATTATAAAAATGTGAGTGCTCGTTACTACTGTTGTTAAAATAATTAAAAAATACTTATAAATATCTTAATTATCAAATTAAAATGTAAATCTAACATGCATAATCAATTTATGCCTATGTATGTATTCAATTTCTAGAATTGGGCGCTTCAAGTCCAATTTCTACTTTCTTGTCCATAACGTATTAGTCTTTTTCCTACAAACTACTTTTTTTTTTTTACCTAATTAAGAAACAAACTACTCCTTTTTACTTCAACGAATCCGATATTTGTAATATGTCTATCTAGTCATTACTTAGAAGTCTACACAAAGTTCCATTCGCAAATAACAAAGAATTGGTGATTGATATACTTCTATATGTTTTTATGTCTATCTAGTCATTATATGTTTTTAGAAGGTTAATCTTTTAAATAGTTCCATACTCCCATCTAACTGAATCTGGGTCCCATTATCGAACTCCTTTGTTTAAGAGACGCAAATTTTGAATTTATTTATTTCAAAAGCTACAAATTAAAATCAGCACCTTAAACTTAAACTATGATTTTACCCATTTTTAGGATCTTCCTCATTAAGGCAATATTCGCCATTCACCAAGCGTAAACCAATCTATACCCTCCAGCTAGCGCCATTTTTGTAATCTCATATTAATTTTAAGAGCAAACAATGCATAAAACTCTCTTTCAATTTGTTGAACTTGCACCGCACGGTCCGCACTTCCGTGTCAGGTTTTGCGCAAAACCTCCAGTTATATATTATACACATGCAGTGCATCAAACCTTTTTTTGTAATTATAAAACCATGTACGTACCAAACCTCTCTTTTTAACATCAACACTTAACAAACGCTAAATATGATGTCAATTGTCATTTTATTCTAGAGAAAAATAGTAAAATCTCCCTATGTTTTTTAGAACATGAACAAAACTTTCATATACATCAAACCAACCCTCTTCTGTTGTAGTACACTATTCGTTAAATCAATAGATATTTGGTGCATAATTTTTGTGAACAAGTTGTTTCTACAAAATACATGTAACACTAGAGGGTTTGGTGCTTTTAATAAGATATGGGAGTTCTATATATTTTGTTTAGATACGATACAATATTGCTTTATACATAAAAAAAAGATAAAAGCATCACACCCTCTATAATATACATCATATTGCATTTTGTTCTCTATCTTTTATCTTTTTGCAACTTGCTTCCTGTACTATTGATAAATAAGTACTTTTCCCCACATTTATTGACTAGAAAAACAAACATTTGCCCCCCGATCTAATTTCCAATCAATTCTCGCCGGAATTTGAAACGTGAACATGGAGGTTTATCACGATTTAACATCAAATTCAATAAAATGCCTTATTTTTACTTCAATTTTTCTTACATTTTTTTAATTTTCAAACCCTAAATTTGGATAACTAAGGCTAAGATTTGAAAATTAAGAAAATGTAAAAAGAAATTGAAGGAAAAGGACTTGAGGTTAAATCGCAATGAACCCATGTATTCACGTTTCAAATTCCGGTGAAAATTCATCAAAAATTCGATTATAGAGCAAAATGTTTTATTTATTCGTAGTACATGGGTCAAGTTGCGAAAAAAAAAGAGATATGAGACAAAGTGCATCAAAGATATAGTATAGAGAGTTTGATGTTTTTATCCCTAAAAAATAACAGTTAAAGAATCTCAATGAAGACTTTAAACATGAAATGTCACGCTGCGTCAAAGAAATCTATAACATATTACAACCATATACAGAAACTAATTAAATCATGGCAATTAGATAAATACATTTAGTTGAAGTGGGGTCAATTTAGAATCACATATAGATTAGAATGTGGAGCCAAACTAACAAACGACCCTTCAATAAAACTAAATATATTAGACAACTATAAATGACTCCTAACTATAAATATACGTTATCTTCAATTGGTTCCGCATGGGGGCTTGTTTAAAGGTGCATATGGTGTTATATAACTGTATATTAAAACATCATTTGACTTCCTCATCATTGCTTAGTATGTTCTTTCCTATTCTAAGTGATAATATATGGAGTGATTCTTAATATTACATAAAAGGCGTAGAACATATTTGAAATAGAAAAGTCAAATTGAAGTGACTTGTGATCTTTTTCTTTGATACGAGAAAACAATGTCTATCACGCGTATCTTTCTTTGCAAATTCTTTGGCTCATTCAAGTTTGCTTTTTCTAGGCGTATTTTTTTAAAAGAATGGTCTTTTTTTAGATTCTTGCAGTTCTAATTTTGTGAATTAAAAATTGCAGTTTCCAATTTTTAAAATTAATTAATGGAGGGATCGGGTCGTGAATTTCTTTTCTTTTCGAAATATGTTTTTTTTCTTCTTCCATAGATTCAAGCAATAAAGAAATGCAATTAAATAAGTGTAGACAATTCTTTTTGTATATAAAACGCATTCTGTTGTAGTGGTTCTTCCATTTAATTTTGTCCGGAAAGTGATTTACTCCATTATTCTTAAGTTAAAATATTTGTCTTCCTAAGTATTTCAGGAAAAAAATAAATGCATGACATGTTGGTACTTCAGGATATTAATAGAAAAGATAGCATTCCTATCCTATGAGTATTGCCACAATAAATTAATTGTTACGTTGAAATGTAAGCTGAACTTTAATCATTGTGAAAACTTTGTGAAGCTACGAGTTGTGGCCAGTCGCCTTACTTTGTTCATGACATCAATTATAAAGTGTAACGGCCATCGCTTTGATTATGTCTTTGCCTTCACATTAAGTGCAGCGGGTTAATGATAATGAAATCAAACATGATATCAGATTTTTTTAATATTTATTGCCTATGAACAATATTTTAGATCCCTTCTCAAAATATAACTTTCTAACCATAAACTTATTGACTATTAAAATATACAAATTATGATATATATAAATATGGTTATAAGCATGAAGCAAAGTTTTAGTTTCATGATCAGTTATATGTTACAAATTATTTGCAATATTTCGAGATTTTTTAACATGTGTTACTAAACATTAATAAAAAGATATTTAACTTATCATGATATCCGACGTGTATGAAATATAGTCCAAAGCAAAAACGTTTTGAGATTTTTTAAGAAAATATCTAGAAACTTTGATTCATATGGTAACAAGGTATGAAAAACTTTACTTAACGTAACTAGGGATCTATCTTTTAAGATGCTATTACAAAGCAGAAACTTAATTTTGCCGATTAGTTCCAATGATTATTAGGTCATGCGCGTGAGCCATGGCTAACGCATTAAGATATAATTTAGTACTATTGAAGGGCATGCCAAGAAATTCATGTCACTTTTGAATCTAGAAAACATGTATCCAACTTTTGACTATTATTGGAATGATAGAAGAATCTATTCCATCTTTACTTGAGTACTTATTCATTAATTAATCCGCCGCAGACTAATAACATAATGTGAAAGCATAATATGAGGCTTTATCGAATTATACCCTACTCTAATGTGAAGTAAATCTCCTTTCCGTACACAAATGCACGTGAGACGTCATATGGAGGCTAATCTCTGAATTTGAAGTGATTAATTTCATACTGCAATTTCGCGACTATTTAATACTACGTATTAGAGGTAATAATTGTTAAACGTTTTTTACTAGTAAATGCGATATTAATTTTTCTGGAATAAAACATGGTTATTAATTTAATATTATATAAGTTTAATGAACTCGAACCCTTTCATTGTTTAATTAAAACGATCATATTGAAACGTAAACCGAATAGATCTGATCATAATAAACAAAAAACAACTATTTAGAACGAAAACAAACGACCCATGCACACATGTATCAGAAATTGTGTCTTTTCATTCCTATTATATATACAGTACATTGCTATGTTATAGTTCAAACCATTAGAAAAATTTAGATTGCGATTCAATTATAGCTTCTATTAAATAGATGGAAGAACGGCTCTTTTAGATAACTTTACTAGTTATTAGTTAAGATAGGTAAAGCAAACATTATAAATTATATGCGAATGCTATATCTGTGCAGTATTTCAAATTTGGAGTGTGAACCGTTTCAGCGATTAATTAAGTACTTAAAGTTAAAGTCTGTTTTTTTTTTCTTCCAGAGTTCGTAGTTTTAGACTGCTTGCAATCAAGCTTTAATTTAACTTATATAGCACCCAAAATTATTAGAAAAAAAAAAAGAAAAGAAAATTCAGGTTCTGGATGATATTTTTCCTAACACCCAAACTTTTAAATCAAAGTTGTTTTGAAACTTGAGAAATTGTGAACGTCTTAGAAACGTTTGCAAATACCACCTTAGTGTCTTTTCATTTCTCTAAATGACATATATGTGTATATATATTTTAGCTTTCATGGCTATAATAATTTACTTAGCAATACAAAACAACCTTTAGTTTGTGATTCAATTATAGCTTTCTCCCGAAGTAGACAGCGAAAAATTCTTATAGATAACTTAACTAATTAAGATAGCAAAGCAAACACTAAAACTTATAAAGTAAACATCATTACAAAAAGAAAGAGGATTAGAATTAATATAATGATGTGATGCTAGATTAACATGTAATAATAATATTTAATTATGGTATCAAACCACAGTACTTGAAATTATTCTCGCCACTGCTTTTCGTTAAACAACTTGCGCACCTACTGATGATAATGTGATTAGGACTATAGTTTATATCAAGATAATGACAGTCTTGAATCAAAAGTTAGAGAGTTAAATATAACATAATGGGAATTAGTTAAGGATGTTTTTTTTTTTTTTTGAGCCATAGCTCATTCTTAATTCGAGCTATTTGTGTAAACACTATGGGTTATTTTACAGGTTTTGCGGCTTTGGTCTCTCTACGCATTTCACGAGCACTCTATAAAATTCCGTCTACGAACTGTTTAGTCCATGAGCTCAAACGATGAAGAAAGTGTATAAGGACTCGACTATAAAAATCGCGCACTATTTATCTTATTTATTTGAATTTGAAATTACTACGTATATATACTTTAGTTCTCATTGTTGAATATTCTCTTGCATGTGTAACTTTGATTAGTATTTGATTCCCTATAAAATCTAAAGAATAACAAATCACATTATAACCTCATATTTCTTTTCTATATGCTATATCAGTAATTGAAAATATACACGGATTAAAAGTTAATTCTCAAAACCTATAACATTTATTAAAACATTTTATGAAATTTCTGCTTTTATTTTTATAATATATGGAAATAATTATGAAAATGATTGATACCCTAAATTTTCTTTTAATTGACTAGAACAAAAGTATTTATATATTTTTGATGAAAATATATCAGAATGAAATCCGTATAGAATATTATCCTCTTATTCATAAATGAGTACAACGTACAACTACATTTTTGCTTTAAGTACTTTTATACGTGTAGACTAATAATATTGACAGAGAGTAAATCAAAATTACTAATTTCAAGTAGATAAATACTAATTATAAAATAGAGAAAAAAATCAAGTACTTAATTAAAAAGGGTATGACCAGATGAAGGATCAATTGGGAGATGTCTCACCATGCAGTTGGGGCCGGAAGTATCGACAAATTCGTTCTTATTTTTCCACATTAATGTTAATTTGAGATGTCTTCTTATGCATACCTCCCGCGCTTTATTCATGCTCGAAATAATTGAATAACAGATCAAAATTTCTAAATATTTTTATGAAAACTAAAATATAGATTAGAATATAATAAGACAATTATTTTGCAGACTTTTAATTTATATTGGCAGAAATACAAGAAAGTAATGACATGTCTCGTTAATCATTGTGTTAATAGGGCGTGCTCTTAAGATTCTCATCATCTGTTAATTTCAATAATTTGTACCGGATATTAATTATATTGTGATCGATTCAGAATAACCAAATAATAATAATATACGTAATCTATAGATAAGTACTTTAGACACTTAACGAATATCATCTCTGAAACAAAAAGTAATTAACATTACATGAATATAACCTTTTAGTTACTCAGACTATATCATCCTCATGAGTACCCCGAAAGTCCCAGACATGTCTCAAAGATTTCAAATCATAGCTAGTACGCCATGTAACAAACTAACAATATAGATTTCACCCTTTGCTTACACAGTATTGATCATTGTTATCTTAGTTTGTCCTAAAATCTTTTAAAATAATTATACATATATACCAGTCAACTAAGAAAATGTTTAAAATTCTAAGTTACTAGGAATCTAGGATACTACAAAACCAAAAATGAGAACTCGATTAGATCTTAATCAACATGTTGAAACACTATTAATGAGCTTAAATCATGTTAAAAAGGCTGCAGCAATTATAAACACTAATTACACGCAAGTAGTAACAACACGTAGTTTTTGATAACTGACATTTTGTGTTTTCACAAAATAAGAAAGATATGAGAAACATATGTTCATTTCATATTTAAATAGTATATATACTAACATTAATAAAAATAATATCATTTAGAAAAGGTTTTTCCAAATTTGGCTCAAATGAAAATTTGAAGTATCTGAAACCACAAATGAAGAATTTTTCCACAAGAGTCGCTTTCAAAAGACTCAAAACTCTAGATTACACAACTATATAATATAAATTTACATAGACAGAGAGAATAATAGATTATGCAATGACACGTGGACACCATTGAACCCTTTGCTACAAAAATTATGCATGGCTTCCACTTTCCACCTTCATATATAAATAGGCGCACACTTCAAAGGATTAGTATGAGTTAATCTCAGCTTCCACGAGGAAGAAGAGTATATAAAGCTTTCATTTCATTCTCCCTAAGCCACTAAGATTTCACACATCTTTCATTTTCTATCGTTCATTGCACAAGTTAACATCAAAGATAAAATTCTTTGCATCTTGTGGTGCTCATATATTTTAGTAACACGACACAATTACCTACTATAAATCAAATTCCTCCTTTTTATTTTTTTGTACATATATACACCTACAACCGGTGACGAAGAACTCACAATAAGTTGTGCAGTTTTTGTGATTTTACTACGCCATTTGCTGCATCTTCTGTTTCAGAAAGGTACAAATTATGGTCCAACATAGACTCTTTTTGTTTGATACTTTTTATTATTTGCTTGTATCTTTCCTTTGAACTGTTAATTTAGTCCAAATTCTTAGTAAAATGTTGCGACACACTATAATCTTATTGGTATTCTTAGCTAGTTAACATCTTTTTGTTTTGGTTTTTGCATGACACAGGGGTAAAAGAAATAAAAAATAATCATGATGATCTCATTCTCTGCTTGTCAACAAGCACAGCCCCTGGTAACTTTTCCAGGTGGCCTTATCAACATGGATCAATTGATTCTTCCCCGGCAGCGCCGCAAGGACAAGGTGGTGGTGGTATTAGGCTCCACCGGAACAGGAAAATCACGTCTTTCCATAGACTTAGCCACCCGTTTCAATGCAGAGATAATCAACTCCGACAAAATGCAAGTATACAAAGGCCTAGACATAGTAACAAACAAGGTTACCGACGAAGAATGTCGTGGCGTTCCACACCATTTGCTAGGGTTTGTCGACCCTGAGGCGGAGTTCACCGCCAACGAGTTCGTGCACCATGCATCTATTGCGACCGATGCCATAACGAGAAGGGGTCGACTTCCTATAATTGCGGGAGGGTCCAATTCTTACATTAACGCTCTTGTTAATGATGACATTGAGTTTCGATCAAAGTACGAGTGTTGTTTTTTGTGGGTGGACGTTTCGATGCCCGTTCTTCATTCATTCGTGTCGACAAGAGTTGATAAGATGGTGGATATGGGATTAGTGGAGGAGGCCAAGGAGTTCTTTGAGCCTAATGGAGATTATACGCGGGGAATTAGGCGTGCGATTGGAGTGCCGGAGATGGATGAATATTTCAGGCATGAATCTATATATGATGATGAGACTAAAGCTAAGCTTCTTGTTGGAGCTATTGATGAGATAAAGTCCAACACTTGCAAATTATCTTGTCGTCAACGTCAAAACATTTTGAGGCTAAGGGAGCGACTAGAGCGGCGCATCCACCGACTTGACGCGACCGAGGTATTTCTCAGATGTTATGGCAAATCCAACAAAGCATGGGAGAGGTTGGTGTCGGGGCCTAGTGCCAAATTTGTGCGACGATTCTTGTTAGAAGATCATATAGATTTTGTGACGTCAATGGCAGCACAAGCTCCAATGACAACTTCCGTCGCACCGATAATTCTTGGCCCCGCTAATTCCACCGCGGTTGCCACCGCTTCCCGCTAGTGGCTAGCTACTTGATATGGATGATCTATGCCATTTTACGTGTCATACATCACAATGACATGTGTATCAAATCTTAGCACATAATAGAAAGCACATAATAGAAAACACATATAGTGACAAACAAAGTGGCAGTGACAATCCGTCTTGCCGTCCGCCTATCGTAAAATGGTCAGATCAAGTTCAATAATCGGTCCGGTCTTGCGTGCATAAAGATGCGGTCTTATGTATAAAGCTATAAACTATATATGTCCACACAAGAGCTGGTTCTAGTTGAGACTTAGAGGTGAATCTTTTCAAAGCCACGTGAGTTGTTCTGGAGCTGCCACGTGGCGCGCACCCAAATCTACCTTTCATTTTCTTACCTTTTGTCCCAATTTCAAAGGTTGTTTGAGTTAGTTAAGTACCTAAAATATGGTTGGCCGTACGGTTAGAAGCAATTCAGAAACCTGTGCACCCTTAGTGCTGCCGCCGCCATCAGTGCATCAAAAAAAAAAAAAGAGAAAGGGGCCACTTGTAATATATCAATAAAATCGTGTAAAAGATTCTCCCCACCCCGAGAGTCGCATTTTTTAGGTTTTCTTTTTGTTTTCAATTTGGAGTCACTTTTTTGTTTGCAATGACAAAAGCGTGTCCATGTGTAGTCTACGATCACCATCATGTTTATACGAGCTGTATTATTCGCGGATTTGACAACTCCATATATATGGTGCATGTAAGAAATATTGGGTATATATTATTTCTTGGTGGTTCGTTGAATAAATCGTCTATTGCAGTTTTAGAACTTTTCTAATCTTGATGATTTTTTCCAAAAAGGTATGGTATCATATTCCTTACGGAATCCAATTTTACCTTAGCTAATCATAAAAATACAGGCAAAATGTCAAAAGTTCTTTGTGTTGATTCTTAAAAGCATAAACCTTTGGTCACAATGGGCAATACAAAAATACAAAAGAGTTGCTTTTGTTCTTTAAAGTAAGTCAGCCATTACGATACATGACTATATTGAATTTTTATATCTCTTGTAATATTATACTGTGAAAAACGATTAATCCTCCTAAACAAATGCATTTAAACATGTCAAATAACTCATTTCATACACGATGTTTGTGTTGTACTTAACGAGTAATTCAGTGTTAGAGTAAACGACAATTATGCCTTAAGAAGTTACCTGAAAATCAGGATACTACAAAAGTACACGCAGAAAACAATAAAAGATACAAAAAAATTTACCCACTTCTTGTAGTCTAAGACTATATTTAGAGGTGTCACCAAATCTGAATTTTACACTATCACTATAATAAGACATGCACTTTCAGGTTTCACAAACAAACATAAGAGCTCTTCAAAAGAAAAAAGAAACATAAGAGCCACAAGTAAATTACTCTAGCGTGTAGTGCATAATAAACACGTTATTTTAAGAGAAGAAATATACCAAATAAATATTTTTGGGACAATGAAAGGTTTGTTTTCAAAATTAAGAGTCTTAAGGCCCCGATTTTACCTTTATATAAAAAGTTAAGAATTTAATATTTGATCACAAAGGAATGTATTGAGCTCGTTCTTTTTACTAGTTTTATAACCACTTTTAGGCTTCGAATGTTAAAAACGTCTTTTCGTGACTATTCTTTTCTTGTTTTGGAATTTGAAAGTAACTTCCAACTTTTCAAGTTCCACTCGTTATCAACACGGAAAGGCAGAAGTTCTTCTCCATAATTACATTTAATAATGTGGGTTCATCTCTTATACGTACAATATCGTGGAAAGGCATGCATTTAGGCCAGACATTAAGTCTATGAGCGCTACAGACGGTTATATATGAAGACATTTTTTTTCGTTTTTCAGTGTTTAGCCCAATTACTTATATAATATTCTCTTTTACTATAAAATCTATAGTTGTAGACAATATCTATGAGTTAATTACATGCTAGCAAAAATAAAAAAGAATATTGTTAACGTTGCAATACTCATATGGAGTATAATTAGAAGACTATAAAAATGAAAAAAAAAAAAAAAACAACTCAAAGTCAATGAAGAAACTTCTGATAATATATCCATTAATATTTAGTGGGTTTTGGCAAACTAACCACTGTGTTATGCCAACTTAGCTAGTTACCCGATGTGGAAAAAAGAAGGGAAGATGCCTTGTGATTATAAAAATTATTTAATTAGTTGCCCTATATATGTTCATTTTTATAATGTACTTACATTTGTTTATAAAAAAATGCTATTGGCACTTTTTCGTGATTTCAGATTAAATTGTAGTATTTAATAAAATCTACTATGAATAAAGTATAATAACAAAATATAAAATTATGTATTACAGCATTGTTACTTTGTTTAAATGTTAGTTTTTATTTTGTATTTCTTTTAAAATTTAAGTATAAGAACAAATTATATTTATATTTTTAAGATAAATCTTGTAAATGTCTTTTTTGGCGCAAAAAAATCATCCTCAGCCTCGGCTCTGAGTGAGTGAACTACACATCTCTATATAGAGGGATAATATGCTTCTATATAAAATTATAAGGGGTAATTTACTCTTTTTTGTTCTTATTATGCTTTAACATAAAACATGAGTAATTTTCCATAAGCTCATATTTAATATTTTTGTAAATAAATCTTTTTTATTAAATAAAAATAAAATTATTATTATTATTATTATTATAATTATTATAATTATAATTATTATTATTATTATTATTGTCATTACTTTAGTAAATAGCTAAGTCGAGATTTAGTACTAACGCTATTATTAAAGGAATTAAAATTGATTTAACTTTTTATTTATACAATATGCAACAAGATTCTTTTCAACGGATTGCAAATAGTAAGATGTCTCAATCCTCAAATATCCCTCCCTCCATCCCTTATGGTACTAGTACGGACATAGGGTAGACAACCAAAACAAGATTAACCCGAATTTCTTTGAGGAACCTAATAATTATTCTGACCATAGCGAAAGTAGAGAATTGAGATGGGAATAAAAGAAAATGGGACAAAGGGCATAAACAATTGTATTCCTAGGGACCCAGCTGCTACATCCCACACGAGCGATGTTGTAAAGTTCAGTTAAAAATTGGTAACCCTTTTATCATAATCAGAATTACATATATGTGAAATGCCCAGGTCGAAATCATATTAACAGTACTTAATACTAAAGTATTAAATTCTCAGCTTATCTTAAATATGTACAAAAATGCTTTAAGGCATGTAGGACACTTCTTTTTAGCCTATCTTATTCCACTTTATATCAAATAAATAAATTAATGAAGAAGTTCACAAACTAGCGGTCAAAATGAACTTTTTGTACAAGTGACTTAATCTTGGCAATGCATCCTCACCGAATAACATTTTGTAGGAGCCATAAATTCTAGTTCCCAAGTCCCAACTCTCGCATGGTTACCTAGAAAGGTCGTTCACAAAGTGAGTAAAAGCATAAATGGAAAATTGTTTCCAAAAGAATAAATTCTCATGAAGATTATTTAATTATATATAACTTATTTTTGTGAAAGTGTTGTTTGTTTAGATCAAAATCTATGTGTCTAGAGAGTGGGTACGTACTCTCTTATTAGTAATGCAGCTAGTCTTGCATGAGTTACCAAGTCATTCTCAATTGGTCATTTTTAATATCTACAATGACCAAATTAAGCATATAGTAAGAGCACTATCACCATGCAATGGATATGAAAGGAATGTCGAATAAGGATTTGTTTGTTATCAAGAATAGGAGGGTAAGGATTCTGAATTCAACTTATTGGAAGTGAGTGATAAACTATTTGAATTGTTTGGTAGTGTGTTTGGAGGTAGGTATGTATGTTTCATCTACCACACGAGCAGTGTCCATTGTTTTTTTTTAATCAGTCATTAATCATCATATTTAGAAGCTAGCAAAGGTTCATTTAATTTGGTAATTAGAGTTTTCCAACTTATGTATGCGTTCGTTTTGTGTCACCATAATCATGATTTTAAAAGCTAGCTAGCAAAGGTTCATTTAATTTGTTTAGTGTTTAACAACATATGTATGCGTTCATTTTGTGTCTCCATCGATCTTTGTATTGAGTGATTGTCTTGGACAAAGAAGTTTGTTCAAAAGATACAGTCAAAATGTAAATTTAATTTATGTCGAAAGTTTAAATCAAATGACTGTTGGTAGTAGAGACTAGAGACAAAATAAAGATCAAAGGGACCTAGATAAGTTAATCCTGGTGTTTACATGTTGGTGATGTGGTCCTTGTAATAATTGCCATAAAACGCCATAAGCATCTGCCTCAACAAAGATCGATGATGTGCCATTACCATTCACAATGAATGAATTATCCATTTCATAGCACAAAGGACAGTCAACAGTAGGTCCGATGTATACAACGTAATTGGAATAGGGAAGTTGGACTATATTAGGAGTAACCGACAAAATGTAAAATTATAATCATCGTTGGGACATGCAAACAACAGTCGAATATCGAAAAAATTGGAGTACTCAATTCGAGCATAAAGAATTAATGGTGATATCCTTAATGGTTTGATGTTTTTTTGGGTGAAGTTCGAAAATAAATTTGTGAAAAGTAGACTCATACTAGACAACATTATATTATTTGAGAGATAAATTTTTAAGAAGTAGTGTCAAAGTCAGTATTTAAATATGCGTGTTCTCAGAGTAGACGAAGAGGTAGTGAGCTTCCTACTTCAAGTGAAATTAGGGGAAAGTTAGTTGGTCTCTTATTTGATAAAAGAGGTGTTTTAACAAATAATATATTTGAGGTATATACGAGAAGCTGGTGAACCTTATGCAGTCACATAAAACGAGCAGATTTGTGGAGAGGATTTTTGTAATAAACAACAGCTAACGCCACGAAGTTCAAAAATAAATTTATGAGAAGCAAGCTTAAAATGCACAACATCATTCTATTTGAGAAATAATCTATGATGCATCGACACTTCGAAAAAAAAAATTATGCCGTGTCCGACACCCCGACACGACACCGACACCCCGACACTCCTCCGACACGTGTCGAAAACGCTACGTGGCGTGTCTTAATAAAAATAAAAGAAAAAGAAAAGGTACACCGTGTCGGACACATTTTAGGGACGTGTCCGACACGCCTGGACACTTTTTGAGCTGATATATATTGTAGTTTTTAATTTTTATTTATGGTTAATATTTAAATTTCTTAAAATATATAGATAAAGATATTAGAAGAATCAAACATTAAACTTTAAAAGTTAAATAATTAAGTAGTGAAAATGCATAAATGATAACGTTTTTTTCAATCAAATCTCACGAATAAGTCTACTGCATTGCTCTTTGCACAAAAACAAGGACGGGCAAAAAAAATATTCATTTTTTCTTCGAGTCGTGGCACTATTATCCTATTTAAAAAATTTATTTGAGTATGGTATAACACTTTGTTTTGTCATTTGATATGCCTTTGTATTTAATGCTTGTAATTTATGACTTAAACTTTAATGACTATTTTATTTGAATTTGTAGTAGTTGGTTACTTGGTTTTGAGTGTAAATATATTTGGTTTGATTCTATATTTGGACGTAATAATGTTATTTGTGCAGATTATGATGACGTTTTCTATATTTTAATATAAAAAATTACAGCCGTGTCGCTGCCGTGTCGTGTCTTGTAATTTTAAAAAATCTGTGTCGCCGTGTCCGTATCGTGTCGTGTCCGTGTACACGTGTCTGTGTACACGTGTCCGTGTCCGTGCATCATAGGAAATAATTCATATACTAAAAGACAAGAATAATTTTAGTATGTGATTTTAAAATGACAGGGCACTACTCCTTTTGTTACTTTTTTTTTTTTTGAACTTTAGGCAAAAAGACAAACAAACAAGGATGTGATCCTATTCACAGATAAAACAACCTTATATTCTTTCCCCAGTTTTACTCCGTACGTACTAGCTAGCTAGATGCTACAAGACATTTGGTTAATGAATTTGACTTTGAACTAACAAAATCAAAAAACACTAACGTTACAACAAAAAATATTTCGACCGACGGATCTAGCTAGCTCAAAAGATTGAAAAATTATTTTCATTTAAAGTGACCTTTGAATATATAATATGTGTATGTGCATGTGCATGTGGCCTATAGTGGCTCATAGTCAATAATTGATTTCTCATCGATTGAGAGATTTGGTTAGCCATACTAAGAAATTTAATTTGAGTATATATTTTCGTGCACAAGTGGTATATATTTCTCCGACCTTCACATCAAATCATCAGTTTCGGGGCGTGAACATGATCTCCTAGGCAAAAAATTTGAGGACATAAATCATAAATGGGTCTGACCACATACTATTTATATATCTTCGATCCGGTGAATTCTTGCATGCCTTCAATGTTACAATACATCCTCGCACATGTGGTGGTTCTCCATGTATTATAACATTGAAGACTGGCAAGAATTTTCCGTTAGACCTTAACAACAAATCTTTGTTATACACTAGCTACCACCATTAGGGACTGCTTGCAATAATTACACAGAATTTACATTGTTTGTTTAGTTGTGAGATGTCAATCGATATTGGTACAAATACAATCCATTATTTTACATAGTAAAATTGGATAAGCCCAAGTTAAACTGGATAGGCCCAATCGTAATGAGCCCAAATTGGATAATAAGCCCAATCTGGATAACTATTTTCTTAAGAACGAACTGAAGCATAATTATAAAATTAAAATTGAAGTAAAATAAAATTTAGGGTTTCAAATGGCCCTCTTTTACTCACCCTTGAATACCCAAATTTCATGCCCTAATCTCCAACGAAATTGTGAAATTCGAACACCATTTTCATCAAAACCCTCAATTTTCACAGCCTCCAAGTTTGTAATTTCAAAAATTTCAATTTTGGCTCCAGCTAAATATGTTAACACTGTTATTTTAAATGTTAAATGCTGCTCAAGTTTGCGCTCTTCTGCTGAAATGGATAATGGGTCTTTTTCTAGTGCCATAATTTTCATCAAAGGTAGTATCTTTTCCATTTTGGTTTAAAATTTTTCAAAATATTATTTTGGTTTGATATAATTTTTGTCATCCAATTCACTAAAAAATGTGCCCTGTTCTGTACCTCCTTTTGCATTTTTATCTTATTGTTATAGCATCTACCATATAGTTCAACTTATTTGCTTGCAATTGTTGTTATGCTTGAGTGGGCATATCCATTTAAGTTCTATATCGAAAAACGTCGGAAAATGGGACATGAGGTAATTTATTTATGTAGTCTTTGTGAACTATACAAGTGTTTTTTTTTTCCTGAGAGATGATGTAGAAAGGTTTATGATTATGAGTAAGCCTATTTGTTGCACAGTGAATGTTTGATGCAAATAATCTGTTTTTGCTTCGTATTGGTTTTGGAAATAGCGTCTTTAATTCTTCTCGGTTGCTTTGGTTTGGCTAATCATGGAATACATGCATGATTTAGATGTCGGAATGCAGAATTTTGTAGTCCTTGCACTAAGTCTACGAATACTTGGGAAGCTATGCAATGAAATTTGAGGGAGTTGAGATGCAGATGAAACAGTAGTAAAATCAGATTAATTTGCGGGTGGTGTTGTTATAGTCATTTAGTTTTGACGACTGCTTAAGCATGAAAATTTCACATGCGCAGGACTGGCACAATCAACCTGCGAAAGTGGGTTGAGAACGGCGTTTTCGCAATTTGGAGAAGTCAGTCGAGGTGAAACTCCACCTTTATCTTAGCCTTCTCTGTGCAGTGCCAAATGGTTATCTTTAACAATTCTGAAGATAATTAGAAAGATAATTCAATTCTTGTTGGCAGTAAAGATCGTATGTGATAAGAAAACTAAGCAACCTCTGGGATTTGCTTATGTGTGGTTTACAAGAGAAGAGCATGCACAAGCTGCAGTTGAAGAGATGAACGGAAAGGTGCGCATCCTCTATTTATATTAAGCTTGGCTTAAATTTAAAAGAATTTCTCGACTTTTAAATTTTTTGTTGCTGTGCAGTTTGTTGACGGCAGATTTATAAATGTGACAATTGCAAGGCCTGGATCTTGCAAGCCACGTCCAAAGGCTACTCCGTACAAGTTCTAACCAGTGTCCTGATGCTCCCTCTGCTTTTCTCCGTTTAAAATGGAGAATGGAATGGTCGAGTGCCTCCAAATCAAAATACGCCTTTAGCCAAGTACAAATTTAAATGAGTGCGGGTATTGTCGCAATTGTTTCATAATATGCCTCAGGCAGTTGTATAGACTTCATGTAAATCACATTTCTGCATGTAGGTATTGCCGTATTGGTTGAATATTTTATGGTCTCTAGATTATGGAACCTATATTATTTTGTGCATTTCGCAATGGGATTCTCGTGAAAATGCGATGTATATAATGCCAGTGTAGAGTTGAATGTGAAGTCCGAAGTAGTAGAGGTTGAAAGATATATTGTTGGGATTCATGTGAATGTGACATATGAATTCTATAGATAAAATTGGCATCCATGCTTCATTGTGAAAAATGCTATTTTCTGCATTTTCTTCATTATTTTAAGTACAACAAAGTGATGAAATGTTGGAATCCCCCCAATACTTCATGATGTTACCCGATATTTTATATTAAAAGTAGTAAAATTAGTTGTACTATGTTGCTTTGTATGAAGTTGTCCATCCTTCAAAGAATAAGGACTTTCATAAGCATTTGTTTCTGGTGTACAACAATTAACAAGAAAGACCTTGTTTGGATATAAATCCTACATAACAAACACCACACTTAGGAAAAATTATTAGGTGCAGCGGCTGTACGATGACGTGATATAGCATGTGGTGGAGATTAAATACTATTCTTATAATAAATTATAGGGAAGTAATTTCTCCACACTTCTTTCCAATCATGCATTTATATAAATAACGGACTTGATGCACCACCTCATCCTACAGCCGCTGCACCTAATAATCTCTCTACACTTAGCCCATGCTAGCCCACCAACAAAATTGAAGGAATTATTTTTTTTTTTCAAAAAAGACCTGCAATTTACATTGTTCAACCAACTCTGTAAATTAATATTTTCCAAACTGACAAAATCATTAAAAAAAAAAAAAAACAGGAATTGTCTATAAGTAGTATGTCTAAGCGGACATCAGTTAGGTCCCCCCCAGCAAATCGGATCTCTTGTCACACTCACTCATACATAATATATCTTGTAATATATTAGTGTAACACTCTTATCTTTTGCCTTAATAAATTTCAACTATTAACTAAAAAATTATTTATTAGCGTTACACGTGTCAAAAACTTAAACGAAACAACTTAACAAAACATTTAATTCGATTTTGACCATCTCGTACTCTCTTTTTTCACACACACAAAAACAGAGCCTGAAAATTAAAAAAAAAAACAGGGGAAGAGGGAGTGACGATCAAAACACGCACCTGATGAACGCGGTGTCGCTGGTCACGACGGCGATGATGGACCGCCACCACAGCGGCGGCATATTGGGTGCCGAGATTGAATTCGGCACCGTTTCTTGGTTCGTTTGCGCCGGATTGTCCTGTTTCTTGGTCCTCTTCGCCGGTATAATGTCGGGCCTCACTTTGGGCCTCATGTCATTGGGCCTTGTGGACCTAGAGATCCTACAGCAAAGCGGCACCCCCACCGAGAAGAAACAGGCTGGTACTTTTTATTCTGATCATAAAAAATGATTTGATTTTTAGAGATGGGTTTTTGGATTTGTGATTATGTGAACATGGGAAATGTGGGATCTTTTTGGTTTCATGTTATGGTGTGGGGGATTTGGATGATGATCAAGACTCGGTTTTTAAACTAGAAATGATGGTTTTAGTATATGAAATTTCGTGTTTTTCGTTATTTATTTTGGCATAATCGTTGTTAGTCTTTGGTGATTATGACATTTTTTACCCTCCTCTGTTATGGTGTTATGTTAAATTAGACACATTATGGTGTGGAGACTATAAAAGTATATTATCCCTTTGTTGTGTGTTATGTTGAATTGGCACATTACTCCCTTGTGAGAAGAAAATAAGTAAATTATTTGGTACGAACTCAAAAGTTATGATTATTGTTTGAACTGTGGGGCATTTCTGATAATTTTCGTCGTTGAGTTCTGATGATGATCAAGACTTGGTTTTTAAACTAGAAATGACAGTTTTAGTTATGAAGTTTCATGTTTTTCATTATTGATTTGTAATTACTTGGAATGTATTCTATTATAATTTAGCAATAAATCATTCATGCATGTATGTCTCAGACTGATCGTAACTTGGAGGGATTTTTTGTATTTAGTCCTGTGAGATGTTCATTTACAAGAAGCTAGTCCCTTTTTTTTTTTTTTTTTTTTTGTTTTCATGGTAAGTTTGTTGTTTTCAGCTACAATACTTCCAGTGGTTCAGAAGCAGCACCAGCTTCTTGTGACATTGCTTTTGTGCAATGCTGCTTCAATGGAGGTAAAGAATTTCTATCTTAGTTTTCCTTTGAAACAATTTTCTAAGTTTGAATATTTTCAGTTCAGCCATATATGAATTTGTGCTGTATTTTGCTTTGGTATGCTAGGGGATGGCTTATGTAGAAAGTAATGAGGATGGAACTGTATATAACTGACATCATTCTTGCAGAAAATCCGTAAGATTATTGTGATGTATGCTAGTGCAATGAACAAAATATCACTAGTATCGAGTCGAATTTTTATGTGTTGTGGCCATATTCTGATATAAATAGGGTGGCTTTCTGATTTGAGCTAATAAACTGCTGACAAGGCATCAATTAAATTGAAGTCACTAAATTAGTGTTCACTGAGAGGAATATGTAAGATTGAGCTCCGAAAAGGTGTTTTTCTTTCTTTACTTCTCGTCACAATCACATGACTGAATGAAGAACAAAGCCACTTCTGGTGTTTGCACGAAGGATCAACTGTGGCATAATCGATGCCCTTTAGACATGTGTCACGTACATTTACAATTTAAATCCTCTTGTTCTCTTTAGAGAAGCTAAACTTAAGACAAATGACAAATGACTGATGGTATGGCCCACAAAGTTTTTGAGAAGAAAAAAGAAAAAGAAAATGCTGAAAATTGAAAGTATGCTTGGACTAAGTTATGCATGTGCTAGCATAAATGTGTTTCTCCACGGAATAAGTGAAGAACAAAAGACGAGTGAGGCTGTGTAGCCTTATATTATGATTGAAATATCTTTAATTTATTCTGTTCAAGATTCTCCTATTTCTTTTATTACTTGACGAATATGGTAAAAGTTCTGTTTTTTTTGTTTCATCTTGCAGGCACTCCCTATATACCTGGATAAGATTTTCAATCAATATGTTGCTATTATACTGTCTGTGACTTTTGTTCTTTTTTTCGGTGAGGTATATACTGAACTAAAGATAGTGTTAAAACATTTTGTACCTTATACTCTGTTGCATTTCCACTGATTCATTATTTGACGACCTTATGTTGTCAGGTTATTCCTCAAGCAATTTGCACAAGATATGGACTTGCTATAGGAGCAAATTTGGTTTGGCTTGTCCGGATTCTGATGGTCATTTGCTACCCTATTGCTTACCCAATCGGGAAGGTATACTGATGTCAAATTAACTTTAATTGCAGTACCAGAATTGCTTACTTAAATGCTATCGTGAAATTGCCGAGTCATTTTATGAATTCAGATTCTGGATTGTGCGCTGGGACACAATGAGGCACTGTTTAGACGAGCTCAGCTGAAGGCTCTTGTCTCAATCCACAGCCAGGAGGTAAAAAAGTTTCTTTAGTATCTAATTTTTTCTTGTACTCTTGTATTGCAATATTTGGTTCTCCCTGGAACTTGACGTCGATTGAATTGTTTAATTCCACCCAAACCTTTTTCATGTCTTTGACTTCTAAGTTTCATCTGTTAGCCACTCTGTATTTTCCCTTGAACAGCATTAAGATTTTTGGTTTTAGGCTGGTAAAGGCGGTGAACTCACGCGCGACGAGACAACAATTATTAGTGGAGCTCTAGATTTAACGGAGAAGGTGTGTTTTGATGCTGCTATTACCTTTTTTCATAAATTTTAACTATGATTTCTCTTATATGTTTTTTTTTCCTTTTCTTTATAATGAATGATATAATTGGTGCACTTTTTTTTTATGGTATCTTCCCCATCCTTCCAAGTCCTTTATCTTGTTTAGGCGTCGTCTTTTAAGTAGTAATTATTTTGGTAGTATATTTCTTCTAACTGGTCGTCTTCTTCAGTATAAATGATCTATCATTTAATTGTAGAACTATCTTGAGAGTTCTTGAGTTTTCCATTTCTCTAACGTATTTGCTGCCACTGCAAACAGACTGCTGAGGAAGCCATGACTCCAATTGAGTCAACATTTTCTTTGGATGTCAATTCAAAGTTAGACTGGTAAGAACTGCTTTCCTGCCAGAAAATGTTATCTGGCAGTGCTTCAACCGAAATGTTATTTAGTTATCTTGTGACTAGTCTGGTATTTTTACATGAACTTCTTCTTTCCATGTTAGAGTCAGCTTAAAAATTATGAGAGGCACATTTATGAACATTCAACTCATTCCATCTTTGTGCTTAAGAACGATTAAAAAGCTGGAATCTCCATATTTGTATATCATGTTTACTTCAAGTGAAATATTGTGTGCATGAGCATTGATATGGTACTTATCGTATTGCATCCTGAAAGTCCCTCTTAAACACTTGTCGGATAGCATTGTCTATCAAATTATGTGCAGGTATAAGCTAATCTTTTCTGACATTATATTGAGATTTAATTATTCCAGTTTCAGTCGCTATTCTACTTGAGTTAATTATTGGTTGAAGATGAACATTTCATGAGCCCTTTATCTCTTATAGGGAAGCAATGGGTAAGATTCTGGCTCGTGGTCATAGTCGAGTTCCAGTTTATTCCGGGAACCCAAAGAATATTATTGGACTTTTACTGGTAAACTTCAACAAAATGTACATTTGCATAGTCTTTATGCAAACACATGAATCCTTAAAAACATTCTTTTATTACAGGTTAAGAGTCTTCTCACGGTGAGAGCAGAAACAGAGACCCCAGTGAGTGCTGTTTCTATACGCAGAATTCCACGGTATCATATTGAATTCTCGACTCTAATTTGCAACTATGAAAATCGAAGTACTTAATCAGACACTTTATTGCCAGTGTCCCTGCAGATATGCCCCTATACGATATACTCAATGAGTTTCAAAAAGGTAGCAGCCATATGGCGGCTGTAGTGAAAGCCAAAGGGCAAAACAAAAAACCTGCTTCCATCAGGGAGAAATCTGACGAGAATGTAGCCTCAGATGGGAAATCAGAGTTAACTACTCCTTTGCTATCAAAGAAAGAAGAGAAGGCAGAGACTGTCGTTGACATCGAAAAGTTCTCAAGGCCACCCTCCATAAATAACTTAGCATATTATGATTCAGTTGCTGCTTCTTCAGATGACTCTGAAGTTGGTGAAGTTATTGGCATTATCACATTGGAGGATGTATTTGAAGAACTTTTGCAGGTAAACTTTATAAGTAAATTTGCATTTTTCTCCATGTTGCTTTAACTTTTTGTTGGCAGTCTGTAATTTTTGGGTTGGTGTAGGAGGAAATTGTTGACGAGACGGATGAATTTGTTGATGTACACAAAAGGTATGTAGAGACTGGACATTTAGTTATACAAACGATGATTTCAGATGATTTTATAAATCCTTGTTCCATACTCCAGGATACGTGTAGCAGCTGCAGCAGCTGCTTCACAGGTTGCACGTGCACCATCAAGTCGGAGGTTAACTGGCGCGAAAGGACCTGTAAGTATTTTTTTTGTGTTTTTCTTTGTCTTTTTTATCAACATGAATTAAATATTATTACAAGTGTACTGTGTGTTGTTTGCTTTTATGGGCGAGAAACTTTACCTTGTCTGTAAATGTCTTTATTTTCTAACTAATATGTAATGGATCTAAAAGCAACTTTTTAGCTAATTTCTGGTGCTTTTTTCCAAAATAAGTTAGATTTGCAGCAAATATTGAGATTCTTCGGTTAGAAAACCATTATTTGTTTGTTGGAGTTCTGGATTTGTTGAAAACCTATGGTAAGTAAAATTATGAAAAAACTTTATTCCTTCTAGTTGCTTTTAGTGGTTTTTAGTAATGTAATCATATATCCTTATTGGAGGTCTTAGACATGGCAAGTTTACATAAATTGAAAGTTTGCATTCGTGAAGTTGAGACGTTTCAGCCGGATATAGTCTTAAGCTCGTCTGAAGGTGCTCTGTTTGAATATCTTAAACTAAAACTTTGAGAGGAAGAAATAGCAAAAGTATACTCGAAAAATTTCGGGTTCTGACTGAACTCTTTCATTACATTACCTTTCGTTTAAGTCCTTAAGATAATTTCTCAACTTTTCTTTCAAATCCACACAGGGAGTCCCAGGCAAGCCACCCAAGAAACCAAATGACGATGACCCTGCTTCAGGAAGATTGCCGCCTCTCAAGTAATATTAAAGCCGCTTTCTGGAAATAATAGAGTTGAGACTTCAAATTTTGCCTGAAATCTCACACGACCAGAGGTACTGTAATTTAAGGAGTTGAAGTTTGCGTAGTCGTGTAATGCTACTCTGAGTATATATTTTATTCTTTTATATCTTGTCCGGAAGTTTTGCTATATAACAAAGTAGAGTTTAAGTTCTCTAACTGCAATATAACGCTGTTCTTTTGGTGTTCTAGCTTAGTACTTGTATATGTGGTTATTTCTGTTTGACCATAGAGAACACCAGATAAACAAACCTCTGAACAAGAAATGGGATAAACTTTTAAGAGTTTGGATAATATGATGATCTTTTATCTTATTTTTTTGAGATCAAATAATATGATGAAATTTTGAGAAATATATTATGGAAAGCTCAAATGTGATTGATCAAAAAATCGTTTGACTTCAGTTTCTTAACTATTATCTGGATTAATATATGTTAGCTAATGTTTAAGTTTTAGCTGGTTGCTTAAGCTCTCGTCTGAACCATATAATTTAGTGATTATGAAAATTAAATAAAGTTCAACAAACCTCACGTTTGTTCTATATTGCTTGGTTAGGTCATTGTTCTTCTCAACCAATATACCATTATTGTAAAGCTATGAGATTTTTTCTGATATCCATTAGTTTGTGATTGTATGGTTTTGTGCAACTCAAGTACAGCAGATATATTCAATTTTTAGCAACTAACAAATAAAAACAACATTATAAAGTACATTTATATGCTAAAACCGTGTACAACTATCAGTTATCTAAAATACAGCAGAGATGATTTCAACCACTGATACAACCAAAGGTTGGTGTACGTTGTGATTCTCTGCCATTATTCAGCAGTTGGAACCGAAGTTCCTCTGATCAATTCAAAGAATTATGATATTAAGTACACGAAATAATTATAATGAGAATTAATAAGTGACCATCAAACGACTAAATACTATAAAAATCAGCTGAACTTCTACTTCAAATTGTTTCTACTTCTACTTAGTCATCATCTATGAATCGCCACCAGGCTCAAGTCAACAGATAGAACTAGAAGCCATATTAATAGTAAAGTTCATTCACTGCAACAACTAATAGAAATACTATTTTGGATTTCAGGTCTCTGGACCATATTTCATTATTTCTTCTTTCTTTAATGCCAGTTTCCGAAATAGTCTTTAGTACAGTTGTAATAATTTAGAAATGAATAGCATATCATAATTGTAAAATACAAAGACGAAATGTTAGTCCATGATAAGAGAAACAAGAAAATTATGAAATTATTCATTCCTGCAATCTTAATATCCTGAAAGAAATGCACTCTTTGCATTTTTATCAGTTAAAAAGAGGCTAGAGCTGAACTCTCAAATTTACTCATGATCTTACTTTGATCCGTCATTCACCTCAAAAGATGCTGTCAACTTTGAGTTAATCACAACCCTGTCAGATTCATTTTCTTACATGAAAATCATCCGCACATCTTCTTCATGCATGAAAATTCACTGATAAATTCCTCACCAGCCTCCAAAATTTATTACACTTCTCATTCACAAAACTGATAGATTGATGAAATATATGATATATCCTCCACATATCTCAATCATCCAAGATTACACCTTCCAATTTGCACGCCACGAGAGTTACAGAGTACCTCCATATTGTGTAAAGCCTCGTTCTTTGTTCTTGAACATAACACTAACACTTGTGCCATGATTGCAGCTTCTATTGTCAAACAAGAACTCAGCTTTCGACTAGCACAAACAGGTAGGACACGTTTTACCAATCGAAAACTAACCAAATATCACCAAGACAAGTTTTAGTTCAACTGTTGGTATACATATAATGTGAAGATTTAAAGTTGGAAAAGAGGTATTAAGAACTCTGCTCTGAACCCAAGCCATGTCTTCAAAAATAGATGCCTCCCCAAAAGCATACAATAAAATCAATTATTCAACCAAAGAAATAGCAATAGTCATTATCCATCAGAACAAACTCAGCAAAGTTTAATAAGAGAATAGATACTTTTCTTTATGTCAAACTCTGTCAACAAATGTCACACATGTCGTGGATTTTCTAATTTGCTAATTCCTAAGCCAAAACTTGTTTCCACGAACAAAAGGCAATAATCACTACAACCATTGATTTTACAACATGTAAGTAACACCAAGTTTAATTCATGGATCCTCATTATCCCAAAATTCCTTGCTAACTCAATAATTAGAAAGGTAAACTTAATTTTTGTTTGAGAAATACGAAAAAGAAAAAATAACATGTGAAACCTTCACTCTGGAGTAATGAATCCATCCTTCCAGCCCTCGAAACCCGGCCTCATCAACTTCTTCTCGCGCTTGGCAATCTTTCTCGCCTTCTTCTCGTTAATCCTCCCAACAATATTATCCCTCCTCTTCCGCTGCCTCTCCTCCTTCATCTTCTCTTGCGTCTCCACCCTCTCCTTCCACTTCTCCGAACTCTTCTCCTTCTTCTTCTTCCCCTTCTTCATACTCTCCTTGATCAACCGCGCATCATCGTGCACCTTCACCCCCATCGCCCTGCTCGCCGCCGCCTTCCACGACTCCCTCTCCGCCACTCCCGGCTTCTCCTTCTTCACCTCCTCTAATCTCTTTGCTCGCTCCAATTCCTTAACCTTCGACAATTTCCTCTTCTTTCCCTTCTTCCCACCCTCGTCGTCCCCAATCCTCACCTTCCCGTACTCGATAACTTCCTCATCCTTATCCTCATCATCTCCACGATCATCCACATTCGACGTTCCCTTCTCACTCTCTCCCTCATCCTCACCGCCTCTCTTCCTCTTCTTTCCAAAATCAAAATCTCTCTTTTCTCCACGATTTCCTCGAAGCAACTCGATCTTTCGACGCAATCTCTGCCTCAACTCCTCATAAGTAACTGACTTCTCCTTATTCTCCTCATCCACATCATCATCAACAGGCTTATGAACATTATCCTCGTCAATAACAGTAGCTTTAAACTCAGGATCGAAACGTTGGCGCCGCGCGAGTTTAATGTTCCGTTTGGATTGTTGCTTTAGGGATTCTTTGGCGGCTCTTGAGAGCCCCTGGTACCATGGCTTTGAATCTGCGTCGTCGTTTTGAAGGTAGAATCTTGACGGTATCAGTTCTATCAATCGATCGAAAAATTCGGCCTGAGAATGAATCAATGATTCAATGTCCGCAATGGCGGCGACGATGATTTGATTTTGCTTCTTCTTCTTGTTCTTCTTCTGAATTTTAGCGCTCTCCATGTCGCTTAGGGTTTGTGGAATTAGGGTTTTGGTTATTGTGATTTGGGAATTAGGGTTTTACTTTTTTTTTTTTTTTTCTTCAAACGAAAACAGGACCCTCCGTAAATAAGTTTATGACCCTTGTTTTGTTGAAAATAGCATATTTTCCCCAAGTCATAATAAAATATGACGTTAAAGATCACTTTTACTTTTGTCTTCAATAGGAAACTATCTTTTTTATTAGTAGTTTTGATGGTTGTTATATTTCTTTACATAAGCAACGCAATATTTTGTATGATAATAGATACTTTGCATTTGTGGAAATTAATAAGAATTCCGAAATGAAATGATATGAATTTACAAGAAATTAATACCGTAAAAGGTTTACTCGGTTTTCCAGGAAAATATTTTTACTATTTTCTACAAATGAAGGATTAATAATTACTTATAAAATTGTAAATCTTATTAGAAAACTCAATATCTGAAAATGATAGAACTCCACGCTTAATTTTTTGTATTTTACCGATTCTTGACCGTCGATTCCACTAGTTTCTTTTCTTCTTTTTTTTTTTTTATTTATTTATAGGATTCCACTAGTTTCTTGGTAATGAATAAGTTTGATATTAATCTTATTACATTATTACATATATTTCACTTGCAAATAAAACTTCATCTGACTAGGGATGAAATGAAACAGATGAGTTGTCAAAACTTAATCCAGAAATGACCAATTTTGTTGTGCAACTCAGGTACAGCATATTTATTCATTTTTTAACAACTTACAAATAAAGATATATATTATAAAGTACATCAATATGCTGAAACCGTGTACAACCATCATTTTTTATTTTTTTTTATCTAAAATACAGCAGAGATAATTTCAACCGCTGATTACAGCCAAAGGTTGTTGGTACGTTGTGATTGCCCTGCCATTATTCAGCAGTTGGAACCGAAGTTCATCTAATCTAGATTGCAAGGTCTTATTCCACGATAATCTTCATTTTAGATAAGTTTAAGTCTATAGTTTAGAAAATTATGAAAAAACGAATGACATAATTGTGGTCAAGTGTATTTTATAGACCTAACCTCAACAAAATCCTGAATTATTAATTAGACCCATCTTATGTTCCGAGTTATTTGATAATGGGTGAGGTTTAATGCATATATATAATTTAAATAAAAAGAGGGAATTTGATGCAAGGTTCGCAAAAACAGGGGATTTTATACCTTTTTTACATTGAAATTATTCTAGTATCAACTTAGTCATCAAAATTAATGAATGCCCACGAAGCTCAAGTCAATAGATAGAACAAGAAGCAAAATTAGCAATGAAGTTCATTTAATTGACTGCAACAATTAATAGGAATACTATTTTGGATTTCAGGTGTGTGGACCATACTTTTTCTTCTCACTTTACTGCCTTGTTCCCAAATAGTGTTTACAGTTGTAATAATTCAGAAATATATTATATGTCATAATTGTAAAATGTTAATAATGTTAGTCCATGACATGAGAATGAAACAAGAAAATAAAAATGCATACTCTTTGAATTTTTCAATATAAAAGAGTGCTAGAGCTTAACTTAGTTTTGCTCAAATTTAACCCCATGATCATATTACAATTTTGTTCACTCATTTCACCTCAAAACATGCCATCAACTTTGAGTCAATTACAAAACAAACCTGTTAGATTTATTTTTCTTACATGAAAAATCCTCTGTTCTTCTTCTTCTTCTTCTTCTCTCCATGCATGAAAATTCACAGATCAAATTCATCATCTGCCTTCACAAATTCTCACATTTCTCATTCATCAAACTGATAATTGATGAAATATATGATAACATCTTCATCCAATCATCTCAATCTTCAAAGATTACACCTTCCAATTTGCACCTCATGAGAATCACAGAGCACCTCCATATAATGTAAAGCCTCGTTCTTTGTTCTTGAATGTACCGCGAACACTTGTGCCATGATTGCACCTTCTCTTGTCGAACAAAACCCATCAATCTTTTTCTGATTTTGGTACAAAGATCTGATCTTTTTCGAAAAAATCACAAGTTTATGGGGTTAATTTTAGTTAAGGAGTTGATGCATAACTGGTAGTATATAAGGTGTAATAATTTAGGAAAGGGGTTGTGTATATATAGTAGTCTGTGTTATCTTTGTGGATTGAGGAGGAAAAACTGACAGGTGTTGGACCCTGATTGGTGAATCATGATGCCAGCTGTTAAGTGGGTCCCATTTTGTGTTTTGGAAAGATGAAAAAAAATAAAAATTTGCAGAGTGATCAGTTTGTCTGGCTGCCAAACTCAATAGAAAAGGACTGACCTCAAATTTGTGAAAACTCTTATTCTTATGAGTTTGTCTTTAACCTCAGTTGCACTGGGAAATGGAACTGTAAAAGGCCCTGATTTTAAGGGTAGTTTTGTATGCTTGTGAGTGTTTGTCACTTTCTATGATAATAATGTGTGTTTGTTTGTGTGATTGTGGAAGTGAGGGTGGTGTGCCGTTTGGGATTACATTTGCATTAAATGCTTCTTTGAATTTTAGTCCTAGATTTACTAATAATGTAAAGCCAGATCATACAAATTTGTTGGTTATTATATTGAGGGACTATATCAAAACGAATTATACATCAAGATGTGGGAAAGAACTTTACTCAACCGCATCGTAGATGACCTGATGCAATCAACGACTAAGATGAAAATACTTATAGGCACTAGCATCGTTATAGTCTCATTTCAACCATTCATTTACACTAGTAAATAAATTGCTTGCGTCGTATTATATTGCAGCGATAACTCGAAATAATTATTGATGTGGAGGGTTGCACGAAATAAGTTATTGTTTATTCTCTAATTCTAAGAATAAAGATTACCCGTATATTAATTCTTTCAACAAAGAAGTGTGATGAGAAAAGAATATGTTTTGTTTATGTTATTCGCTTTAATGAGTAGTTTGGTTTTCGTTGGGGTTGGGGACACCATCAATATTTAGTCATTAACGCGTCTTACGAGTCAAATTTATCAAAGTTTTTCCAACGAGGGGAATAATGGAGACAATCTAATTGTTTGCTAAATTACAATAATCCTTCACACTCCTTTGCATACCCTTTTTTTGGTTTATATCAAAATTGGAACAATACAAAGAAGATTATAGTGACCCCTACGCAAGAATAACACGCATAAATCTGGAAATGCTCCTCATCGTACAGTTCCGTAGGAAGATTTTGGCTTCATAAGTCTTTCAACAACCTTTTTTTTTTCTTCTAGTTTTGTAGGATGCTTTAATAATTATGAAACAGAACGGTAGGTTTTTGTAATTAAACCAGACTTCAAGGGTACAAATATAATTACATGCTTGTCTTGCAAATATAAACCTTCTTATATTTATTCGTGTCTTAAGTTTCCAAAAATTAAATACGCACGGAGATTGATACTTTACACCAAAAGACATACGTACATTTTTACTTAAACGCAACCACTGATTACTGGATCGGATAGTTCCAATTTCAAGATAGTACGTGCATACTATCAATACGTCAAGTCCTGATTATTACGTCATAAAATTAGCTTATTGTTTTTTTTAATTGACTTCGTCTGAGGTATAAAATCGCTAAAATGATCATGAGCGAGGAAAAGAAAAATACATATATAAGAACAGTTAAATAACTCTTAAAAAGAGTACTGTTAAATGGGACAAGATGATTGCGACTCTGGCATCTCAAAATAATTGGGAAAAATGTATAAAAGTCACCTTATTTTTCAAAAGGAGTGCACCAAACTCCTTGTGTTATTTGTTTTGGACAAAAACCCTTTATATTTTCTAAATCCTGTCGAAATCCCTTCGCTGTTTAGTTTACTGAACGAGCATTATACTTGCTGCTATATGAGACTTCTTTTCGCCATTTAAACTTTTATACCTACTAAATAACTAAAATAGTCTAAGGGAGAGAAATGCATAGAACCACATGTTTTCTTAAATCTTCTTTCAGTATCTTCTGCATTAAATCTTCTTTCAGTATTTTTTTGAAAAACTTATAAGTAACACTATTCTTCTTAAATTCGATGTTATTTAAGTGATCATTATCAAAAGCAAAAAGTCACTCTCAGATAGTCAGATTTTTTGAAAGCGAATGCACAACACTTATTGAAGCAAAAAAGTTATATCACTTCTTGATAGAAATTGACAACCAAACAATAAATGCATAGAACTTAAAAAGAATCGTATAACAAAATGGAGCGGAAAACTTTTATACGCTCAACGCTCCATTTCTGTTGTTGCATGTGCCATAAGAGTACTACGCCCTTATTACAAGCAAACATATATATACATGCATGCATTCAGAACTCAAAGGGGAAGTGATAGAGAAGTGTACGTAAGAGCAGAATGAACTCAAAATTTTCTCTGATTTTATGACTAGAGTTAATTTACACTAAAGTTACATTAACTATATATATGCAGGCTCTCACAAGAAAAAGTCTTATGAGGGAAAATACTGCAAACTGAAAAAAAAAAGAACAAAATTGTGAATGTACAAAACAAGAACAAGAAACTCTACTAGCACAATAGCTAAAGTACACATTTTCAAGAATACTTGTCCCAGCAAATAAGCATAGTAATGCAAACTCTCATAATGTAGAGCCTTCCTCTCACTTGTCTCACCATTCTTCTCCACTTGCCAAATCTCTTCCCCATGTGTCTTCACACACTCTTAATAGTATATTATATTTATGGGTATAATATTTATAATGCTCCTATCTATTTTAAGTTTATTAGACAACTAACCGGAACTTGTATAAGTATTTATATTTGGCTTTGCTTTGCATTGGATACGCATGCAACGTTTGAATGTTCAAATGTAGGGACAGATTGTACCCTGAAAGTACACAAGGTCACGTGAAGTGAACTATAAACCCACGTTGAACACTTTTCTAGCAGTTAAATCTGCCTGCCACCTATCATTGCGAACCGTGTTATATATAATATGTATGTCTAGTTTAATAATTATTTCTCGTGTTAAAACCCCACAACGATCATAATCTTATCTTGGACTTTTTTCCTTTTTTTTCTAGGTAAATTTATATAGCAAATCATCGCACATGTTTGCTTATTATAGTCAATTTGTCATATATATGTGAAACGAATATGTTTTTGAATTATTTACTCCTTGTAATTCTAAGAATTAATGTTGCACACAGCCTCTCGATGAATCTTTTCATTTGTAACGACGAATATATCACTATATGAATAAAAAGCTTATGTTGATTAAGAAAGAATATAAATTGGATGCAATTTGCTATAGTTTTCTTAAAAAAATATAGGGATGCAAACTTAATTGTTTTTTTTTACCTGCACGAAATAGTCACAATCTCAAAATAAATCAATAGACATACATGCATATTATAAACTAAAGTAATTTGTCACGTATACTAGATAAAGATTTTATTACTTTTTCATCACCTTGTTCCCCTAGAGCTCGCTAGACTGCAAAAATCCATAATACACTACAAGAAAACGAGTATTGGAGACGCATATTTACTTCTTAAGAGTCGAGATTTTGACGCTAATAACCTAAAGCGAATACCTTCCAGCAACAAGATAGTAAAAAGTGTGAAAACATTGTGGCGACTTATTAGGAAGCGTTATTGGTCGCAAGCAATACCCATTTCAATGATAACTAGTTTGTTGCTAATCAAATAATTCCAGATTAGTGATAATTTATGAAACATTTGATTTGATAAGTACACTTTTAGGCATGAAAGTCTCGTTACATGTTATGCAAACTACATTTATTTGTCATAAATTGTTTTGACTGATAGGAATCAAACAAGGCTTAACCATCGTACTTTCCATAACTAGTACATGGTCTTTGTCATCAAAATCGAATTATTCAATCGCGCAAAACGAGAAGTGCCCCATATTGCCAAGCAAAAGCGTGGCAGAGAAGAGTTTTATCTTATCTTAAGTTACAGCAAAAGAATCAAAGATAAGATAATACGATCTAAGTGGACCTAAACATTTTTATTATTGACACCAAACTAATTAATATCATCTCATCAAAAAAATCTCATGGTTGAGACAGGTTGAGGCCCTCGTGCGAGTCTTGTCCGAAACTCCAAATACAACTTTTCAGACAAAAGACTAGGGACTATTTGCAGTTAATGTCCAATGACAAGAACACAAGTGGTGTTAGCTAGCCTAGTTCTGAGTTTTGACAACATTGGACAAGTGTTGTTTGTACCATTGGTGTGTCATGTGACCCTCTCTTTGAACTTGATAGAGGCAAGGTCCAAGCTTAATGGTGGGGGTCTGATTTTTGTTTTGTTTTGGAAAGTAAAGCAAACAATTAATGTAATGTTAAAGTAGCTATATCTTGAGTTTTTGATGTGACTAACTGACACACCTCCATCACAATATTCCCATTTTGAGTAAGAATAGGGTTTGATGAGGTTTGGTGGGGGGTGTGGGGAGGGATAAGGGGGGTGGGGCTTTGTTGCTGTTGATGAAGTTGTCTGTTCTTGCATTCACATCCATTTGCTTCTTGAAACAATATATTTGAAGAGACTGCAGCTAGGGGACTAATGATATTGTGGGAAAACCCCTTAGCTTTGGGGTTTTATACTTATGTCAATACTTTTAGTTTTGCCATACTAGTCGCAAGTAATTGAGTATTTCAGTTACCTAGTATTACGATAATAGAAAGATATACAAATGAAAAAAACAATAAAAGGGCAAAATATTTGTTATCCAGTTCGTCAGAAAAATGGTCGTCTTTCGAATCCGAATTTTTTTCCTATTTTAGATGAGTTATATTGTATCAATTAGACATTATTGAACCATATATTTAGAGACATGACCGGGAACTTTGGTTAGTGTACAATACTTCAGACTCTACAACTCAATAATCTCTCACTTAGAAATTGAACTCATATGCAATCATCTTCAACTTCTCAATATATAACAAATAACCCATTAACTAACATCAACGTCAATCATCGAACTTTGCAAGTTTCAAGCGTATTTAAAATCATGCATAACTTCAAGTACTTCTAGATCCAAGGTAACTACCTTAGTAATTAGAAGGATCCTCACTTTCTTAGATCTTCCTTAGTTGCAAATTAATTATAAGAGAAACCAAATGTAGTGATACTTCAACTCAATACGCTATATTTTTCCAATTACACAAGAAATTTGAAACCTACCATCTTTTTGTTTCTGCTACATGAGTAAGTGTACAATATTTCATGTTCTACAATGCTAATTTCTTGTTCTACGAGTTTCAATAATTCGAGATAATGACATGATATTTAGGTCAATATTTAGAGATTTAGTTGTGGGTATAATTTATAAACTAAGAAATATTCCCACTTAATAAATATGATAGGCCACTTTCCTAAGAGAAAATAGATCTATCTAGTCAGCAATCAGCATGCGACTTAAAACGGACAACTTAGATGGGCATGCATTAAACCGAGCACACTATAGTTTATGCGCAGCTACTAATAAACAACGAGGATATTTGCCTTCGGGTACGGATACATACAGCTGGCTTTGAGGGAGTAGATGGTGTTTCTTAAAAAATATGGATTAATATTATAGAGAAAATCATTTACTGCAGACAATTGTGTCAAATCAATGTCGCTTAATTAAAATTTATCAATTAATAAAATAAAATGTTGCTGGAATACTTATCTTGCCATAAAACACGAAGATTTCTCTCGAATATGGCCTTTGACCTTTAAGGGAGTAGAACTACAAGAGGGTTTATTGAGTACTATATAGAAATTACTATAGAGGGGATCATCTATCGCAGAATAGCATACCAATCAACTTGTTAAATTAAACACTTGTTTTGCACTACATGAAAATTAATGTGACGATTTCATAAATTAACATGAGAACTAATATAAGAAGAGATAAATGTTTATTACACAACGAAACCACACATGTTCTGACTTACCATTATGGTACAGAGAATCTTTTCGCCCTAGCTACTTATGCATCGAAAACTTTTTGAAATGTGTGGAGTGGAACTCTTAATTAATTACACTTTCATGGTCCAGGCTATGCAAATGTACGTAGCTCATACATACAACAGGATCACATTTGTCTTGGTTTTAGGGAGGTACTAAATAATGGGCTGTAGGAATTGCTTAATAATGCAGAGTTTAGAGTGTACGTATTACAAACAAAATTCCAAAAATTTACTGTGTGGTTGGTCCATTTACTTTAGACTAATTGCAGTTGGTCCATTTTACAACATGACAAGTGAGACAAGAAAGTGAGACAAGACAAATACATTATCACTTTATTAATTTAATAATAACATTAATAATAGTTCGCATAATTGGGCTCCCCCTCTTTTGCTAAAAGTCCGGCTTGTGTTTATTGGGCCATTACCAGTTTGCACTTCTTTTCTTTTTCACAAAGCTAATCCAAAATATGTTTACTTAGTTCAAGGCCCTTAGGCTCTAAACTAAGCCCGTTTGTTCTCATTTCTCACGTAGTTCTAACTTCTAACCAATCACTTTTAAACTCTTTTTAAAAAATCGGTTACTTAAGTAATTGAGTAAGGTATGAAATGGGATATTCTTTAAAAGGTGGGTATCAAATGGTCCAAAATATACATAAACTGATAAGTCATCGGCGAGCTCCCTGATATAATAATAAATGAATAAAAATAAAAATAAAAAGTATCCCAAATAGAGAACCATCCTTGACAAAAAGTTAAAACGATTGTCATGCAATTATGTATAGAACCTTTCAATGTTTACATGGATCACAATTCTTAAACGGTCCCATGAGAAGTAATGAACTCTTTTCCTTTTTTTTTTACCTAGTGAAAACGAAACTTAAAAAATATTACCCAAGTGCATTGCATTTTTTTTTTTTTTTTTTTGAGACGTCTTCAAAACTACCGAAAGTTTACAAAAAGGATACAATATTTCACCGGAATGAAATATATATTAAAACAAAAACTTATTATTCATGATTTTTGTATCATAAATACAGGGACCCGCTTCTTTTAGACCCGATCGATCAAGGTAAAATACATCTTATAATTCACAAAAAAATGATCTTCACAAGAAACTTACACTATTTTAAAAAAATATAATAACTTTATAATATTACTTTCTGGTGAAATAAAAAAGATAATTTCCTTTAAGACATACTAAAAGTCTATTTTGCCCCTGGTGTGTCATCAAAATTTAGAAAGTGTAGAGCCATTCAAGATTCAAGAACTTAGCATCACAATAATCACTTGAGCAAGAAATCATCATCATCATCATTAGATAGAGTGGAACGATGTCGTGTTTAGCTGGGTGCTGTGCATCTCTCACTTGCGGGCTCTGCTCATCTGTGGCTTCGGGTATAACGAAGCGCTCTGCAAGAATAGCTTATTGCGGTCTGTTTGGTGTTTCTTTAATTGTTTCTTGGATTCTCAGACAATTTGGCGCACCTCTGCTCAAGCAATTCTCATGTACGTCTCTGTTAAAAACTTATATATCTCATGCTTTATTGGCTTACAGATGATTAATGATTGGTTGTTTTAAGATTATTTAGGGAAATATTTGAAGTGGGTTTTTTTTGTTTTTTTTTTTTGGGATGTTGAACTGAGATTGGAGTGTAAAGATTGAGTCTTTTTCGTTGTGGGAAAGAGTGAATTTGCTTTTTATGAACTTTTGAGGTTTGAAAAGGAAATGAAGATATTTTGTTATTTATACTGATAAGGGTAGACTTAAAGAACTAATTTTTATCCATTTTTATCTGTTTTTAGTTGGTGTAGCATGAGAGGTGTTTTTGTTACGTTTTCTCCTTTATGGGATTTTACTTTAGTTGGTAAAGTATGCTGAAATTTGCTTCGTTTATCCACTCCATTAGCGTAGTGGCACTTGTTAAATAGCATGTCATAATTGCCCAAATCTTGACTGCAGTGCTTATATATGCTACAGCCTGGAGGAAAAATGTCAATTAGTTAACGATTTCCTAATATGAGTTCGTGTGTGGAAGTCATGTGTATTGTATTTGATTCCTTTAGTAGCTGACGTTTATTCCGAAGTAGATTAAGGATTGTCTCCACTGTTTTCTGATTGAGTATTATGATACTGAGATTACTGTAGTAAATTCGGTTCGCAGGGATAAATACTTCGGACAGCCTTCCGAATGAATGGTTTCAAATGCAAGCGGTTCTTCGGGTCAGCTTGGGGAATTTCTTGTTTTTTGGAATACTTGCACTCATAATGATTGGAGTGAAGGATCAAAATGACAGGCGTGATTCGTGGCAGCACGGTGGATGGATGGTTAAGATTGTGGTTTGGGCTTTGCTCATCATCCTTATGTTTTTTGTCCCTAATGCCGTCACATCAATATATGGTTAGTGTCATAGCTTTTGTGCCCACATTTCGAAATATATTCCCTATAATTTGTTCACCGGAAGCTTAATCCTTGAGTGTGTTTGTTTTTTGCATGCACGTGATCACATTGACATGCACTTGGGAAGATTATAAATTAGCAGTCGAAGCTGTAATCATTTAATATTAATTAGTTGGTTCTTTTGCTTTTATAATCACAGTTCTTCACAGAGGGAAGATTCTTAACATATAAATTTTGAAAGAAAATGTATCTTTATTTTTGGACTTGCCAAGAACTCAAATTGACCGATCCTATTCCTTGAGGAGGACAGCAATTAAGCATCCCGATGCATTTTCTGTACAATAGTGAAATATTCAACTAGGAAAATCAATTTGCTGTTATGTTCTTCTGTTCCTTTTTTGTTCAAGATCAAGCCCACCAACAATGTTCTCTCAAACCTAGGCTTCAATGGTCTAAATTTTTTTTCTTTTTTTATGGGGTTTAATCGGCAGCTTTATATTCTGCTTAACAGTGTCAAACTTATATGTATGTAGGCGTTCTTTCAAAGTTTGGTGCCGGGTTATTCTTGTTGGTCCAGGTTATAATGTTGCTCGATGCCACCCATACATGGAATGATTCATGGGTTGCAAAGGATGAGCAGAAATGGTATGCTTTAATCATTTTTATCTTCTTTATAAATTTCGCAAGATAAGTTCTTGATTATATTGTTTGTGGTTTCTGCAGGTATATTGCCTTGCTTGTGGTATCAGTAGTGTGCTATCTTTCAGCATTTACGTTTTCCGGAATCTTATTCATTTGGTTCAATCCTTCTGGGCATGACTGTGGTCTTAATATCTTCTTCCTTGTGACGACCATCGTTCTTTGTTTTGCTTTTGCTATTATTGCATTACATCCTCAGGTAAATAAAACATTTTTCTGGAATTCTACTTTTACTCATCTGTTATATCAGCGATACTCTTTCTTTGTTTCGATTATGAAATCGCAACATATAAATTTCTAGGAATTTGATACAAGATAATTAAGGGATTTACAAATGCTACTCAGTTCACATCAGTTGAGACTAAATATGCCCGCTTCTAAATTTATTGGTTCTTTTATTAATTTTCACTTCACAATCATTACTTAGTGATCACTTTCGACCTATTATTCGTGCAAATTGAAGATATGGGTTATACACAGAGGGCATTAGCTTGAGATCAGAATAAGAGCCTACAGTATTTGAAGCAAATAATGAAAGAGTCAATTTTAATTATTTTTCGCTCCAGCATGTCTAATGGGCATTTATTGTCATTTTATTCCTGCAAACATAAACATCGCCTATGGACTTACTTGTTTTGGCGAAATTTGTTTGTTTGAGGGAACTTATAGAGTTGACATCTGAGCTTCTGGAACTATATTATTCGATTTAATTTTCATGATGATGTGACTGATGCTTAACAGGTTAACGGAAGCCTCCTGCCTGCTTCGGTGCTATCCGTATATTGTGCTTATGTTTGTTATACTGGTCTCTCAAGTGAACCTCGAGATTACGTCTGCAATGGTCTTCACAATAAGTCCAAAGCTGTGTCCATGGGCACCCTTATTCTTGGAATGCTTACAACAGTTCTATCTGTTCTTTATTCTGCCCTCCGCGCTGGATCATCAACAACCTTTTTGTCCCCCCCTTCTTCACCCAGAGCAGGTACTTAAACTTGTGCAAGTATTTTTAGTACTCATGGTCAATATTTTTTGGCAGTATATTATTATTATTTTCAGAATTATGATAACCATTTCAAATCAGAGATGGAACCAGGATAATGTCATTAAACTTAGATGCGTGGTAATGTGCCATATTCTCGTTGAGAGGGGGCCTAGTTTTTGTTGTTTTTCCCCATTTCTAAACCAATAAAAAACATAAAACATTACGAGGATTCTATAATAAAGGACGAAAGAAGGAAAACAGCGCAACTTTTTCTATGTGGCCTTAAAGAACATTTTTTCATGGTATCTTTGGGGCCAGTAAGCTGCAACATCTTTGGACTTCTATGCATTCTGCTAGTTCGTTAAAAGTACTTTTCAACAGTAAGCTGCAACTAAGCTACCGCTTTCTTACGATTATAGTGACCAAATACACATTCATCTCAAAGCCCATTTATATGAAGATAGTGATTGGCATACTTTGTATGGCTTTATTTTAAGCCAAATGTGCCTAATATAGTTAGAATTTCTCAGTTTATCAATTTCAAACATTTGAGCCTGGCAGAAAAAATACGTCATGTTTATGTAGAGCTTGATTATTTATCTTATTTGCGGCTCCCATTACGAAGTATATCTGTACTTACGCTTCTTTTGTCTTCGTTAGCCCTTATTTACTTTTGAATATTGAGTGCGAACTATCCTGACACAGGAGACAAGAAACCTCTTCTAGGCTCAGATGAGCTGGAATCTGGTAAATCAAAAGAATCGAAGCCAGTTAGTTATTCTTACACGTTCTTCCATCTGATATTTGCTCTGGCTAGCATGTACTCTGCCATGCTTCTTGCGGGATGGACCAGTAGTTCTGAGAATCCGGACCTCATTGATGTCGGCTGGACATCAGTTTGGGTTCGGATATGCACCGAGTGGGTAACAGCCGGATTATATGTTTGGTCCCTCGTGGCTCCTCTACTCTTTCCTGATCGCGAATTCTATTAAACACCGCGGTTATAGAAGGAGACACGTGTTTGTGATATTTGAGATTATCTGTATTGTCCACTGTATAGTTGGTCGTGCTAAAGTTGGTGTGTAGTGTTACATATAGGTATCATTTTATGTGGTGTGGAGGTTATGGTCTCTCTTACTGTTAACAATACAAACTCAAAAGTACTATATATGAACGCTGTATTTGTGAATATACTTTCTTTGTATGGGATGGGTTAGAGGAAAGGGCGTTTGACTTCAAATTTTGTTCTAGTTTATGAAACTTTTTTTTCCACACCCACCTACGCACCTAGGGGCTACTCAAATTGTGAAACAAAAACTCATAAAAGCGCGAGAAAGACTTGTGGAGACCTACGTAGAGCACGGGAGTCACCACAGAAAATATAGATGAAAGTCATGCGACGTGAGTCACGCCGAATGGATGACTATGCAAGTAGTCTTCTTCAACACCTCGCTTTTACCTCTCTTCATATATTAATATGTGCATGCCATGGGCATAGTAATTTTCCTATGTGAGTTGAAAACTTTTCAATGAGCAATATGATTCACACACTATTTAACACAATTTTTTTTCTAAAAGACCCGGACTTTCCTATAAGGCTCATCATGTTCAATATTAATTGGACTTAGGTCCCGATAGCAATATTCTCCAACAAATATGTAGTTCATGAGATCTCAAATTTCACGTGTCTAATTGTTGTGCATTGAACTAGTGTGTTGTTTGGTCACGTGTAATCTATGTATGAAATGAAATAGATAATTCATGTGCCTATCCTCTTATTAATCACAATTATTCTGTTACCTTTGTAGCTTAGTAATAGTTCCTTTTCCGCAAGAGCCTACAATCTAATACTTATTCTATATCATCTTACACATGACAAAAAGTCAAATTCAATCACCTCACCTAACAAAAAAGAGTTTTTTAAAGGTAAAAAGTTCCAAATTGCATTTATTTTGAAGTAACCCCCTAATCTTTTAAAATGCAAGTTGCTGCAATAAATCCTCATAGTAAGCATTCCTTCCGCCTCCACCAAAATATTACACGTAAAAAATAATATTTAACCTCAAATTTTAATCAACTCAACCCAACATAAGTATTTCTTACACTTGCTTTCAACTTAATGAAATTAACAATTTCCTACAAACCGTTACAAATATATGCACCACAAATCAGAAAAAGAAAGCATTAAATCTCCATCAACATTTACCTTCACATTTTAAAACAAACAAAAAATGAATCAAAGACTTAATTACTGCTCTTATTAATTTCCATAACATTTTAAACATCAATCAATCAATGCTAATGAATGAAACAAATCATAAACCAAATCCCCACCTGAAAAAATACATTAAATCCCCACCCCCACCCACCCCACCCCACCCCCCCACCCTCAAAAACCCCCTCCCCCCTTTCACTAACATGCGCCATCACCTCCTCTCCTCCACCACCATCATGCCCCCTTCTTCCTCCCTCAAGAAACCCACCCACCCCCACCACCCACCCCACCACCTAAATTCCCCAAACTACCCCCCACTCTGCCGCCACTCCCCCTCCGCCACACTCGACATCCTAATCTTTATCCTCGTACTCTTCTCAGGCACCTTCTTGATAATCTCCTACTTCTCCTACCTCTTTCAAACCCTCTCTCTCTTACTCCCACCATTTTCGACCATTCTCTCTCACTTCTACACGCACTTGGCCTCAAACCCACAAACCCAGATAATATTTTTCTCCCTTTTCGTTGTTTCGTTTGTGACTTTCATCGTTTTCTTTGAGATCTGTTGTGGGTACAGATCGAGGAGGTGTGGGAAAAATGGGTGTAAAGGGTTGAAAAAGGCGATGGAATTTGATTTGCAGTTGCAAGGTGAGGAATTGTTGAGAGTAGGGGATAAGAACAAGGCTGTGAGGGATGTGAATGAGTTGCCTTGGAAAGGTGGGAGTGGGGATAATCCGGATTACGAGTGTTTGCGTGCCGAGTTGAGGAAGATGGCGCCGCCTAATGGGCGAGCCGTGCTTCTCTTTCGAGCGAAATGTGGGTGCCCCTTGTCGAAACTTGAGGGTTGGGGTCCGAAAAGAGGTCGTCGCCACAAAAAGTGAGTTGAGTTTATTGTAAAGATTGAATCTTTATTGGGAGAATGAGCGTTTTTTGATGGGTTTTGGTGTTTTTTGATGATTGTGATATTGTGTTTGACTTGTTTGGATTGAATTACATGTTACTCGGTTTGGAGTTTTTATGTAGCTTGGTTTTTTTTTTTTCTTGATCTAGGTTATAATCGAAGTGTTCTGTGGTTCAGTGAGATGGAATGTCGATTTCTTTAGATAATCAATTGTTGCGCTCCTTTGAGTTACTATCATTGATGCTATCATGACATCCATTTTCTGCCTTAACTAATGCAAACTGATTTTCTTTGTTGACGGGGAGTAGGGACTATGGTTTCGTGGTAAAATGACCTTCTGATAATCATTATTAATACTCACAATGAGGTGGGTTGGTTTTCTGGAGTGAAGTTATTATTCAAGAAAAGTTGGGCAAGCCAAATGGCTTTGGGTAGAAGCATAGTTGTAAAGTCTGATTAAGAACTTCAGAATGTATACTCTTAAGGAGTGCATATATTCTTGAAATGAGTTTTTGCCTAGTATCAATACACTCAGTTCCAGGATTAAGTGATTACCTACTGGAAGCATGTTTTCCTCTCCCTTCTATATCGTCTGAGCTAAGTTATTGAGGTTTTCACTATCCTGGTGATTGATCCCTTCAGACTAAGAACGGCCACTCCAAGTTTCCTAATTTTAGCCCATTTATTTATTGTTCTTATTTTTTATAGATGCCATGGCGACGTGAACATGATCATTCTTATAACAAACTCGGTTAGAAGTTAAATACTGAGATAATGGCTAGTAATGGATGATCATTCTTATTACAAATTCTTGACGTCGAATCTTAGATTGTAGACAATGTTTGATTCAATGCTGAAACCAGGGGCAGTTTTCCTGCACTAGAACAACTTCAAAGCTTACCGTGGCAGCATTAGTATTTTATGCAAATCAGCGCCAATTGGAATGAGAAGATTGTTAGAGCCTGTAAATATAGGTCTCTTCTCTACATACATTAGGAGCTTTCAAATTAGGTGGTCATTCAATATGATATTAGGTATTAAATATGATATTAGAGCAAGGACAAGGCAAGATCATCTTTTCGAATCTCTGTCCACTCATAACTAAGACAGTTTCAAGTGCTAGTTTCAGAAATGTTATAGTATGCACATGAAGAGGCGTGTTGGATGAAGTTGTCATCATCAGGGACTCTCTGATGGGTAACTATAATGATTTGATTGTCAAACTCGTATCTGTTGCATGTCGGCGTCATTTGAAATGAGATATGCCTGTAGTACATTTCTTTATTTGATTTAACAAGTGTGTTCTCGGAGAATGATAAGTAGACTGCTCTCTAGGTTTGTGAAGTTATACTGATTGCAAATAGTTGGTCTTTTACCCATTTATCCTGGAAATCAATGTCCTACTCATTCCAAGATATTGTTTGCTTATAAGTATAGTTGTTGCTCAGCAATATTGTAGATTGACGCTGTATGAACTCTAGCCAGTGCATCATTTGGCGCCCGAGTTGCGTGGACTCCTTTTTGGAGCCTTATATCTCTTTTGACTTACTCGAGCTCTGCATTGTGTGTAGTTCAACCTTCTAGTATGCCACTTGGGCTTATTTTTACCCAGATAACAGCTACTTGTATTTTGCTGCTGTTGCCCGTCTTGTTCTTTAGTGATGTATTTTCTTGTCTAATTATATATTTACATTTAGATATAAACATAATAAGAATAAAGAAACTCCAGAGGGCATCAAATGAAGTAGTGAACGTAAAAAATCACACGTCATACATTCTTACCTTGAGTATTTGACTCGGGGGATTGAGCTCAGTAGCGGGGTCAATGTCATGTCTTTGTGCATCACCTAGCAATTACATGCATCTGAAGTTCACTTGGGGGTGAAGAGATTCATTTCTTTGTATATCCAGTTCCAATGTTTCTTGTTCAGTAGTCAACTGTTCATGCTAGAGTCTGCCAAAAAACCATGGTGTATTGGTTTTAATGTTAAGTTCCACTAGTATGTTAGGTTGTTAGCTATTTATCTGTATGCTCATGTAGGGTTATTATTCATCAATGACTTAGTCTTGTGGGCATACCTTACCGCTTAAGAGGGAATTAATCACCTCAGCCAGTCTTATCCTCTGCGAGTCTGGAACAATCTACAAAATTTGAATGGCTTGGCCAAGTCAAGAGTTTGGATGTTTTAACATTTTGTTTAAATCAGAATTGTCGAAATTTGACTAATCGATAACCTCACACATTGTTGTAAGAAAGAACATTATTTCTTATATTAAGATCGGATACTAATCCTAGTAGAAGTTGGACGAAGATAGTAGATGATACTTAATGTTTCACTTGTTTGATATTTTAGGTGGATCTTTGTGACACTCCGTGTTGCTTTTCATCTTATTCCAACACTTGCTCACATTTTAGAGATTGGAAAAAACCTCTAGTGAGTGGACAGCAAAGCGGAGAAAATAATGAAATATCAATTTTGTTTCCATGGTTTAGAAAGCATTTTAATGAATTTAATTGGATTAAATGTATTTAAAGTTTTATCACAAAGTTTACCTTAAGTTCTTTCTTTGCATCACTAACTTTCATTCTTTGTTATGTTTTCTCTTGGTCTCTACCATCTACTAGAAGCAAGAGTAGTATTTTGTTTTTTTGCTATTGCTGTTGGTTTCTAAGGGGTGTTCTTTTCTGTAATTCTGGAAACTTTGGGATGTTGTAATTTGGTGAGGGAGCTTCATAAAATTCATGCTTTAATTTTGTTATTCTATAAACAAAGAATGCTGAGATACACCGTTAAACTCTTTCGCGCACTCATTTCCGTGGTAAATTTCCTGAGTTATGTGACGTCTATCTTTATACTTGCACCACATATTTGTTGCTTTTCATTATCTGAAGTAAACCCACATGGTTTTACATCTCTGATATACACTTTATCGCACTCATTTCTTTTCAATCAGTTCAATTTCTTGTCTGCTTTTGTATTTTAATTTAACTCTTGCCATCTGATTATCTTCAGGAGTCTGGCTATTTCTACTGGAGGAGAAAATCGCTGACGGTTGATGGATTCTTCACTTGCATCTCTCATCTATTGTTTCTTCTTTACAATTAGTTTCATATTGAGAAAAAAACTGTACTGTTAGAAACTTCTATAAATCTTGCACCTTGATGACTTTTATTAAAATATTGTCATAGAGAAACTTGAACTTCTCCGCATTCTTGTGGGGTCTTGTCTGTTTCTTCATACCAAATTATGTGAGAATAAATAGGGGATATAAGTGAAGAAAATTCTTGAACTTTGTATGTGCAGTGATACTAGGAATCTTACCTTTGAACCAGAGCTGGTACATGTTGATCTTTAAGGATCTTAAAGTTTTCAGTTCAAATGTGCTGTGTGCCGTCAATTAGTAGACATTGGGTGGGGCGGTTGTCGGGTGGTGGGGTTGTTTGTCACTTGGCCTGTTTTTTGTTTTACAAAATGCTTTTTGAACTATGAAGCAAGTGATGCTGTGTGTTGATAAAGCTTGATCTTTGAATTATCTGTCTGATGCTGATTTCAGAAGTTTTACGATTTAATCTCTCCAACAAATGAAAATGTTAATAGTGTTGAACTCGTGAATTTTCTTTTTCTGCTCGACAAACCTCTCTTTTTTTGCTCCTTTTGGCTTAGTAAAACGTATTCATTTAGCCATCTAGCTACCTTATCATTTTGAATGATTTCAACTCAAATTTTATTTGATTTTTTAAGTTGTTCAGCATTTTATGTGATAGTTAAGATGATGCACATTTCAAATACCTTTTCTTGATAACATAATGGTATATTTGATCATTCATATGTAGTTGCTAAAATTAATAAATATATTGCATAAATATTTCGTCAAAATTGAAGGTTAAGTGCCTCGATCCATTCGTTTTGAGAGAAAAAATGTGTTTTCTTCTTTGAGTTCAAACTTCAAACTAACAAACGCTAAATTCTACAAGTAAAGATACAAAATTTGTCTCTTCAAACCACACAGAAACATTTTCTTAATTTTTTAGCTTAATCACCTAATTCATATGATACGCTTAATTGAATTTCTTTTGTGTTGGATGCTTTATCTTCTTTTAATAGGCAAATACACGATTAGTTATTTAGCCCTAAAAGTCTAAATCGAATAATATCATACTGCATCACATAAGACGAATTACATCATGTTATACACTAGAAAGGGAAAAAATGAGTAAAAAAGCTAAAATGTTATATCAATTATCATATAAGACGCAAATTACTTCATAGGGCGAAATAATTAATTGCAATAGAGCCACCCCAATAGTTTTTACCTCCAAAACTCAAAACTCAAAATCTCAGCTAAACTCAACGCTCTTCTCTGCGTCTGATGATACCATCTAATGAACATCGCTCTTAAACCCAAAAGAGTTTATCCTCTCCACTTCCATATAATCTCAAAATCCCACTTCAATTTTAGATGCCTCTGCACAATTTCATCTCAAACCCTTCTCAGCAAAGACCCCAAGAAACCCAATTCAGTGGAGTTTTCACTAGTCTCTGCGCTCAAATCCATCTCATCATGTCCTTCACTAATCCCCTATGGCAAGCAACTGCATTGCCATATTCTAAAATCTGGGCTGAACTCCAATATCTTCATACAAAACAGCTTGATCACCATGTATTCCAAAAGTGGACTCGTAGAGAGTGCAAAATCGGTTTTTGATGGCTCCCACAAGTTGGATTCCGTGTCTTGCAACATAATGCTATCTGGGTATGTCAGATATGGGCGGTTGAATGATGCCCGTGAGCTGTTTGCGAAAATGCCCCAGAGAAGTTGTGTGTCGTATACCACTATGATTATGGGTTTGGCGCAAAATGAGTTTTACGGAGATGCGGTTGGAGTTTTTAGGGAAATGAGGGGGTCGGGAGTGGTGCCTAATGAAGTGACGATGGCTAGTGTTATTTCTGCTTATGCGCGTGTTGATGGTGTTCAAAAGAATGCCAAGTTTTTGCACGGGTTTGTGTTTAAACTTGGTCTTGACGTGTTTGTTCTTGTGTCGACTAACTTAGTGCACTTTTATTGTGCTTGTTCGTGTCTTGAAGATGCGCGTGTGGTTTTTGATGAGATTATGGAGAGGAATGTTATTTCGTGGAATGTAATGCTGAATGGGTATGCCAAGGCGGGCTTGGTTGATTTGGCTAGAGAGTTGTTTGAGGAGATCCCGGACAGGGACGTGGTTTCTTGGGGCACTATGATTGACGGATATGTGCAAGTGAAGAGGTTGAGAGAGGCTTTGGCACTGTATCGTGTGATGAGACACAATGGGCTGAATCCTAATGAAGTTATGATTGTGGACATAATTTCTGCTTGTGGGCAAGAGATAAAATTCATCGAGGGTCAGCAGTTTCATGTTTTAGCTGTAAAAATGGGGTTTAATTGTTATGACTTCATGCAGGCAACATTGATACATTTCTATGCTGCCTGTCGAGAAATTGAGCTTGCTTGTTTGCAGTTCGAAGAGGGGAATAAGGATCATGTAGCATGTTGGAATGCTCTTTTAGGAGGACTAATTAGAAACAGAATGGTCGATGATGCTAGGCGCTTATTTAATGAGATGCCTGAAAGAGATGTTTTCTCTTGGAGCTCGATGATCTCGGGTTATTCACAGCATGGGCAGCCTAATTTAGCTATTGAACTTTTTCATGAAATGGTAGCCATAGGGATCAAGCCAAACGAAATCACGATGGTCAGTGTTTTTTCAGCCATTTCCAGTTTTGGCGCACTAAAAGAAGGAATATGGGCTCATGAGTACATCTTTAGAAACTCGATACCATTAAATGATAATCTGAGTGCAGCGGTCATTGATATGTATGCTAAATGTGGGAGTATCAATTCCGCTTTAGAAGTGTTCTATCGAATTCGAGAGCAAGCCAGGGATGTCTCCCCTTGGAATGCAATTATATGTGGCTTAGCCATGCATGGGCATGCAGAAGTGTCCTTGAGAATTTTCTCTGACTTGCAGAGTCGAAATATAAATCTCAACTCAATCACATTCATTGGAGTCTTGACTGCATGCTGCCATGCTGGAATTGTCGAAGCAGGGGAAAAGCATTTTAAAAGCATGAAAAGCATATATAATGTAGAACCAAACATTAAGCACTATGGTTGTATGGTGGATCTCTTAGGCAGGGCTGGAAGATTAAATGAAGCGGAAGAACTCGTAAAAAGCATGCCCATGAAAGCAGATGTTGTCATATGGGGTACATTGTTGGCAGCATGTAAAATGCATGGTAAAACAGATATAGGTGAAAGAGCTGCCCAGAATTTGGCAGAGGTAGAGCCGTCTCACGGTCCCAGTAGAGTTCTGTTGTCCAATATTTATGCAGATGTGGGCCGATGGGACGATGCCTTTTCGGTGAGACGAACAATGCAAAGTAAAAATTTGTCTAGATCACCAGGTTACAGCGGTGTTATCTAATACTCTTGATTGTGAAGTTTGCATTAAGAAAATTTTATGAAGCTGCACCATATATTATTGTGTCATACATTTCCCTCGGAGTTCACCTGCTGCTTAAATACAGCAGTTTATATTTTTTCCTAACATGGGTCGTCAAAACATAGATTTTTCCTTGAATATTGTTATGCAGCTGAAGACATTTTTGTGATCTCAAGTTTCTGCTCAATACCACTTCTTGTTTTTTTCTTTTTCGCTACTAACGTACTCACTTGATCTAAAGAGGTTCACTGGACTGCTATTCAATGAAAATGAATTGCAACAACTGAGAGCCAGAAAAAGGCAACGCCACAGAGTAATTCCAAGTTCTTTTGGATACATCCTAAATTCTTGATTCATGTTTAGGTCACTGTGATGTTACTTTGAAATTAGAGCGTTTTGCAACTTGAAAACAAGGGGAGCACCAAGAACTTTACTGTTATATTAGATTTCAAATCTTCCATTTCTGCACAAGTTCTCTCCAAAAATTAGTGGTTACAAATCACTCCTGTACAATGCACTTCTCTTAACCTACAAAACTTTCACAAGCTACGAAAAAAAGTTAGAACTTAGAATCTATCACCAGTTCAGCTGCTGAGCCCATTGTACCAACTCCACCAACACTAAGCAAAGCAAGAGCAAGATCCTCCTCATTCCACTGTTTCAGCCCTATGCTCAGTCTCTTTAGCAGATCCACGTTCAACTCAGATAACCAGGTAGGTGTGCATGTCACCATCAAACTAAGAAAACCAGACATGTAAGATTGCCAAGTAACTGGATTGCACCCAAGTGAAATTTTTCCATCTAAGGCGCTAGCCAGAAATTCCATGTGACATCCCAGAATTTTTGGTCGCCGCTTTGAAGCTGATGATGATGAGCCCACACCCCAAATAAACGCTCCACAAAGTGCCGCTAAGTGTGCCAACGCATAGCCTCTAAGCATTGGAAGCATCCCACCACTATCCTCTTCTTGTTCAGACCGGTGAATAGACATGAACCAAGAAGGAAGAGTTTCCTTTATTAGTGACTGTACCAGCCCCAGACCACCAGTTAAGAAGATTATGGAAGCTCCCAGAGAAGCTGCTAGTTTCACCTTGGTTATGGCTGCAGCTAGTGACGTATTACCATATTTCATTCCATTTCTGGGCCTTTTCAACTTTCCCGAACTCTCTTTCAATAACCCCACTGAGGCTATGTCTTCTACTGTTTGCAAGAGTAGTGAAATTATCTCCTCTTTTAAGAACATGATGTCTCTGATTGAGCGATAAACTCGTAAATATAGTATCCCCGGTGCAACTGGAGAGATCCCACCATTGAAATGTGATCCAAATCCATGTCCAAGAAGTGCTCCTATCCCGCCATTGCTTGAGATGCAGCAGCTACTGTTCAAACCAAGTGTGGCACTGAAGCAGCTTCTAAGAAGCTGAACGACAGCATCATTGCTATGAAGGAATACAGTGCGAGAAGCAGAAAAGACGAGGAAGTCACTCCAACGCTTAGCTTTTTGGGTCCATAAAGAAGCCACTATTGGCATGCATGGCCATGGGCAACCAGCAGCAAGGGACTCCAAAGCTGGACCAGCCAGATCAAGAAAACGTTGTGAGGCTTTATCAAGCTTATAGGTTATAGTGAGGCTTACAAATGCAGCCAAAGGCAATGGAAGTGCAGCAGGTGAACTTCCTCCTGCACAAGTTTCACAAAATATTGGTTATTGATAATAGCAAAACAAACAAATAGCAGAAAGTAACAAATCTGCACAATTTAGACTAACAAGATTTGTATGCGTAATGACACTTGCGACTTCGAAAAATATTTGACTTTGTAATCAAAGAAACAATTTGGTAATCCAGTCACAAGATACAGATAAGCTTGAAATTACTACTCAATACAGATAGACTTGTCAAATAAACAAACCTGCAGCAAGACTGGGGACATCTACACCAGTGGCAGCTAGGATTTTCTTTATTTGTTCTTCAACACTGGAGAGATTTGCAGCTGGACTTGGCCAATCTGTTCCATTCATAAAAACCGACTTCCAAACTCCACGAGTCACTTCAGCTGAGAAGTAACTCACAATGGTTGCCAATGTTGCAGGAAGATAATCAGCTAAGTCCTTCAGCCCTGTTGTCCAACAACATTAAATATGAGGGATGAGTATACTTGGGATACTATTGATTTAAGCCATGGTGTTATATCTAAATGTGTTTAATTTTCAGAAGACTAATCTTTTTTTTTTCTGCATCACAAAAGGGCAGGATAACTCAAAGATGTAGCGATATGCACATTAAACTGACTGACCAGTGCAGAGTTCACGAGGAGACAGTCTTCCATGAGCGCATGCCGTTAGAGCAGCATCTGCAACAAAAGGAACAGCTTCAAGGATGTCCCAAGCTGGTAATTTAGGCCTTAAATAACTGTCTTCGCTTCCAGGTGCAGATGAACTACTACTTCCAGATGTTGCATTCAAAGACTGGTTTCCTCTACAAATTTTTCTGAACATCATGTTAAGTAGTGTATCTACAGTATGATGGACTTGAGTCCCATCAACAAGGCCAGTAAGAGGTGAAGCTATACAAGCCAAATGCTGCCTATACCACACTTTGAGTTTGGGAAATGAGTCCACGAACATGGGTTTCGCAGACGAAGAACTCGCTACATTTGCAAGTCTTCTACGATTTGGATCCTTGAGTAAGCTTGTGGAAGATACTAAGTGGGAATTCCGCACCAACAAGAGGTATTCAGGTGTGAGTTGGGACCCTACTGGAGGTACGTCTCCAACTCCATATTCAATAGGAGGGTGATTAAACCTCCATAGCTTTAGAAGAAGTGCAAATGCATTTGAAAACACGGCATGCGCAGAAATCTCTTCATTGGGCACACATGAACCAAACACTTCACATAGAGTCATTAGAGAACTAGCAAGCTCTGGAACCTGTCAAATGTCAATATTTCTGTAAATATACAGTGGTTCTCTATGTAATCATAAACATTTTTCCAGAAATTCATGGCTCGACTTAAGACTTTCTCATTAATCCAACAGTATTGATTGTTTTTCCAACAAACAACTTGAATAAGTGGTAACTGAGAAAATATATATTGTTTTTAGAGGTTCAAAATATATTATGCTGTATCTTTAGATTCAAGATCATTTGTGATGGCAAAATAGAACATAGATGTCATGATGATAACTATGCAAATCATGAGATGGTTTATAAATGAAACCATGGACAACAGCAGTAATAGATACCAACAAACACTCTCTTTAACAACCATCTGTTGCATGGAAGTTTTCTAGTAAAATTGCTGATTCAACTGTAGTTATGATCACCAGAATAATCAATCCCCCTCACCAGATGCATGGTTTACAATCTACAAACTTATAAAAGACTGTCCTATTAAGATACCAACAACTGTCCAAGAACTAAACCAACCCAAGCTATCTTTTGGTGTTTACAGGAAAACATCACTTTGTAAAAGTTAACATACCAAACCATGGAGGGAGAAAATTTGGACACAATCAACTGGTGCTATCCCCACGAGGAGAGCATTGAGCATGGGAGCATAACTTATCAAATAGCTCTCATTCCCAGAATGATCAATCGGGACTGGCGGAGACAGCAATCTTGTTATAAAATAAACAGTGTGTTCCTGCTCAATCAAGTATCATAAGGAGTTAGTTATGTTGGCGCTATGGCAAGGGAACACAAAATAAGCTGGAAAAGTTATGGTCAAGCCATCGCAGAAAGCTGCAGTTTGCAAACTAATTTGAGTAAACTACAGTATGAAAACAATAAAGATATTAACTTTAGCTACCTGAATGTTCCATCCACGAATCAGGGAGGCCCCGCAAAGAATATTTGCAGCTGCTATCTTTTCATCATTAGATCCTTTGACTGCAATCTCAAACACTTTCTCAATCTCTGCGAAGCTTCCATTAAATCCATGAGCTCAATTTCAGTTGCTTTACTCTTGGAAAAATCAACAAGAAAATGCTTGAGAGGAAAAGGTTTAGGCAAAAACCCAGGTCCAGCCAGGTAATGCAGAGCACACTCTTACAATAGATGGACCGGCCAATGCACATTCCTACGGAGTGACCATTTTTTACATGTTATATTTACTGTGTTGAACCTAAATATGGATTTCCGAAATTAGTGCTAATGTCAGTTTTATCAACAGTGTTTCTATTTACAGTGATCAAAGAATATTCAGCAAACAGCAACTTGTCAGGCAGATCAAACTTCAAACTAAGTCAGAAATAGAACCATTATACTGAATTTCTAATTATTACGAGAAAGCTTAGTAAGGCATGCATACCCTGAAGCAGGAGTTGAGACTAATGCATTTATCATGACTGGAACAAGAGGTGCCCCTTTCATAAATGATGACCAGCCAGGCACCTGAGTGGGAACACTATGTGGTACTTGATTTATCCGTCCATTTACATAACCTTGCCAGAAATATGCAGAGGTGTCCAAGAGCTTTCTGGCTATGCATGCCTCGACTATTAAATGATGTAAACTACCAGCTGCAAAATAAATCAGAGACAAATTATAAGGAAAAGTTTACAACTTTGTTTTCAGTTGCAAGGTGACAACATACCTCAGGAATTTGTAATGTGATCTTAGTTCAGTTTCTACACGCTGAATTGTGATATATAAAGAAGCATTTGGTACGTCAAGTATAATTGTATGAACAAGCTGGCATTTAAAATATCTAGTTCCTAGGAAATGAAGTTATTTTCCAAGTTATTTGATTGCTAGACATGTGCTCCACCTCCCCCTCCCCCCCCACCCCAAAAAGAGAAGTACTATTGTCTTTTCTATAATCATCAGCTTTGATCCTGAGCACGGTAGAATTATTGCTTACAACAGTTAATTGGCATATCCGTCGTGCTGATGCACTCAAAGTATGCAGTACCAACATTAATGCCAGATACAATCATCATTGCTTTTGTGGCAGCCTGATTTGCCGCAGGAACAACTGATCGAGGCGGAGTGAGCAAGCTCTGATAGCCAAGTAAGTTCTGTAGACTAAATATCAAATCCATGCGCCGCTTCCCCTGAACCTGCTTTTTGCTGCCTAAGCCATATTCAAACTCATTTACTTCAACACTTTCTTCTTCCTCAATAAGATCAGCAATTACAAGGGTCGTGATTGACAACAACATGCATAAACGAGTGTCCAGGTGAGGCACAGGTCCCTCAATAGGATCCCTCTCCTGAAAGTCAAATGCTAATTTCAGTTATCAGGAAGAAAAGAAAATATATCTTATTATCATAACAAGAACACCATATATTGGAGAAAGATGCCATTTTTAACCCACTTTATCAAGACATTGCCCTTATACTATCAAAAAATGCATTGAGATAATCACTGCTGGCAAGTTCTTTCCCTTATGAATTAGAATAGCTTCAACGGAAATGCTAAATATTGCATTCTTATAACTTGTAGAAAAGATGCACTGTCCAACCATTAATGTTCTAGTTCATAAAATAAGTGACTCAAAACTGTTCTTTAGTGAAATATTAAGGATACTTGCATATATCTTCCCAAAAGACAAAAAGATAATGGCTATTTAAGCATGTCCAAGCCCCCATAGTATCAAAGCCCATTCCTCACCCTCTGAACAAAGCGTAGAGCAGCCATCCAAAGTCCTAGAAAGACTTCTTGCCAGGAGGTGGCATGAATTGCTTGAAGCGACTTAGCTAAACCTGAAAAATGCCACATCATGAATTACATTCTCGAGGGCCAGTAGAGATACACCCTTTTAGCTTCTTTTTTAAGTCCTAAGAAAGAAAATAACTTTACCAGTGATAATTTCTACAGCACTTGTTGCATTAACTTGTGAACCATCCATTGCATCCTCTAGCAGCAGATCCAGAGGAAGCCAAAGAGCAGACCGGCTAGCCCCAAGACAGAGACCAGTAGAATTAGCTAGAGGCTTGGATTTTACCGCAGGCTGGAACTCCTGCAGTGAACTTGCTTGGATATGTCTAGAAGTGATTTTACTAGAATCTGATATTAGGTGTAGAATAACTTCAGGCATTGCAGATTTTGAGTTTCTCAGAGCAGATGAGTTTTCTACAAGCAACTGAATTCCATTGATAAAGCTCTCCCAGTGTGTGTACCTGAGAGAGAGGCTTATAAATATATAGACTACCTCACTAAATAGTTATTGCAAGTTGTAAAGAGTTATACATCAATATGCGATTGTCTCAACCAGCCAACACCTAAAAAAAGAAAAAAGAACAGAAGGCAAAATACTTTGGAAGAAGTTTTCGAAAGGACTGAAGTTCTAACATGTTTTCGCGTGCCAAGAAAAGAATCCTGGAAGTTACTTTATTTTGCAGAAATTGCCCAATCAACTCAATGGCCATGACGGTATTCATAGTTTGCAATCTCTCATTATACTCTTTCCTCTTCTCGCAGTACATATTTTGGATGCTATCTACTTCCATGTCTATAGGTTTGACTGGCCATTTAGGCTCACTCTCTGTGAGTTGAAGTAATCCTTCATCATCTAGTGCTGCATCAGCTAACTGCCAGGCAATAGAAAATACATACAGGACCAACAGAGATCCAACATCATTTGTTTGCATTCCGAATATCTGAGATAATTGGAGAATTCTGTCCAATGAATCCATGGTCCTGCATACAAAGAGTAATTCGTTGACTATAAAATCATAATCTTCATACATGGATCAATTTGAGCTGACATAAGTAAAAGAAAATAAAATTGATAAATCACTAATCAACTATGTCCTCAGTTTCACGTTTCCATTATCAATTTGCAGTTTGTGCCTAAAATTAAAAAACAAAAAACAAAAAACAAAAAAAAAAAGCTCTATTGAGTAGAATGATGTTGTCCAAACATATGAGGTACACCTGATAGTTAAAATTCCAGTGCATAAAGAGACAGAGAAATTATATTACAATGGCAATGAATTTGAAAAGGTTGCTATCAGAAATCAAGTATATAGGCACTATAACAAGGAAACCTCGTCAAAGTGAGCAGAAAACTACTAGGGTATATATCATAAATAAGTACTCACTTCTGATAGTTTGGGAAATCCGTGCACTCTTTCGGTGAAAAAGCATGCCGTTTAAGGAGTTCCATATAAAGCCGAAATGCTGCTGGAGAAGAATGTCTATGTGGGATAACCCTGTTCAAAGTTAAACAAACAATAGACTTTAGCAGATCCCACTATCATGAAGAAGACCATTGAAATACTAATCAGATTGTTATGTTACATTTCAACCATACAAACCAGTTACATTAGTCAGAATTGGTAACATATGAATATCAAAAACATTTTTAGATCATATTGTGGATAGCACATAATGCCATAAGTATGAAACACAGCAGAGATTGTTCAATCCATCAAAAACAATATAATCACTTCACAAATTACAAGTGACTGGATATACACTGCAAATCCAAGTTACTTTTTTTTTTCTTTTTTTTTTTTTATAACCCATACTGCAAATCCAAATTACAAAGATCAAATGGGGGTATCAGACTATGAACTCAAATGTGATGTATAGGGTTATTTTTTGCTTTTCCATTTTGTCAGGTTCAATAAGACAATGTCAATTTTCATCTGGTACCCTGTGCCCACCATGTAAGGTACCCTTCCTAGCATTAGCATTGAGAAAGAAAATACACTATTTGCTACAACAATCACACACCTCAAGACAAAAAATACAACCAAAAAATAGCAAAATCAACAGAGACAGCAACCAAAACATAGTTCCAAGAACAATAATCACAATATTTTCTCAACCAAAAAAAAGGAGAAAAAAAACAGAGATCAGACAAGAGCAGGCAAACAAAATTTCAAGAACAAACAGCAGTAAAGTTTGAAACTTGGCACAAACCAACATGACAAAACTCACAGAATCACCACTATTACAAAGAAAAATGCAGATTTTTTTTTTTAAATGACCTGATTGAGAGCAGGCCAAGAACAAGAAAAGGAGGCACAATCTTAAGAACCAAGGCTTTTTCCAAGAACTTCCATGCAAGGGGCACATTATTCTCCCAAAAGATGTGAGAAACCAAAAGGTTGGCTAGTTCAAGAGAAGGCAAAGTGATCCCAACAGAGTTCAAGTTTGATGAAACTTGTATTGCCCACAGCAATGGGTCACTGCCCTTTTCTTGAGCCAACTTTGTCAGCTCCATAACACTGTCCCATATGCTGCACTTCACTTTCTCCATTGCTAAATCACAAAAGATCATCATAACTCCATGTTGGGGGGGTTGTTAGGCCAGAGATTCCAGAGAGTTTTTGAAGGACATAGCTCTGTGTCTGAATATTTTTTTAAGATGAATTTTTGTGTGTGTGAATTAACTAATGGGAACTTAGTATATGGTTGAAGTGTGGTTGGTCTGAAAATTTTAAAGTCAAAACTCTTTTAAGTGGGCTACAGAGTTCATTTTATTAATGTGGTGTTTTGGGCAATATAATTTTTTTTTATTTTTGTTATTTTCTTTTAAAAGGAGAAACTAAATATGGTAGTGGTGGTAAAATAAGGAATCTTTGTCATTAATTCTCAGTTTTTTTTTTAAAAAAAAAAAGTTCACATCAAATGCTTTAAAAATGGTACTGCAGACACTAGCTTGAAACAGAATCAAAACAAAATGTTTGCTGAAGTGTGATTTTAAATGTTCTTTTATGGTGTACTTGATTGTTAGACTAGACTCACATGGGGTATGGGCAGCATGTGTTCTTTGAATCGAATACTGTGACATCGGATTTATCACTTTTTTTATTTTATTGCACATCTTAGAGTTATGGTCTTATGGATCATTTTATTAAAAAAAAATTGTACTTTGTCCCCAAAACATTTTTGTAGAAAGACTCAATTACTTCTAGAAGGAAGAAGAAATTATAATATACTCAGAGCACATGCTGAATTATTTAAACATATTTCTTGTAAGTGAGAGTGCGTAGAGACCAATCACATTAGATTATTGCAGTTCTTTCCCTTTGTAATTAATCAACCTAATTTTATTGGTCATTGCCGAATTGCAGAAAATTATTATAATCGTTAAATAAAGGAGTTGACAAACTCGCGGTTGCCTAAGCACTAATTGATAATGATATTTCTCATTTGAGTAATCTAATAAATACTGTACATTGTTGCTGCATTTTTCCTTTTCTTCTAATTTATTTTGAGTAATAAGTATGTAATTGAAAGGAATATTCATGAAATTATTAGTGAGGATGATGTTTAAGCAGAAAAAGAACTGGCAAGGTGGTAAGTGAATAGTAATTAATTCAGATTAGTTTTTTTAGTTTTAAAATAACAAGTAATCCCAATTAGAGTACCTGGTGAGTTTAAAAAGAACGTGGAATAATTGCGAATAAAAATAACTTAAGATGATTAATATATGCCCAAATAATTTTATAATAATACTTTTTAAGAAATATGTGAAGCTACTTGAACTTGCGAAGCTTAAAAATGTAATTCAATGGAAGTTTATATTATGCCTTCAGAATATAAAAATATAACTATCAAAAGTTAATGATACTCAAAAACCACAGACACAGAAAACTTAACTAAATTTACTGAGAAAGCAAAGTTAAGCTGCTCAAATGTTTAATTGGGCATCAACTATCTTATTGCACCAACTCGTTGGCCCACCAATAAAAACCAATAATAAGCATTACACATCAACTTCCTTTTATTGAATACTGTAAAGTACAACAATGAGCGAGTAATTTTCTTAATCAAGATTGAGAAATGGTTAGCTTGTAATTAACCCGCTCAAGCATTATTATTATATCTTTTTCCAGTTGTCACATTCACACTGCATGTGTTTGAGATGTAACATATATATATATATATATATATATATATATATATATATATATATATATATATATATATATATATATAAGAAAAATAAGAAATTCTTTTTTGTAGTGGTTTGGGGTAGGTAGAGATGATGACATGGTGATATCCCCCCATCAAAAGTTGGCAACTTGTGATCATGATATTGCTTTAGGTATATTATTAAAAAGCTGCCCTTTTATCTCAACTTTTGGCAGCTTTATTGTTAATATATTGTTATACTTAGCTTATACATTATGATACAATGGTAGGTAAGCATAGTGACTTGTTCCTAGCCATTGATCGATGATAGATCCATCAGACAAGTTATTGGTCCATTTTTTCATTCCAACTCACTTCATACCACGTTTATACAGAATTTGAAATTATGTGAGTGAACAAAAAAAAAAGGTCTAGATCGGATCTATAGATATTGTGAGCGCAATTTTATTTTTACCACATCATTTAAAACACACACACACAAAGACTTCTAATACATGTAAAATTGTGACCTCGAAATTTTACCATAAAGCTAGTCTAGCCATCTAGTATTTTTTGCGCTTATAAGAGGGAAAGATATTTGCTTACTGAGATAATAATGCTATTTAGATGGATATAATGTGACCACATTAAATCATCTTTACCTAATTTATGGCAGAATAAGCTGTCAAACAATTCCTAGATAATTAACGAATAAGACATACAACTAATTAACATATCGATGTTATACATATATATGAATGTAATCTTACAACTCCCTTGAGTATTCATTTGATATATGTAATCAATGAGCAAAGTTGATCGCTTCAATTAATATGGTGTGTTTAGTAACGTACTAAATTATACTATATACTATTCATAGTAAATTAGGTGACATGTGTTGGTCATCTACTGGAAATATGCACTCTTTTTTTTTTTTTCTTTCTAAAGTTATTACTAGAAATTTGCACTTAACTGCTTCGAGAAAAAGGGTCCAAGTTGGTGAGACTTAGATATGACATGTGGCGACTTAGAAAGCGTGCTATATTAGAATTGACACCTTATCTTCTTCTCCTTGTTTTAGTTAAATTCCAAGTATATCTCTGTGTTGAATTTCATACTGAAAGCTGCAACCCGTTACACATTTAATTTATTGTAAATTGTAACATAATTGGACCACACCTTACTTTCAATTTTAGAAATAAATTTCATAAATTAAATCCTGAAATGTGATGAACTGACGACCAAGGCAAGCAAACATCATTACTGCTCATCTATTTTAATATTATCCGACTCCTGAGATACTAATCCTATTTCAATATTTGGGTATCGTAATGATAACAAGTACAAAATATATTTATTAGTCTAAGTCATATTTGTTCATTTTTATTTTGTTCTTGCCTTATATATATATATATATATATATATATATATATATATATATATATATATATATATATATATATATATATATTAAATTTGTAGTTACAATCAATTATATGTTGCATTTAACATTACAACAATTTTTTGAAAAACATAATAAATTTACAATTGACAAGAACCTCGCTTCTCCTTCTCAATTTCAAAGGAAGCAAGTGCAGTGGAGAAAAAAAAAATATTCCCTTTGCTTTGGACAATGACCGACCAACAAACCAATCATCAACACCATAAAAGTCAAAAAACTAACTTAAACATTTTTCGCATCATCCTATATTCTGTGTTTTAAACATACAAAGTAACATTCCCGATTTGCTCATAAACTAACAAAATTACGCAACAAAAAGATACTTAACACCTCCACCAAGTACAAGACAAGTGCTACAAGACCAAATAAATCAGCACACAGAGACTCTTCAAAAGATAGAATTTATATATATACGATAATATTATTGTTGCAGTTGATTCTGATGATCCCATACTAAAATCAAATATTTTAAAAAATACAGATCATACAAAATTTAGATGCCATGATTCAGCATCAAGTTGCAACCTATGCAAGGTTCAAAGAAGAGCAAAAGTGAAGCCTAGAAGTCCTCATCCATCTTGAATTCAAAAATCTTGGAACCATCTTCCAAGCTCGACATAACGGAAGCTTTCTGATACTCGCCCACCCTACGTTCAAAAAAGTTGGTCTTTCCCCTGTGTAGTTGCAAGAGTTATCGATAACACAAACTCAAAAGATAACTTTAACAAAGAGTTAATAGTAGACACCACTGAGTATTGTAATAACAAAAGGGAGTCCCCAGTAACCAAATTGCTATCAAATCAATAAACAAACTTCCAATAACCAATCATTACTTATTGACCTAGCTTGCTCACCAAAATTGGAGCATAATGATAGTCGAAGTCTCGTCAACTTGTAGTAATTAAGTAGCAATTACACTAGCATTCAACGGATTTACTGCTCTAGTGGCTATTTGGGAAGGCGAAAACCAAAAGTTTGACATAGAACGTAAAGTTTACTCCATCAGTTCATATAAAACAATTATAAAATCGTCAATCAGGATGCACATATATGACAGCCTACCATGGAAGAGCAGTTGCTTCAAGTTTTTCAGAATTTATCTAATAAGCTTGTCATGAGTACATGCATGCCAAAATAACTTCCACAATTTAGCATTCTTCGAGATATAATCTAATATGCTTGTAATGATACTTACTGTAAAGATATGAATTCCATCCAGTCAAAAGGGTTTTCTACATTGTACTTCTTCTGGTATCCCAAAGCAACCTGAGTAAAATTCGAAACTATTCTTAGTTAACAAAAATGTAGCAATTTACTCTACCTGGATGGACTAGCTGAATTGTCTATGTCCCGTGTCAGGTTACGCAATATACATAACATACACACACATGCATATGTATGCATACATATACATATATATATAAATGTATATATATATATATATATATATATATATATAGAGAGAGAGAGAGAGAGAGAGAGAGAGAGAGAGAGAGAGAGAGAGAGACCAGCAGCCGATCAGCAACAAACTTTATGTACTGGCCCATTAATGTTGAATTCATGCCAATAAGTGCACATGGGAGGGCATCACAAACGAATTCGGTCTCTATTTCAACAGCTTCTTGTATGATAAGATGAACTTTCTTCCAATGTAGTTGGTTGCGAAGTAGACTGTAGAGTTGAATCATACGTAATTATTTCCGTCTTTTGTCAAAGCCACAAATTTTATGTAAGGAAGTTAAGAGGAAGGGAAGTGCCTGTATAGGAGGCAAGCGAAGTCGCAGTGAAGTCCCTCGTCTCTAGAAATAAGCTCATTCGAGAACGTCAAACCTGGCATCAATCCCCGTTTCTTAAGCCAAAAAATGGCACAGAAACTGAGAATAAAGGAAAACCCAGTCATGAATCTGAACCTTAAGAACACCGAACGGAATACTTTCCACAATCAAACTGGGAGTCAATATAAAATTTTGTAAATACCTTCCTGAAAAGAAAATGCCTTCTACACAAGCAAAGGCAACAATTCTCTCCGCAAATGAGCTTGAACTGCATACACATGCATGTCATATCTAACATATTAGTCCGATCATGTCACAAACAAATACAATTGCAAATTTTGGAAACTGGAGAGAACTCAAGTTTGCATTATATAGGGATAATTACATCTACAGCCCTTTGGATATGGTCTAATCACAGAGACTCTCCATAATGTCAGAATTACTACAGCAAGACCCCGTAAAGCTTTAAAACACCAAAAAGGGGGCTCTATCTGTAATGTTTTTTCAAACTTCTGGGGTCTGCCTCTGTAATTATTCAAACTTGGGGGAGTCTGTCTATAATGATGTAAACATTCAAGGACTGTTCATATAATTATTTAACCAGTTGAAAAAGTTTTAGAATTAGACCAAATCTCGAGGTGTGTAAATGTATTTACTCCAGTTAACTCAAAAGGATGTACAATTTCTACCCAAAAAAAAGGGATGTACAATCATCAGTTGAAGTCGAATAATTTGCCAGAGTACACAATAGAAATAAGAGCTTAGGTTGTTTCCCAGTACATTTTATTCTTGTTGGGCTAAATTAAATAGAACTGCATGCAAGGAATATTACAAAATACCTGTTAATCCAATTCAAAGCCCACTTAGCCTTCTTTTCAATACAAGAAATGTTTTCAATAGCATTAAATAGTCTGTTCTTCTCCGTCGTGTCCTTGATATATGTTTCCAAAAGCAAGCTGTACATCTCTAGGAATATCGGTAAAGTTCACAATCAAGTTCGTTGAGCATAAAATGGTATTAAGATGAACAAAAGCGTCACTTTCAGATGTTTACCAGAATGTATATTTTCCATAGCAATTTGAAATCCATAAAATGCCCGAGCCTATTAAAAAACAAGAAGAATCAATATCAGCCAACTTGGACCAAGGCACCATAAAACCACCACAAGATTATATAGAGTCTTTATTATTAACAGTATTAATTGAAAAGCTCATCTAAAATAACAGGTCTAAGAAATTCTCTCAGTGTCTGGAGCTTTTCATTTCTGATATTACTCGGCCATTCAACATGATTGAACCAATACCAGACACCTAAATTTCATAAAGGGTCTAAATGATTGCCTAATTAAGTCCTAATATCAGAGGTTGTTAAATATGTCTCAATTATCAGTTAATTTGCTTCCTATTCGCACGCCTTTATCTTTTTGCAAATGAAGAGATCTACAACATCTATTCACTATTTCATATATGAAAATTAAACTAAATGGAACAAAATGTAAAGATATCGGCGCAAATTGCTCCTTTCCAGATAAATATGAACAGTCATCCTATCAAAATAAATCTAGTAGAATTAAATTTTTTTCTCCTATTTTTAGATGAGTAATCAAATGCATGATAGAAAATAATAAGCTTATCAGCATAAATTTCTTTTTTCAAGCAAAATGCAAATCTCCATCATGAAATGCTTCCTTCCATAAACCCTGATTAGCTTTGTCACTATATCAGAAGCTACATGAACTATTCCTTCATGTCTTTCGCTCTTAATAAGAGGAGCTCACAAGAAAATAATGTTCCAGGTCTACATTTTAAGTTTAATTTCAAGCAAAAAGAAAATTGTCTGATATTAGATCCTCTCATGGGAAGGCTAGTCATCAACCAAGAGTTGCATATCAACTGAGATCATTGCATAACTGAGATCTGCTTCACGTCCTAAGGAACGGTACTTTCAAGTAACATAGTAATGCATCAGAAACACCGCGTATCATTACTAATGATTTTAAACACATTAAACAATGTTAAGACATAGAAATGCGTCAGTAAGGAAGTGACTTAAAAACCATTGGTTAGTATCCAGACAAATTCTATAGAGACAGATTATTTTTAAGCCAATAGAATGCTGTGCATTTTCTCGTTCACCTCAGGAACTTGGACGTCATTTAGAAATCTGGCAGCCAAATTTTCCAATACAATCCCATCTGACGCCGCAAAGAATGCCAACACATGACTTATGAAGTGCTTCTCACTCCAAGAAAGAGCCTCCCACTGCTGCACATCCTGTGAGAGATCAACTTCCTCCGCTGAAGCAAAAAACTCATTTATTACAATTTACATTAAGAAAATAGGGGGAAAGCATACACCTGCTTCAGCAGAAAATCAAGGAAAAGATATAAAGCTTCAACATCAAAATTTGGTAAGCATAAAGTGTTTATTACAACATACGCTATTTAATAAGAGCCAAAAATTGAACTTTAACAAGAATACATAAAGCCAATGTAATCAATGAACATACAGCAAATACATCTAGATGAAGGAAGCTGAAGCAAGAGCATGAATAGAACATATATGCCAAGCCTAATCGTGGCACTGAGTAAAGCATGTTAAACAGAACCGTGGAGCAACAAATAACGAGCTCCTAGCTGTTCCTAACTCTCGCAGATTTCAATAACTAATTCATTTGACTTGAGATGCAGCTTTTCAAGTGGTTATAGATTGTGAAGGTGAATTTTTTTATTGAAGTCACAAACTTTAAGCAAGGAGTAAGAATTATTTATCTCTAAAATGTAGGAGCTGGCAAGTCAATGCATTGAAGAAACATCAGTATTTTCAGAGAAGTAAAAGAGAATAGTGATTCTTCATATTAAGTTTCTTCTCACTCTTACTATTTCCATCCCCAGCTTGAAGTTCCAACAACTCAAAAGATGATATTTGCCAGCATGTACAAATGAATACACAGAAATAACACACACAAATGGAACTAGTGTCTCTGAATGACGGAGCAAGGTTCGCTATTAAAATACATTTATCCTCTATCCCAGCAAGGAAACAGAGGATAGAAGCTCTGAAGGAACACAAACTGCTTTTCAAAAGTCAAAGAATGTTCAATCCCACCAAAGCATTCTTAAACCCATCTAGGAAAGGAAAAAGGTAAAAAAAGAAGAAATAATTAACTGCCGATAATCAACAAATAAACCAAAGTATTGAAAATACAAGCACCGCCCTTTTCTCGACTAGTATATATACAAATGTAAACCCAATTCAAGTACAAAATCAAACATACAAGATACTCCATGTAAACTCACAAGGCCGAGACTTTGTACAAGCAATCAGAAACATTAATATCGCCTAAAAAATCAATCTTGGAGCAAATAAGCCCAAAATGAATACATATTCAAAACATAATAGTCCATCCAATACATATACAAACCCAAATGAAATTTTTCTTACATTAGTGCCTTTACATAATACAGAACACATATAAGATACAAACTTCAATTTCACCAAAAACCCACAAAAACAATTTCACAAACAAATTAACATACAATTCACCACTAACAACCCCAAAACATTCAAACGACACACAATTCAATTCCAAACAAAACCCACAAAACAATTTCCAAATAACTGCAGACACTTCACATGAATTAATTATTCGTGCACAACAAAACGCATTACCGGTCCAAAAACTGGCCATTGCCTTCTTGTACATCTCCCAAAGCTGCGGATATTTGATAGGGAACATGCAAAACCTCTGAGACTGTTCCATCAAAATTGGCTCTTCTTGTTCTTGTTGTTGTTGTTCTTCAATTTGTTTCTGTTCATGCAATAGTACTCTCTCTGTTTCACCATTTTTCAAAGAACCCATCTTTTTTTCTATTTGGAAATAAAAATACAATCTTTGCCTTATCTAATTTTATCTTCTGTGTGCAGGTGAAAGAAGAAGGAGAGTGAAACCCTACAAAAACCCCTTTGAGCAAATAAAGCGACAGGTTGCAAAAATTATTGTAAATTAGTTTTTCTGTCTATTTCGTCTTTAGATGGAGATACGAAAAAAACTCTCTTTTGAAGTGAGAAAATATTCTATTTTTTATACAATTTCTTTATTTGACAAAAACTCTTTCACAATTCTTATTGTAAAGGGTGCATAATATCGGTTACACTTACTTAATTGAGTTTATTATAATTTATAATATTATCATCGGTTATTTTAAAAAGAAAAAGTCAAAAGTCAAATATGACTTAAGTTTGAATTATAAATTTAAGGGATAAAAGCTGAATAACGGTGTTAAACCAAGTAAAAGGATACTTAGGGTAGTGTTACTAATATTTCCAAAACTTCAGGAGGAGGTGTTACTATTGAAATCATGATGAACCTCAAAAGCTGCCCATATTATAATAATGAGTGCATGCTTTCTGACAAAATCATTGACTAATTACACAAGTAATCACATAAGATAAATCTTATAATCATTTACATTTATTGAACACTCTAAAGTTTGAATGAATTGTTTAATCTGGATGATGTTTGCCATGACACATCCATTTGAAATTTTCCAATACTCAAAGAATACTTAAATGAAGTGAATTTACCACTTGAACACACATTAGATCCTTTAAAGCAGAGGAAACTGATTTCTAATTACCAAAGAGAAAGAGCAGATAAAATGTTAGGCCCTCAGTGCACTAACAATCCACCAATTCTCAGTTCAACATGCGGAGAGGGAAAAGTGGTTGAGATTGCTGGTCTCAATGCATACTTCACAGGCAACCAGGATTCTGAGATTGCTCTAGTTCTTGTTGCTGATGCCTATGGTAACTAAAGGAGATATATAGATTTTTATTCTAAAATTTAATTTATTGATTTTTATGTTTCAGTTGATTGTATGCTGATGTTTTGAGTGACTTTTTAATGGTGTGATATGACTTGTTTTGCAGGATATGAAGCTCCAAACTTGAGGTAGTATGCTGAATTCTTTTTCGACCGTCTTAAGCTTGACTTAGATTGCAGATTTTAGGGCCTCGTTTGATATTCCATGTCGAGTAAGGTGGAATAGAATCTGGCATGTCGAATACGCCAGATACAATTCATTCTTGTGTCTTTCGGTTCGTCATGTTAAAGGGGCAAGTTCAGTAAACTTATATTTGATGAGTTGAGCTATTGTCTTAGGCTGAACTAAGTTGCTCATCTCTGTAGATTATAGGAGTCTCATATGACTGGATTCACAAGGTTTTAATAGGCCCAGCCCTGGATTAAAATTAGGACTCCATATAATTTACCAAGCCGAATTAACATTTTGCAAACCGTCCTAATATATGGGCTATCAAGCATTCTCAAACGTGGCCTAGATATATTGTTAGTTTGTTTGATTCTGTCGTTGATTCTTGGGTTGGATGTTGCAGACGTAAATCTTGACCTTTGTTTGGATAGCTCATCGTTATACCGTTAAACTACATTTTTCAGCATTTGTATTCTCGGTTCAGTTTGATTAGAGAACCCCTACTATTTGAACGATTACAGGAATACACCCTTTAAAGTTTCTAAATCATTACATGTAATGTAAAGGATCCTATTTTTATAGGGCATCTTTATTTATTTAAACTTTGGGGAAGGTATCTGTAGTTATCCCTTGTACCTTGTAATAAAGGCAACTGTTATATTTTCAAACAACTACAACTTCAAGAAGCAAATCTTTCCACTCTGTTTTATGCTGTGAGCTGAGTTATTCATATGGCTTGTTGATTGGAAAAATTTGTCATAATCTTGCCTGCTTAAGATACACGTGTTCTTCATTGAATTCATGGTACGTTTTGCCTTATTGCAATGTAGGAAGCTTGCAGACAAACTCGCAGCTTCAGGGATGTTAGTAGTGGTTCCAGATTTCTACTATGGCGATGCTGTCGTTCCTGAGAAGCCTGGACTCAATTTTCAAGCATGGTTTAGCGCTCATACTCCGGTTTGTTGTCTTATATTAATGGAATCCTGTTTGTAATAGATTAACAAAGTTTTGAAGTCTATCGTAATTATCAGGACAAAGGATGTGAGGATGCTAAGGAAGTAGTTGCTGCTTTGAAAAGCAAAGGCGTGGCAAAAGTGGGCGCTGCCGGTTTTTGCTGGGGAGGTGAACCTATTTTCGATCTTCTTTTGTCAAAGAAACAACAACTCTTTCGTAGCTTGTTACGGATTGTAGAAATTTAGAACCCTTCTAGTTTTGGCATAATAGTTATGAGCGACAAATTTCAACGAACATTAGAAATACTTGCATAAGTATTATTAACATCTGTTTAATCATTTTGTAGGGATGGTGGTAGTGAGACTGGCAAAATTTGACTGCCTAGATGCTGCAGTTCTCTTGCATCCAGGTCGACTTACAGTAGAACAAATCAATGGTGATTGCCAATTCTCATGTTTGCAGAACATTTAAGAACTCTTCTAATTTTTATTGTGTTATTCTTGAATATATGAACAAATTTTTTGAAAAAAAATTCAGAGGTGAAGACTCCTATTGCCCTATTGGGAGCAGAAATTGACAATACTTCGTCACCTGAGCATCTGAGGAAACTAGGAAACATTTTATCAGAAAAAGCGGAGGTAAGAAAATAAGAATACTAGCTTTTCTCTTTAGAACTCTTACATCATTCTACATAGTACTGTTGGGAAAACAACTAGTTGACATATTATGAGCTGCAGCGAAGCAATTGGACTGATATATCATACGACATTTGATTTGCAGGTTGATAGTTTGGTGAAAATATTTCCCGGTGTTGAGCACGGATGGACAACACGATATAAGAACGATGATGAGTTTGGCGTAAAGAGTGCCGAAGAGTCGCATTTGGACATGTTGAACTGGTTTACCAAACACATGAAGAAATAAGGGGGAAAAAGAGTAATACCAATACTAGTATTTGGTTCTGTTTTGCACTACTCTGTTGAAGTAGAATCCTACTAGATAAAGATCCACCAGTCTGAATAAACTGTTATGTCCTGTAAGTAATATCATGGTCCTTGCTACTTGTATACTAGAGTGGTTGCTGACTAAAAATAAAGATCTGGGTTGTTTTTGTAAATCACTCATAATTTTTTTTTAGAATCTTTAATATTTGTGAAAAACCTAAAAGTTTGATTTGAATTATTTTTGTTGAACATAGATTGTAGCATTCTTTATAGAAAAACAATACAAAGATGTAGTTGACAAATAAAAGATGTCACAGTCAAATCCTGTTATAACTCTCTCACAATTTCAATTGTCACACAGAAGGAAAAATACACTTTTACAATGTTTTTCTTTTTTACTTTAAATCTTTCAACATGTTATAATAACTATGAATCTTTTACTTCCCATGTTATGCTAATAGGTAGAAATATTCCCTTCTAATAAAAATGAGACAAAAATCTTTCATATGTAAATGCATATATAGCAAAAGAAGCTGTAACATGAGGGAGCTTTTTACCTTTTTTTTGTCACAAAGTTTTTTCAACTACCACGTCTATTGACTGCTTTCTGATAAAATCACTGACTAATAACTGAACTGGTCCCAAAATATTTCTTTGGCAGACAGATATCAAAATAATTTCCATTTATCCAAAAACATTAAACTTACAGAACTGTTGTTTGGTGACAATTGTTTTATGAATTGTTTATTTCCGGGTGATGTTTGCAATGACATAGCCAAATTTGAATTTTCTGACACCCAATGGAATATAGTATACACGAGATCCTTAAACAATAGAAGAAAAAAGAAAACTTGACAAATCCACAAAAACAGCAAAAAAAAAAAATGTTAGGCCCTCACTGCACTGACAATCCACCAATCCTCAGTTCAACATATGGGGCTGGAAAACTTGAAGAGATTGCTGGTCTCAATGCATACTTCACTGGCAATCAAGATTCTGAGCTTGCTCTTGTTCTTATTGCTGATGCCTTTGGTAAAAGAAAAAAAAATATCCTTTTTGTTTCTTGATTTATGTTCAGTTGGTGACATTATAACTAACTATTTAAAGGTATGATTTGAACTGTTTTGCAGGATATGAAGCTCCAAACTTGAGGTACACTGAACTTTCTTTGACCCTTTGTATAGCTTGGTTACATTGAAAATGTTAGATCTTTTTTGGGTAATTTCTGGAGGCTGTAGATTGATCCCATCCGTTGATTTAGTTGGTTCTCGAGGATAGAAATTGAAACCTCATTATTTCGCCCTTTTATTAAGGCGGGAGTGGGAAATCATTAATATACATAAGTCATGAGGTTTGTCCAAGTAACTTGGATAGCTTTCAACACGTGCCTCACGCGTAAGCCACAATGATTATCGGATACTAGCACGCTAATTAGGTCATAAGAGGTGAGCCTGACATGTTCTTGGGTAGTACCACATGTGAGGGGCTTATTAAAAACGAATCTGTGCTATTGTATATGTGAAAGAAGTTCCCTCTCCCTTTTAAGTTTTAAAGGGAGAAATAAAGGAGTTTCAATTTCTATTCGAGACACGTGTGGATCTTCGCTATGACTATGAGTCTCACAAACCCCTAAGAATTTCGGACGTAGTATACTATTGTGTCTGTCATTTGTATCTTTAAATAGTAATAATTGTTATATTCTCAAGTATAAACAAATTCAATAAGCATCTAGTTCAAATTTTGATTTTTCTCTAAGTTGAGCTATTTACTATATTTATTGATGGGGGCAGCTATATTCTATTGGAAATTTATCAAGTTTTGGTAACCTTACAATATCGCCTTGTTATGCAGGAAGCTTGCAGACAAAATTGCAGCTTCAGGGTTCTTCGTAGTGGTTCCAGATTTCTACTACGGCGATCCTTACGCTCCTGAGAAGCCTGGCTTCAGTCGGGAAGCATGGTTAACCACTCATACTCCGGTTTGTTCTTTCCTTTTTTCAAGAAGAAAAAAGAATGATTCTGCTTTCGTAATATGTTATCAAGATTGACTAATGAAGTACTGAAAGAATGTTTCTATAAACCTATCAAAAGATTTTAAACCTGTAGTTAGGATAAATACTGCAGCATTGCCTAAACGCTAGAATGTCTGAATAAAAATCATATAAACTAAGTGAAAAAGTGACCCTTTGCCAAAAGAAGTACTAAACCAGAAATTACGCTTGCTGGAATTTGCTTGGATTCTTGTATAATTAGGACAAAGGATGCGAGGATGCTAAGAATGTAGTTGCTGTCTTAAAAAGCAAAGGAGTGGCAAAAGTAGGCGCTGCCGGTTTTTGCTGGGGAGGTGAACCATTTTTTCCAGTTTGAAACAAGAACACTTTGAGTTTGTTTCATATACCTTAAAACGACTTATGCAAGTATTTTTAAATTTTATGGAATCAAATCTTCGTTTTCATTTTAGGGATGGTGGTAGTGAGGTTGGCGAAATTTGACCTCATACATGCTGCAGTTGTGTTGCATCCAGGTCCAATTACAGAGGAACAAATAAATGGTGATTGCTAATTAATCCTCCTTTTTCCAGAATTATATATCACTCTTCTTGTAATTGTGTTTATTTGTTTTATCAATTGAATTACAAACAATGTTTTTGAATTTCAGAGGTGAAGACTCCCATTGCAATATTGGGAGCAGAAGTTGACAATTTTGCACCACCTGAGCATCTGAGAAAACTAGGAGATATTTTATCAGAAAAGGCAGAGGTAAAGAGAGTAAGATGAGTACTTGGATCATTGAACTATGTCGCTAAGAGCACGGATATTTTTTTGGTTTCAGTTGTTGTGCTCAGGAAATGAGCAGTACTGAACTTGTTTTCAGCTGCTAAGAAACTGATGAGACTGATCTGGTAATTATGTTGCAGGTTGATAGTTTTGTGAAGATATTTCCCGGTGTTGGACACGGATGGACAACACGATACAAGGACGATGATGACTTTGGTGTTAAGAGTGCCGAAGAGTCGCATTTGGACATGTTGAACTGGTTCACCAAACACATGAAGTAAGAAAAGGGGAAGAAAGTGCTTCCTTTGTTTTCGTAATGACAAACTGTGGGAGCAAGAATCTTGGGCGAACTTATGCGATTATGCTCTTTGTTTGTATACATTCGGGATTAGGCCATTTGGTTCAACTCGCGGAATTCTAATCGTGGAAATAGTTACTTATGTTCCGAAAGTGTATGGTTTTTTGCTAATAACGTACAAGATTTTCAATTTGTTAAGGCAAACATTTCACACACTCGGGTTAAGATTATCCGAATTCAACTTTTTGACGTGATATATATCACCAAAAAGAGACAATTTTCCTTGATATTTTTTATAAGAATTTATTGTGCCAATTACAGAGATTTCAAACAGCGTCAATTGTGAAAAGTATAACAATACCACAGTTATTAGTTAGCCAAACTTTTGCAATTATTCTATCAAATTTTCATACTGGACTCCGAGGAATGAAGAACGGCTACTGTGAAGCTAGCTCCTCACTTTTGATCATAAAAAATAGTGACTTCTCTTGCCATATATTAGAATAGTTTTAATTGGTATAAGGGAATTTTGGATCCATTACATTTTCTCCCTTGCCTTTGTTCTTTGTTGTTGAAGTACGTTGCGAGGATTAATTATGTGCAAATAACTTGAAATTTATATTCAAGCAATGCAAAATACTTTTTGTGTTTGTTAGTTTTGAGGGCTCATAAGGGAATATTTGTTAAGCTTGGTTCATCACTATAATAGTCAATGTGTAGATTTGGAGAAATACGAGAGCAAGACAAAGTTATACGGGCGCCTACGTTCTTAGATTTGGTACATGAGTCCCAAATTTACGTAGGTATTATTATATTATCTATTACTCCCAACACTCGGATCAACGGTAACTAAATATGTGCAAGTTATGTGCACAATTTGTACAGTTTAAAGGCTAGAAAATTCCATATGAAATTCTGAAAACAACCCATGACAAATATCATGCTCAAATAAGCACGTTATATAGGTGCATTACTCTCGTATAAAAAATAAATAGGCAAATTTCTCTTATGTTAAAAGAACTACTCGCCCATCGGAATCTAACCCAATGACATTTCAGTGTATTAAGAATTTTATAACTAGCAAATATTGTATATTCAATAGCTAACAATTTCTATTTAAAGAAAAAATAAAATTGATTGAAACTATGCTACCCCATCTAGGACTATGAATTCAGACTTGTCATTATTGATATTGGATCAGATCCTACAATTGTTGAATAGTGTGAATGAGTCAAATCAAACATGGAAATAAGCAAGTGATTCCACAAAATAACGAACTTAATTGTTCCCAAAATCTTGTGCGAAACCTGTAAACTATGATGATCCTTGTTTTTGTGAATTCGATGACAAAAGGCTAGAGAAATATATGTCGATTTTAACAATTTGACGATGTGTTCTAGGAACTTGAGATTTGAGACGTTTTAGATGAATGTGATATGTCTGAACTTTAAATGCGTGCTAGAAAAATTATTTATTCAGAGTTATTTGCAAATTAAAACAAAACTTCAGTTTTTTTCAATTTTTAGACATTTCTTTTTATTATTCACATAAACAAATAAGATAAAATAAATGACACCAAGCACCATAAATATAAAATAGATAGTCATAATTTAATTTTCCAAAAATAAATAAAATCAAAATAATGTGAAGTATTCGATAATAATGGGTACCACAACCACTAATGTTCCTTGTGAACATGGGTAATAGACACTCGGATACAAAACATAAATCTCCTGAGACTGTTGGTTTTGGACGATATATATTAATTGTACAATGATTAATTTTCCAAAGCGAAGCTCACTAAATTAACATTTATGTTTTGGTATTATTGAATTAACCAAAATTATTTAAAATAAATAAAACGTTGATCTTAATAAAATAACCAGAAGTATTTAAAAAAAATAAAGGCTTGTCCCACTCCCAGCAGCACTTAAGGATTGCCAGCGTTGTTCAAGAAAAATAAATACAGCTATGTCTAGCTAATTTATCATTTTAATATAATAAAAATCCAAGTGGCTCTTTCTAATCTCAAAAAGCTCAAAAGGGTGTCCAACGCGCACATGCAAATGAAAAATCGTGTCCACAAATTGCCCAATTTGTGGTGGCTAAACAGTGTATTTTCCTAGCCACTCGAGCAATTTCATTTGGGTCCCTTCAGTTTTATTTTTCTTGGGCCCTAATTATATATATATATATATATATATATATATATATATATATATATATATATATATATATATATATATATATTAATGTTACAAATATTTACACACACTGTTCACTATTGTTAGAGGGCGTACTAATTAAGTAAACTCCCAAACATAAATCAATAACTTACAAACAATACTAATCGAATAAATTACAATAGTTAAACCGTAACGCGACAAATCACATTAGGAAACTTATTATTATAGACATTGACGTAGAAAATAGATTTAAATTGCTCCGTTTAAAAATGGAACTTTAGACCAATGAAAATAAATACACAACTTTAACTAGTTAGGCAACTTTTGTGGTCCCTTGGACCCCATTTTCCAGGTTAAATCATAATTAAGTACGAAATAAATGTTTTATTACTTCATATAAATCAACTTAGATGAAAGAATCTAGTGTTGTAAACGTGATTGGAAAGTGCAAACAACATAACATATATTATGATTATTATTTTTGAGTCATGATCACAACTCATTAAGGGTTGAAGGAAGGTGGGTTAGGGAAATGGTTGCCATGAATTAATTGATCTGAGAGCGACACTTTGAACTATTATTTGACCACTTTTTCATTTGAAAAGCTGTCCAATGTGACATAAATAAGCAGGATAAGATAAATGATTGTCATTAAATTGGTGAGTGATAATCCAAGATGTTTTTGGTCAAAAGTCAAAAAAGCAGAACAAAAATGGGATTATACAAAGTGGAGGGAGCATGATGTTCGATAATTCGATTCGTTTTTTTCTTAAATCCAATTACATTTGTTACACAATTCATCAAAAAAAAAAAATTTACTTTTTGTTACACTAGTTAAGTCGTACTGTTTTAGTTAGTTGTTTTTATTTTTGAAGCAAACTGTTTTAGTTAGTTGACCTCAAATTTTCAACTCACTAGTAATGAAATTAAATTGAAGTGACGTAGAAAATGAAAATGGTAAAAGGCACCTGGTGTCTATCGAACTCTACAACTATTGAACTACTAAATAAGCTAGATGGATCACCCATAATTCCAGATTGAATTAAATGCGAATTATGTTTAATGTTATACAGTAGTACAATGATGGAACATGCGCACAACAAAGTAATAAATAATACAGAGATTTGTTTATCCAAATGGTAAAAAATTACGTAGAGCCAGAATTTTTCACTGTTTTGAACGAGTTAAACTACAACTACAAATAAATGGACTACTTATTTAAAGAGGAACTCTACTTCGTAATTTAATGTAAAACTATCTATAAAACCATAACATGAATATATTATATATCATTTCAAACTTCACGACCTGACACTTGCAAATAATCATGAATAATAACATTGCTCTTTTTTAAGTATCAAACTAACCAATGGCACTTACTATAACAGTGGCGTCATATTATTTTAATCTCAAGCAATCATGGCTAATATAACTTTCTGCTGTTCATATTACATAGAAAATAAAAAAGGCTTTAACTTTGCAGTAGTGTATACTTTGAAAAGTATACCTTCTGTGATGTTACACAACTGAACTGTGGTCCTGAAATGAATGGTAATAATATGAGTTGTACGGTACCTGAGATATAAAAATATAGTAAGAAATATTTAGAGCACTAACGGTGAAATTCCATTTGCAAAGGGATTTGATTTACTGTATCTGTGTAAAATTTTAAGGATTATAGAATCTGAACAACTAATAACTTTATTCATAAAAAAAAAAAGAAAAAAAAAACTAATAACTTTGAGATTTTGGTTTGACGATTCATAACGTGTGAGTTATGACACGCTAGGGCATTATCATTCAAATCCCTTAAAAATTAAAAGTACCACTCTCGAAATTTCTCAAAGATTGAAAATCCTGAAATCACTTTGATATAGGATATTTTTGCTAATCCAAAATGGAAATTCCGACATCAGACTAAACTAGATTCGTCTAGAGTTCTGCTTTAGCTCAATCTCGGACAAACCACACTCAAAAGATTGTACATAGAAACATTTTGAAACTTGAGTCAAGAAAGTTAAAGAGTTATCAATTGCGATCATACAATAACCATTTATTACGATTACTTGATCGAGTTCTTTATTAATTGGCTAAAGTAGCTGACATTAGCTCCAATACTTCCAAGAGATTATTCGAAATTATTCTTAATTAAGTGCCGCATAACACATTGGCTTGGATGATCAGTCGAAATGAAACACGATCGACCTATTAGACTATCGGTGGATTCAACAATGAGGAGAGATTAATAAATTGTTCTAATTTTGTGTTAGGGATAGCCTTCTTACCTCACAAATGGATCTATTTAAAACTGATCAAGTAACATGCCTAAATATGACACATCATCGTTCAAGTTGTAACTACCAAACATATTATTGAGCATCTCAAAATTCGAAAAATGCTAAAATTCCTCCTATAAATTCTTCTACAAACAAAAAACCATAAATAAATAAAAAAATGAGCCAATTTTGACCAACACGTAGAGCACGTATTATCCCAATAAGCAATAACCAATTAATTCGCTTTTGTTGATTCAAATAAGAAAAAGAAAGTCACTTATGTTGCAAAGCGCGTGATAGTGAATTTTGCTTTAGATGAACTTTACATAACTACTAATTTTTATGGCTACACTTAGTTTTTGGGTCCCTTTTGATGTTGAACTGCGTCTTTACGCGTGCCACATAAAATATATTTATACACACGGGTGTATATGTAGAGAGAGAGAGTCTTACTCAATGTAAATAAATTTACATCGACTTCAATTAAAATAAGAAATTAGTATTGTCTTTTTTTATGGAAAAAAAGAATGAAAAACTTGTCTCGCTTAAAAGTTTCAAAAAATAGAATATTCGATATCGAGTTTCATTCTTTATTTTTTGGTTAAGAAGACAGTTTTAGTTAGTTTTCTAGCAGGTTGAATTTCTATGTTATGCAAAACATAATCTTCAAAAGCACAATGTATATTACGTTGCCATATAAAATTATTATAGCATATTAGCGTCGTACTAAATATCCAACCCTGTTGGCCATGTGATAAGCACATGCCACCGACCTAAGCTAAGCTGTTATGAATTGTTGATATATTATATAAACATATATAGATGTGTGTGTGTGTGTGTGTGTAAATGTATATGTATTTGTATACATATGAAACTTGGTCATTCAAATATATAATAACACTATGCATTTGGATTTTATCAAAAAAATCTAGATATAAGTTCAATTATTTTCATATAGCATCTTACTCAAGAATTGATTAGATTTATTTTTGGATTCCTAAGTAATTTTTTTGTGTGCATATTCTTACACCGTACAATACATCTAAATCACCGAATACGCATTTATATGTGATTCAATATTGGTATATACTTCGGTTTATTCAAAATCATTTGAAATTAATGAGGTAGACTTTAATCGATATTAATTTTAGAAAAAGTGAAAGGTAATTGTCGGAACATTTAGTATTAGGCACATTGTGTCCGTGAGGAAAAAATAGCAAATAATTATAGTTCTCAATATATATTTGTTTTCCTTCAAAAAATTTAATGTATTTTAGCTTATATATAAAAAAAATCCACGTAAATATAAACAATCTGTTAATCAAGCATACATTATTCATTAATTTTCTTTGGGAAGGGGCCATACGTGTAAAAAGAAAATATTTCAGTAGAAATTACTTATCGTAATTATTTTTCAAGAGAATTAACTTCTCCCTAAAATGTCCAGAAATATATTTAACAAAATTTGTTAATTCTAACCTAAAAGCGCTGGAGTTGAACAAGCCGTGAATCTTTTCACATTAAGTAAAAAAATAACTAATAATCTACGTTTTTATAAATAGCAAAATAGTGGATAACTGCAGATACACCCCTCAGTTTTGATTTAATCATAGAAGTCTCCCAAGAGATTTAAAAAGTCATAATGACTAGCCATAAAACTAGCGACTGCTAAAAACGCAGATGAGATTTGATGATGTCATAATGCTATCCTAATAAATTATCGTTTTGTCCACGGTTAATTAAAAGATTCGAGAGTGTTCATGTAATATTGTATAACAAAGGGGTGTATTTAATATATTCATTAAATATAGTGGGGTGTGGATATAGTATTAATTACATTTTGCAGAAAGTTACATTAAAATATTTTGATAAATTAAAAGCATTTTGAATCAAAATTAAAACCAATATCAAAAGTAAATTTCACATTCAATGAATTTTATTATTTATTATCCATTATCGAACTATAAAATTAAAACTATTTTGATTTATTAGTTTAAAAACCTAAATTCTCCATTGGTTTTTGAATTATATCTTTTTAATTTCAAATAAATAAATAAGAATTTCAGATATTTTATTTTCCTTTCTAGTTTATTTTTATGCTAAGTTTTAATTAGATAACATTCAATTTAAGATAAAAGCATGTAACTTCAAAGAAGTACAATTATTTCATTTATTAATTCAAAATAAAAATGTAATAAAAAACGAGATTCTAGATTTCTAAGAACATGAAACCAAAATATGAAAAGTATTTGTCTTTAAAATCTAAATAATGAATAAAAACATTAACTATATGTTATAGCTAAATAGAAATTTATTGAACGTCCCCGAAAGCTTTTAATTGATCAATGAAAAAGCTATAAATATTGATGGCATCATCAAATCCCTTTGATATTTAACAAATCTCATCCATATATGCATCAATCGTCACTTTTTTTAGGGTACGTTTTATTTATATCCCAGACCTTAGGGGAAGAATCTGTAATTACACAAAACCTTAGGGGCCTGTTGATCCCTAAAACAAAACCCGTGCTCTGTATATATTATCCAAAAGTGTTAAGTTACAAGTACAACTATTTACAGAGCATATTTTAACTCTCTACTTTCTCTCTCTAAAAAACCTTCAATTCGTCTTCTCTTCTCTTCACATTAATTTGTACTTTTAGAGATCATCGCCAACTATTTAGCAATACGTTTCATTTGTTTTTGGTAACGAATCTTCATTCCTCATAAACACTTTTACAGATTCTTTTTTTTTTTTTCACCCAAAATCTCTTTAAATCCTCAAAACCTAGAATTTAATTTCAATTTTTTTCACTATCTTGAGTTCAATACGTGTTCTTGAAGTCAATTCATTCTCCGATCCACTGTAAAAGTCGAATCTTGGGTTGAAAAGTCAACAGATTTTGATCTAATCTTGATAACTGTAATTATCGATTTGTTTTTTTTATAGATGCTTTGGGGCTAAAATATGCAGCCTGATCAGAGAAAAAAGGTGAGGATCTTTTCTTTTTGTGTTTTGTGTATGAACATGTTGTTTGTGGGCATTGTGGTTATTGATTTGTGAATGTGAGTTGGAATTACCTAATTTGAATACCCATATTTGTGTGATTGTTGCGAACTGGGGCCGCGTATTCTATGTAAGACTTGATTTGGACTTTTTTTTTTCCTAATTTTTGTTATAATGAATTAGAGCAGATTCTGGATTTAGTATGGATGATTTAGTGTTTGTCGCAATTTTAGTCTGTATATGGTTTAATTTTGTTACCTATTGTTTTTTATCAATGTTTGTCGCCATATCACGGTTTCATCTTTTATTACAAATTGTTGCGATTCTAAAGTTTGTTAATAACTAAGTTTCCTCTTATTTTATGTCACAAGTTTCAGTAATTAGTCGACTAATTAGTTTATCGCAGAGTGTTGGGACAGTTGGACGCTATTTATCTTCTTAGGTTGAATAATCAATTCTCTATACCCTTACACCATACTTGCTAGTAAAAAGACAAAAGATCCCTGGTTTGCATAGGGAAGCTAAATGGTACGCTGAGTGATTGGTGATGCAGCAATGTAGTGTGTTGAAATGATTCATTTTTTTGGTCGCCTTCTTAATTTCCCGTTTACCCTGTTGAGAGGAGACGAGCTAAATTTTGTTTGTGAGGTTTAGCATTTGGGATTGTTCATCAAAAAATGAGTAGTTGCACAAAATTGTTTTCTGATAAAGTTTCATTTAGATTCTCTTTGATATCCAAATCGTTTTTAGATGGAAAAAGTAACTTTACGGGCTGTAATGATGTTGAAAGGTTGTTCTTTTGCACGTTTTCGGTTTTGTTGCTTGTAATAAGGAATGTATATTGTCATATTCCAGTGAAAGTTCATATAAGTTTGGATAATCCAGTGTGGATAATTGGTAGTTTATACCGAGTAGTTGAGAGGGCAAAATAGGATGTATTAGGTTCTGAAAAATGCAACTAGTGAAACCCAAGATAAAATTTGGTGGCTAGGTTCAGTAACACGATATCAGGCCTCTGGCTGATTTAGCTAAAAGGAGATTTATAGATAGTCGCAATATAATTTACGCTTATTTTTATTTCCTCTCGTTTTCAAAAGCCGTTTTTTGTTATTTGTTCCTGTAGAGGCCTGAGCAAGGTTAAGTTTCTGTCAGGTTCAGCATTTACCCCTGCCTTTTATTTCTCGTTCCTCTCACATATGATATGATTAAGATCTGTTTCTATTTAATTGCAGGTATCTGCAGATGTAGACTTCTTCACTGAATATGGTGAAGGAAGCAGATATAGAATTGAGGAAGTCATTGGCAAGGGTAGCTATGGTGTTGTGTGCTCTGCATATGACACCCATCTAGGAGAAAAAGTTGCGATCAAGAAGATAAATGATATATTTGAACATGTCTCTGATGCTACACGTATTCTTCGGGAAATTAAACTTCTCAGGCTTCTTCGTCATCCAGATATTGTGGAAATTAAGCATATATTGCTCCCTCCTTCTAGAAGAGAATTCAGGGACATATATGTAGTGTTTGAACTTATGGAATCAGATCTCCACCAGGTCATTAAAGCAAATGATGACTTGACTCCGGAACATTACCAATTCTTTCTTTACCAGCTTCTTCGAGGCATGAAGTACATACATACAGGTCATACAATCTCGACTTATCAAAATAAAATTTTAGTGACTGACTTGTTTTTCTAATATTGAATTTGCTTCAAGTGGATGTTCAGTAATTTTTTTTCTGCAGATAAGTTTGAGAAGAAAATTTGTATGATTTGTTTGTTATAACAGATCCTCTTCTTTAATGCAGCTAATGTGTTTCACCGCGACTTGAAGCCCAAAAATATTTTGGCAAATGCTGACTGCAAGCTAAAAATTTGTGATTTTGGCCTTGCAAGAGTTGCCTTCAATGATACGCCAACTGCGATATTTTGGACTGTATGCTTTTTTCTCCTTTTCATTTTCTCTTTTTGGGGTCTTTAATTCTATTACCTTTTCTACGAGATGCTGCTATTAACTTAAAAGGAGCGTGAATTAAGTATCTTTGAAAATCATATAGGATTATGTTGCAACGAGGTGGTACAGAGCGCCTGAATTGTGTGGCTCTTTTTTCTCTAAGGTAGGAATTTCTTTAACTCTCCTTTTTTGGTCTCATGTTTATGATGAATATTATCTTAGTGTGTCATTTGTAATGAATGAGATATAAATCTGGGATATGTTTTTGTGGTCTGTTTTACAGTATACACCTGCAATTGACATTTGGAGCATTGGTTGCATCTTTGCGGAACTTTTGACTGGCAAACCTCTATTCCCTGGAAAAAATGTTGTTCATCAATTGGACCTCATGACTGATCTATTAGGGACCCCACCTCCTGAAACTATTGCAAGGGTGTGTGACTGTTATGAGTTGCTTCCTAGAATTCTAGTTTTTGGCTTTTTTCTTTTCTTTTTCTTTTCCAATTTGCTCAAACATATTGTTTGACAGATAAGAAATGAAAAGGCACGAAGATACTTAAGCAGCATGAGGAAGAAGAGACCGATTCCTTTGTCCTACAAATTTCCAAATGCAGATCCCCTGGCTCTTCGGTTGTTAGAAAGAATGCTCGCTTTTGATCCTAAGGATAGACCTACAGCAGAAGAGGTAATTTTTTTTTGTCAGTTGCCAGTTCTAAAGATCAGTGTGGTCCTAGTATTATTGAATTTTGAAAAATTATTGTTGTGAGCTCTCAGGCTCTTGCAGATCCATACTTCCGGAACTTGGCGAGAGTTGAGAGAGAACCTTCTGCACAGCCAGTTACTAAAATGGAATTTGAATTTGAAAGGCGGAGGATTACGAAAGAGGATGTTAGGGAATTGATATACAGAGAGATTCTTGAGTATCATCCAAAGATGTTGAAAGAATTCTTAGAGGGAGCCGAACCCACAGGGTTCATGTATCCAAGGTATTGATCAAGAAATTTCAAAATACTGGACATCCTTCTATGCACATCTGAAATGATTTATTTTCTTTTAATGTGTTACTATGCTTTCCACTATTCGTGAAGAAGTTTTTCACATCTTTCATGTTTGTCAATGAGTTGTCTGAGATGCAGTCATGTTCTGTGGCCTATATCATCTTCTGAATTTCTGGTCTGTAGTTTTTCTGATGAGTTTATGTTGCTCTCCATTATTCAACTTAAATGATATATTGCTCTTGAGAGCTCCTATATTATTTGTAATATGCTAGAGACCTTTTATTGGAGTATAATGGATTTTTTTCTTGGTAATTTGTTGGAGTACAATGGATATCCAACACGATTTCTGCAGCTGTAATTATTTCTCATGGCTATGCAATCTCCTCACATAATCTTCTTCTGCAGTGCTGTCGACAAATTTAAGAAACAATTTGCGTATCTTGAGGAACATTATGGAAAGGGAGGTGCTGCTCCACCTGAGAGACAACATTCATCATCCTTGCCCAGGTAAACTTCATTTGTATTACTCTTTTTGGCAGTTATGCTTCTCAAATACTTAGTTCAAAAATGTTGGAGTGTTCTTGATAGCCAATAAAATCCATCCAGATGCAGGCCATGCGTGTTGTATTCGGACAACTCAAATCAGAATTCAGCTGATATTGCCAATGATCTTTCCAAGTGCTCCATCAAAGAAGTTGAGAAGCAGCAAGCTGACCGATCTTCTGTACTTCCTATATCAAGATATCCTGTCCAAGTTCCTCCGAATATCCAAGGTATGATCTTGAATTTCCCTCTATTTGTAGTTGATGGTATTTCCAGCCCAAATCTTTGAACATGTACCACCACAATCAGGCCTATTATCTTGCTTCTGCATCTTTTTTGAGGATCTTACTAGTTGAAAAGAAAGTTTGAAAGCTCCAAATCAATAATAGCTCTTTGTGGTCGACCTTATATTTCTCACAAACATTTGAGCAAACTAAAATTAGTGATTTATGCATGCAAATTTATCTTCTTTTGCGTTCAACTGAGAGGATTAAAATTTTGTGTTGTTTAGTTCCTTTTTAATTTTGCTTTGGCTTTTCGTGGCTTTTTGTAAGACCCATATGTATGTCATAAGTTAAACGGAGTGTGTACTAAAGGAAGGATTAGCTGTAGCTCCATAGAGATTCTTAGGCTATCATTAATTTATGTATGAGAAAGATGAAAGCCACTGCAGCTTACTTACCCAACTTTGGCATATAGCAGTCACATTATACAATACTTGTTTCTGATAATTTTGGAAGTCACCATTGTTCATGAATAAGTGCACAAAGGCCTCACTGCTGTTGAATGTTGATACCATGAACACCGAGGAAAGACAATGCCAATACATTCATTTTGAGTGAACTTCAACCAATAAACTGGCAACTGTATCACTTGTTTTTGAAGACTTTGCAAGTCATTAAAATTGTTGAGTTTAAAACTTCAATAGACCTGATTGCCTGTTCACGACTATTTTTTCCTCTTGGGATCCTCTTAACATGAGAGTTGCACATGGTGGTTCGACTTTAAATTTCATGTTAACCAGGACATATTTTTTACCTTTTTTGGAGCAATAACAGTTGAACTCCCTGAGATTTGGTCTATTACAAAAACCTCATCTTGCTGTTCAACTAATCATAGAAACACCATTTAGAGTTAAAAAAACATTGCAGACAAGCTCCTTTGAGGTTTCAGTTAGTATAGAAGCTTGAAAAATACTTCAGATAGGCCCCTTATCTTTTTTCTTTTTTTTTTTCTTTCTTCTTTTTGTTTTTTTTAAAGCCTGAGGAGCTTTTTAAAACCTGAGGAGCTTTCTTTCCCTGTAGTTATTCATATCTTTGGGAATTTAGATGTAATTTATCCTAAAAAAAAAATCAACCACTGCAGCAGGGGCAGCTGCACGACCTGGGAAAGTTGTTGGTTCTGTTATGCGTTACAACAATTGCGGAGTGGCAGCGTCATCAAATGATGCACTGGAACAGCGGAAAATGGTTAGAAATCCTGGCATGCCTGGTCATCATGTTGCTCCTAGTTCTTCTTACCCGAGGAAGAACCCAAGCTGCAAAAGTGACAGAGGGGACGATGGCAATGAAGGATCCAATGGGCTGCAGCAGAAACCTGATCTGTACATGGCCAGAAAAGTTGCTGCTGCTGCTCAAGGTGGACCAGGAAGCCACTGGTACTAACTTCAGGATATGATATGGCTGATGGTGAAATCAAAGTTATAAATAGTTGATGATTGGCTCGTGATTGAACTCTTCCAAGATTTGTTGGTCAGTTGTAAATTCAGTATGAATGTGGCGGATTTCACACAATTGCTTTCTGAGTCGCCGTGCTAAAAGAATGAAGAGAAAATGATTGAGTTAACTTCCATTTTATGGATATACAGTTCACATCACTGACTTTTCCGAGTTGTTCAGATGACTTTGCCGTGGTTGTACAGTTTTGGCGTTGCATGGATGCTTGCAACAGTCCGATAAATTGAAGTGGATTTTAAGGAGAAAAGAGTTGAACCTGACGAAGAGCAGAAGCAAATCTTTTACCTGGTAAATTCTACCTCATGGCTGTACTTTTAAGGAACCTATTACGACTGACTATTAATCTTGTTCACCCTCCAGCATCATTCTGTAATTTAATAAATGACATTTGCTAATCGATGAGAATTGTTATGATGGAACTCAGGTAGGACATGTGGCTATAACCTTTTATCATCATTATTGTTAAGGTGTTTTGCATTCTGCTTTTTGTTCTGTTGTAATTTGTAAAATTGTACTGTAATCTCAGAACTGAGTACTTTTTATTATGTTTTTAGATCAAATTGTAGTGAAAATGCGTACCTTTTGGCAAATTGTTCTTTTGTGTATTGAATGTGCCTGATGGGTATTGTTTAGAAACCCTAAACCCTAAGAATTGTTCGTGTTGTGGTTCTAAATTACTTGTTTAAGAGAAATATGAATAATTGCATGAGATATGAGTTGTTTATTTGATATAAAACATGGATAGTTCAACTTCGCATGAAGGATGTGAGGGTAACATGTTGGGGCACACTATCACATGTTGGGGCACAATATTTGCCGTATTGTTAACAAATAAGCAAAGGATTTCCACCATACAACAACAAACAAGTCTTTAATCTCAGATAATTGAGTACGCTAATTGTCGATAGATGGAATATGGACGATTGGATAACCTTCGAAGATCGGTCTATTTATCATTATAAAAAACATAACTTACTGAAAATGAAAGATCATTATAGGCTACCTCGAGGTCTGAATAGTTATGGAGGCACCCCCTAAAATATAAAACATTACCAAGAACCTTTTATTTCTACATGTTTCTCAAGGGTGTCCATGTAATTATACTAAAACTAACCGAGATTTCTGTGAAGGAACTAAATTTCACGGGGATAGATATAACTACCCAAAAATTATGAAATACTAATTAACTTAGACCTAGGTTGGGTATTGAGATGTAATTTATCTTAATTCTTTGATAACTAGAAATATATCTGCTGAAATTTAATTTAATTACTCAAACTTTCTCTAAAATTTCAGTAATCACATAAAAACGTTCTAAGAAAACTTTAAACACTTGTCATTATCTATTAATAACTATAAACTGTGTGGGGCATATATATATTTGTATATGTATTGCAATATCCATACACATTCGTTTCTTGTATTTCTGAATCTTTAGTAGTTGACAACTAAAATTCAAAGTTCGAGCAATAAAAACTCCATTACTTTTGTGAATTAAAAAACAAGAACAATCGCCTAATGCATGAATAGTTGGTGGTTTCTGTTTTTAAACTAGGAAATCCGTGCTTCCACGTTTATGCATGGTTTTGTACTAAGATTTATAATCGTCTTGACTGGCTGTCCATGATTCATGTTACATGATTAAGTAGGAGGATATCTCGAATTGATTCTTAAAATACATCGTTAGTGCTCGATAAGTACTTTGCCTCGATCCTGTACGACTAACTAATGTATTCTTAGTTTTCTTGTACGATTCCTAAAGTGGATTAGGGACAACAATTTCAATGATTGGTTAGCTTAGAACATCCCTTAAGTTGCAATTAGAAACCACTTTATGAGAAACAATAATTTTAACAAAAATGAAATAAAGATTATCACGCCGCTTAGTTGCGGTTCAGCTAAGTAAATATTTTGTTAGCTTCTTTTTACATCTCTGAAAAAATTAATTCATCAAGAGTTCATTTTACTATTATCATTGATTCTTGATAGCGTAAATTCTCTTATAGGAAAGACGTGTTTCTTTAAGAATGTATCGTGAAATTTAATAAAACATTATTTGTTGTTTTGTGTAATCCTCCATAATTTCAAAAGAGAATATGATGCCATGGAGAAATCATTTTCTTATACTCAAAGAAAAAGAAAAAAAAAAAAAGAGGAGGCATGGATTTGGAACCATAGATAAGCAGCCTTTAGCTTGACACAATGTAAGACTTAGTGTAATCCAATACCGCAAGCCACGTCCAGTTAATTTGCTCAATTTGCACTTTAAAAAGACTGACATTAGCAAAATCGGTCGTGGAATGAGTCATTAATTAAGTTATATGTTTCAATTAAAACCTTATCCTAGCAAGTGATTAGAATTCAATAAATCGTGCAATGTCACCTCCAATATTTGAGAAATTACATAAATACTAACTAGTAGCACTAACAAAAAATAAAATATCATTACAATTAATTTGACTGCTACAACGGTTAGTTTGCTGACTGTGAAATGCAAAAAGTAAAATGAGTTAACAAACAATAGTGGGGCTAAAGAAACTCAGAGCAGATTTTGCCATTAGACTTCGATATATTAAAAATAAAATAACTTCAATTTGCGTTTTCTTAAACCTGCAAATTAAGAGCAGAGTTGGTATGTCTTATTTTTTATTTTATTTTATATTATTACTTCCATCACTAGGGTGGCTAAATCAAGTCCTATAAAACAACATGTTATGGCATTTAAAAATAAAAGGTCAATTAATCCTCATAAGCACCCATGCCATTTCTTATTAATTGTCATAACATCTTCTTAATTATATGAATTTTAACATTGTTTTTTACGTTCAGTTAAATATGTAGTTGGTGAGATTGTGTAGGATTTGTACTACCTCACAGACTTTTAAAATTTAATCGGACTATAAGATGATCACATAATTTTGATTGTATTAACGTTTCTGAATAATAGTTTACTTGATTTAGACAGTAATGATGTCAAATGGGCTGCTGAAAAAATAATTCAATGAAGACTTCAGTAAAATAAAGTAGAGACGCGCAAAAGAAAGAACAGCTTTTCAGACCTTTTTGTTATGAAGAAAAAGAAGCTTTTGAAAGTTTTGCATCTTCTCCAAGTAACAAAAGGGTCTTAGAAATATATAATTCCTATAGTTGGAAATAACAGGTTCTTAGAGTTTATCCGGATTTCACAATCGGGATGTTACTATAGTTGATCTAGAAATAATTAATTCTCAGCGGTTTTTGGGCATAACACATTCATCCATCACAATCGTATTTACCAATGGATCCCACACGTCAATCTTTCCAAATGTTTTCATTTTTAGTTCAATGAAAACAAATCTTATTAGGCACCTCTTTTAATGAAGTTCATTGCAATAATCATCACCCAAAATTTTGCAAAAATCTCAAAGAGCTCTCAAGATTTATGAAAAATTTCTAATATTTGACTGACTGAAACGTACGTCAGAAGATAAACTTTGATCCATGATTAGTTCTATCAATTCGACTCGAAAAGTAGGAAGGTAAACGTCAAGCAAACCAACATACACAAACCCAAAAAAAAGGAAAAAAAGAAAAACATGAAAACACACAATACAAAAAGACAAAATCCAGAAAAAAACTAACTTGCCAAAGAAAAATAACGGAAAGAGAAACGCAACTTAACAGTTTTCTTTCCTCCACATTTCATCATCCTCCTAAAACTTGCCCCCTAAGTTCAAATTTCACCCCATTTCTTATAAATATACACAAACTAACCCCTCATTCAACAACACCAACTATTTATGACAAAAAAAATCCATTCTTTACATACAATATTATTACAACTTCTCAACCAATATACTTCATTAAATCAAGAATCTAATGCATACCCACAAATCTTCAACACTTTCCACATAAAACCCATCTCTCACAATGGATCAAAAATCATCACCAATCAAAACTGAAGACAGCATTCATCTCCAAATATCTGAACTAAACACAAAACTCAGCAACACTTCAAGCATTAATCCCACCATTTTCGAGCCTCAAACAGGCAGCAGCGTTCACACAAAACAGAGCAGCATTGTCAACGACTCTGCTTCTATAGTCCGTCCACAAATTCGAGCTCCCGAAAAAAAGCTAACACTTTTTGCTCTGCGTCTTGCTGTTCTTGAAAAAACAGCTTCTGGTATTGGAACGCTTGGTTTCATCTGGGCTACTGTTGTTTTACTCGGAGGCTTTGCGATCACTCTCGAAAAAACAGATTTCTGGTTCATTACCGTGATCCTTTTGATCGAAGGAACGAGGATCTTTAGCAGAAGTCATGAGTTGGAGTGGCAGCATCAGGCTACATGGTCTATTACGGATGTTGGGATTAGTAGTTTTCGAGCTATAAAATCGAGCTCGAGCTTTGTCGTAAGAACGATGAAGAACGTGTTTAGCCCAGTTGTTCGTGCTAGCAAAAGGGGGGATCATAGCAGGTATTGAACTTTCGTCTCGTTTAAAATTTCAAGCTTGTGGAAAGGTTCAACATTTAGTTGTTTACATATTCTCTTCAACATGTCGAATTATTATCTGCAGATTGTAATATCTCTTTTACGCCTGACACGTGACATTTTTTGATAAATACGTGAAAGTAGAATTCGATTTAGGACCTCTCTTTTGGGCTAGACTTGATATCATATTAAGTTGTCGTCTTATTTAAAGCTTAAGTTTATGGAAATGTTGAATACTTATTTGTTTTATATAATCTCCAATAGCAGGGAACTATCTGCAACGAGAAATCAGGCTAACCGGAAGAATTGGGATGGTAAAAAGATGCCTACTCGAGTGTGGACCAGCTCTGAAGTTCCTCTCCTTCCTTATGCAAAATGGGTGTTCATTTCAAGAAATGTAAGCAGGATTTTGTATTGGCTGCAGCTAGTTTCCGCAACAGCTTGTGTCGTTTTATCGACAATCAAGCTCGTGCATCGAAATTATGGGGAAGTAGAGAAAGGAGATACAGATAAACGAAACAGGAAATCAGCTCTGATTATATTCTATTCGTTGGCGTTGGCGGAAGCTTTGCTGTTTTTATTGGAGAAGGCCTATTGGGAATGGAAAGTAAGTGTTAAGAGAATATTGGAACAAGTGAATAAAGAGTGTGAATTAGATGACTCGGGTTTGATTTCGATCAAGAGGTTTTTCTATGATGCGTATTCGAGGTGTGTCAATGGAAGCATATTTGATGGTTTGAAAATGGACATGGTTTCATTTTCCATGGAACTTTTGTCCTCAAACTCCCCTGATGAGCAGCTTATTGGATCAAGAATCTTGAGAAAGTTCGCAACGAGTCCTCGATTCTCAGACGATACTTTACAGAAGATCGGAATAAATTTATTGGTAATGGAAAGGCTATTGGAAATGTTGAACTGGAAAGATCCTGAAGAGGAAGAGATCAGATACTCTGCTGCTGAAATCTTGTCGGAATTAGCAGGTAAAAAGCAGAACTCATTGCGGATTGCTGGAATTCCCGGCGCCATGGAATCAATATCGAGCTTATTGCATGTTAGTCGTGGACAAAGTAAAGCATGCGATGAAATTTCTGATAAAAAACTAATCTTTGATAAGGAAAATTATGGAAGCTGGGCTTTCAATCATCTAGGCCTTCAGATTTTGAAAAAACTCGCTCGTGATCAGGATATCTGTGGTAAAATCGGCAACACAAGAGGTCTATTGCCTAAAATTATTGAGTTTGTGCATGCGGAAGAGAGGCTTCTGAGGCATCCAACTGCTACGCCGTCTCAGATTTTGACAGTGAAACGATCATTGCAGGTGTTGAAAATGCTGGCGAGCACCTCAGGTGATGCAGGGAAGGAACTAAGGAAAGAAATATCAGAGATAGTCTTTACAATAAGTTATATCAGAGATTTGTTAAAGCATGGAGAAAATCAACCAGAGCTGCAAATATTGGGAATAGAAACTTTGACGAGTCTTGCGATAGAAGAGGATGCAACTGAGAGGATTGGTGCGACAGGAGGAGTTCTTAAAGAATTATTCAATATTTTCTTTAATGGTGCGATACCGGAAGATCAGAGCCATGTGAGAGCAGCAGCAGGCGAAGCATTAGCGATGCTGACACTTAAAAGCAAGAAAACATGTCAAAGAATTCTGAAGTTAAGGCTAAACGGGAATCTGATTAAATCTTTGGAAGTTCCATTGCTACGAGTGCATGCAGCAAGAATCTTGAGAAACTTATGTGCATATAGTGGAGATGATTGCTTTGAGCAGTTAAAGGGATTAACTTCTGCAGCCCCTACTGTAAGTATTCACGTGGTATATTTATCCTTTAACTCAAGAACAAAATACAGACTTTTTTCCTATCTTACTAGCTTATTTTGCAGATTCTTGAAGCCATTATGAAAGAAGAGAACAAATTACAGGAAGTGATGATTGGAGCAGCAGCATCCCTTTTCAAGTTTATGACATCCCAAGAATCGAAAATCATGTTTAAGGATGTCGGAATAAGAGAATTCGACCTTGCTCATCGTGTTTTCTTGATCCTGAAGAAATATCAGCAGCCATCTATAAAGCTTCCTAGCATAAGAAGGTATGCACTAGAGTTGGTTATTTGGATGATGCGAGATGACAAAACGAATGCACGGACTTATGAGAGTTTGGGAATGGAGAAAGAGCTCGAGTCTGTTATGGAGACGACGTCTGAGCTCGAGTGTTTCAATATTTTCTCTGGAACAGTTGGCCTATGCAGGCATAGTGTGTCAATGCATACTTTGATTGAAACTGCTATGGAATTGATGGAAGAAGGGAAAAGTCGCAGAGATTACAGATAGACGTTGTAAAGCAAAATCCTTAAGAGTACTCAAAAGAAAAGTCAATAATCTTATAAGTACTGAAGATCATTCTTTTGTTCTTTGATTTGAAAGCATATAAGTAGCAGAATGTAATAATATTTTGCATTTCAAAGCTTGCCACAAATATGGATCAAATTTATCAGATTAGCCTCTTAATAATCTCTGATTTTGCACCATTATTCGTACCTTATAGTTTACCTTTCTACTATATGTTTAGCTCAGCTAAATATTATTAGCTTCTTGGAATGTTTTGATTTAACGCGTTTCGAAATTTTTTGTATAATCTTTGTATAATAATTATTGTAATGGACGTGGAAAATAGTTTTATGTTTCGTTTTTAGGTGTGTTTTGAAAATAAAGATGTTTAGAAACTTTGATCTATGGTAGTAGCTCTATATCAGCCTTTATTGACCACAGGATAAATGGTATCAGACTGATTAATCAAGATAGCCTATTGAGAAGTTCATAACATAGCCCTATTCGAAAATATTTCGAACCCGGGATTTGCGTAGAGAGCCCAAATTGAGAGACCAACGTACAACAAATAGCCTACATTGTTTAAGTTGTTTATTGCATTTGAATTTCTTAAAATATATAGAAAATCTTATCTAATCGAGAAGATATATACAAATAAATCTTAAGATATAATTTAGTAGATTAAATTCCCGTCTTTCCTCCAATACAATTGGTGAAAGAATTGAAGAAGATCCTTAATGAATTCTTTTCCTAATCAAAGTCTCCATCTTAAACATTAACGCAAGAATTAGGATTCAAATTATATATAAACAATATAGTTCTCCAAGCACAAAAATAAGTCAAGATTCTGCTCATCCGTCTTTATCATCTTTTATCAGGTACTATTGCTTATTTAAGTTTATAAACTTTTGTTAGTATGCTAGTGATTGATTAATAATTTAATATATGTTCGTTTGGTTTGAATAGAGTTCGATGACGTTCCTCTTATCAATCATGCAATTGAAGTAGTCTCTTTATGTGTTTTTAATTAATCTTTTGTCATATATTAGTTTTTGATGATATAGGCCATTAGATGAATTTGACTGTCATAAGTTTGAGATCTTTTGAATAGGAAACCGAAAAGAATATAATTTGACTTTTTATTGGATTTTAAAATTAAACGAGGGCTGAGGTTGATTTAGTCACAGCATTTAGAATATATTTGATCAAACTTCGTTGAGTGTCTCTAATATTTATAAGAGAAATAGTTTAATTACGTTCAATTTGTGTTTGTAGATATTGGATGTTTCTATAATTTTTATTAAAATAATAGATAAAATTTCCAGAATTAAATGTGCACATACACATACTCAAATTGAAGGTCAATGTAAATTTATTTGAAAAAAGATCCACAGCTTTTTAGCATTGTACACCGTTTTATGAGAAACAGACTCGTTACATCTCCCAAGAAAATTTAACAAGTAAATTAGTTTACTTATTTTTCATAGAGAAGTATTGTGTCTATTTCACATAACACAAGGTTAAAATCACATTGGCCCGAGACTCATGGTATATTGTGCCCGTAAAAGATGTAAATGCACAAGTCAATGTATACATTATTACGTCCCAGACGTACAAATACTTATACCTATAGCTATACATGTATAATTTTAAATAGTTGATCCACGATAGCTCATCGAGTTCTACTCTGTCCGCACCTTTTGAAGAATACTCTAGTCTGAACTTGTTATCCAAAATGGTCCCAAAAGTGCAAAAGGATGTCAGCCTTAATTCTCTACAAGCAAAATCAAGCCTGATGATTGTATATGGGTGCTTAGCTTATAGCTTAGATTGGATATAAGTGTTACAAAGATTATGGGAATTTAAGATTAATGGAAACCATTAGGGACAAAAAAGGAGTTTTTGAAAGAAGAAAAAAAGTGGCAATGAATAGGCTAAAATCATTGACAAAAAGGTTGTGTAAAATACATTAAGTAGGAAAAAATAATAGTTGCCACTTATTGTGTTACCAACTGCATAACTTCTATTAGACTTATTGTTTTTGACTTCTATTGAGCGGTAGATGATACTGATAGAGAAACAAAGGTACATGTTACATATAAGTATGAATAATGTTACAAAGGTAACGGGAATAAAGTGCAACTTATTCTGACCAAGATTATACTATTGCATAAGATGACATGAACATAGTTGAATTAGCATTGCAATCATCAAAGTGGATTCCCTAGTTGCCAAAAGACCAAATATTTTAATGTCATACCTGGCTTTTAGCTCGATGTAGCAGCACATGTATTGTAAGATAAAAAAAGCCTTATCTCATAAAGAATTGTAATATATTAGTAAACTTTCATTGTGACCTTAGAAAGACCAAAAACCAATTTCCTCCACTCAACACATACTACCCCTATCCACTAAGCAAAAGCCAACAGAATCTTCACATTACCTCTTTTTATAACACTCTGATCCAGTTTTAGTCAGTGGCTCTCTCTCTTCTCCAACTGCAATCCTAGCCGTTAAGTCTGTAGTTCCAAGGTCAGTTGAGTTTAGTTTGTGTTCTATCTTGAGCTACTCTTCTTCTAAAATGTATTGTTTTTTTTTTTTAATTTGTTGCATACAATTCATTAATTTTGTGTTAGAAGAGGTGTTAAAAGTACATTTATTTGTTGTCTCTTATTCAATGTTTATGAGTAGATCAGTTTCTAGCTTAGTCTTGTTATTTTGGTGTTTCATTGATGATCGTTAGAATCTGAGATATGAATTATGACAATAAATGTGAGATCTTTCAATCCTAGAGGAATTAATAGAAATTGCCCTGTAGTAAGCACATTACTCTCTTGTTAAAAAGGTAGTAAATAACCTCGGATGGTTCCGAAAACGTAGCGTATTACTTAACTCGGTGATCTTTTCGTGTATTTAATGATCTCTGATTGGAGAAATTCAAACAAAAAAGAAAAGGAGAGAGTGGAAGAGACTTAAGATGTTCTTTAGGATTAAGATCCAATCAGTGATATCAAAAATCTCTTCTTAAGTTTCGTGGTCATTGAGTTATTTTTCAAATAATTTCTTTGTTATCTCTTTTATTGATTAGATTTTGTACCGTTTCAGTTTTTGTATTGAAGGAAGGTAGAGATGGCACAGATATTGGCTCCTTCTGCACAATGGCAAATGAAATTTGCAAAGAGCTCAGTGGATTCAAGCTCATTGACACCGAAAACATGGAGCTCGCTCGTTATGAAACAAAACAAGAAAGGATCAGTTAAAAACTCAGCTAAGTTCAGAGTTCTTGCAGTTCAGTCTGATAGCGGCACCATCAACCGTGTGGAACAGTTGTTAAACCTTGACGTAACTCCATACACTGACAAGATCATTGCTGAATATATTTGGTACTAGTTCTCTTCTACACGCTATGTATTAAAGTGTTTCATGGTTAGCTTTTTTCAGCTTAAGTAATCTTCGTTTGCCGCAGGATTGGAGGATCAGGGATTGACGTGCGTAGCAAATCCAGGGTACAAAATGCTTATATTTCTTTCTCCTTTTTTCCCCTCTTCTTTTCTCGAATCATTGAAGAACTTATCTTTGTTTTTGATTTGTAGACCATATCAAAGCCAGTCGAACACCCTTCCGAGCTTCCAAAGTGGAACTACGATGGATCAAGTACCGGACAAGCCCCTGGTGAAGACAGTGAAGTCATCCTATAGTAAGTTCATTCGTGAAAACTATTCAAATAATGTTCGTTTTCTTATCCTTTTGTAATGAAATTCTTTGTCAATCTATTCTGCAGCCCTCAAGCTATCTTCAAGGATCCATTCCGTGGTGGCAATAACATATTGGTGAGTATCAGTTAGTAGTTCGTGCTTCATTTTCTTTTTCCTCGTGTAAATGCTTAGTGGTTTCTTGTCTGAATATTTATATATTAAACAGGTCATATGCGACACATATACGCCAGCAGGCGAGCCTATTCCAACTAACAAACGTTACAAAGCTGCTCAAGTTTTCAGTGACTCTAAAGTTGTTGCTGAAGTTCCATGGTAATTTCTGATATCACCATCATCAGATGACCTTGTATAATTCTCGCCAAAATTTATCAACACTAACATACATTGTTAAATAAGAGAATGGCTCAATATTTGTTTGGTAACAACTACTTACTTTTGAAAATTGAATTTTTTGAATCAGGTTCGGAATTGAGCAAGAGTACACCTTACTCCAAACTGACGTAAAATGGCCGTTGGGTTGGCCAGTTGGAGGTTACCCTGGTCCTCAGGTATATGATTTGTTCCAACTTAGCGGTCATAAATCTACAATTAGAAAGAAGAAAGAAGAAAAAGATCGACAATTGGTGATCATTAATGTTTATTCCTAGATTATTTTGATCATCTCATATCTGATGAACTATAGGGGCCTTACTACTGTGGAGCTGGAGCAGATAAGTCATTTGGACGTGACATATCAGATGCTCACTACAAAGCTTGCTTATATGCTGGTATCAATATTAGTGGTACTAATGGGGAAGTTATGCCCGGACAGGTGTCTTTCTAGACTCGTTGTTTCCCTAGTAAACGTGAATATCTCTTTTATTAATTAAGGTTCTAACTTCATGGATTCCTGTTGTAGTGGGAGTTTCAAGTTGGTCCTAGTGTTGGAATTGAAGCTGGAGATCACATCTGGGCCGCGAGGTACCTTCTTGAGGTATGGTGGATTTATGTTAGTTCCTCGTAAAGATGGACCAAATTTGTTTCCCAAACTTCCTAAAAGATATGTGTTGAGTATCAATGCAATAAGTGCATGCCTGCATGTCTCTGATCTATTTATATGTTCTGTATTTTGACAGAGAATTACAGAACAAGCCGGAGTTGTTCTTTCACTTGATCCAAAGCCAATTGAAGTAATGTCATTTAAACTTAGTTAAATCTGTTTCTGTTTATGAAAATATGGGAATTTCTAATTTGCTTTTTGTCATGGAACATCCAGGGTGACTGGAACGGTGCAGGATGCCACACAAACTACAGGTATTCATAGTTTCTGCTAATTCTAGATTCAGCATTGTCCGAATATTACTAAAGGGATTTTTAAGAGATGCTGAGAATGCAAAACAATTTGATCTGAACTAAACTAAACTGTATTACTCATGTATATTTGCTTGAATTTCCAGCACGAAAAGCATGAGAGAAGAGGGAGGTTTTGACGTGATAAAGAAAGCAATTCTGAACCTATCGCTTCGCCATAAAGATCACATCAGTGCTTATGGAGAAGGAAATGAGAGAAGGTTGACAGGGAAGCACGAAACTGCCAGTATCGACAGATTTTCATGGGTATGCCTGGAAATTTGCATTCTTCATATTACTCCTATAAAGCCAATTCAAAAGAGAAATGAAAGAATTATGTCCTGAATTCATACTTATATCACTTGCTCAATAATTTGCAGGGAGTTGCTAACCGTGGTGCATCAATCCGTGTGGGTCGTGACACTGAAGCTAATGGGAAAGGTACCCAAAAAGACACTACATTTTTACCTGAGTTCGAACTATCTTGTTCAGATTTTACTTTATAATGAGAAATCTGGAGAAAGTCGACTACTGAAAACTTTTGAGTATGCTAATCTTGATAACGACTATTTGTTGCAGGTTATTTGGAAGACAGGCGCCCGGCGTCTAACATGGATCCTTACGTTGTTACTGCACTACTTGCCGAAACTACAATCTTGTGGGAGCCGACCCTCGAGGCTGAAGCTCTTGCTGCTCAGAAGCTCGCATTGAAGGTGTAAACCGTCGTTTGTTCAAGCAAACAAGCAATAATGAGTGGCGCAAAATCTGAGTCAATCCCTTTATTTTAGATCTCTATTCAAAGATTTTTGTACATAAGGGACTACAATGAGCAAATGTCATGTTTCCATCTCAAGCTCAGAGTAATTCCTCAAACCTACTATTGGTTTCCATGAGTTTCTTGGACAGTTTCAAACATTTTTCTTTGATGTATGCATTTTATTTGCTTTCAAGACTAAAACTTTAGATGTTCCTATAGTTTAATTTATTTTGAGAATAACGTAGTTTTAAGTATTTGCCATAGGTTATATGAATTAAACGAGAGTATCGATGAGTTTGATACATGATTGGTCTTTGTTCAGTTGAGAAAAAAGGAGAATTTGGAAGCTGCTAAAGTCACTTCAGCGATACTTTGAAAAGACAATAAATCTCACCAAACAAAAATTAAAAATTTACCCAATGTGTGTATTTTATAGATAAAAAGATAATTATACTTTTAAAGAGTTACAGGTTCATTTTACTTTTACCTTTTCCTGTTCCATTTATTGTAAATGATCACATACATTCTTTACCTCATCGTGAGGCAAACTCAGAACAAGGCCAAGGAATTTAATTCCAGCTGTTTCTTTGAACTGAAGACACTCCACTTCATTTATAATTTTATTCAAAAGCAATTGTGCACAAATAGAAAACAATGATTTATGGACAAAGAATGGAACCTTGTAACATTATATATATGCTTCTTCTTTGAACTAATGAAGGGTGTCAAGAAGGAAAAAAGTTGGGCAATTTTATTTTTTAAGATATGGCTTCAGGATCAGGCAAATCAGCAGCAATGGCTCTTTTAGTTCTCAATGTTATTTTCTATTTTATTATCATTGCGATTGCATCATGGGCTGTGAATCATGGAATTGAAAGATCACACGAAACAGGTACTTTGTTTTTTTGGCTTTTATTTAGACAGTTTTTATTTGTAATTCCTTAGTTGATTAATAATAATAATAATAATAATAATAATAATAATAATAATACTAAAAAAAAAAAAAACCACGTCTTTAGTAGATTCTTTTGAAGCTTTCTCTTAATTAGATTCAAATATTCAGCTAGTAGATTTCTAAAACCCCTTATGATTATTAACCTAAACCACCATTCTGCTTTGAAAACTCAGTTCCAAAATATCCTCCATTTCATTTATTGCAAAATACATTTGTAAAGTTTATTTTTATTCCCTCTTACGGATAGAAAAAAAGAAAAGAAAAAAAAACATAATTAAAAATAGTAAAAGTAATAACAATTTAGTCAACTTAATGAAGAAAATTAATTGGAACTACTTGAAACTCAATAGAGGAGAACGTGTGCAACATATATAAAGCCACGAGGAGTCTTAGATAATTTAACGAACCACCAGAGGTTTTTAAGTTGATATCCAATTTATGATAGTAAAACGTTAGCTCTAAGATTTAATTAGGTGATGCCAAAATAACCATACACAAAGAAAAAAGAAAACAAAAACACTATAACCACTAATTATAAGTTGATGACTTAATTATAATGTTTTGCTAGCTTCAATCTAATTATATTGTTGTTCATGATTTAATCTCCAGCATCTGTTCTGCCAATTCCTGCAAGGATATTTCCGGTATATTGGCCATTTGGGAACATGGCTACTGGTTTTGTAGTCATTTTGTCACTCTTGTGTGGAGTTGTGGGCTTCACCACCTCAGTTAATGCAATCACTAATCTCATTCAATGGACTCCTCCTAACCTACATGCTGCAGCTGCATCTTCTCTTCTTTCTTGGTGTCTCACACTCCTCGCAATGGGGTGAGCTAGTTATATAGCAAAATTCATGTTAACGTTTTTAAAACACGAGAGGATTTCGTATAAAAAATAATAATAATCAGAGAGAGTTTGGTGCAGGTTATCTAACGCATAACGGCGTTTATGCATTTTTTTTCTTCCTATGATTGATGATTTATATATATGTGTAATTGTTGCAGGTTGGCGTGCAAGGAGATCGACATTGGTTGGACTCAAACTAACTTGGTAAGTCACATTAATACAATTCTATTAGGACATGATGAATTTCTTTAGAGATTTTGGTAAAGAAAATAAAAAGTACATAGAAAGATAAGATAGCAAAAGTTGTAAAATTATTAACAGAATATATGTTTTATTACTGTTTTTTGTTCTTTCTGAATTGTTGCAAAAGTTACAGTAAATTAATCAAATATTAGGAATAAATACTTACCTATAATTTTACTTTTACTCAGAGAGCTTTGGAGACGATGTTGATACTTGTGAGTGGAAGTCATTTACTCAGCATTGGTGCTATCTATATTGGAGTTGCCGATGCTGTTGCAAGAGATGGGCGCATCATCTAAATTTAATTTATTTATATATCATGTAAATTATTCGTGCACATATATTATATATATTCTCCCCTCTTTTGAACTAATTACCGTCTATTGCTCCAAAAATTGTTGATTGATTTTCTTTTGTGTAAAACTTATGAAGCTCGGGTGCATATTTGAGCATTACCATTTGTTGAGGATTTCCTATGTTATATATTTGTATTTGAAAGTAAACAAAAAGAGTGCAAATTAAGAGATGTTGTTAATTATTAATAGTACCTAAAAGGACTTGCTATAAGCTTTTGTTACATTTCTTTTTGACATGTAATTCGGACGTCAATATGGTCATAGTTGAATCATAATTGATAATACTTAACTCAATCCATATATCATATAAGGGCAATTAGTTGTAACTTCTAATCTCACCGTTGGTAATGGAGAAAAATAGTCGTCTTAATTAAGCCAATATAAGCAAATTAATATTTTAAGCTAGATGCTCTACATTAAAGTTACCTACTAACAAACCTTTTTAATTAATTGGTAGAACTCTGAAAACAATTTAACACTTAATTTATCGGCTTCATCAATTAATCATCTCAAAGTACTTAAAACTCAAGTTTTACATAGATAAAGCTGATTAAAGCATACAAATAATTGCAAGTAAAGTTCCATATCCAAGTAGATTTATAAGTTCCAGTTCTTTTTCGTCACGCAGCGATTTTCCAAAATTAATTAGCATGCATATAATTATAACTCTATAATCTAAATAAGTAAATATATACTAAATTGTACAATACGTCGTGAGTCCTGTAATGCTTAACTTAAACATCGATACTTTATAATTCGCCTGTCGCAAAACAATTTTATAGGACGGTGTATTCATAAATTACTTTTTTCAAATTTTAATAGAAGTGTTTTTTTTTCTTTAGCAAATTGGTTAATGAAACTTGAAAATAGTAAAATTGTCAAAATTAAAACAATAATTGTTTTATTTCTGACAAAATTTGTCCAGTGATCAGCTTTTCATGGGTCATTTAAATAACAGAAATAACTGCTTTTATACGCATTTAGACAAATTACCCACTTCAATTTTCTTTAATGGTCATCCGTCTATCTTCTCGAGGCATCCGACGTTTCAATGGGCGGTAAGAAGAAAAACAAGGAAGAGAAAGTAAGATACACACATGTGAATATGTATGTCAAAATTTTGTTACATATATGTTATTGACTTGTTACATGTTATATTTATACATACCAGATTGAAAAATTAATTTTTGGGACAAATCGAATTTATAGCAGGTTGTGGTGGCAGAATTCAATGTCTCGATGCATTGCAATGCATGTGAAAGAAGCGTTGTCAAAGTCATTTCAAAAATCAAAGGTATTTATATGTATATCTCAATGCTTTTATTCTAAATTTTGTGTGACATATATATTTATTTATTTTTTATTTTGTCGACGTGATTAAATAGGTGTCGACGAGTTTATGACGGATATGCCAAATCACAAAGTGGTGGTAATAGGCAGGATTAATCCTCATAAAGTTTTGAAGAAATTGAAGAAGAAGACTGGAAAAAGAGTGGAACTTTTGGTGATCAAAGATGAAAAGAAAGAAGATGAATCGGTTATAGAAGATAATGCAAGAAAATTGAGAGAGTCTTGGCTAGCTGAATACTATGGTGATAGTGAAGTTCACTTGATGTTCAACGATGAAAATGCAAATGCTTGTTCAATTATGTGAAGATACATACATATTAGCTTCATAGCTAGTTTAATGTGCGGAATTGCTTCCTTATCGAAAGAAAGTTGGTTTCATGGTCCTTTGGGTTTTGTTATATAAATGCTTACTTACAATCTAGTTTTTTGAGCTCTAAATTAATAATATACACGTTATACCTGCAAAAACAAGAATACCCACATACGAATCCACATCTTCTGTCGATTTTGAAGGATTTGTTTTGCTCTTTTCATTTGGAGATAGCTAGTAAGCATAATGGTAATATGTTGATATACTTATTCGACGTAAAAGTGTAATTATCTTTTTATTCACAAAAAAAACTTCCAAAACCAAATAGCCACAAGTCCACAAAGATAGTATTGGTGACATAAAATAAAACTATAATGTTGTACTACCAAATAGATATAGTAGCTTATGTTATAGTGAGATTAGTTATTAAACTTACAATTGTATTGATATTGTTTAAAAATAATATAAAACATACAAAACTTATTTTTGTGCATACAAGTACATTTTATATGTATAGTATGCAGGTGTGTATTTTGAAGAATCAGCTAAAGTGTATTTTTTGCCGATATGAGTTCAAACAAATATTTTTTAGTCTCAAATGAAAATAATTAGGCCTTAGTATTTTCAACATTCCACTCTCTAGTGCTTTTTTTCATTTTTTTTTCTTTTTCAAAAGGATCAATCAGCAAATCTTTCCTTACATTCTTTTTTTAGATAAAATACACACATTTGTTTGTTAATAACTTATATCAAACATACAATTATTGTAACGTAGAAACAGGAACGAATGATACGTGATACAACTGGTGAAATATCAATATACAGAAGTGGAGATGAAACTATAAAACAGGACAAGTATCTCAAAAGTTTCAACACTCGAATTAGACAATTTTAATTTCTCAAAAAAGTTTATTTTATAATCCCACAATTTTATAGGAAAGTCATCTTTCTCGTGTATATATATATATATGCTCCTCCAATCCATTTAGCCGGTGGAATCTTTATAGTATCAAGAAATAAGCCACTTCTTTTTCATCTTCCTTGTTGATTCTTGAATACACCCCACCCCCCCCCCCCCCCCCACCCACCCCAAGAACCCATGTACCCTAAAGTCCTCAGTTGCCACCAAAAGTTCCAACTGATTTTACCCTTTTCTACATCACACACTAAAACCTTCAAAACCCCTCCACAAATCTTCAACTTACGATTACAACAACAACACCACCATTGCAGAAAGTTAAAAAAATCCCTCATCAGGTGTGTTGAAAATGAAGGCGCTAAGAAGTGGGAAAAATGGGTGCCCAAAAACTTATTTGCAGCGGAGAAAGTGTTCGGAGCAATATCAGGCGCAACTTCGAGTCCCATTGCTCAGTACATTTCTTCTCCCACCACTTTCTTGCACACTGTTGATCCCAGAATCAAGATGGTGTGTACTTTTATTTCAAGATTTGATTTTTATTTTTGTTGAGTTACTGTTGTAGGATTCATGCCTTTTCTTGAATGAAATTGTGGGTTATGTTTATTAGTTTTTGAATTCTATTACTTGGTTGATGCGTTGAGTTTTATGTGTTTTTGGGATAATTGTGCTTGTTTATGCAATTGTTGGCATTTCTTGAAGCTTTAATGGTGTAAGTAGGTGCAGTTTTGTCTTAGTTTTCTTGCTTGTATTGTGAAGTTATGTTGGCAAAATTGTTTTGTCTGGATGATGGTGTATGTGTGGATGATATCTTGTTTTTGATCGCTTGCTTATCTCTTTAATTTCGTGTAAGGTTTTTCTGCCCTTTGGTGATCTAACTAGTAAGGTATTCAACTTACTGAAATATGAGTAAGTGGTAACAGAAGAAAAGGAATAGTACAGGGGTTCGACTACTGTCCTTTCAGAGTCGTAGGAATATATTAGACGGATCACTCGTTTTTTTTATGCTTGAACTCCCTCTTCTTGTCTCAGATTTGTTAACTTCATTCAACTTATATTGGGAACTGAAAACATATATTCTGTTCCTTTGTGTTTTGGTTATTCTCGTCAATTTTGCAATGAGCTTTACTATTATACTCGACACATTTTCTGCTTTTCTTTTCCTTTTCTGTTGGTCCTTATACCTGGTACAGGAGTTGTCCACATTGATTGAATATGATGTGATTCTGTTTGTAATACGTGTGATTTACCTTCTGTGATTAAAAATTGTGGAAATAAGAAGTGAACTAGTGTCACACTTTTGGCCTCAGTACAGACGAAAAGGAGGTACTTATAAAAATGATATCATCCACTTCCCATATTATTTTGGAGCATATGTTCAGAAGAACCTGGCCTACGGAAGTGCTATAAATGTGTTCAAGTTTGATTAATAGCTTTTGTATGAGGCAGAAGTCTCTTTTTGCCTTACAAGATTTGCATTTTACTTGTTACATTTGGAATTTAATAATTGTCTTATGTTTCTCGATGTTTCTAACAATTTTGTTTAACAGTGTTTCAATGGATAAGATATGTCAGATAAAAGTCAGTTTATTCCCTTTAAATAAATTTAATAATTCCATTGTCCTTAAAATTGTAGGCTTGGCTGATTGCTTTATTTATTTTACCGGCAAGATCAGATATTACAATGCGTCTGGGAATAGTCATCTATCTTGCTCTCATGTCTATGTGGGTTCAGCCTACTGAAGTCTGGAAGGTAACATGCCTATAAATTCGGCTGATAAATGTTAGTGTACCTTAAGATGTGTATAAAACCATTTCTTATAGGCTCATAGACATCTACATTTTTCTATTCATCAAGTTATTTATGGTAATAGTACTTGTGTTTATGCAGGGAAAAGCCTTATAAAATGTCCAATATTATTGTAGGATCAATTGGGAAGAGTGGCATTGCTCTGCGCTTTCTTATTTGTGTTGTTGGGGCTGAGTACTGATAGTGCACCTTCCCTTTTATGTTCAAGGAGCCCACCTTCTTCAGTGACGGGATTACCAAATCTTCCGGCATCTTTTGAAGGTTACAGATATGTAGTAATGAAGCTGGGGCCCCTACAACTGACCAGAAAAGGTTTATCTGCCGCTAGTACAGCAGCATGTTTAACATTCACTGTGAGCCTGCCTTCATTTATTAGGTTCAGATATTTGCACTGTTCTTAAAGTTTTTAATTCTGTTCTTTTAAGTTTGTAAAATGCAGCTGAACGCTTATGAATTTGATGGATTTATGCATTCATTGAGATCTGCTTCTTATTGCACCTCATTGAACATTGAGTTTAAGTAAAGACTAAAATTTGACCTTAAATTCATATATTTGTGTCCTGCATTACTGATTACTCCTTTTTTTCTTGCGAAAGATCTTTCAAAGTGCTAGCCTTTGCTTAACAACCACAACGTCAGAGCAGCTCTCTTTTGCCTTACGATGGTTTATTCTCCCTTTGAAAAGTTTTGGTGTTCCAGTAGCTGAAGTCATCCTTACTCTCCTACTCTCGTTAAGGTTTATCAATCTAGTATTTGATGAGGTGAGATAGGCTATAACCTGCTGGTTTATTGAAGTTCTTATAGATGGACTTTTGTTTTGTGAATTTTTTGAACTTTTCTCTAATATGTTTGCAGGTTCGCAATGTGGCCCTAGGAATCGTATCTCGTAGGATAAAATGGCAGCAGTTGACAACCCTGGAGACAATTGATGGTAATCTCCAGCTTAAATGCCCGCCCAAACATATTTTCTCAATTTTGAAATGTCGCTAATTTCCTGATGTCCTCTCTAGAGACCTTTAATTTAAGTCCACAACAGTATGCATACCTGAAACAACATTGTCAAGTACCTGAGTAACTATGAAACACTCAAATACTTAAGTAATAATGTTGCTTCAAATAGATGTATTATTGTCTCACATATATTTTGTGTAAGGTTTTAGACACTTGCTGTGATAATGAACAGTACATTTAACAAAACTATTATGATCACTAATTCGAGCACTTATAGGTGTTTTGCTTGCGTTTCTTCTCTGAATTCATAAAGAATGTAAAAAAAAACAATCTCTAGATGTTTCTGTTATCCCATTTGCATCTCTAAGACATCACCTAGGGTCCTCGGCAACTGAACTCTGTCTCATATAATATATTGGCTGTGGCTAATTTCCTCACAGTTTTCTTCACATACATTCGGCGGATCTTCAAAAATATTTATAGCCATGCTGAGCAGATATCTCAGGTATGTAGTTTTCCTTAGAGCTCCTTTACTGTTAATTTTGTTTCGTACAAATTCTTATCCTTGATGTTGTTCTTCAAAATAGTCCACCTTACTTCTGCATATATCTCTGTTGTTCTCAGAGAAAACACCTAGGGAGAAGGTCCTGTAAAATGCTTCTGCTAACTCTTCTTTCCTTAATTTTAATAAGTTTGTTTTTTACAATTAGCATGATAGAATCTAGTAATCGACATTCCCAATTGATGGTTGGTTAGTAACTAAACATGAGCTCTGAATTTTGCTTTGCAGGCGATGATCGTTAGAGGCTTTCGAGGAGACTGTGATTCACACAAGGTTTTGTTGTCAGCAGGCTCATCTACAACAATAGCAAATGTTATTTCTTTCTCCTGTCTTGTTGGACTTGTAGGTGTAGTCACTTTGTCCACATAGCACATACCTGCAATCTTATTTTTGTTCTAAACTGGTACATTTTTTCTACAGTTATTTTTCCTTTCTTTCGTACTACAATTACGGTATAGATGTGTAAAAATAAATTCGATTACCTTTATATAACTATGTATGATTGAATTTGCTGATGTCGCGTGATATATTATAAGTTTTAAGAAGTGTGGATGTAATGTTATATAAAGCTTGCTTGATTTTATTTTGATTTTTTTACATAAAATTAATCGGTTTATATTAAAAACAGCGTCAAAATAATAAATTAGATTCTCGCATATTACTAGTTTGTATCATTTTTAAAATTAAATTTTATATTCTAGTTTCACGCTTTAAAACCCTAAAACTGCTTTCAGTTTTTCGTTTCTTTAATTTTAAATTATTAGTAAGAAAATTATGTTTTTCGCATTTAGAAAAACTTTATAGTTTTATTAAAATCAAGAATAATACTAAATCTTACTATTAATTTCACAAAATCAGTTTTTGTTTTTATTTAGTATATTAAAAGGAATTTTGAGAAATCATCTTTAATACGAGTTTTCTTTTTATGGTCAATAATCTTTAATTTTCCTAATAATTCTAGGAATAATGGCATCTACAACCCCGTGATGTTTGGCTAATTAAAAAAACATCCCCGAAGATTTTAATAATCAAGTAGACACCCTTTCAAACACCCGGGAAAGTCTCTAAAATAGTTCAAACTTTCATAATGTTTCTGTTATGTTTTTTTCGAAGTCCTCTATTCCCATGCAGTTTGATATAACTACAAAAACCCTGCTGTTTCAATAATTGCAAAACATAGGATTCTAATCATTCTATTAATTACATGGCTCAACTGGCCAAAACATTACATGGCTGAACTAGCCAAAACTTCCCAGTTGGAATATTACAATGTTCAGATACAGAACTGGAGTTGGAATAGACCTTAAATCACGACAACATACTTTTAAACGCACCTCCTAACCTAGAGTTGAGATTAGTTTGCCCTAGTTTTGCCAACAAAAATTCCTTCTACCCTCCTGCATGATTTCAAATGAAAGTTTGTACCTTTCAAAAGATGCTGTTCCGGCCTCGATATAATTTTGGGCTTCTTCTCGTAAACTCCATAGCATCAAGGTCTTCAAATCTTGGGATCCACCTCCTGAATCCGCATCTCTGAGTATGCCATATTTTGCATTTTTAGACCATCGGTGCAAAATATAGCGAGACGGGAGCTCCCTTACGTTCATTATTTGGAAAACCTTCAGAGCATGTCGGCAAAGAACACCTTCAAACTCAAACATTTTACAACTACAACTGATGTTCAGGTTTGATGCGTTGAATGCAACCGTATTCCTCTCATCTCCAGTTCCACACTTCTGGACTAGATATCTGCTAATGGCTCCTTCTACGTTTATCTTTAAGCCAACATAGCTATAGCATTCCAAAAGCTCCTTCTGAAACACCTTGAACATTGTCATTGTGTAGAGCCCTCTACACTGTTCTTCTATAGGGTCTTTTGTGTGCAAAACTGATTGCAAATTATAAGAGTTGAAATCCTCCTTTTTCTCCTCATCGCGGCGCTGTTCAAGAGCTTTCTCATATCGGACTATGAATTCGTCGAGAGGTGATTGAGCTGTCAATATGGGACTGAAATACGATTTTAAGCTTCCATCAACAGGAATTCCAGCAAAAAATGTTCCCTTTAAGTGCAAGGGGATCCAACTTTTACGCATCCTATACATCTCCTTAAACCATGCATTCTCCCTTAGGTTATATTTGTGCACAAGCATATTCCAAGAAGAATCAAACTCACTTGAGGTCTGACTCTGGAAAATGCAAGATTCATACTCATATTTGAACTCTGTGTTCATGGAAAGTAGCGCGGCTAAGTTCTCCTGCTCCTTAGCGAGAATTTGCCAGGCAGAAAATCTATGCTGTGCCCCTGGGAAAACCTTGGAAATTGAATGTTGAATGGCCATGTCCTGATCTGCTATTATAGACACAGGACGGCACCCTGACATTGCCCTTACCCAAGCCTGAAAGATCCATGTATATGACTCCTCAGTTTCATCTGCAACTAAAGCACAACCAAGAAGTACTGGCTGCCGATGATGATTGACCCCAACAAACGAAGCGAATGGCACTAGATGACTACCTCTCCTGTATGTTGTGTCAAAGACAATGGCATCACCAAACTGAGCGCAAGAAAATCTAGACCGTGCATCAGCCCAGAAAATGTTCCTGCCTTTACCCTCGCGCATTTCCACTGCATAAAAGAATCCTGTATCTTCAGCTTGCCGAGATTGAAAGTAGTCAAGTAACATATTATACCAATTGCTTCCAATATTACTTTCGTGAACTCGTTTGACAAGGCTGAGGTTGCCATTTGTTTCAACCAAATCCAAATTTTCTAATATACTGCTTCCTTCCTCTTGATAACCCTTTGACGCAACAGTAACTGTTTTATTGGGATCTGTCGGAGTATCAAGTTCGTGATTGTGTTCCTTGTGAAGACGATCAACCACCCACCTCCCTGATTCTTGCCTTTGTATTCTCATGTATGCTCCACAACCGACTCTTGATGGGTGCTGATGCCCCTCCTTGGAGCACACAAATCTTCGAGATGTTATAGATCCATCATTTTTAGAACGGAATAGCTGTCCTATCCTGATTCTGAATCCTACATTAGCAGCGTATATGTAGTAATATTTGTATGCTTCATCGGCATTATCAAATTCAAGACCTTTTTGAGGTTCACCTATGGGTCCGTCAAATCCATCTATCTCTTCCTTTTTTAGACGTTTAACATCAACAACACTAGATGGACTGTCATCCTCATGGGATCTGATTCCAGTACGACTAGCCCCACCTGTCGATGACCTTGGAGTTGGAAAACTTTTCCTCTGTACCTGCGATGGACAAATTTCACCAGAGGATTCGAATTCATGATTATGTTCCTTCTTTACATTAGCTAAAACCCATTTCCCCGAATCAACTTTTTGCACTCTTACAAAAGCAGGACAACCAGTTCTGGAGGTCGTTTGAAATCCCTCCTTTGAACACACAAATCTTCTGGAAATAACAGAACCATCAACTCTGGATCTATACAGCTGCCCAATCCTAATTTTGAACCCCACGTGGGTTGCATAGAAACTGTAGAACTCCTGTGCCTCTTCAGCTGAGTTGAACTCTAAACCCACATGTGGTTCCATCTTAGATTCTCCTTCATCATTCCTATGGCCATTGCTCTTTGCAACAACTAGAGCTGCTGGTTTTGTCCTCACAGTCATAAGAATTCCCAGCTCTTCCCTATTCATATCAGTATCTGCACCATCAGCATAGATAAATTATTACCTATAATCAGACCACAATAATGCACATTGGGCAGTCATTAAAAGGTGAACGCGTAATTCATATTATGGTCTATTTGACATAAAGTAGACTGCTTAAACAGAGAAAATCGGACTAAGGGCGAGGAAGAACTTGTAGGACTACCTAAAAAGGTCAGATCATCTAAAATTAGGAAATTAAAGGCACCAAAACTAAATCGTGGCACACGAACTCAACTAAACTCTCAGATTATGATGCCACCAACCGTGCAAGCATCTTTACAGCAAGTCTAAATGAACAGTAGAATAGCAGGTAAACTGCAGTGGATGTTAGTACCTAAAGAGTAAGAAACAACATGCCATAAGTCATAAAAGGCAGAGTTTTAAAAGCATCTATAAATCATACATGTATTCTTTCAATGAGCTTAAGAGCAGTAGAGGGTTTGCCCATCCACATGAGAAAGAGAGTATCTTGGGTGCTATTTATGAGAACAGCACCCAATCCATCGCTCGTTGTTCCTAAATGATGGGAGTAAAAGTTGGTAGCATCCAATATACTGGTACTTGGTGCAATTCCAAACTCATCGAAGATTCGACAATTATGTGCAACTAAATCAGTTTCCACCAACCGCATTCCTCCATTACCACTAAAACTTTTCAGCAACCAACATAAAGCCTCGAGTAAAACCACTCACCGGCAAAAACATAAAAGAGCAAGTTGCGACACAATCTCAAATTTCAGCAAATGCTAAACTAACATTTAGATTTGTTCTTTTCTACCAGATATACTCTCCAACAAGTATCAATCAATTAGCTCATTCATTAGCCACAGAAACATCAAATAAACAGATCGTCACAACACCAGTCAACGAGGCAAGAGATGCAAATCCACACAACACATAAGACATATAGAGCACAAATAAATTCAAAACAATTAAACAAAGGTCTAAATAGTTAACCAAAAAAATTAACAAAAAGAAAAAATTAGAGCTTTATACTCAAACTTAGGGTTCAGATTAGGGTTTTACCTTTTGCATATCCGGCAAAGCTACCGTGAGATTTCAAAAATTAGGGTTTATCTCACTTCAAGATCACGATTAAGTTTCAACAAACCGATCAAAACTAGCTCGCATTGTAACTTTCAATAGAATTATTCACGACGAATCAAAATTCACCTTACAACTGAAACAAAATCGCAAAAATAATCACAAATTGGATGTGAAAATGCAAAATTGGGGCCTATGGTGGAGCTGAGGTGGATTTGCGCTGTTACTGTGCGCTTTTTAGACGGTGGTGGTTTACAATGCAGTGGGTGCCGGAGTTTTATATGTACGGTGTGTCGCGTTCTTATTGGTGACAGATTTATATGATGGGACCCATATGGGGAAATTGGATAATATTTTCTCTTTATTGAGATTTGATTGAGTATATTTATTTCTTTGAATGGGTGTAGAGTACATGGTAAATGATATGTTAAATTGAGTATTACTATCAATTTAGTTTTGAGATGATTGTGTTTGTAACCTTGAAGTTTGGTCTAACTACAAAGTTCTTCAATTATGTTTGAATAGTTACAAAGATAAAATTGAAACTTTGTATCTTTATGTGTGTCATTTTCAAACATTAAGGGGTCTCTATATAAGCATACAAATCTCAGCAATGAGCTAATGGATTAGGTGTAGTACGTGTTTTTTTTAGATGAATTAAGGCTAATGTGTTGTTTAGATGTTGGTGTGGTAGTGCATGTGTGCTTTGAAGATGATTTGCGAGTAGTATGTCTTATTAGGTAATTAGGGGTAGCATGTGCTTTTTAAGGTGATTTAGTTGTATTGCAAGTTTTTTAGGCGACTGTATATAATAACATATGATTTCGGTTGAGTGTTTATTCCTTTACAGATGTCGTGTGTGTATATGTGTTTCTTTAGCTCATTTAAGTGTAGTTTGTATTTTTCTAGGTAATCTCAATGTAGCACGTGCTTTATTAGGTGATCTGGTGTCATGTATGTTTTTAAAGTTGATATACGCATTTTACATTCGTTTAGGTGAAATCAGTGTACTTTGTACCCTTTTCGTTTTAGGTGATTAAGGTGTTGAATGTTTATTTAGGTGATTTATGTGTTGTGTGTGTATATATTAGGCGTTTTAAGTATAAAGTGTATGTCTTTTGTTATTTAGTTGAAGTAAGTGTATTTTTCGGTAATCATGGTGAAATATGTACTTGTTAACATATTGACGGGTTGATTCAACTTATTTATGAATCAACTCGTTACAATGAGTTACAATGGATGTGTCACTTTTTATTCATAACTTTATATGATTTGTCCAATCTACAACCCGACCCACCCTTTCGCCACTTTTTCCATGGACAAGAGACGGCATGTATTAAGGTAGTACTTCCAAACTCTTAAAAGAAAATTTTAAATACTTTTTTGCTAGAATATGTATTTTGGGTAGTATAAATCTAACTTTTTTCAAGGCTTAAAATAGTCTTTTTAAATACAATGATTTAATTTCCAGCTAATAAATAATTTTTCAAAACACTCTTGATTTATAAATTAAGCTACTTTATTACTTAAATTAAATTATAAACTTGTACAATTTGAATGAAACACTACCTCAATAACCTACTCACCAAATACGAATATAGAACCCTGCCGGCCCTATTCAGATATTTTTTTTAAGAATGATTTTGATAGACACCTCTGTTAATAATTCGTTCTACATACACCAATTACACCACTTCTTGTTCAATTGTTGGAATTTCACTCCTTCATCCTCAACAGCTACACCCCATCAGTGTAAGTCTTTCCCCTAAAATTCTTCCACTTTTACCTTTAGCAATAATTCTTCAATGTTCTTTTAATTATTGCTTATGTTGCAATCGATTGATTATTTATTTATGAGTGGATGAACATTCATTGGTGAAGTTGAAATGGTCAGGCCTCAATCAAATTTTGCATATTTATGCTTCCGCCAAAACCCTAAGTCCTCCCAGGGCACTGCCCTTCAGATCCGAAATCGAAACTTTAGTAGCGATCAAATTAATGGAAGTTCTGTGGAGTTAAAGCAAAACCCTCAAAACCCAAATGAGATTTTTGCTCAAAATCGAATCTTTAGTCTTGTTGAGACCAATGGAGCATCTCAAGAATTGGGGCAGAACCCACAAAACCCAGTTGAGATTCTGGCTCAAGATCAAAACTTTAGTGTTAGTAAGCTTGCGAAAGAGGTTTGTGGTGTTATTCGGTCTCGGCCGAGATGGGAAAATACGCTTTTAAGTGATTTTCCAACCGTAAATTTCGCGGAACCTGCAATTTACAATGAGATATTGAAACAGCAGGGTAATGCTTTTCTGTCATTTAGGTTTTATTTGTGGCTTAGGTCCCTCAGCGTATCCTCGCTCGACCCAATTTTGTGTAATGAGATTTTTGTAAGGCTTGTGGAGGCAGGAGCTGCAAAAGCTGCTACTAGTTTTCTTGAAGATGCAAAGTTTGAGCCGGAACCATTCAACTTGGAGTTATATATAAGGTGCCTCTGTGAAGACGGTTTGTTTGATCAAGCCCTCGACGTATTTGAGCGACTGAAAATGATTGGTCATTCTACTTCCCTGCAGACTTGGAATTGGGCTTTGTTACATGCAGTGAGAACTAAAAGAGTGGACGTTGTGCGGAGGTTGTATGGAGATGTACTGGAATCTGGTGTTGTGACTGATATAAATACACATGGATATTATATTCAAGCTAATTGTTTGGAAGACAATGTTTATATTGGCTACAAACTCCTTCAAGAGGTTCTGAATGTTGGACATGTTCCACACATCACGGTTTTTAATAAATTGATATCTTCATTGAGCAAGAACGGCAAATATGGAAAAGTGTCGGCTGTTCTTCATAATATGATTGCAAAGGATTGTTCTCCTGATATTTTCACTTATTCGGCGGTCCTTAATGGATTGTGCAAAGGAATAATGAGATCTGATGGTTCCCGAATTTGTAAAGAGAGAATGAGAGATGAAGGTCTTCGAATGTTTAGAGATTTGAAGGAGAGGGGGTATTTTCCAGACAGAGTCATGTACACAACCTTGATCAGGAGTTTTTCCAGTAATAAAGACATAGGAGTTGCTAGAAAACTATGGTTTGAAATGATTCGGGAGGGGATCGTTCCTAATGAGTACTCATACTGCGCTCTTATACAAGGGTTGTGGAAGACAGGCCGTATTAAAGAAGCTAAGAAGCTTCATAAAGAGATGCTTGACAAAGGTCACAAAAAGACCATAGTAAGTTATAACACTATGATACGTGGCCTGTGTTTGAATGGCAAAGAGGACAAAGCTCAAAGATTATTTGAGAAGATGAACAAGAAAGGTATTGATAGTGATGCCTTTACATATAGTTATTTGATTGAAGGCTTTTCTGGACGAGGAAATGTAAAGGTGGCCCTTTACTTTTGCTCAGAACTTTTAAAGAAGGGTTTGAAGCCGTCAACTCCCTCACTTAGCATGCTGATTGAAAAACTTTGCGAGTCCGGACATGTGGAAGAAGCAGAGATATTGTGGCAAGAAATGCGTGATAGAGGCTTGGAACCAGCAATTACGACTTTAAATCAATTAATATTTGGTCTGAGTAACAAAGGGCGTGTCGCGAATGGTATGAAATGGTTTCATCATATGATTAGTAATGGGGCTAGACCAAGGAATTCGACTTCTCTGAGACTCTTTCTATGTCTCTCCAAAGCTAAAAGTTTAAATGCTGCTTTGCCTGTTTTAGGTTATATGACTAAGATGGGCTTCATACTCTAGAAAAGTATTTGCGACACTTTGGTTGGTAAGCATCACATTAAGAATGGTTTGGGAAATTCTGGGATTGAAGCTTTTTTTCTCAGAACTTCCATGGTAAATGATTATGACGAAATTGATAGAAAGATGAGTATATCATAGTGTACAGTTCTCTTCGCCTATAGAGATACCATTGTGCAAGGTAATTTTTATCATCTTATGCAATCTGAGGGCCCTGTCAAAACACGAAATATGCAGCGTTTCCAACGTCCACTCCAGGCAATCATGGTTTAGCTCATCCCCAGGTATTGACTCTCTGTTATCTTGCTTATCTTGTTGTTGATGATTTCTTGTTCGATTATAATGTTGCAAATTGCGCATTATTTATAAACTTCCTTCCTAAAATTGTGACAGAGATAAGAGGCGATGGACTCGCATCATCGTGTTTGAAGGCTACGAGAGAATTACGATACTGATCCGACGGCGGGGATGAAGTTTGTGTATCTCAATATGTTATGGCGGAGTCCTGAACTTCAGCATTCTATGCATGAACATGAATCGCTAAAAAGAGTTGGTATTTCTTGCGATAGTTTTTGCTTTCTTTCATTCTTTATCTAGGCCTTTTCTAATGTACTAATACTATGCATGGAACTTGACATTTGTATTTGAGAAATTTCTCCAGTGATGTACCAGCAGTTCATCTGCAGGAAAATAAATTATGTATTTTTATTACTTGGTGACTTTATTTGATAAATTTTTTGACTGAATCTTGTTAGTTATTGATTTTAATTAGTAAATAGCTTGATTATAACTTTAATAGTATTCTTTGAATAAACAGTTTGTTTCAAACTATTGATTTTCGTGCATATGGATAAGTTTTGAGCAACATGAAATAAACTATATTAATTCATATTCTACAAAGGATAATTCCTAATGAATACACAAAAATAATTACTAATTAAAGATAATACATAATTCCTTTTTCAATTTACTCTAAAAGGCAACGCAGCAACCACTGGCCATTACTACAAAATTGGTTTCTTTTGAACGGTAGTTTGCATTATAACCACCAAAAAATTTGCTATCTTTTTCATATTCTTCACAGCAATAAATTACAAAAATAAAGAAATACTCTCTCATTTTCCACCTCCCCGACCGTTAGTTGAGCGAAAAGCTGAACCGAATACCAAAACGCCGTCGTAGCGAAGACCTGACACAATGTTTGGCTACACCGGCGTGAGCACCAGTGATACGTCCGCCATGAAAGGCGTCGACATTGACCTAGAAGCCGGAGATTTGCTTTACCCTGGCATCGGACATGGCGAGAACCAGCTGCGATGGGGATTTATACGCAAAGTTTATGGAATTTTGGCGGGTCAGATCCTCCTCACTACCATCATATCAGCAACGACTGTTCTCTACACTCCGATCACCGATTTTCTCCATGGAAATCCTGGCGTATTGCTTTTCCTCATTTTCACCCCTTTCATATGTGAGCATTCTGTTTTGGTATTCTTATATAATCAACATTTGATCAATGATTTCTGTCAATTTCTCTACAATTAGGTTATTGGTGCATAGTTCGCAGCGTATATGGATACGTTGGTTTTGCTTGATGATTATTATGCATAAAAGTTTTTGAGCAAATTTGGCGTGTGAATCTGTATCTATTTAGTAATCCAGTAGAAAGTGCAAATGTAGGGTTGGTATTTTGCCTATGAGTGACATTGCGTTCGTAATGTCACTTTTGTGATTCTCGCGATGCAAAGTAGAGAATTTTGATTAGCATATTGATGTTAGCTAGTGTTAAAAAGTTGATTGGTTAGATTAATGGAGGAATCCGATGTTTTCTGCCCACTTTTGATGCTTAATGATTATTGTTAAAGAACAGCGAAAAGAGCTTCGTGCCTATACATGAGCATGTATTTGTATATGAGACGCGAATGTATTTTCCTCGAACAAGAAGCTTATATATGAGGGTTATCATGAAAGAATGAATATTGTAACTTTTTCATGTGATCCTCATTATAACATATCAATCCCAGTTTCACTACTTTGTGGCATTGGTGTTTTATCTTTATAATTTGGCCCTACTAATGAATCTAAAATCTTAACAGTGCTGTGGCCCTTGCACATCTATCAGCATAAGCATCCACTGAACTTCCTTTTCCTCGGCCTGTTCACCGCCTCCCTGAGCCTCACGGTTGGAGTGGGCTGTGTCAATACTGAAGGTTTGTTGTAGTTGTACAAATGTCAAGAGAACTCAATGGATTGATATTTGCTTATCCCGATTTCTTCTCACCTACTTCCGTTTTGATTCTCAGGAAGAATTGTCCTAGAAGCCTTGATCCTTACATCAGCCGTAGTTGCAGCTTTAACTGGTTATACTTTCTGGGCTGCTAAGAAGGGCAAAGATATTAGCTTTATGGGACCAATCTTGTTCACCAGTCTTTTTGTCTTGGTTTTAACTGGTCTCGTTCAGGTGTGTGCCTCTCTTTTCGTCTCTCTCTGTGTGTGTAAAGAGGACCCAAACTGTGTTTATGAACATTTAGTCTGAATAATAATATCTTGCATTGGTGATGCAGACGTTCTTCCCGCTTGGATCAACCTATGTTGCCATCTACAGTGCAATCGGAGCCATAATTTTCTCAGGATACATAGTTTACGATACTGACAACCTCATCAAGAGATTCACATATGACGAGTATATCTGGGCATCCGTCACACTTTATCTGGATGTTCTCAATCTGTTCCTTACCATTCTCCGGATGCTGAGACAGGACAACTAAACCGTGTGATGTATTTTTCACAGCCTACACCTGTTCTTTTTGTTGTTCTAGATAACTTGTATTATGTCAGTTACATTCTGATTAGTTCAGTAAGTGAAGAGACAATTTTGAGGAAATTGTACATCCCTGCACTTGCCAATATGCGGTAGCGGTTCTGTTGGATTACATACTAGCATGAAGTGTTATCATGAACATGTTTAAGTTAATATACGTAAATAAAGAAGTTTAGTTCTCTATGCCATGTATTTTCGCCGTAGAACTGTAATTTCCAATGACGTGTTTCACTAGCTATTTCCTTTTGGTTGTAGATTCGTATATTGCAGCATCTAACTAATAGCAATTGTAAGTTAGTTGAATTTGCAAAACCTTGAGCAATATAACAAAAATCTTGACTTGATTCGCTGGTCACCATCCTCAATATCCCAGGTCAGTTCTTCTTCTTCCTCAGCAGCAGTCAACCTGTTGTATTAAATCAGCTTTGTTACTGGAACTTAGGCTCCGTTACCGAGTACATTACTCTGATATCCGGTGCTCATACTTTTAGTCTCGTCCCACCGAAAATCATCCTCAACATGTGATGAACGTCGACTTGATATCGCAGCAAAAGAACTTCAAATCCTTCCTTTGACGATCATCTAATTTCAACTCTACCTCAAAAGTTTTCCTCACACAGCGCAGCATCAGTTTTTCCTAAAAACACCGGCTCGATTCTCGTCACCCCTTTCAGTTCCCCTCTCAACGTCTTTTTAAGCACAAGTTTTCTTCCTTATTTGCATCATATATTATCGATTCTTTTTCTCTATAGAGATTTCAGATATACATATCTCCGTGGGTTGTGATTCATAGGCAAATAACTCTGTATTGATAGCACACTGCACCCTCTATCTTTCTATTATGTATAATTATTTAGAATATTATAATCAAAAACTATAATTAGAAATTGACAAAAGGAAATTATTTTCGTTGATGTTGCCAATTTTTGTAATTTCAGCTTTAATTTTACATAAAAATTTTAATTTTAGGTGTAACGAAATCAAACATATTCATGCTTTCTCACTTTCCAGCAAATTAGCTTCACTCTCTTTTAAAAGTGAGAAAGCGTGAATATGTCTGTGTTTGTACACGTGATTTTTTCTGTCTATTCTTCTTAATTACACAAATTCATATAGGGGTTTTCGCCGTTTATGCATAAGCATGACACTTGGAGGTTCGCTGCGAAACTTCCTTAATTCGGTAGAATGATAAACATCAGCTTATAGCATTATACTATCATCTATTTATACATGATTCTGAAATTACATAATTAGGATGGAAAAGTTTGTTATAATAAAAAATTACGCAAGAGACTAAATCAAAATGAACATTTAAAAGATCAAAACAGAAGAAAAGATAGTAGTCGGGGCAAGACATGGTTATTTCAAAATGTAGATATATCAAATAAACAGAACACACAAAAAACACTTGCGAAGCTTACAATACAACACACTCAGAAAGGTCCTTGCCTTTTATCCCAAAACAGGCCAAAAAATGAAAGTAATAAAAGCTATAAACAGATGGCTCTTTGGCAGTCATGCAACATCCAAATCTGCTCGACATTTTTTACAAAATAACTTCTTTAATCAAAGATTAAAAGAGTCCCAATGTCCTATGATTCTCTCCAGCAAGTTGTTCACAAGTAAGTTGGTGCATGTTAATGTACTTTACATTTGACATAGGAGTCGATTGAGCGAGCGAAGAGCTGAGAAAGATAAGAAATTTACAATCCGGATGTACAGAAAGATCGATATTCAAAGGTAGCTAACATGGCATGAACATGTACCTAAGATACAAGATCCGGAAGCCGAGATACTCTCTCTATTTCCTTAATTATCAGTTCTTTTTCCTCTTCAAATTGATCATCTTCGGCTGCACAAGCCCAATACGTTAGCAGACATAGAATATAAAGATGGTTGTAATTGGAAAAGATCTAGTCTTAACCAAGAAAAAAATCTCGAGTAATCTTTGATCTTTTGAGTCAAACCGTGGTTTGGGAATGCTTTACCTTTGCCAGCAGATAGATCGTGGAGCAATGCCAAAAGCCGTTCATGGTTCTTGGCCAGGATAACTTTTATATCCCGAGGTTTATTAGGGTTGGCTACAAAAACCTGTAGGTAAGAAAATTAGCTGAGTTGCATCTAAAAGACTTGAACTCAATCGAGGTTATGGACCATAATATAAAATTAATTCATTTAAATACAATGATAGGATGTGAAATTGGCTGATGCTCGGCATGCTCAAAATCTGTTAACACCAGATACACACAAACAATGGTAATGACAACGCCAGAGAAAGTTATAAAAAAGTTTATACTGCCATTTTCCAAGTACACTGCACAAATTATTACATTGCTAGCTGCATACAACTTGTTCTCACAAAAGAGAAGAGAGTATATATGAAATTGGTAAGGCTTATAAAAGAGAAAATGCTTTGAGAAAAACGTGCATATAAATGAGAGGAGCAGCTCCAGCATCAGGGAACTTAAGATTCTAAGATGTTGCTGAATTTATGTTAACCGTGGCCCTCTCGATATTTTGAATCAGAAAATGAACTAAATCTATCTTTAAAAAAAGTTATAAGTGTGTGGCATCTCCACATTTTCACTGTGCTCCAGTTTTTAGCATGGAAATATATCCTCCCACAGCACCAAATTCTAGGCAAAATGCAAATAGCAAGAGAATGTTTATCTTATTACCTTGAAAATATGAAAGGCTGATATTTGAATGTTTTTGCTCGAGTCCTACACACAGATTTTGATAAGAAAAAGAAAATTAATGATAAGCCAACGCAATTTTTCTTCACGTCACATATTCAACTTCAGTAACATTTAATGCATGTACAAAAATCATCCACAAGAATGATTACTGATACTAATCTTCTTACGCTTGAGTTGTGGGGCATCTTCAGAGAACATTGAACATATGAGAATGAAATTAACAAATCATAACCAAGATATTTCATGTGTTTAAAGAAGGATGTGAGGAGAATACGTCATTTCTACGTACCATAAGCTGAGTAATAAACATGGTCACTTGTTATATTTTCTTCGAGCAAGGAGAATCGCTATTTTTGACTAAGAAATTTCAATTCACCATATAGATATAAAGCAAGTGGCATCATGTCACTAGGTTTCACATCTGAACAAACTTTAAAATATCATACCCAATCATACATACATGTAGCATATGGTTAAACTGATGCCTTGAGCAATAGGGTAGACCATCATGGTCAAAAGTCCGTCACAGATTGCAAACTATAGGCAACATGAATAGCATAACATCTTTGATGCATCCATAAGACTTGCCTATTGGTCATATAATCACAAAATCCTGAAACCACCAAAGATCCAGGAGACAAAGTACTCAATCATACCTTTAGTAGAGTCATCATGACTTTTAAGTGGTGAACTTCCACAATGTAGCGTTTCATTATGTGGGAATTTGGAGATTCCAGAAGAAATTCCGAAAGAAGCTAAAAATATTAATATTAAACAGTAATTAGATTGCAACTGATGATATGATGAAGGAAGCCTAGCGAGTGGAAGAACTTACCTTCAAAGATTGCCTCCTAGTCACATAATTAGCGGATCTCAAAAGTTTCTCATATTGCTCAAAAAACTGAATGTGAAAGAACACTGTTTAGTTAGAAAGGCAAACAACAGTAAAACTGAGATCAGAATACCATGCAAGTGACCCTTGTAGGAATAACATGATATAAAGTTAACCGAACTTTTGACATAATTAAGGATTTAAAAAATTCCTTGTATGCAACTTAAGTGTAATACTGGGAGAGATTAGGCAGACCTCGTTGTAATGATTATTCAGGAATTCCGAAACAGCACCTGGATGTTTAGTGAGCAGATCCTGGAAAATTTACTTCAACTGGTAAATAGAACAAAGGCAGTTTAAGATGATGCTTAATAAACAATTTTTTTAAAGTAAAACAAGGTCTGACCTTGAATGTAGAAAAAGCATCAGACGCAACATCAAAATTAGGTAGCTCAATGAATTTGAAGAATAACTCAAAGCTGGGAGACTCCAATATATACCTGAAACAAGAGATTAGAACTTTTTGGGATGCAAGAGCAGCAACATAGCAAAATTCTTCTGTAATTTTAGTATTTTACACATAATCGAGCACACTCCATAGCATGCTAGAAACAACAGGGGAAGTTTCTAAAAGGATTCAAAAGGAGCCAGATGAAAAGCATGAGCCTTACTTTGCAAGTGTGGGTAGCTTGATGCACTCCCTCAGCATATGACCACAATTCAGAGCAATTTCCTTGTTATCATAGCTGCTTGTCAAAACAAAAAACTATAGGTGTCACTTGCCATAAAAATGTCCCAAAGCAAGCAAAACCAAACTGTACATATCTTATCATTAAATTTGTTATATGGGGCTAAAAAATATAGAGGAGAGTGGAAGAATTCAATGCAACCAGAATTGTCGCCCATTCTATAGGTATTCTTCTATAGCAGAAGTCCTTAGTATTTGTATCCTTAAGTTATTTTTTATTGTACATATTAAAGAAAAGGAAACATCAAATATATTAACTTATGATTTATACAACAAAGTATAGTAATATATGCTGATCATTAATGGTCCATTTATAGAGCTAAATAGCCATTAGCTGTAGTCTGGTTAACCCAAAAAACTTTGCTACTTCACAAACCTGATAATACTGGTCGAATTTCTAAGAACCAACTACCTTTGTCGATTTTATAGCATGAAAGTCACCACTACTGTCTCATGCAAACAAATACGCATAAAACTATGTTAAAATTCCCTTAACGCATCTTGCTTTTTACATAAATTCCACTTTAGCAGACATGAAAAGGCAAAGTCGATCGGAACTAGTTTATCGATATAGAATCTCACCAAACAACAAGGAAATCGAGCAACTCGAGATGATTTTCCAAGTATTGTGCACAGCAATATACCGAATCGACCTTTTGCTTTAGCAATATAACCCAACATTGGACTAAATTTTTTCTTGTCTGCATAAAATAGTATGATATAATTTGTCAAGCACACAAGTATAAAATACAGATCTGCATACATAAATAACACTTGAATCATTTTCCGTGATAATTATTTCAATTACTTACTTCCCACCCCAAGATGGATAACTTGTGAATAAGAAGAGAAATGACATCTTCATTACAGATTTCAAGTGTCAGCTGCGCAATTTGGTCGGCATTGGGCTCAACTTCACCATCTCCAGACAACATAGTTCTCATTGCCACTAAATTCTTCTCAACTTCCTCCAAAGCCTGTTGCAGGGTATGATATTATGAGTAACTTTATGGTGAACATCAAACACAAAGCAAGACAGAAAATGCACTTCCCCAGGTCACTATATGCATCCCCAAGCCCTCTATGAACAAAATAGCTGGTCCCACATTCGCATATAAGTATTATACAACCAGATACTCCACCACCTCGCCGATTGCTCAGAATATTGTTCACAATTCTTCCCAATCAAAAAGCAACCACTAACCACCGAGGTGAACTCTAATTTCCTATCACACGAGTGCAATGCTCCACAATGTGTTCTTCCAAAAAGATGCCGCATTATATGTCAATTAGCTTCATTTTCACATTGCTCTTTTCAGCTCACCTGTTAACTTAATTTCGCCACGAAACCAATCTAAAAATGTGACATCAAGTCCATCTTCCCTGACACTGGTTTCATTCTATCAAAATCGATTTCCTAAATCACTCGAACACGCAACTCCTAATCGAACCAATAACTAAATCCGCTATTTTACAGTAAATTAATCATCCAAAAACAATGATCACTAAAATCAGAAACAACCGAACATGCCTAAAATTCAATAAAACAACGTGGCTTTTGATCCAAAGCAATCTCAAAAATCAGAACACATTATACTCCAATAGAACGATTTCAACAATTTTTTTTTAAAAAAAAAAAAGGTGAACCTTTTCTAGGGCTTTGACTTCAGCAACGGTTTTGGAGTCGAGCGCAACGAGAGTGTCCTTGATCGCCTTGGCCAATTCCTGTGGGGTTTTAACCCTATTTTGCTTGAAGAACGAAAACGACATATTTCAAAATTCTACTGATGATCAATGTCAACAATTGTCTTCTTCTTCTTCTTCGCCCAATTTTGATTCAATTGGTACAGCGAATCACCAAACTCTTATTAATTCACTACAAAAGCGCGTTTTCGATGATCCTTCTTTTTTTAAAGTTTAAAAAAACAAAATGAATAATAATATTCTGCAATTATCGATCGGTATTATATTCTTACATCACTATGCAGGACTTAATTTCTAATAAAACAAGTGTGACAGAACAAAATGGCCCTACTTTTTTTTGTTATTTAATTGTTCGACATAATTGAATAGCCATTCTTGCAAAACTGTCTCATCTCAATTCAATTGCTTGTAAACCTACCTACCAATCACTTAATAATTAATATATATATATATATATATATATATATATATATATATATATATATGCAAAGTCATAACAATAATTCGTATTTACATTCTTGTGTTTTCCGTATTTAACAAAATTTTCTTATATATTTTATTCTTAAAAGATTTGCAACTCCTTGTCCATCACTAAGAAAAAGACATATATAGTGATATCACAGTGTGGAAAAATAACAGATAGAGGTCTTGGCTATCTTGATAACAAATACATGCAGACTATTGCATTGTTTCTAATTCAGACATGTACAATCTATTCCATTGTTGCCAAGTCTCTTCCGAATTCAAAGTTATTCGGATATGAACATTATTTGTTAAACAAATATTTTCGAAAACATGATCTTGTCCATTCATTTAAAAGATTAAAAACAAAGAAAGAAAAAAATCCATCTCTTACTGCTAGCCCATTGGCGATGGCAACACCACTCTTTCGTACGTAGGGAGGTTTTCATATTTATTTCAGTAGTTATTTTTAGAACTTAAGGCAGTTAGGTCATTTTAAAGGTGACCAATATTGCCTAAAAATAGCTTTGTGATTTGTGTGCCATCTAAATGATAACATATAATCCAAGTGTCTGTCCATTGATAAAATCGTATGAACTTCCATTGGCATATTAGTCTTCTGACCGTTGTAAGTTGCACTCCTGATTCCTTAAACAATTAATTTTTGTGGTGATTAAGACATTTGCATCAAGCATTATCTTGTTCTAACATGAAATATATCAATTAATATCATCTTAAGACAGTGTTGCTTAAAAATTTACAGTGGTAATTAATATAAACATATTTTCACAATGTACATTTTCATGAATACCAAATTTTGTAGCCTAAGTACCGAAAAAAATAAAAATAAAAAACAAGAAGAAGAAGAAGAAAAAGAAGATAAAACAGAAGAATTAAAATCTATACTATCTTGTACATCTCAAACATGGATGCAAACTAGTCCCCAACTATATTCTCAAATATCGAAATCTGTTCTTCCTTCCCTATTTCTCCATTCCAATATCTGATGCCACTAAAGTTCCTGGCCCTAAATCCTACATTAGGGGAGAACCCTTTTTCAACATGTTTTTCAACATGTCCTCCTAACTTTGTACACATTAATTTGATACAGGATTTCAAACTCTATAGATCATCAATGATAATCTAAATAAAAAGTTGAAAGTTCTGTAGAAAATTATTTCATTCTTCCAATGCGACTCTAGACGAGCGGTATAGATCATACGGGGCCCACAAGTAATCGACGGTGCATGGCTTCCTAGAGTCCAATCTCAACCATGGTTTACCCTTCCCACTCCAATGTAAGAGGCTGATTGGACCAGAGTGTAGCCTCCTACATTTTCCTTGAAAGTTGTCTCCTCCTAGACCATGTTGATTCCATCTGTGGTTTACCGCCTTAATATTTCCTGCGAAGACAAGCAACACGGGCGGCATTGATCCCAATCGATAAATTCTCCTTTGTTTTTGTATCACCATCCATTCCTCTATCTTTTGTGTGTACCCTCCTTTCCTCCATTGATCGACATCAACCACCATTACACCTGTGTTGAAATAGCACGGCAGCCGCCCCTCAAATGTCCTAGACAAGTTCACGTCAGACCAAAATTCATCCGTAAAGTAATTAGTGAAGTTTGCATGGCAATATTCAGGGGCGGCCAATACTTTGTCACCTAAATCCACCTTCCATAATTTTGCGATGTCATCGACTACTATGATGTCCGAATCCAAGTATATCACACGTTTGACGTCGGTTGGTAGGATGTCGGGCATGTAGATTCGCGCATAATTGAGGGGTTGATCCAATGCTTGCCTAATGGACTTTGATATCTTTCCTCGAACCCTGTCGGGATCGAAGTGGTACATTTTGAATGTTAGGTAAGGGAAGGTGGATTTGATCAATGTGGAGATTTCGGGGTCGAGATGGAGGGAAAGAAAGTGAAACGACACGTCCTCGGGGCACGTGGAATGTTGCAAGATGGACAAGACGGCGGCCATCGTGCCCCTAATGTAGTTTGCATCAAGGGGCATGACAATGTGGATGATATCTTCTTTATTTGAGGTGCATGTATTGCCATTACGAAAGGCTGGAGACTCGCGAAAGGCAGGGATGGCGGGGGCGGAGGGGGTTGGGATTTGGATACGGATGGCCGCGGTGGTGGTTGTACACCTTGTGGTGGGATTGAGGAGGAGGAGAGACAGGAGGCCAAGAAGGGACAAAAGAGAAGAGGAGGAGTTGAACAAGGCCATCCTGTCTAGAGTACATTAAAACTTATTATTCTGTTCTTTTGTTTTTGTCTATTGGTAAAGGTTTTATAGGCTCTATTTGGAGGCAAAAATGTGTTGTACAACAGTTTCACATAATATTTTATGTACTATATTGTCATGATAAATTATGGAGATATAAGTTCAATTTTGAGAAAAATAAAGGATACGTTGGATCGTTAAGAATGGAAAATATTTAATGGACATTTTGAGACCAAGGAAACAGGATAAAATGCAAAGTTTTGGAGGCCAAGATAAAAAATCGGAATTGTGGTTTGACTAAAGAGGACTGGTTTAAGTTATCTCGACCGAAAAAGTGAAGGGGACTTCTTTCCTTTTTCTTATTTTTCTTTACGTGGAAAAAAATAGAAATGATTATATGTGACGTAATAAAATAAAAGAAAATAAAATAAATCAAAATGAATGCACTAGCGTCACTACTATAAATAAGTCTGTAATTTTACACAAAATTTCCTGTTGGACGCTAACTTCCTAATCTTAAGGCTTTCCACAAATTATGTATATCCAATGATATGGATTAATGTTTTTTTAACCTGTGCTTTTAACAATGAGCATGCAAATTGATTGTGTCAATTACAAATATGAGAATATTTCATATAATACTTTTCGACATTGAAGTCTTCGAGATATATTCATAAACCCATGCAGCTTACACGAGATTTTCGAAGAATGCCATGTGTCACAGAAAGAATATGTCATTTTACTTAGATGAGAAAATTACTATTTGTTAGTCGTAAATTGCGTAAATAATGGGCCTCAATCAAAATATGATGGGCTTAGATTTCCTTTGAGCAGCATAAACTCAGAAGAAGAATGGGCTGGCTAGTCCACCGAAAGAATGAACGGGCTCCATTAGCGCAGTGGAAACCTTGTCCTATGTTTTATGATATAATTGCAAGTTAGTCCCTAACTTCTGCAAATAGTTTTAATTTAGTGATGGTATTGCAAATTTGTTTTCAATTTGTGAAATAATTATATTTGTTACCTCATTTCGTGAAATAATTCAAGTTTTTAGTATTTGATTAACACTCCCGCTTTTTAAGAGACATAATCAAGAGTCAAGACGGTATGAGTTTAACTTTTTAACATTATATTTCAGACCCTTTAGACTAATAATCAAATTAACAGCACAACCTCATCATGCAATCATTGTACATAATAATCTACCCCGCTTTCTTAGGTAGTGTGGAATACAAAGTTTGTTATTTGGCTCATAGTCAGCTCAGCTATATGGGACGTATACGTCAAACATTTTGTTCCATTTTCTAAGAATATTTAGTTTTAGTAATATTCTGCTAAGAAAGAAAGCGCTTAACTAAAGTCTAATCACTCAAACGCATAACCTATAATCTTGCATTATGATATTACTTAAGACTCTTACCTTCTGATCCCTACGGGCAATAATTTTTTTTTTTAGTACTAGAGTAGTACGCTACCAAGTATATTGTGTGCATCATCCAACTCATAATTGAAAGCATATGCCCCAATTAGAATTAAAGAAAATATAATCATTGCATCCATATGTGTTTCATGCATGCAAGAACTCGTGAAGCTCTAAGCTAAGAACCTTAATCATATTGTTTGCTACACAGATGTTTAATTATTAAAGTATTAAACTTAATCTGATTACTAAAAATATATTACTACTCTATAAAGATCGGTTTATTTGTAAAGGGGACCAATTTGTTGTTCCATCTTAATGATGGACACCCCGAGGAAATTGTAGATAGTACTACATGCGCGAAGGACGACTACCAAGTTGGCCCACATGAACTATATGAAAATCCTGATTTGGACCCCCCCTGTTCGTAAAATTACATTTTCTACACAATTATTTTTTACACCATATTAGTTTGAATTTTCCATGATAATTATTATATACAGAAGAGTATACGTTTCTCTCAATTGAATACACTCCCTCGCTCACATCATGATAATTTTTGAATTCTCAGACCTTGACCTGAGAAATCTCAAGTTTGTGTTGATGCATTCGATCAAATTCAAAGTAACGTTGGATTTTTTAATTGTATGTGGTACTTGTAGCTCCCAAGAATGATGTGATGGTGCTTTTGATAAATATGAATATGATGATGTTTTAAGTTCTAACCTGTTTAACCAAAAATTTACTAGCAAAGTTAAAATAAACCACAACAGCAAAATCAGGTGAAAATATAATCGGTAATTTATAAATTAATTCCAAAATTTGTAGATATATGAGCAAAAAATAGAAATGTGAAAGGTTTAGAATTTTTTTGACAACTGGAATCATATTAATACTTATTTTACTAAATAAATGATTGGACTAGCTAAATTTTGTTTGATCATAATTTTTAAAATACCCAAAAAAATTATAATACGATATATAATTTTAATTGTTTGGTCCAATCTGATAACCAGAAATGGCCATTCTTAGATTTGTGATTGTCCCACAAATCTATAGGAGAAAAACGAGAAAAAAATGTCGACATAGCTAGAACAAGTGGAATGAATGAATGGAACAGCACTTAATTTGCGTGGAGCAATCAATGCAGTTTCTTGCCAAAACACATTTACGGTGAATTAAATTTTTAAAAAAAAAACACTAAAAAGGCAATACAGAATTAATGATGCAGCTTGGAAGGTTTTTCGTCGACTTTAAGAGATTTGCTTGCCGCAGGGCTCGAGGAATAGTGATGAGTACTTACAAGTTGTTTAAATCACACACACACACACACCCTCTGAATTTTAAATACTTACAAGTTGTTTTTGTTATAACTTATAATTATAACAATTCTAAAGTTCATACGGATACTACATAAACTACCATGAGAACTGAACATCATGTATCTATAATTCTGTACAAATTTTATAACATAGTTTTGTAATTATTAAAATTCTTAGGAGGAGTTAGACAACATTTTAGAAGTGTATATAATATATATACCATAAGCACATATTTAAACATGCATATGTGCTTATTTTATTTGTTCGATTTCTACCAAGGACAATTTAATCATATAATTTTTAAGTTGATGTCTTTCGTATTGAGTTTGCCTAGTATAATTTTTTAAATTAGTGTTGTGAAGCTCTTGGGTTTAACCTAATAACAACTTTAAAAATAGTGATTGTGAATTCGTATAACATATAAAATTACAAAACCCTCTTTGTGTGTGTTTGTAGGGGGCATTGGGGGGGGGGGGGGGGGGGCATGGAATGTTGTGGAGGATTATAAGTACTCCAAAGTCTCCTCTGACATGTATTGTACATTTGCTTCAAAAAATCTTGGAAGAATGAATGTTGTAACAAGGAGCAATGACTAAGATTAGGGCATGAGGTCTCCCCAAAATCCCCTAATGCACAAAGATAATGTGTAGAGTAATGTGGTGATGAAGACTTGGAAAATTGACTGCTCCCCAAGTAATGAACAAGAGGGGAATTTTTTTTTTACTATATGAATTGTGACACTATCAGTAAAATGATGGCAACCCCTTCAGTTTAAACATCTAATAATTTCAAATAGTTTTTTTTCTGTTTTATTTTTTCAATCTCTGTTCATGTGGGGTTTGTAAGTACAAGATAATCTAGTGGATTATATTATAGTTATAGTTATAGTTATACCCTTTGAATAACCACTTGTCAAAATGTACCTAGACTTGTTTGAGATAGAAGTTCCTCTTTTTTTTCTTCAAGATTTTAAGACTACACCCTTAGTTTTATGGGGTTGCGTAAGTTTAGCATTATTATAAAAAGTGATAAATGTAGAATTTGATTCAGGATCTGAACGACGTCTTCTTTATATATTAGTTAATAATGTGCTACATCTGAGCCAATTTACTAATAAAAATATATAAGATAACATTTCAATCTCAAACACATATTTTCATTGAAAATAAGAAGCTTTAGATATCAAGAACGAATATGATAGTGCAAAATTGGATTTTTTGTGACAATTCAGTTTCCACTTCCTTACCAGAAGTTCCCCCTTCTTTTGCAATTAACTCATATCATAATCTCATATAATTGGCCATATATATAGTGCGAGAGTGCTAAATTAGTGGCTTAGGAAATGATAATTACTATCAAACTTTGTTAATTATTTAATAACATTATTGATGCATGGTTTATCTCCAAATAAATAAAGCATGCGAGAGAGTGCTAAATTTGAGGCTTCCGGAAATGATAATATTAAACTTTTGGAAACAAATTAATTATTTAACTGAGTGGTGAATCTCCAAGTCAGGTGGGCACCATAGAAGAAAAAGAAGTGCGCATGGTACAGTAGCACTCACACATATGCTCAAAATTGCACACAGAAAATGGCCAATTAAATAAAGAAAATAATTAGTGACATCACCTATGAAGCTTGGTACTGTTAGCTAGCTGCTTCATCAAAAGATTTCAATGATATCAATAAACACTAGATCTCTTTTAATCTTCATAGAATATAATACCTTTTTCCAGTAAATGCCTATAAGAAAATAGATATTTTGAAACAAAATATAAAGTGTGTAAATTCCTTTTCTTTTAATTATTCAGGATTTGAGTTATAAATATATACTTAGAAAAGATTGATCATGGAATATCCAATTTATTAGATTAATATAGTTTGATCGTCCACTTGGAGAGAAAAAATAAAAGTAAAAACGAATTCTAACTTAAACTGAGCCAATTGAATAGTTTCCTCAATATTTGAGTCAATCTATTTTGAAGGGAATTTTGTTAGTTTAAAACTTAATCAATTTTCATCTAAGAAGGTTGAAATTTAAAAGGAGACAAAATTGTTTAAATTAACACTACTTTATTCAAAACTAAAGAATGACAAAAATGACTCATATGTTAAGCTAACGATTTTGTTAGCAACATCAACAATGGAGCGATATTATTGATATTATTAAAACTTGAAGGGGTACGTACGTCGGCAGTGTTACCCATATATAAAAATATTTATAATCCCTTAAGATAAAAAAGAAGAAGTACCAAAAAAATAGTAACATGTTCGAACGTATGCGTGCGCGTGCTTACATGCGTGGCGGCTAAAGTCTCAAATTTAAGCATTTGGTCCTCTATGGTTTGTAAGTGGGGACTTCTTGTTGGCAATTAACATAGGTTTGAGCTTATAGATTGACAATAGGCCCTGCTTGTCATGGGTGTAGGGCGCATGTAAGATAATGTGTTGTTATAGGTTATTTTTCTTATGACGTGTTAATATAAGTGGTAAAATATATGTAAAATAGAAAAAAAGTGCGATCTTCTGTAATTACTCCGCCATAACGTAATTCTCGTTTAGTTTCTTTAACCGACACTAGTTAAGTATTTAAGTGAAAATGTATATTGGTGTTGCCTGTGTCCTGAAAATCCTTGAAACTCCTCTAATTGTAAAGCTTAGGGAACATCTCTTAAATTCACCTTTTGATGCGAAAGTTGAGATTCTGTGATGCTTTCAAGTAAGAGTGCTCCAAAGTATGCTTTGCTTAATAATTAAAGTCGAAAGTATTAGGTGTCTTTTCGTTGAGCCTTATCCCCTACTCAACACAATGTATCTTCTATTCCACTGTTATGTGACACTCTATATCTTATTTAATCTCCACCATCCATGTTTTAATACCAAAGACACATGTCATCCACTCACCCCACATGTATTAAGATTAAGGACACATGTCACCACCAGAAACAATAGGACATATAGAGTGGTACACAAAAATGAGACAGAGAATCCACTATGCCTACCCACACACAATCTATGTGAGAACATTCTCAATTATGAGCATTTTATAATAGAGAAATAATGTTTCTTTATTACTATTATCAAATAATTTTATTTTCAATTCAATGCCACTGTTAAATCATTTTACATATAAATGGGTCAAGAGCATAATACTTCCTCATCTGGCAGTTCTTCAAATACTCAAATTCTGATATTGTATTTTCTGCCAGTCCTTCATTTTATATTTTATTTTATAATACGCTACGCATCATTTGAAAAATTACAATTTGTTTTCCAATCTTTCCTAATGCTCCCTATTTTTTCTTAATTAGTACAAAGTATCCCTGGTCAACTTTTTGTACGACGCGCTCATATGTACCTCTCATAATCAGTCATAGTGGGCAACTCAACAGTAAATTATTATAAATGATCAACAATGTAAAATTTTCCTTTAAAGTGACTAGTCCAACTTCACATAAATGTGGATCAAACAAAATGTCCACAATAAGATGATTAATTTTAGGCCCAACAAAATAAGAAAGCACAAAAAAAAGAGAATAAATCAGCCGTCGAATACAGGCCTAATCCCATTCGGGTTTACAGATATGCCCCTGAAGTTAGAAAAGAATTAGACGGACTAGATGTAATTCTACCATTGTTTTATTATATGGTTCCTACTATGCATTTGACATTTTAGCGTTTTAAATCATGTAACAAAATATTGTTCACAATTTTTCAATAAACTAAGTCCCGACAAGAATCATGCCTAAAATTTTATTACCAATTAGAGAGTAGTTTGTGTATGGAGTTTGGTGGTGCGCGTGCTGCAGATGAAGGGGATATGTGGTAATAATGCGAGTGTGGATAAGATTGTCTAAAGTCCATGACGCTTACATTATTAAATATCATAATTCAATGTTTTCTACAAATTGCAAAATCTTGATTCTAAACTCACAATTTGAAATCATTGTGCATTCCTTTACAACTTTACTAGTATATCATGTATATATATACTCACTAGAGAATACTTGTGTAGTTGATGCAATTGTGTGTTATAGAGGTTAGGTTTTGATCTGATGTAATTTCCAATTATTTTGGTAGCCACGCCTATAATTGTTTTTTTTATTTATTTATTAATTCTCTAAAATATAGATAACAATTGATTATCTTTATGCACGAGAAGCATTTCTTTGAAGCACTCTTGCTCATTTCTATATATTAAAAAGTCCCTTTCGCTTTCACCTCAAAAATTCAATAGTTGATTTTTCTTTTATATATTTATTGCAAAGTGAAAGAGTTTGATATTAAAAAGAATCAAGAAGCTAGCTAGTCCAAATCCTCGCTAGTCAAGAATAATTTTGATATTTCCCCACCTGTTAGCTGTCCGTCAAAGAAATGGTGAAGGTTAATTAATGAAGATATATCTTAAATGAGTGATTATTTATGTTTTAAAATTTCTTATTTATGTATTAAATTTGAGAATCTTAGTCTCAAAATCTTTCAGTTAATGATGATTTAATATTTCTTTTTGGGAAAGTTCTGAATAACAGATTTAAAAAAATCTTTTTTTTTTCAATTGTGTTGACTTCACATACAAAATTTTAGTAATCCATAGAGTTGAATTCCTTTGCGATGTTTCAATAAATGGGTACTCTACTACATCTCATGAGTTGTTTTTTTAGCTTTGTACGTAGGGTTGTTTTAGCACTCGAGAGGTCCCAAACAAGGAAATCGGCCTGCCTCCAATTACCAAACTCTAATAATTGTTGTCACGCATTGAACCATCTAACTTGATAATTATGTCCAACTTCTCTAAGCTACACGTAAAAATGACACCCTACTCCAATCATCAATATTGCCTACGCAAATCCATCAATTATTTTGTACATATAATTTGATTAAATTTTGTCGATATATAAGTAATTTTGCACGTCTATTAATTACTAATTATAAAAAGAAATTTGAAGTATTTTCATAAATAAAGTTGTGATATCAATATTTATAACTTCCATATTTTCCCAATTTTAATGGAGAAACTATCGATCGGAATGAAATCCAAAAATGGCATATGGAGATATTGTGTACCACATATATTTTCGTAGCTAAAGAATATTGAACTTATTTATACGCAAGAAAATGTAAAACTAAATATGTACACATATACATGTATATGTGTATCGTTCAATCTATATATATATATATATATATATTATATATATATACATACATATATGGAGAATCAATTTAAAACCACGTGGTTTCAAAAATTTGTACGAAATCTTCTTGTAGTTTGTTAATTATCTAAAATTTCCATGCGGTTTTATAAACCTTTCGCAAAATTTTCTTATGTGAAACTGCAAAGAGGTTTTGTCCAAATTAAGTATTATGAAATCAAAGGGAAACTTGTGCAAGTTAGAAAATTTTATGTAGAATTTACTAAACTACAAAGGGTTCTAGACAATTATCAAACTATAATAGGTTTTGTGTAGATTTTAAAACCACAACTCATTTTATGCATTTTCACATACATGTGTATATGCATGGAATTCTGTTCAAATATTAAATACTAACTTTTTGACAAAATCTTTCTCAACATTAACAAAATCATCACATGTATAAATCTGCGACGGTGAGAAAATAGTTCCACTATCTTCTTAGTGCTGCACCTTTCGAGCAAAAAGAAATGATGTCAAATTTGAAACTTAATGAACACAAAATGTCAAGACGACGTTGCATTAATCCATCTAATCTCGTGACACGATACATACATTGTACAGACAAAAAAATTTACACCAACATTGAAAGTTTATTTAAAAAATAATATTGGATTATTAAATTCTTCAAGCTTGATGAGATGGAGCAAAAAAAAAAGACTTGCGCGTGGCAAGAAACTTTGATATATTCATGTTTTTGTATTCAACAAGATCTCACAACATAAAAATGTAACCATCATCTTGCACTCATTATGCCTCTACTTATATTCTTTTTGGTTGCCTCAGCCGCATGCTCCCCCACCCCACCCTACCCCAACCCCCACCCTACCTTACTATATATAAGCACTTGACACCAATACTCCATAACACTCACTATACAAATTAAACATATTTTCTCAAAAGTTTGTACATCTTTTAATCAATGGCGGTATCCGGTTTTGAAGGATTCGAAAAGAGATTGGAGCTCCATTTCACCGCCGATGATCTATCCATCGGGAAAATGGGGCTCCGACGACTTGATTTCATCTCAATCGAGAAAGTATTGCATGAGGTGCAGTGCACCGTGGTCTCAGCATTGGCTAACAAATATTTCGACTCCTATGTCTTATCCGAGTCAAGCCTCTTTGTGTACCCCACAAAGATCATAATCAAGACATGTGGGACCACTCAATTGCTCAAATCCGTCCGTCCATTTGCGGATCTCGGTGCTACTCTGGGACTTACACTATGCGGGTGTAGGTACACCCGGGGCAGCTTCATTTTCCCTCATGAGCAGCCTTTCCCTCACACGAGTTTTAAAGAAGAGGTGGTTTATTTGGAAGAAAGTTTGCCTAAGAGTCTTTGGTGTAAAAAGGCTAGTGTGATGAACTCGAAATCTTGTTACAAGTGGCACGTTTTTACGGCGAGTGATGAAGGGCACATGGTAGTTATGGAGGACATGCATGGAGATGATTTGTACACCGTGGAGATTTGCATGACCGAGCTAGACCGGGTTTTGGCAAAGAAGTTCTTTCGCCGGTTCAACGATGGGAAAGACAATGACTCGGCTGGAAAAGAGATGACGGAGATAACGGGAATAAATAACGTTAATGAGAAGGCTATTATTTGTGACTATGGTTTCGATCCATGTGGCTATTCGATGAACGGGATTGATGGGCCCCGTTACTCAACGGTGCACGTGACACCAGAAGATGGGTTTAGTTATGCAAGCTTCGAGTGTGTTGGCTCGATTTATGATGATAAACATGACTTCTTTGAGACTTTAAGGAAGGTGGTCGAGATTTTCCGACCAGCCTCCCTTTCAGTGTCGATGACGTCTCCTATTGGATGTGACGTGTGGAAAGGGGTGGCCAAGGCGATCAAGCCTCTTGGAATGAAGTTGAGAAGTTGTGCTATGGATGAGTTTCCAGCTTCTGGGAGCGTGACTTTTCAAACGTTCACCTCGAGTCAGAAAATAAAGCGATCGAGTCATCAATAGTTATTGTAAACATGATCGTAAATTCTTAGCAAAATTTTCAACTTGTTGATTTCGAGGGATTTTGACTATACATTGGTGGCTCAATGTTTGGGGGATCTTTTAGGTTTAGGTGAAATTCTTTTTCTTTCTTAGGAAATATAATTAATATTTTCATGCATGCTAGTTGATGTCATTGCATAGTGTGATGATGTCAAATGTGGGGTTGACTTTGTCTAGAGAATATGAAAATGGGGAAACAAAAATAGTGATGAAAGATGATGTGGAAGTATTATTGGAGATGGTGCTGGTTCATCATAATATTGCACCCCACTTGCATTCGGCACGCCTAGAAGATTTTGAGACTGAAGTATGCCATAGTTAGTGGGGGATCTACCAAAAAGGTTTTCCTATTTGATGTTTATATGAACTTTCTACCATCTCTTTCTCATGCTTTAAAGGATTGGTTTTTGTCTTTGTTGCTGTCCTTTTTTCCATCTTGATGCACATGTAATCCCTTTTCTCCTCAGCCCCTCTTGTCTTTTCTTATTTTTCTTACAATACATTGAGAAATAACGTATTATAAATAAATTTCCAAGAGTCAGCTCATGACTTCTTGATCTCGCGACACATTCAAAATATAGGAAAAATTACGACAAACCCCTCAATTTATAGGGTGTTTTGCACTTTATCTCACAGACTGTGAAAACATGCGATATATCCCGAAATTTTGTAATTTTATCCCCTGATGCCCATCCAACGAACATAAAGGAAGACATGTGTACCAGTATGAACGGTCGATCATTAGTTCAGGGGTAACTCGAAAAAAAAAAATCAATAGGTTTAGAGAAATATCACACATTTTCATAGGTTAGGGGGCACAATGTAAAATCACCCGTAAATTGGGGGTTTACCGCACTTTCCTCTAAAAAATATATTGATAGGTTAAATTTGCATGTAAAACTCACAATACATATTTATAGGGAGGCCTGCCTCCAAATAAGGGTCAGCAAACATGCCTGAAAAGTATAAAAATATCAAAAATCTTTGGCAGGTTATGTTGCTGATTTCAATTCATTTAAATGGGCTCCCCATGCAAATTGTTTATATATGATTCCCTTTTTCCTTCTTTATATATTGCAGCATGCATGAATACATATGAAGGCCGATAGTACTTAAACACGTGTCGTGATTTCATGAATTTGATTATAAAGACATAAAATATGTGTTTATAAGGTTGTCCGGCAAATAAACTTCGGAAGAATTAGACCATCGGATAGTTGCATATGACATGATGCTTTTAGGAATAAATAATAAGAGATCATACTCTTGTCCAATGATTTATGAAGCTTTAATATTAATTGACATTTGAATTAAAGTTGTACGAAAGGAATGGATAACCTATTTTCCAATTATTTGGGCGATGATACACAAAATAAACTCTATGAATGTCAAGTTTTTAGGTGACAGGAATTATTTAATGGTTAATTTCAAAAGATAATTTGATACATATAGGAATAGAAGTCAATCGTAGACCTAGTTTAAGAAAAATTTACGAATTTATAGTCATTATAGTTTTGTCACGTTACTGAAAGATTTATAACTTAATGTATGTACCAGAACTGCAACCTCAACGTTGTAGACATACATCTTATGCATTTTATGTTGAGATGTGAAATATTTTCAAATTGTGAGTTAAAGGATTTAACTATCACAAAATTATGGGCCTTGTGAAAGAGGCCCAAGTAGATGTTGACTGTTCTAGTTAAGGATAGATAACGAATGAAGGGAAACAAAAACAAAAATACTAATCGAAGAGCAGCTTCCATATCTAAAATTTTGGGCTTAGCAAAAATGAAGAAAAACAAAAAGAAAAATTATAACCAGAGCAGCCTCCGTAGCTATAATTTGGAGCTTAGCAAAATATGTTACGTTGTAATAGCCTACACACAACGTTTGCCCGAAAAACGATGTTAGGTGAACCTGATATGAGTTACCAAAGATGAAAAAACTAACTAATTGTCAATGAGGATTCAATTTGAGACTGCAAAAGTATTATTTGGCTCCTAAATGACGTTCTTAGAAGTTGTAAAAATGGTTTTTATATCTTTAGAGATGAAATTACTTAAAGTATTCGGAAACACAACTTCTCAAAAAATTTGATTTTGTTATAGTTCAAAAAGTTGAAATTTGAATCTATACTATTCTTTTAACTCTAATTTAAAGCAAAAATTAACCCTTACATTTTTTCTAATAAATGAGGAAGCATAACGCAAAAGCAAAAGGACCATTATTAAGTTATCTTGCCTTGACGCAGAGAGCGGCGAGTAAAAACTGCCATATTTTTCAATTAGAAACGTAAAATAAGGGGGGGAATAGCATGCATGAAAATGAACAATGAACTTAAAGATGATTCAATTACATCAATTACACGTTTCAATCATAGGGATGAATTTAGGGAATTTTGCAATAATGGTCCTCTAAGTTGGTACTTCTTCAAAATTAGTCCTCTAAAGTTTTTATCTGCAATTTTAGTCCTATAAGTTACAACATGTTTCAAAATTGGTCCTTTAACCAAATTTTCAGCAATTTTGGCCAAAAATTCCAGTTTTTTTCCTTTAATTTTATTCATAAAACACAAGCACAAAGTCACATTTTTTAGGGGGGGAGGGGGGGAGACCGGAAAAAAGGATCAGATTTCATGAAATTGCCAAAATTTCTGGCCAAAATTGACAAAAAAATAGGTTAGAGGACCAATTTTGAAACATGTTGTAACTTGTAGGACTAAAATTGTAGATAAAAAATATAGAGGACTAAATTTAAAGAAGTATCAACTTAGAGGACTATTATTGCAAAATTCCCGATGAATTTATCCTTTGTATGGCTTTAATGGACATAATTTTTGTTTTTAGAGTCGGATTCCGTTTTTAATGAGCAAAATTCTAGTAGTGTTAGGAAGAAAACACTGATAAAACTTTTCTAATATGAAGATCAATGGTCAGAAAATATTGATTCCTTGAGTCAGTTCATCAGCTTAAGTAAAATTTATTAATTTGAAATCTGGCTGAGTTTTTACATCTTAATGTGGCGCGGTTGTCCTTTTTCGTAGGGGAATCTAGGTCTAAACTTTTTAGTGCAACGTGTGGTCTTAACGAAGATCGCAAAAAATTGATTATTATGGTAAGTTATATTTAGTTTTATTAAACGAGATTCCATGCTTATGACTAGGTTATTAATCTAACACGTCTCTCGTGTTTCCTGTTTTTTGTTCTTTAATTGGAAGGAAAGGGACAAAAGTGGGGCAATGCTCGCATCTTACTCATGACTATGTATATATGATCTACTTAATTCCATTTTTTTTTTTCATAGTAACATAATATAGTAAATTAAATTATTATTGAAATTAAAATACATTATTGTGATGTGATCATAAAGGCTTAAGACTTATATTATATGCTTTAAGAAGTAGTAAATTTTCAGTAGCATTCTCCACCATGCCATCATATTTTGATTGACAATTCTTACTTTAGTTCTCAATCAACATAGGACAACGGAATTTCTCAATTTTCTTCCCAGCTACTACATTATGAACTTCACATCTGAATAACTATTAACTCTAATTGTATAGATTTGTTGGGATTCTTGATTTAATTTTTGGAAATTACCTTAGGATATTAGCTTTAATATTGATGCAATCCCTACTTAATACATTATCATATTATTAATATGAACACTTATTATGTATCATTCGGTCTTCAACAATTATTTAAAATAAATTATATTCGAACTCTTGTCAAATCTAAATTTGAGACTAGTAGACTATACATCAGGGTTCCCATTAGAAGATAGATTCCTTCGTTATTGAAACTTGTGTGGCACAAGAAGACAACTCGAGAAATGGCAAAATTGCAAAAGACAATATATGAAAACCTAAACATGCTAATGCTTTTTAGGACAAGAAGATAAGAAAATAGACGCTTCACCACCCCATGACATGGCCTCGTCATGTGAAGATTGGTGCCAGAATTTGATGACAGTTTGATTCATGGTTTTTTGAAATAAAATATATTTCCTAGAATGTTAATATTATATTGATATTCTCTCACAATTTCCTGAAATTCAAATAAATTCTATTAACTTGTTTTGATATAATTAAGTCTAAAATAATTTCTTTGACAAATGAAGCCAATTGATAATGATATGTTATATTTTCACATAACACTTAGCAACTCGGGTACAAGGCGACATGATGGTCGTAGTCATTCAAACGACTCATCCCAGATCAATCCAATCTAGATGACAGTCGATTCTACTTATATAAAGAGATCAAATGATTTAAAACTTTTCTGACGTCAATTTATAATGCACGTCAGTTTGACAATATATATCGGATTGAACACTACTTTTTCATCAATTCTATTTCAATAACTTACTTAAACTAAATTGACTGAAAGTCGAGACTATATTTAGTCCTTTGAAAATATTAATTATGTATTTCTAATATTTAATGAAAATTGGTTCTTTTTCTTTTAGCTTTCTTTCTAAAATAATATCTTGTCGGTATGGCTTGTATCTTTTATTGGTATGGATCATTTTTGTGTCTCATTTTATGTCTCACTGTTTGTTATGGTGACACATATCTTTAACCTTAATGAATGATGGTGGGTGGATGACAATAACCCTTTATTTTAAAGTACGGAGGGTGGATAAGTAAGTAAAACATGGAATATACACAAAGTGGGACATATAATCCATAATCATCTTTTATGACTTTCTCTTAAGCATTAAAGTAAATAGTCAAAGCATGTGGGTGATCCAAAAACTAATTAATTTCTTATTATTTTTCAAAAATAATATTTTAAAACTTCTTTTATATGCTTTAATATTTAACATGCCACACATTTAAAAAAATAAAGAAGAATAACTTAATGTGTGAATGGAGCACGCAAAACTCAATAAAAATAAATTATGCACTCCATAATTTAATGTCCCATTTTTCTGTCTAACACGCAACCATAAGGGTCCGACTTCCGAGTAATCTAGCTTTGCTTGCCATCTCCAACACACAAACACACAAAACACAAAAACAAAACCCTTTTTTCTATTTTTCTATTGCCCTTTTTTCAAAATTTGAAACTCTTGTGCATTTTCTTCGGAATTAATTAAGCACTTTCCTCTTGGCTTTTATAGCTTTTTTTTTTTTCTATTAACGATCTGATTTTCTTTACGGGTTGAAAAAAGGGTTCATTGGGACCCACAAATCAACCCCACCCCTGAATAATTTTTCCCTCTTCTGTGCAAATTCCAAGTCTCAATTGTATGATCAAAAAGATTCAAACTTTTTACTAGGGTTTTGTCTTTCCCCCTCTGCAAAGCACGAATCTTTTTTCTTTTCTCTCGTCAGTTTCTTGGTGATTTGGGTTTTATTCATGTTCTTGATCGTGGGTTTTCTTCTTGAAAAAGAAAAGAACAGAGCCTTTGTTCATTTGATAATTAGTATTCAATTCCAAGAACCCTTTTAGGGGTTTTGTTTTTATACTGTCGTTTGAGCATTTCGTCGAATACTTGGCAATGTTGGTTTTGGAGAAGCCCTTGTTGTCTCCGTTCTCCACAAAAATCAAAAGTTTTTGTGGGTTTACTTCTGCTTATTAAGCCAAGTACTGTGAAATAATAAAGTTTGAATTTTGCCTAGGTTGTTGAAAGTTTTGTGTTTTTTTGTTCTAATGGGTTGTATACATGGGAAGTGTTGTACCAGATATCCATCTTCTACAGATGGTGATAACAAGGATGAATTGGGTCACAATGGTCTCATTCTTTCGAATACTGTGTTTGATATCGATGTTCCCTGTCAAGATTTCAGGTTGGTTTGTTCTGTACTTACTCAGCGCGGTTATTACCCCGAAACACCTGGAAAGGAGAATCAAGATAGTTACTGTATTAAAACCAACATTCAGGGCAATCCAGATGTGCATTTCTTTGGTGTGTTTGATGGTCACGGTCAACTCGGTACGCAATGCTCAAACTTTGTTAAGGATAGGCTCGTCGAGATGTTGATAAATGATGGTGCTTTGTTGGATGATCCTGTTAAGGCTTTTAGTTCTGCGTTTTTGGCGACGAACGATGAACTTCACAATAGTGATATAGATGACACGATGAGTGGTACGACGGCTATTACAGCTTTAATAAATGGACATAAGCTTTATGTGGCGAACGTTGGGGATTCGAGAGCCGTTTTAGCTGTTAAGGAAGGGGATAAAGTTCTTGCTCAAGATTTATCTCACGATCAGACGCCGTTCAGGAAAGATGAGTGTGAGAGAGTGAAACTTAGTGGGGCGAGGGTCTTGAGTGTTGATCAAGTGGAAGGGTTAAAGGATCCTAGAATTCAATCATGGGGAGACGAGGAAACGGACGGTGGTGATCCACCTAGGCTTTGGGTTCAAGATGGAATGTATCCTGGAACTGCATTTACACGTAGTGTCGGAGATAGCACAGCCGAAAAGATAGGTGTTGTTGCCGATCCAGAGGTAACGGTAGTGGAGCTTACAACCAGCCATCCTTTCTTTGTCATTGCAAGTGATGGGGTTTTTGAGTTCATACCTAGCCAAACAGTGGTGGACATGGTATGTTTAAGTGCGTTAGCACTGAAATTTAGTATAAATGAAGCATTACTGTTGTAGAAGTTTATTTACACAGTATTTCACTTTTTCTTGGATCCTTTGTGGTTTATAGTTATCAATTCAAGATGATTAAATTTCAAGCTTAGCATTATTTCTGAACTCCATATGCACATGAATATATATCTAAAAGTCATTTGGCGATTATGAAAGCTTGTAAGCGATCCTTTTCTTCTTCGTCTTCTATGCTTAGAAAATTTCTTCTGTATAAAATACGTATTTCACCTTCGAATGGACCATATTCGGTCCTAGTTCTTTGATTTCTTGTTTTGTTCATTTATAACCTACCTAAAAGAAACAATTATTTGCATGCACAGGGTGGTAATTCGTGCCTGCTACTCAGTGTATTTTATGGTTAACTAATAACATGACATGTTTTTGGTAGGTCACATGCATCAATTTAGCAATGTTTAAAAAAACTTGTTATATAGTCAATCTTACCACACTGAAGAGTTAGAGAACTCCCATTATACTTCTTACAAAGATAACATAGAGGGTTAGTTCATTTAAAATACTATAGATGCATCATGCTTCTAGAATGCAAATATTATATGCCATTGGAGTTATGCGAATTTGGTATGCACTTATGTATCTTTAGATTCCTCCTCGAGTCATTGACAAGCTTACACTGAAGTTACCTGATCATTGGCATGTCTAGTCCATATATTTGCACTCATAACTGCTCCAGTTTTACTTGCTGATACAATATTAAGAAACAAGCTCAAATGGCAAACAAAGTGTCAGTTGTGCATTCTTCACTTATATCTGGTTCTTTAAATTTTATCCATCCATGCAGGTCAACAAATATGCTGACCCCAAGGAAGCATGTTCTGCCATTGCGGGAGAATCATACAAATTGTGGTTAGAGCATGAAAACCGGACGGATGATATAACACTCATCATCGTACACATTAAAGACTTGACTGATGTATAAATCTCTGGATTCTTTCTTTAGTAGTTTTTGCTTTATGCATTTTAATACCAGATCTAATTTTTGTTATATCTAGTTAATGGCTGTATTTTCATAATTCTAAGCGCAAGTTTTTAACCCAACTAACTTGATTAATGGTTTGTTCTCTTACTGCAATTGAACCCCCCCCCCCCCCCCCCCCCCCCTCTCGTTTTTTCAAGTCTTCTGCTTTTGTGATGATGAATCAGTGAATTGTCATCTTTTGGTGTAGCTGCTGTTATTTTGAGTAGGCTGCTTCTAGACTATCTAAGCCTCTGATATTATCTTTAGGAATAATTGCATTATAAACCCTCTGAGCTTTGGTCTAGTTACAGAAACCTAACCTTATATACAGTTTAAATAATTTCAAAAGCACCTTTTGGAATTCAAGACAAGATTACAGTTAGGGTCCCCTGGAGTTTGAATTGCGACTAAGACACCCAAACAGGCTCCGTGTTTATCATATTTTTAAAGTTTGAGAGGTCTTTTTACATAGTTATACAGTTCTAAAATGTTAATTCCTGATATTTTTCTGAACTGAGCAGCCAAGTGTTGAAAACGGTAATGGATGGGACAAGGGAAGTATTGTGCCAGATTCGTTGAAAGAAGAAGGAAGTCGAAGAACACATTGGAACTCTTCAGGATCGGAAGTTTTTCGTTCAGTTGGAAGTGATTTCTTTGAAAAGCGGTGTTTGAACCCCATTTTGCCAGTGGATCAAAGCCCAGATGTTCACATCTCATATGTAACAGTAGCCTCAAAGTCATGATTGGGGTTAGTTTGGCTTGTGAATGTAGATGATGATACACCAGTTTATTTGTGCTCTTTTGCTGTCTGATGTAGAACTTATGATTGTAGTTTACTTGAAATGATAGAGATTCATACGTTTTGTGTTTGTGTTTTGATACATGCAATATGCTGACGAGTAGTAAGTCGTAGTAATTATCTTTGTAACACGTTCGCTTGAGAAATTCTACACAAGTGCTGTCTTTACCACCTCTGGTTGGTACCATCGAGGCTTCAACATTGTATACAAGACGCGCATAATCTCAGTCGCTCGAGGAGCGGTTAATATGTGAAATGGTAGATAAAAATCTGATAAAACAGAGAGTTTTAACTTTCAAGATTTTGCAAGAAATATGCAGGTTCCAGCAAATTCCTCTGGTCAGAGTGGTGGATATATATAGAAGTTTTGCTGAATTTTTGAAGTTTTTTAATGTAAAAGATCTAATGTTTGTTCAGCTTTTAGTTGGAAATTGTGTTTGCTGCAATTTCAGAGAGAATGCTGTATCTGATGTTCTTCTGCTACAAAGTATCTCCAGCTTTATAAACAGTTAAAATAAAACTTAGTAAAGATTAAAATTGTTATCTGTTAATTGAAAATAATACGAGAGCTTTTTTAAAATTTACTCTTATGAATTCATAAATACTACAGATACGGATGCAACAAAAGTTACCTTTCACCAAATTTTTTTAGCTTCCGTGGAATTTGGAATTGGCTGCTTCTCTTCTTTGGCAGTAGTGAGATTTTCAAAAATATATTTAAAAAACAAATATACATATATTTAGCGTGTGACATTAATTGAACATTTAAAATCTCAAAGGCTATAAAATGTAAGTGAATTTATTAAATAACTGAAATTTCAATTGTACCCTTAACTCAAAGAGAGGTCACAGGTTAACTCTAAAATGAATCCCTCCCCGACACGTGTACATGTCTGAACCCTGGTCTCGTGCATTAGTTAACACCTAAAAACCAGACAAATATAAATGATAAATAGAAAAAGAAAAAAGAAAAAGAAATAAAGACAATGTCTTTTTCCTACAATGCTGAGAGAATTGTCTAAATTGGCCAACAAGAAATAAAAAGCGAAAAAACAAGAACAAAAAAAAGGAAATATACAACTATCCATAATCTCTCCACTTTACGTATCAGATGCTCTTAGATTTATCTAGCGTTTGATTGCTCGAGAACCCATAAGCTCAAATCCGGTATGAATCAATCGATCATGTTAAATTATCCTCAGACTTATTAAGGATTTTCACAATTGTACCAGTCTTTTTTTCTGGGATCTTCACCAAATGTGTAAAGATTGAATCTTTTTATGATTTTATTAAATGGGCCTTTCTCAATTTTGATTATCTCGATCTGTCGATTGGATTCAAATGGGGAGCTGTTGATTCGCATTGATTGTTGATTTTTTTTTTCTTTGATTATTGATGTTCTTTTGGATTGTATTGATGCAGAAAGTTTGATTGTTATTGCTCGGTATTGCTAGTGAGTGAATCAGAGTGTATCCTGCGTTTCTGTTAATCTTGAATTTTGGTTTGTAAATTGTGTTCAAATGTTAGTGAATTTGCATTGATTGAACTTAATTACAAACTAAAGAGTGTTCTTTTATTTATTTGTCTATGTTATTTGTTAATATGGTGTTTGGATATTATTCGGTTTATATAATTGAGACAAGTTGAGAATGTGGGATTATCTTAGTTTTTGTGGGATGGGAGTTGATTGAATTTGGGAAAGTTGCGGTGCAGATTAGGTATGGCATCGATGGTTGCAAAGGCTTGTACCAGTTCTTCCACTCAAATGCCATCCATGATTGTTCAAGAAAAAGGTAGTAGGAATAAGAGAAAATTCCGTGCGGATCCACCCGTAGCTGATCCCAATAAAACTATTCCTTTACCTCCAAATGAATCCACCAGTTTTGAATTCTCGGCTAAGAATTTTGAGATGACTCCAAATCATAGTCATAAAAACGGATGCAATATGTGTTGTGTGAAACGAAATAGTTCCGATGCTTTGAAGCTGGATCTTGGTTTGTCGTGCACGGCGGGAACACCAGAGGCATCATCAGACGATGCTGATTGGAGCGATCTTACTGAATCTCAGCTGGAAGAACTTGTTTTGAGCAATTTGGACACAATTTTCAAAAGTGCTACGAAAAAAATAATTGCTAGTGGTTATAGTGAAGAAATTGCTACTAAGGCTATTTTGAGGTCTGGTCTTTGGTACGGGTGTAAAGACACTGTTTCAAATATAGTGGACAATGCTCTAGCATTGCTTAGAAGTGGCCAAGATATTGAGCCCTCAAGAGATTACTATTTTGCGGATTTGCAAGACATGGAGAAGTATATATTGGCAGAGTTGGTTTGCCTTTTAAGAGAGGTTAGACCTTTCTTTAGCACTGGTGATGCAATGTGGTGTTTGTTGATATGTGATATGAACGTGTCGCATGCATGTGCCATGGACACCGATCATTTTGGTGGTTTTCTTGGTGATTTTGGTTCGAATAAGAATTCCTCGATTTCTGCACAACATCAGTCGAGAACAGAGCCCGTAAGTTCTGGACACAGCTTGCTGCCTAAGGTACCTAACGTACTAGATTCTCCTAACTTAAAGCCAAAGAGTTCTTTTGCTAACGGTGTAGTCCCAGAGAAAGAATGTCAGAACTCCTTATCTGTCTTTAGTGAAAAAGCTTTTAGTGCTGCGGTAATATCTCACACTAAAGTTTCAGATCAGAAATTTGTTGGCTGTAGAAAAGTTAATGGGATTTCTGGGAGGGAGCATGTATTACGTCAGAAATCGACTCACCTTGAGAAACATTACCGTAAATATTGTTCTAAAGGCACGACTAGATCTGGGAAACTTAGTAGTTTTGGTGGTCTAGCCTTAGATAAAAAACTTAAGGCTGTAGCTGATTCTACTGGTCTAAATGCTAAGAACCCCTCCTTCAAGATCGGCAAGGAAGTCACGTTTGATGTGCCTCAGGACAATACGAATCAAAATACTTCAACAAGTAATGAACCAACGTCTGCAGGGCCGACATTTGGTTTAGATACTATTAGTGCACCTCAGTTACCTATAGCTGATACAGAGCTTTCTCTCTCATTACCTGCAAAAAGTATCACTGATCCAATGCCCATCAGCCATAGGAAGGACGAGATGATTATGAAGTTGGTTCCTAGAGTACGCGAATTACAAAATCAGCTCCAAGAATGGACTGAATGGGCAAATCAGAAGGTCATGCAAGCTGCACGTAGACTGAGTAAGGACAAAGCCGAGCTTAAGGCACTTAGGCAAGAGAAGGAAGAAGTTGAGCGGCTCAAGAAAGAAAAGCAAACGTTGGAAGAAAACACCATGAAAAAACTGTCAGAGATGGAAAATGCGTTGCGAAAGGCTAGTGGGCAAGTTGGGCGGGCAAATGCTGCCGTTCGTCGGCTTGATGTTGAGAATGGTGCCTTGAGACAGGAAATGGAAGCTGCAAAATTACGAGCCGCTGAGTCAGCTGCAACCTGCAATGAGGTGTCGAAGCGAGAGAAGAATACACTGATGAAGTTTCAGTCATGGGACAAGCAGAAGGCTATCTTTCTAGATGAGCTTGCAGCTGAAAGACGTAAATTGTCGAAGCTGCAAAATGAACTACAGCAGGCTAAAGATTTAAAAAATCAGTCTGAGGTATGCTTGATTTTAATCTACTTCATCTATTGCATTTTATCTATCTGAACATGAAATTGTTTGTTGAATCTCGGGATTTTGCCTGCTACGATATGTATGTGGTAAAAGAAAATACTGTTACCTCAGTTGTTATGTTGTATGCATATCTATTAGTTTTGAGTAATTCTGTATGTATGTTAAATGTATATTGATATATCCTAGTAACACTAGCATTTGGAATGTTATTGCCTAGACAGATTGGAGGCCTTCTATTTTGATCGGGGCCTTATCTGACTCGCTGATAAGTATCCAACAGAATATTATCAAACCCAAGATTATATATCTTAGTTTGGGTCGTAATTATGAGAGATACTCGTCAATTATCTCGAAAGTATTGAAAAGGGGATAAAAGGAAGAGCTTGTTATGCATCCAAAATTCATCTGTATAACGTGAAAGCCAATTCATGTCTTGATACAATGATTTAAGTTACCTAAAGCTACTGATTAACTATTGTTGATTCTTCAAATACTTTGGTTTCGAAGAATTTAAATTAGCAACAGCTCGCCCATTTGATCTATAAATAGCTCGGTTTTTCTTTTAATAAATTCTGTACGTATAAGATATGCCTAAATTGTAAAAGCTCACAGGCATTAGCATTGTAAACTCTAGCTAGGTACTGAGTATTCTTCACAGAACGAATTTGAGATTTCCACATGAATGTGTGAGAGCATAAAATTTAATCAAAGAATCCCGGTTCCTGATTCATGCATGAGGTTGAATTCTTCATTCTGCAATTGGACTTGCACTTGTGAAGCTTTAGTTTGTATGTCCTTTTGGCCGTTCTTGCAGTCCTTGTGAATTTTTCTTGGTGACTATTAATTTCTTTTATCTTTTTGACAATTTCAGGCCAGAAGGGACCAAGAACAGAACGCGAAGAACGACTTACTTGTACAAGTCTGTTCATTCAAGAAAGAAAGGGAGCAAATTGAAGCATCCACTAAATCCAAGGAAGATACGATCAAACTGAACGCAGAAAACAATCTAAAGAAGTATAAAGATGACATTTTAAGGCTTGAAAAAGAAATATCTCAGCTGAGGTTAAAGACAGACTCATCAAAAATAGCTGCTCTTAAGAGAGGCATAGACGGGAGCTATGCCAGTAAAGTCTCCGACTTTCGAAATACTCCATTCCCAAAAACTTCTGCAGTCTCTGTAAAACGTGAAAGAGAATGCGTGATGTGCCTGTCCGAGGAAATGTCCGTGGTTTTCCTCCCGTGTGCACATCAAGTGGTTTGTAAGATGTGCAACGAGCTCCACGAGAAGCAGGGAATGAAGGACTGCCCTTCATGCAGATGCCCCATTCAGCGACGCGTTTGCGTACGTTATGCTGCCTCTTAAGTTCCTTTTTTTGATTTATTATTTTACAGGTAATGAGATGAGCTTTCTTAATAATGAGTTTGTCAGAATAATTGACAATAAATTGTGGTTTTTAATGATCTCTTTCAAAGTTCAGACAAATGAACTAGCATCTTATGAGTGCAATAGAGAAAAGGTAAAGAAAAAGAAATGAGTGTTTCTGATAAGGGAGTTTGTATTTTTCTGGTTCTCCTTTGAAATAATAAAAGTGTGGTTTTTTTTTTTTTACCTTTCTATTGTCATCATATGCATTTGCTTGTAGAGCTTATTAGGCTTTAGATTCAACTTTGGTTACTTATTTTGTATTATGCATATCTTCTTGTTTCTGATCTTAGAACTAAAATTTCTTGACGTTTTTATAAGAACATTACAATCTCTAACTCAAAAAATTCGAAATTATAAGACATTTTTATAAGTTTATTGCATATTTTGATTACATCAAAACGAAAAGAATCTTGAAAAATTTATGCGATCTCTTTGCACTGTCCGTTATATTCTTATAACAGAACTTGTAATACTTTTGTACTTTTTGTAAGGTAACTGAACTTTTAATATCACGTACGCAACTTGAGATGTCCAAAATAAATCTGAACCTCAATAATAATATTTACTTCATATCACAAATTTTTTAATCACCACAAAATAATAATAGTAACACTCATTTTAGTTTTTTAAAGTAAGAATCACCCGCGAACAATCAACAGTTCTCATACACGTAAAACGACGTCGTAGATTTGCGTCATTCAAACTTCAAAATTAGGGCAAATTAAAAATCCGCCATCATAAACCCTAATAATCGAATGGAGATCGAAAAAGATAACAAGTACGAGAGCTACGTGTTGGTCCACAACATAGCGAAGCGCCACAACGTCGGAACACTCGCTCGCAGCGCCACCGCTTTTGGAGTGGCGGAAGTAATTTTGGTCGGGCGGCGTGATTTCAACGCTTTTGGTAGCCATGGATCGACATCGCACATTCGATTCCGACATTTTCACTCTCTCTCTCTAGCCCGTACGTATCTCAAGGTGTGTGTGTTTGTATGATTTTGTATCTGTTGTGCAATTGTCTAGGGTTTTAATTAGTCTAGGGCTTGTTAATGAAATTGGGGGTTAGTTTAATAAATTAGTTGAACTATTTGATAAGTTTATTAGATTACTAATCGAGACAATATTTTTTTGTGGTAGGTGTGCTTATAGAGTGTTATTTTGCAAGTAAAAGTTTTTTCTTTAATTTGTTTTATTGGCTGTTGTGAGAGATTTGAAGTGCAATTTGAATTGTTTAATGGTAAATCTTGATAATGTGTTGATTCTCGTGGCTTAATGGGTGAGATAGAGATGGATTTTGTATTGTGTATGATTTTTTTTGTCTGTGATGTTTGCACTTATCAGGAAAAGGACTGTGACATTTGTGGAGTTGAGATTACGGATGATGCTGCAGCAGTAAACGAGCATCCATTCAGGAGGAGCACTGCGTTTCTTCTGGGTAATGAGGTTGGACGCTCAACTTTGATTCCCTCGTTTGTTAAATTTCGATTCAAAAAACATAGCTTTACTTACTTAAGTATTTTTAAGGATCTGCGTGTTTGGTTAGGAGATGAATTGCGTGTCTGCATCTTTTTATATGTAAATTTTAATTCGATACATATTTTCTCTAGTTATTTCTCTTTTTCCCCGCTTAGAATAAATTGACTTGAAGTCAATCAACTGAAACTTTTACTTGCAATAGATTGTATATGTTGAACTTAGGGTGCCAGTGGAATTTCTGTGACAGGGCACAGGGCTTTCTGCTAAGGAGTGTGAGATATGTGACTTCTTCGTTTATATTCCACAATATGGTGGTGGCACTGCTTCATTGAATGTTACTGTAGCAGCTTCCATCGTCCTACATCATTTTGGAGGTAGGTGATCACTGATTCCCCCAAGCTTATCGTGTGTGTGTTTTATGCTTCCTCTGCTGCTGGTGTTCTCTATTAGCATGGCCCTTGCTAGGTGCAAATTTGAACCGTCTTTGCTAATTCATCATGCTGCATTTAGTTCAGTATTACTGTTCGTTTTTCAGTATCGTATTGCTCTATCCAAAATATATGGTTCTTAGAAACACCTTTGTTCGTTCTACTTTAGTTTTACTGTGGTAGTGTATTCTGTATTGCAGAATCGATAAACTTCTTGAAGCTGCAGCAGGATTCTGTTTATGCACTCCCATGCTGCGACTAATATAAGATGGATGTATATATTATGACAACCTTTGAAAGCCAATAGAGCTAACTGCAACTTTGACATATCTAACCTTGCATGTTTCAGGTTATTGACATCATACTGTTTTTTTCTGGAGGGGGGGTGGGGGGCGCTATGGAGCGACCTTCTGTTATATTGTATGAAAGGTTGATATGGCCCTCGATAATGCAAATCCCGGGTTTTGGAAGTTTGTTCATAAATGAACTGTATACTATCCCGATAAACTCATCATGTGTGTAAAAAACAAACATCACGCCCCCTCCCCCATCCATGAGTTAACAGTCGAGATACCCTAACTCAAACAGAAAAGAAGAAACACAAACGTACACAAGTATGTATTTAGACTTGTATAATACAGATCAAACATGGAGTGGTTCAAGTCGTGAAGGTTTACTAGTACCTTGGCTTTTATCTACCGTGGTCATCAGGCGGATTGAACTCCTTCGTAATTCTTTATTACCTTGTATTGGCCTTAATCTTTGTGAACTAGAGCTGCAAATCTTCTATTCTCTATGTTGTTAAAATTGTTTCTTCCGACATATTTATCATTCAAAAATGAATGCAGTATGGGCAGGATTTTCAGAGAGAACCCGTGAAGGCAACAAGTTTGTTGTGGCCGAAAGATCTGCTAACCGGACGAAGAGAAACTTCTGTGCAGAAACAGCAGAATCTATTGCAGAGGAGCGGAAACTGAAAAAGGAAAATGCTTTAAATGGCTTTTTCGACGGGCCTGGACAAGATGAAGCACCTTCGAGTCTTTTGGATGCATTATTTATTTCATAGAAGGGAATATCAGATATCCACTCTTGAGGATTCTGACTTGTGCAAGTTCAAATTTTGTAGACAAATTCATACAGTTAATTCCATTAGATATAGCATAAGAGTTTGACTGGTGCACTTTTAGTTATTCTGTTTTATTTGGCCTTCGAGCATTTTTAAGTTGTAAGTTCCAATTTGAGTTGGAGATCCGAATTATGCTTGAAGAGAAGTCATGTAATCTCAGTATTCTGGATAGTTGTTAGATACAGAAACAACTATTGTAATATGGATTTTTTGTCAATGAAGGTGTCAAAGTTGATCAATCATCTGTGGTATTTTATGCTATAGTTATGTACAAAGATGGCTGCATCATTGCTAGGATGCTTAAAAATATTGTTGAACAGGTACAAATGTAATTGCTTCCTTGAACTTTGCAGTGAGGATCTTAAACCTTTTATTTTATCAGGAACTTAGACAAGATTCGTGGTTAAATAGCTTTTTCTTGCTTTTTTCCCGTAATAATTGCCACGTCATTTTGTGTTCGGAGCAAACTACCACCCTGTCACCATACGTCCAATAACATCTTATAGCAATGATTTCTAGAGTGTTTAGTTGGCTGTTTCTGCTCAAGATATGTTATTGTATAATTGCAGTACATTTTTCTAAATTTTATGACAATTTACAATTTACGGTGTTATGGATAACATCACACTCAAAAATACACGTTTCACCTTAAAACTTCCACAATACATGCTTAGCATCTTCTTTCTTGATTTGCCCTCCAAAAAAGAAGCATGCAGCAAATGTACAAATCCCTTAAAACCTTATTCATCACCAAAACATTCCAATAATATATTTAATTTCGGATAAGTTATAGAAGTTCTTAAGTTGATATTGAAGCCTGAGTTGATGTCTGGCTCGAAGGGTACCCTATTCCATGGCGAGTATTAGGGAACATAACAAAGACAGAGCCGGAAACCGCTCCAATAACCGGTGGCATCGCCATCAGTAGCATCTTCTGTGTCGACTCAAATGACGGATAAAAGCACTCAACCGAGTTGGGGTCCAAAAGGGCCACGACAGCAAACACGATTAACGAAAAAAAGGCGTGGACAAAGTCACCGAATCGAAGTTTGTACGAGGATAAGTCTTGTGTTGAGGGATAACTAGAAGTAGGCCAAAGACCCTTTGTTGTTGCAATGCCATAATGAATGTTGCCCTCGGTGTCGGTATAGCTATCAGTAAACGAGGCGAATGAGCACGAAAAGCCACAAACGGCAATCAAAATGGCGGACAAGTACTTGTTCATGGTGTTGCACTGGCCATTGTTGGTTAGAACAGGGTTGAGGAACTGGAACATGAAGACTGTGCCTGTTGGGAGGAGTTTGATGAGGTTCCCGATGCCGGCTAATGTTGTTTGTCCCATGGATGAGTTGCCAGTTTTTGACGACATTTTGAGTGCCTGTAATATTGTGTGTGCTTTTTCAAGTGTTTATGTTGGCTTTTTGCATTGTTGAGTGGGTTCTGGGCTTGGATATATGGTTTCAAGGAGGGTGGGGGGAGGGGGGAGGGGAGATTACTTCAAAGTAACAAGTTTTGAGCTTAGGGTACAAGAGTTAGATAGTTTTGCTTTTACTCTTCGGAAGAATGGCCAGTTTATGTTTCCATTTTGGTAGTATTTGCCATAAATTTATTAGATCCACTCTTTAAGTTTCAAGTTGAGAAATATTATAGTGGATGTTTGCTATAATTTTAAGTTTACAAATGCCAAGTTTCTGGTCTTGCTATCTTTATCCCGTGCATTAGGTTTGTGCTAGACACACTAACCTAGTATAATTTGTCAAACGACTTTGTTTTAAGATATTATATTTAGTTCGAGAGTTTACTTAATGCGTACTCGCACCCTCAGAGTAGAGGCTACAAGTTCCCCATGTAAAAATAAATTGTGTTTTGTGAGTTATATTTCTGTAAATCTAGTATATGGAAAACTATAGACTTTTTGTCACAAATATAGGATGTTATATATATATAAATTGTAGACCAGTATTTTAGAAAAAATTCACACACCCACTTTGTGTGTCCATCCTTAAGTTAGCTAAATATTTAGTTATTTACATCGTTGTAATATTCTCAAGTTAATATTTTCTTTCCTTGTGAAAAATATAGGTTTGTTGTACCTAGTGGCCAACCACAACTATCTTGAGACGAGAAGCTCGATTGTCTGGCCATTTTGTTGTGGCCCTCTCTTATCGCCTCCATTTTAATATGGCACATATGGCTTAATTAAGAGTAACTCTGATTTATTCGTCGAAAATTTCAAAGCTAATCACTTACATATAATTCGTACTTTGCACGAGGGTGGGTACCTTACTTTGATGAAATCAATTAATACATAGATTGTTTGATCATGAACAATCTCATTGTTTGATTGTTGGATTATGCAACTTCTGAATTGTCCTTGAGACTTAGCATTAGAGGACCTGCGCCACAAAAATCTATGATTTAGTCTTATCGAATGCATGTCATCTCTAACTAAACTTGAGAAAATTTCTTAGAAGAACCCAATTCAACATCACGTGCTATATCCATCTAACAGTGTACAGTGTACTCATGCCAAAGCTCATCATTTTTTGGAGCTCTGACACTTGAGAAAATCTGGAACACCAGAAGGTTATGGGTATATACCATATAAGAACGTGTAATATACCATTGTTTTGGTTGTATTCGGGCTCCTTTTTATTGGAATAAATCATTTATTATATGCAAATGAAAGCAAGAGTTAAATTTGTCATTTACGAAACTTATAAATAGTTATCTAATTCCATGGCTCAAGATGGAAGATTTAGAGAAGCTACTGCAAAACTCCAATCAGGGTAATTAGACTAATTCTTCCCTAAATGTAATTAAATTATCGACCGAGAGACTGTTAACCAGATCACCAATTAGATAACATTTATTGCCAAACAATTATAAAACTAATCACAAAAATAATGTAGAAGTTTTTACATTATCTATGTTTTGTTGTGACTATTGAAGTTTCACAAATCCAACTTATGTCTCTCAAATTTTTTAAAAAAAGAAAAAGAAAAGAAAAGGACCCTCCGACATATGAATATATTTTGTTTTATAGTAACTTGTGCATTATGAGAGGAATCTAATAGGGAGGGTCCAACTGATATCTAATAATTCAAGTGGTACATAGCAATTCAATTTCTGGTGGGGTATGTAGACTTTATTAAAAGAAAAAGAAAAGTCGTGTTTATTAGGTCATGTTTTTGGCAGGACTAAAGTTGTGGTAGAAAAAGTTGAAACGGACATTTCCTGCTCTGGCTGTCATACCCCTCACCCACCACCAACCCCACCCCAATTGCCAAGACCACTTCTTTCATTTATTTTACATCCATGAATTTTAATTATGATGCAACTCATATTTTTTATATTTAGATAATTGTAAATACAGTTTTTCCTTGTATTCACCCCGAGCCAAAATGATTCTATGATGTTATTCGCTGTAAGTACAGTTATTCCATTTTCCATCCCCACCCATAGGTGATACTGATTATTCAACATAATGCAATGCAATTCTTCAGTAGATACTCTTATATTCCTTTTCCTATCCCCAAGCCAGAATTGGTCATTTGACATAGTCCAATGGAGTTTTTTCCTGCGAACACAACTTATATATAAAATTATAAATAATACGTCACGACTCAGGATTATAAATATTAAGTTGCTTAAGTTTTTTAGACTCCATTCCAAAATAGTAATACCAATTTTGCTGTAATCACACGCTATTGAAAAGGATTCCAACTCTTGATGCTAAATGTACTGAGTCAACTCTTTGAAAACAAAAATTGTATTCAGTTAACAGCTGTGTATCACACATAAGTTGATTCCTCCTTTGAGTAGCAGAAAATCCTAACTTTGCTTTGTTATTAAAACAAGGATTATTTATCATAAAAATATCTTTATGTTCTCTAATTAAATATCTTAACCACAATAACAATACCTACAAAATTCAACAGCCAAGAAAGAAACCAACCCACATCTTCCTCCGCACCTTCATTTTCGCCACCACGACCACCCAACCCTACCACCACACGACCCTGAGAATCAATTTTTCTAGCCGTTCACTCGAAAAAAACCTTACCATCCAGTTAACAAAAGATCTTGAATTTCAGATCGAAAAATTAGCAAAAGATCTTGAACTTCGAATCGAAATCGGAACTTAATCCCTTGCTTCAATCACAACCAGGGCAGCTAACAGAAACATACATCAAACGATTGACAAAAAAGGAACAGAACAAAATCCAACAGAAAAGAGAAACTAAAAGAACACAAAAACAAACCATAAACCAACAACTCTTTCATTAAAACTCAGACTTGATTCTACATAATCTTATTCATACTTGTACTACTGATAAAACTCCCATTGATGATAACTTATACAAATCACCATCGACACCATACAACTTACTTAGTAACTGACCACCTATAGATAGATACAATTACCACACCATTAACAAATTACTCTTAACTACCCTTCACCAAATTTAACCCAAACCCAACTACCCAAATCTTGATTCTCTTTACAGACCCGACCCTTAAAACTGAATTACAAACTGATTAACCCACCCACATATAATTAACACCAGTATCTGTATACATAGATACAACACACCAGTCACCCACAAAACTAAAATTAAACCAACCTAGATTCATATAAACTAGGCTTAACAGACACTTAATTTAAAATCGCTACTCATTTACGCTGCAAATTCCTCTCCAAACGAAACCCCAATTTATACCGTATTGTGAAAAAATATCTACGGTTGGGATCGCCGGATCGGAAAATCAGAGCCTAAGAAAGCGAAATTCCTCCTGATCTCTTCGTAAATCTTCGACGAAACTACTCGAGACGAAGCAAACGCCTCAGATCTCTCGTAGCCGAATCGTCGAACGGCTTCTCGATCTCAATCTTCTTGCTGAAAAACGACGGCAGCGGCACCGATTTGGGCGACGGAGACGTGAAGAACGCGGATCCGGCGTACATATCGGCCGGCTGAGATTTCACCTTCACGTGACGGATCTGCCTCGGCGCCATCTCCGGCGAGTCAGGACCGATCCTTCCGTTGCCTGTGACCGCCAGATCGTCGATCGGTTTCCGAATCGGCGACTTAGGGTTAGGGTTTGCTCCTTTGATTTTCGACGTGAGCGAATCTAGCGATTCTCCTCTCCTCAACAGCGTCACTTTCCCCATCGGCGGAGGAGATCCGGCGCCGGCGGAGGAGGTGGTGGTGGTGACATCATCCTTCTTATTCGTTTTCTTCGCCTCGACGAATCTCTTGTTGTTTGGAGAAGTCTTCTTGTTGTGGCTGTTGTTGTTGTTGTGTGGCCTCCGATTAACGACTACGTTAGTTAGGTTTCCGTTGGCCGGAAAATTCCTCCGGCGGTGAAACGACGGCGGCGCGCGGAGCCTCTCGGCGAACAGATCTCGCGGCAACAAAACCTCCGTTCCCATTTCTCAAGCCCTAATTTTAATTTTGAAACACTAAAAAATTGAAACACTAAAAAAAATATTAACCGAGAAATGGAGGAGATTTTTTAAGTGAAAGTATGAGAGAGGCAAAATTAGATGAGAAAATATTTTTCCTCTTGATTTTGTTTTGAAAACCTACAGTTGAATTTATGAGGTGAAACGTATTTTGTGATAATGGTGAACGAAGAGTGTTTTGGATTGTTATATAGAAGGATTGAGTAGTGTGCTTCGCACCGCCCTTCGTTGTGACGCGTGAACAATTATTAAAAAAAAATAATAATACTTTTATTTTTGTTAATTATTTTTAAAAAAGGAAAATAGGGCCGCCGAGTTTGATCAGGGTCTGACTAGACCGTGTCGTGGTTATCGAAAACAAACGGCGTTAGGTCTTGCCGTTAGTCGTGAAGGGCCTAACCGCCTATTACATAGGTTATTGTCTTGACGGAGAACTGTTGGGGTTTTGCTAGTTTATTTTTGGTAATTTTAATTGTTGTGGAGAGTGAATAGGGACCGTAAGATACGCAAGATTTTGTTTTATCTGTATTGTATTGTATTGGGTTTGTGGATTGTGCTTTACTTACTTAGGGTAACTCCTTTTTTTTATGGAACTTAGGGTAACTCCTTCCTTATCTATGAATTGGTCTTTTGCCACGTTCTAGGTAGTTCTAATTGCCCTAAACTTCGCAAGATTATTAGAAGTGGGTGTAAGGTTTTGAGCATATACAATTTTTTATTTTATTTTAATTACTGATACAGAGAATTTGAAGTACGACATTGAAAATTGTTATGTAATTTACATTTTCATCACCGGTAACACTAAGATCAATTTAATATTCCAACTAAAAATAGTTACTAAGATCTATTAGTTAATAAAAAATATTTACCTTTTCATGAATTGGATAGTTACTAATGTCTATTAGTTAATAAAAAATATCTATGAATTGGATCATAGTTAATAAGTATAAAAATAGTTACATTTTTTTTATTAATCTATTAGTTTAGATATTTGTATATGACAAAATTATAAAAGCTCTTAATTTATATTAAAGCATCCCGTTTAAGTTTATCTATAACATCCCTCCCATGATTCAAGTAATAAAGGGTACTTTAGTCTTTAAAAGAAATGTCAAAAGCTGGGTCATATTGACCAAGGGTGAAATAGGAATTTCATTAAAAATTATGGCTCGATTTGTGACATTTTTAAGGGGAGGGGGTCAAGTTGATATGTCACTAGTCACTACAAACCTGAGGGTGTATCTGATATTAGCGAGACCTTAGGGGTGTCTCTGATATCTCATCAAATCTCAAGGGGTGTCACTGATATTATCCTAAATATTATTATTTTTCAGTATTTACGACATATAAGTAATTGTTTTTAATCATAAAAATGTAACTTTATTACTAGAGTTGGTCCTTAATCCTTCGAACTCCATGAATCTGCTGATGGTAAACAAAATTGTGTAATTTGATGTTGATCTTTTTCATCAAAAAAAAAAATTGAAGTTGGAATGTGGAGAAAGAATTGACCAAGTCCCAACGCATTATCTCAGTTACCGAATAAAATAATACATAATTAATGATGTACATGAACGGCCAGAAGAAGAGTAGGCCAACCACCTTTACTTCAAGTATGATAACAATTTTTATTTTTTTTATTGCAATAAATATGATGTATATCAGTATATGTCATTTTTCCTATATAAAGATAATGATATCTGACAAAATAGATTTGTAAATTTTCGGAGTGAAAGAGGATTAGATCGGTGAGTGCGAGAGTCGTAACATTCTTTATTAAATGGCATATACCTGTTTCAAAGTTTAGCGTTACCTATGTGACAATAAACGTGACAACGTTAATTTCTTCTAGAACTTAGATAATCACCGATAAACTTTGTAAATTTCACAAAGTAGGACACTTTTTAAAATCTAAAATAAATCTTACATTAACACTTGTGAGATTAGAGTCACTAGACTTAATTATCTGGAGATATGTGCAAACCTTAAACAATTTATTTTTAATATTTAAGATGACTTAAATAGGCTAAATCTTTTACAATCCAAATAAGAAAGATAACAACCAAAAAAAGAAAAGAGAATGTCAGGCTAATTAAGGTTTTGTTCTATATCAGATAAAAACAATAAAAGAATTTCTTGATATATAATATACACATGTACGTGAATATAAGTATGTACGTACTATATCTTTTATATTGGCCAAGGGGGCATTCTTATAGTATTGCAATCGGCAATGTTATATCAATATGAAGTTGACTTTACATCAACAAGACGCAATGAATTGGCGATTTAACTTATGTGTATCCCTAAATGAATTCTCTGTATTGGAGTTTTTTTTTTTTTTTTTTTTTGACTGATAATATATTGTGAATCATTTATATATGACCCACCAAATAAATGGTCGGGATTTCTCGAATACTTTGACTCTGAAAGCTCAAATATTATCCAGTCACCATAGGGATAATTAAGTACTTAATCTTTTGTTTGACCTTAGTGTTATGCTTCTCCAAGTTAACAGCCTATATATATGTTTGCTGCAAGAATAATCAACACATTGTATTTTATTATTTAATAGTACATATCTCCGTTAATTTTGTTTTTCATTCATAACCAAAGCACCAAATATTCCGGCATCCATTATTATATTGTAGGTTCCATCATTCAGACTGGACACCAACTGGCCATTCAAATTAACATCTATTTCAAAGACAGTTTCTTTTATAAAACCCCAGTTGCAGATATTTTATTAATTTCAAAACCTAATCATTAAAGATAAAAAAAATATAATCAATCATAAAGAAACATGATTGAAACAGACAGCATGCCTTATGTCATTACATTTTTTTTTTCATTTTATTGATAAGGGTGTTACGACTTACGAAGAGTTTATAAGACCAGTTTCTTCACTATTTTTGATTAAAAGCTACTTTTGTACTAAATGACTAGAGTGTTTGTAAATGTTTCAGAAAATTTACTTTAAATATGGTTTAAGTGTTTGTTTATTTGATGTGAAGTATATATATTTTTCTTTCTTTCAAAAGACTCTCTAAAACATCATATCGACAAACACATTTGAGAAACGCTACGTACCCAACTTCTATAACTTGTAATTGTTTTACAAGTACTTCTAAGATGAAAACAAGCCAAGTCAACATTGTAAATATTAAAAAAATTGTTTATGTAAGCCCAAAAGCTAATACGTTGTTATCCTAATAGTTTGCATATACCACCAAATAATCTTGTGATATTAGCTTAAACTTGTAATTATTGATTGTCGGTCAAGGGATTCTTACATGTGTTTACTCAAGATTAAGTGAACATGTCACTTTATTTATTTTTTTAATTATGTAATATATAGCCGACACCTTACCTAAACCTTGGCATTTAAATATGACCCATGCTTCTTTCTTGTAACAGACACAATGACAATACAACTGGCTTTTCCCTATTTGAGAATTTTGTGTCACCTATCTTTTACTCCTGCATATTACAAGGCTAACCTTCCGTATGAGTTAACGTATAGATTTAATAGCAAGATGGGAAATGTCGCAGTAGAACGACACTAACATTTTTGGACTTAAAATTGCGTTTGAATCTAACTTGAGGCTATGACTCGTTCACAAAAAACTCAATCTAGATTGATTTAAACCATTCAATACTTATAGACATATTTTGAGTCGAACAACCCCCCCCCCCCCCCTATGTCCCTATAACTCCTGGTCCTTCTTTACGAGTAAATAACCGACATGCAATTAACGTCAATCAGACAAATTACAGTAAATAAATTTATTGCATACACAAATACTAGAAGGCTTAAAATAAAAGTAAGAGTAAATTCTCGCGGAGATCGATCTTAAGACTAATAGAAAGAATTCCATCTCTTTAACCAACCATGCTACTCTTGTCGGCTAAAAGCTATATTGCACGATATCTGATACAATGTCTGATACATATCGAATATCAGTACTTTTGGGATGCTCATCTGCTACATGTTGGATGCGCCACATGACTTTCATTATATACTTAAAAATAAAAATATTACAGATACCATGTCAAAAACCTGTGAATGAAGTGCCCTATCGTATTCAACCCATCTCAAACCTCTATTTCATATTAAATCTAATGATAAAAACTTAGTGTAACAAAATATATAAAAAGGATAAATTACGATATTTTTTTACATTAATTAGACGCAATACATAATTTTTTTTTATTTTATTAGGATTTGTAAGTATAATGCTAAAAATACTACTTTGTCTATTCTAATCATATAATACACTTAAATGTACTTTTTTGTAACATATGAACACTAGCGTTTGTGTGTGTGCATATATATATATATATATATATATATATATATATATATATATATATATGTGCGCGCGCGTATGCATTGTCATGCTTATTGTACTGGAGATTTACAAAGATGTGTGCTGATGTCCCCTTACATTGTGTTTGGGTCTTCGATTGTATTTGTATTCGTGCAATTGCAACAGTGATTACAAATTTCATTTTATCGAATAGCAAGTGATCATAACATGTGTATTTAGACACAATACTATTATTTCCTACCAAAGGAAGAAATTTCGGGTAAAATATCCACTTCATCAGTCGTCAAAATATCTTCTTTCATTTGATGTTTTTGACTAAATTCTGTGTACCGTAAAGTATATTAAGTTGTGGAGTGATGCGACATGATACAAGTCAGTTTACCTAATATTTGGCTTATAAAAAGAATATCATAAAATTAAAGGAGCTTTTCATGTTGCTATAAGAATTATTTATTGAAGATGTGGGGTCAAAAGGTAAAAGTACTAAACCCTTTTTAAAGCAATGAATTTCAAGAGGAGAAATAAAGTTAATAGTCCCAAATCCCACTTTTTTTAAACTAATACCTTGGGAAGGGTTAATGAAGACATTTTCCTCAAAAAATACAAAGTTAAATATTTTACACTTATCATGATTAATCAAGAATGAAGAAAATGAGATTTGCCATTGTTCTTGCAGATTTTTGCTTGAGTGGTAATCCCAATAATTTTTACTTTTTATCAACTACCATCATATAGCGGAAACAACAAATCCGCCACATTTTATTATGTAGACAACCAAATTGAAAAGAGTGTTTTTGTATGGAACTTGAGCCAAAATTCAAGTAGCTTGATTTTATTTTCAGCCGTATTGGTTGTCACCTTGAAGTTTAACTTCTGCAAGAATAAGATTGAATATTCAATATGAGAACACAAAAAATTATACTACCCCATAGGATGGGCTAAGTTTGAGATTTCGGCTTTTGCAGGGTCCCTTTTTAATCTAGGCCCATTTAAAACACTTCCATTTTGTCTTCGCAAATCTTATTCTTATTTTTCCTTTTATAAATAATAAAAGTCAGCTCCTATTTGTCACCTTATGTAGAATAAATATTTTCAACATTCAAAGAAGTATGAAATAGTTGCATGTGATTAGAAAATATTAGCTCCACATTATGTCCCGTTCAAAAAGTTTTACATGTGTAAATTCAAGCGTGCAGTTAATCAATGGGTTCGTTGCGAAAATCCCTCTTGTAATTTTAATTCTCTTGCATGCTATCGGGTTTACACTTTACAATGACTTCATGTTTTGGCTCTATAACTTTGTTATGGAAATTTAATGTCGTTTCGTTTTCTATATTATCATTGTATTTATTATAAATTCATTTGCACACTACAAAATAAATGTACTTATCTAACATCGTGTTACCAATAAAACGCGACACTTTGACCCAAGTGCCGAGTTTGTAAATAAAGTCAGCACCCGATTTTTTTGCAATGAAATCTTGCATAAAATAAGGAGATACAATAATGCCAAGGGCCTAGTATTCCCCATAATTTTTTCATCTCTCATTTTGTCTTTCTGAATTAATTAATTTTTTTTTGTAGAACGACCCCTCAGGCTGGTTCCTGAGGCACCTTGAATTTTGTTGTCTCTGGAACCATGGAAAATCCATTCATGTTGCCACGGTAAAATCTCATTAATTATCTTTTGTGTTTTCGTTTTGTACAAATTTTACATGTACATTGTCGGTTATTTGCAAGAACATTGGCCATGTAAGAACCTTTTAATTAGCTGGCAAATTCATGTGATAAGGTTCCTAATTGTTCCATGCATGCTAGCATTTATCCCTTGCAAGTTTTCTTCATTATATATAGCTATCTTATGTTTCACATAATAATTGCGAGATAAGTATTAATTTCTTGTGGAATTTCTAGAGAAATGGAGTAGTACATGAATTCAAAATGTGAATTTTCATGCACAAGATAGCAATATGATTGAAAAATTGATTTATTGAACATATTTTTGTATTGCAATACACCAATTAAAGGGAATGAAATACTCCATATATAATCAATCACGTATCATGCACACTAAGAAATTGACTCTTTCTCACGTTGCATAAACTTGGATTTTATGACGTGGGAACATGTAGCCACTACCTTTAAGGTGTGCACGGGGTAAACCCCAGGGCTAGACGTAGTAGTTCATTTACAAAGCCAGCCGATAAAACTTGATGTGACAGGCACATGCATAGATAGAATTAAATTGCTCCCTGTAGGAATCGAACTTAAAACCAAGGGAAAGAAATTCACCTCTTTATCCAACTAGGCACCCTTACACGCGCATAAACTTGCTCTGGGTGAAATCTGCGTAATGTTTCCTTTTTTAAATGCCTTTGGAATGTACGTATACTTGTACTTCTGTTATTACATGTATTTGATGATCTCTTATGATTATATTGAATTTGGTATACAATTGAACAGTTCTTTCCATTTTTAATATCTCAGTTGTTTGTATATCAAATGCACTTGTTAACTTAGATTTCTTATATATTTCTCTAACAGCTTCTAAAATTACAGTGAAAAGGGGAAAGCATGTAATGCTGCTGAACAAAGTTCAGATGGACATCGATTCTTTATGAAACAGAAAATGCTTTCTTCTGCTGCATCAATCTCTCTTTCTGCTGAAGGTAACACTTTTCTTAGTCTTTTTCCAAACATTAAACACAACAGATTCTGATCTAAAAGCCTCTGTCTTATATAGAACTGAGATCATTGACCATGCATGAGAACATCACAGTCGAAGAATGTCCACCTCGACTAGAAAATCAAGAAGAAGATAAGCCAGAGGCCTCAGCCAGTACTTCTAGTAAAGATCCTAAAGCAAATGGAAAGTCCGATTCTCAATGGAAAGGATTCCTACGTAAACTGTCAAAGGGACCGATATCTCAATTTCAAACGTTTCATCCCACATTACCTCATCTTTCTTCGATTAGAAAATTTTCAAGGAGAAGAAGCGTTCGAACGACACAGAGCTTGCCATCACTTCCTCCACATTTAGAAACAGACTTGTTTTATTACTTTGAAAATTCATGGAGAAACTTCACTTTATCTGAGCTTAGTGGAGCAACCAATGACTTTAACCAAGGTTCGCGATAAATGTTTAGAAGTTTTTCATTTGAATTGTACTCATGTTTTCATGGGATTTCATTTTTTTCTTTAGAAAACTTGATTGGAGTTGGGGGTTATTCCGAAGTTTATAAAGGACATTTGGCAGACGGACAGTTAGTAGCCATTAAGAGGTTGATCCGAGGATCACAAGAGGAGATGACATCAGACTATTTATCAGAGCTTGGAATATTAGTACACGTGAATCATCCGAATATTGCGAGTGTTATTGGTTATGGAGTTGAAGGAGGGATGCATCTCGTTCTTCCTCTGTCGCCTAACGGGAGTTTGGCATCTTTGCTAAATGGTTTGTTTCTCCTACTTCTTTATATCAGAGCAACTTTGTAATTTGATCAAAACTCAGGGGGTGCAAAGCTAACTCTCTCTTAACCTTTGCTGATCAGGAAACAAGGACATATTAGTATGGAGCTCGAGGTACAACATTTCTATAGGCATCGCCTCTGGTCTTTCGTATTTGCACGAGGGGTGTCACCGTAGAATTATTCACAGAGACATCAAGTCTGCAAATGTTTTGCTAACTGAAGATTTTGAACCTCAGGTAAATACACATAGACAGTAAAATCTCACAAGGGCTAAAGAGTTTCGTTAAAAGATCACGCATTAACATATGTAACTTATTAATAATAACAAGTCACATTAGCCCACATATATTGCTCTATTAACGTTCTTCGCCATTGATGCTTAATATTTAATCCATTTAGTGCAGATTTCGGATTTTGGGCTTGCAAAGTGGCTTCCAGATCAATGGAGTCACATAACAGTTTCACAGGTTGAAGGCACATTTGGGTGTGTGACCATATTATATTTTTAAGAAAAGAATCCTACTATCGTCACCTTGTTAATACTTTCATTACAATGTTACAAATATAGTCCTTTTCTGCTAATGACAGTTATCTCCCTCCCGAGTTTTTCATGCATGGCACGGTTGATGAAAAGACCGACGTTTATGCATTTGGGGTGCTATTGTTGGAGCTCATTAGTGGCCGTCCTGCTCTAGACGAGGCCCATAATAGCGTTCTGATGTGGGTAGGTTAACTAAAGATCTAGTTAAGATGTATAAAGAAAGAATGATTGTGATTCTGTGAGGTTAATATGCTTATATTTGATTGAAATTTTGCAGGCCAAACCTCTGCTAATTAGCAAAAGTATTGCAGAACTGGCTGATCCATCGCTGGATGATGATTACGACTGGGAACAGATGAATCGTGTGGTTATGGTAGCTTCGTTATGCATACATATAAATCCAGCTGAACGGCCTAAAATGAGCCAGGTGCGCTCATTTACTTCAAAATCTCTCTTTCCAATTCATTTTTTTCTAATACTAAATAACCATTACATTTGACAGCCAGTGCAATATAGTAACATGTGACATGTAACTTGAATTAAGTTTGCTCTTCCATTTTTGTCGACTGATTTTGATGTCGAATGATCTTTGTGTACTTTTTGCAGGTTGTGAAGATGTTAAAAGGGGAAGAAGGAATGATGCAGAACAAGAAAATGTTCCAAAAGAGACCTCCACTAAGGAGGACATGCCCTTTGGAACTGATAAGTGAAGAAGAAAGTAACACGGATAAATGTAATAGCGATAGAAATGGTGGTGACGACGAAAACTCAGATGGCTCCATCGATTTGACATGAGAGCCAGAACGTTTATGTATATCTTTCTTCAAGTTCGAATCAATCGAAGTGTTTGATAGCGCTTTCTTCCGAGTTTTGGCTTGTAACATGCAAGTTAGAGTTCGATGACTTGCTTTTTTTAGATCAAAGGAAGAGATGTAGTTAAAGGGAACACATTAATTCCCTCCTTTTTTTTCTCCCTTTTCTTTTTTCTTTTGTTTCGTTTTCTTCTTTTCATTTTGTTCGTTTTCTGTTTTATTTTACGAGCATACACATAAGGCTGCATTTCAATTTTTTTTCTCAATACTCCAAGTAAATAGTTTCGGACATGTTTCTGATTTTTTTTTTTTTCTTTTTTTTTTCAGTTCAAGTATTCTTAGATTTAGTTAAACAGAATGAACTCTGATCACCTGAATATCCTTTTGAAAATATGAGGTGATCATCCTACCAAATGTTGTATTTGGACCGCTTTGCCCATGAACCGTGAGGTCCGTGGCATTGTACGTGCATTCTTCTCACAATGTTTTATCTATGTTAGACACATGCAGATACGACAATACAAATACAATATAATACATATTTTTTTAAAAAAAAATGGTATACATAGTGTTGGAGAATATTTGAAATTAAAAATGGTATCGGAGACCATTTTGAAATTGGTGTAGACCAATTTAGTGTGGGATATAAATTTGTATTGAAGACCAATTTAGTTGGTGTTTAAAGACCTATTTAGTGGGTGCTTAAAATCCCATAATTGTAAAAATGTTACAAGAGAAAATTGATTGTCTTGTAATGGTGAAATGAATTCTCCTTTGAATGAGTGTAATGGCTCTCTCTTTTTGAAGCCTCTAAATAGAGCTCTATAGGCTTGTGAAAATTCATCCAACAACAAAGTTTTTTTTTCTACATTCTCTCATAGCATTAGCATTCTTTTAGAGTTCATGAAAATATTACTAGAGTTCGAACGAGGGGCGAGCTTCTGCTTCAAAGCTGGTCTAAGCGATAGACGTTATATCTTGGAGGTCAGTGTCCACGGGAGGGCTCGAAGCTAAAGACCGGACATATTGATCTTAAGGAAAGAGGGTGCAACCCTTGCCTCGTCTTCATTTTAATCAAATTCAACAAAGTTGTTGTTAAGGTTTATCTATTTAATTTTCTGCACTTTTGTAATTGTTTCGTTGTAATATGTTATGCAATTATGTGTTAATCTGGAAATATTATGTTCATGTTATGATTTAAACACTACGGTTTCCAACACATAGTACGACATAGATACAAAACATTATCTTAATATCCATACTAATTTATACATAAAATAATAATTGGGGTTTTTGATGCATCACAATTAAATCTCAAATGCATTAAAATTAATCTATAATATATTAACAAAGTCTAAACATATAATTTATCTAATTATTCACTAAATAATGTTTGTACAGTCGTATAAATGTCAGAGTGTCGGATACATAATGAGAGTAATATTTTAGAGTTATAATTTAATCATTAAATTTCAAAAAACCCAACATTGGAAGCTGAAAGCCATATAACATGGGTAGTTAAGGAAATTATTTTATAAGCAAAGTTCAACATATGAAAAAAAAATATTAGCCTTTCTAAGCATATTTTATAATAGTACAAGCTGAGATTTGCATGTTTAAGTGTCTTCTGGGGCGCAAATGCAAAAAACATTTACTTTAAGGCGCACTTTGTAAATTACGAAACCTCACAAACGACATCGTTGAACGTCTCACCTAATCTGATATATATATATATATATATAATCTCGTCAACTTCTAATCACTGATCTACAAAATTTCCAAATTAAGAAGATCACACTAATGAGTTCATTAATTTATTTTTGTATAATCTGGATCGCATTGATCGCGCAAAAATCCTTGTGCAGTTCGATTATTAATCCTTCGAACGTCAAATCAATCTCATGGAAACCTAGGTATTTATTAGGGTAATTAATTTTTGGGGCAATTTTGGAATTATTTTGTTGATATATGTGTTTTTGATGGCATTGTAGAGCATTTGTGTACGAAGGTTTTTTGACTGATGAAGAATGCAATCATTTGATTTCACTGGTGAGTTTTTGATTGATTTTGTGGTGTTGATTAATTGCAGATTAATTGGTTTGTAAATTAAAAAAAAATTTGCGTGGTTATGATTTTAGGCGAAAACGGAGCTGAAGAGGTCGTCGGTGGCGGACAATGAATCGGGACAGAGTAAGCTAAGTGAGGTTCGGACTAGCTCCGGAATGTTTATTCCGAAGGCAAAGGTTCGATTTTTACGTAATTCTTTAATGTGTAGCATTTTGGTTTTCATGTTTTGTGTTTATTGATTTTGCCACAAGGGTTTTCAGATTCAGGTTCCGGCTGAATCAGCTTGCGGTTTTTGAATCGAATAGTTCTTGTGGTGATTTAATGGCTCAAGATTTATTTTAATGTTGAATCGCGATATATTATGAGTTAATTCGGAGTGGGTTAATGGATGGTTTAAATGATCATAGTACTAGTTGTTTGTTAAATAGGTGGCTTTGAGAGGTTCCTTACTTTCACAAGTTGTGTTTCTTTTAGGTGACAAAATTATTAGCGTCTATTAGTATTTGGACTCTTTGTAGTCATCTAGAATCTGCTGATTTTGAGTATTTTATGTTGTGAGAGGTTTATGATAGTTTTTCGTCTTAAGTCCTGGATAGATGTGTTCCAGATGCTTTTGACAAATTTAAATGTCGGGATAAAGGTAGAATAATGTGTTATACAATGTAAGATCTAGCGAAGATACTTTTAATTAAGAGACTGAAGGAGCTGATTCATCGATTACTTTCTTGTTCTTTTCTGTCATTAAAAGTATTATGAATTTATACATGACGTGCACCTATTTCTTATAGGATCCTATTGTTGCCGGCATAGAAGACAAGATTGCTACATGGACATTTTTACCAAAAGGTAGTCACATATTTATGTAAATAAGAAGTCTACCCAAGTTAGTAATTGACTTTGTCATGTTATTATTCGTCAGTTAATGTTTGGCGTATCTAGTTCGTTAAGATTCCTACTTCATGAAGCTCCTGATCTATTCTATTACTTATATGTCGGATGATTTTCAAGAATGATGCGAAGCTATTCAATTCATGAGTGTTTACAAATAATTAGGGGGCAAATGAGCATATTTCTCAATTGATTTATGTTTGTGAATAGACTGTTAACGTTTTCTTATTGGCTTTTTTGGCTCCTCCTCCATCTACCAAACAATAAAACCTGGAATATGGTGTGAGTGCAATAAGTTTTCTTTATATTGTTTTGCCAACAAGAATCTTGGGGCTCTCACCTGGGGTGGAGCGCTTGAAACTTGTTCATGGAGAACCCAAAAATGTCATAATGGTAAATGCCATATAAAGTCACTATCAGGCCGTGTCAACCAGGAGAGGATCGATTGATAAACATTTTTGTAGTATTAACCATACATCAAAGTAAGTGGTCTAGTTGCTTTTTCTTGACCATTATGCAAAAGGATTTCCAACCACAATTTTGACTCCTATAACCTGCTTTTAAGAAGTAGTTTTTGCTATTATGGACTACCATATTTACTTGTCAAAATGAATTGAGCTTTCATGTGGAACTTTATTGTATTTTATGTTTTAATTGGTGTTTACCATGGAGAAATGACAATCATGGGATGCAGAATATAGTTTTTCCACTACTGCTGGATAAGTTGCACATGTCTTTGCTTTTGCCTGTGGTCACTTTTCCTAGTTTTTAATGGCGATAACCATATTATTTCAATGACCACATAGAAGCCATTGGAATCATTTGAGGTCTCATCTATTCTAAAACTTGATTTATTTTTGGTTGATGTGAGAGCTTTAAATGATATGTTTTGCTTCTCTATGATCTCATAGAAATGATGTTCTTTGAGAGTACCTGCGGAGTCTGATATCTGTTTGTTCCATGTAGAAAATGGAGAAGACATACAAGTATTGCGCTATGAGCCTGGGCAGAAGTATGATCCTCATTATGACTATTTCGCGGATAAGGTCAACATTGTTCGTGGTGGGCACCGTATAGCTACAGTGTTAATGTACCTTAGTGATGTGGAAAAGGGAGGAGAAACAGTGTTCCCCTCGGCAGAGGTTGGTCAACTTTTTATAGTTTCAGATCATCGCGACTAAAAACATTTGGAACTCCTTGTATTTCTGTCAATTCTCTATACAGGGGCAATTAATCATTCATAACTTTGAAAATTACTTACCTATTTGCTTGGAAAATGTTCTCCAAATTTCTTTGGAACTCGAAAGTACGTAAATGTCTTCTTTATTTACCCATAGAGTAGTCATATCCCCCCACGAAGCATGTTTGAAAATTCTATTAGAGCTATAAATGGATCATTAATATCATATATCTCTTCCATGATCTGTTATAGTATTTTCATTCTGCTCATATTGGTATTCGTGTACAATATCATACAGAAATTGTCCCAGCGTCGATCCGTTTCAACGGACACGGAATTTTCCGAGTGTGGAAAGCAAGGTCCTGCAGGTGCGAACGATACAAATTTAAATAACTCTTAAACAAGTTTCACCATATTAGCCCCATCTAGACCTATTTGTCACTTTCTGCTTTTGTTATGTAAATTTCTCAGTGAAGCCACGCAAAGGAGACGCACTTCTTTTTTACAGTCTTCACCCAGACGCAGTTCCAGATCCCATGAGTCTCCATGCTGGCTGCCCAGTGGATGAAGGTGAGAAGTGGTCCGCGACAAAGTGGATTCACGTGGATTCTTTTGACAAAATTGTGGGAGGTGAAGGGAACTGCGCCGACTCAAATGAGAATTGTGAAAAATGGGCGACCCTCGGTGAATGTACCAAGAACCCGGAGTATATGGTTGGATCTTCAGATCTTCCAGGATACTGCAGGAAGAGTTGCAAAGCATGTTAAAGACTGTTAGTTGACTCCTTCCACGCGAACATTTACAAATGTTATAACTCACTTCATCTGCACAATGTATCTTGTTGTAATATTCTTACTTGATGCTGTTTGCCAAATTTTGTAGTACTGGAAATTGATTGGTCCATAAGGTATTTTATTCCAGCTTTACAGAAATTTTGCATTATGTTTGTAAGTGTCACAATCTTTATTTAGACAAAAAACAAAGAAAAAATGGAAATGAAAAATACAAGCAAACAATTTCAGAGTACTCACTTTGAAAACATGGTGAATGTGCATTTATAAAAAAGTGCATCTTAGGGGTTACTTGGCCCCCTTAACCTTTAGCGTGAAGAATGTTGCCTCAGCAATTAATAATGATCACACTGTTCTGATGTAACTACTCATATCTACAAATTCTAGTGGACCAATTTTCATCCATCCCTCACCTCACATTAAGACTATAACTGAAAGCATTAAAGTAGCCTTTTGTATACTAGTGTTGGAATTTTGAGGCTCCTCTATGGAAAAGGCTGGAAATAATGCCGGGTAATAATTGTTGCTGCCGGAGCAACTTTGAATTAATTTCTAATTTACCCTTCTTAATTAAAGATTATACATAGTAAAGTGATATTAAATTATCTTCAACACTTCTTTTCCTTATTTAACAACTCCTTAATTATAAGAATTCGGTTATATAAACGTTGATTTACTTAAATAATAGAGTGTAACTTGAACAAATTAAATTCCAAATTTAACCACTTTAAGTCCTTTTTTTTTTTTTTTTCATAGTTACTCATCAAATATACTAGTTTGTAAGTCACTTTTGGGTAGATCATAACAATTTATAAAATGTTTAAAGATTACTTATTTGTTGAATTTCTTTTTTTTTTTTAAAGAAGAAGATGAAGGATATACGCAAATGTTAAATCTTTCATATTAAACTTTAAAAAATTTCATTTATTTACTACAGAAACATTCAGCAAGTATATCATAAAAAGTCAAATAAAGAATTATTTATGAAAATACGTAATAAGAACAAATTTATTCTAAAAAATTTAATTTTTTACAAATGTAATAATTATTTATTGCTCAAGACGAGGGTGAGACTTGCAAATTAAAAAAAAAAAACAACATTTTCTCATTTAAAGAACTTCACATTATAGAGAAATTTGGGGTCAAAATTTCTCACAATGGAACAAAATAAAGAACATAAATTTGAATACAAATTTATGAGTTATTAATTAAAACAGAAGATTCAACAAAAAGAATGAAACATAAGATAATTTGTAATTTTATTTTTAATAAATAAGGAAGTAGGATCTCAAATATAATTGTTTACATCATAAATATGTGTTTGAATAGCTACAATTAAGGGATAATTAATTAAAAGATGATGATGTATTTAGATCTAAAGATTTAATTGATACATACTCTGATTAAGAAGGGTAAATTAGAGATGAATGAAAATTTGCTTTAGTAGCAACAATTATTGCTCTGGCAATATCACTAGCCTATGGAAAAATAACATACGCAACTACAAAATTAAAATAAATCCAGCTATCAATGCGTCTTCAAATTATTGACCATGTTTATCCTTAGAATCTATAAATTGGTGAGAAAAAGATACGTTAAATTCTTTAAATCTTTTATTGATTCATTATAGTTATTGAAAAGGAAACTGGGTTGACTCCTTAATTTAGTTAGTAAAGGTAAAACAGAGAACAAGGAAACACTACCAAATTTAGTCTCGATTTTGCAGATTTCTTTAATGGTGATTTCTATACCTTTTTGGTCGATTATGAAATCATAAACCTCATTTGTACGTCTACTTTAGAACACATAAAAGCGGTTTGATTTGTTTGTTGTGAGAATCGTGTTTGAAAAAAAATCGCAAGAATGTGCGAGACATTTGAAATATAACTATGATATAAGCTAAACTTGACAAAAAAATATAGACCAAATAGAAATGAAAAATACAGGCAAACAACTTCATAATTTGAAAACATGGTGCATGTTTAGACTTTACTAATGCATAATAAATTAGTTTTTGATGTATTATATTTCGAACTATTTAGATCAATTTATAATAGAATGTCTATAAAAAAATTTCTATTTAATAGAATGTTTATAAGAATAGCTATCTAATCAAAATAAGACAATACACAAGTAGTATAAAAATTCTTTTCAAAGAAGTAAACTTAAATATACAAAATTCGAGTAAAATCCTATGAAATATTACATTTCCCCTTACCTAATCAAAATCCCATGATGATATCCATGACTGAAGGAACTTTACTGCATAAATGAGGTATAATAACTATCAATGGTCGGTAAAGGAATATTGCTAATCTTAGTCTTGGTTTTGCAGATTTCTTACAGTTATCGTGAATGTGATTAATTACATAGATAACGGCATTAAATAAGCTCAAGATTTTTGTTACTATACTAATTTAAAGTCGGTCAAACGTTTTAGCCCTATATAAGCACCCACACCTCAGTGACAAAATCACATAACAACCATAAACGTTAATCATCACTACTACTAAAAATGAGAACCAACGTGTTTTTGTTTGTCTTTATAATTGCAAATTTTCTCATTGCAATTAATCACGTTCAAGGAAAAACGTGTCTTTTTACTCCTAAAGTTACTGTCCAAGTGATGAATCAACTTCCTATAGATTCTCCATCACTAACAATTCATTGTCAATCGAAGAATGATGATCTTGGAATTCATACACTTTATTTAAGTCAAACATTCAGTTGGACATTTTGCGAAAGTATTGATAGAAGTACTTTGTTCTATTGCGATTTCGGGTGGGGTACAAGGAGTCTACATTTTGACGCTTATAATGAAGGGATAAGGTATTCATGCCAGAAGAATTTTTGTAAATGGGAAGCAAGGTTTGATGGCATTTACTTGTTGGAAACCAAATATTTTAATTGGGTTTAGTTAAATTATTGTATATTGCCTCGAACGCAACGAAATTAATTACATAGGAATAAAATTTCATTCTACTACGTAATGTATTCTTTTATCTCAAGCAATGCCTTGATCGGGAGATATATATATTTGAATGGATTTTTCTATGTTGCATTGATCCTCTAGTTTCAGTGTAGTTGTTAAAATAGTTCTAATTTCCTTCATATTTCGTATATACTCTTATATCTTCATATTGTTAACAACTATAGTACTTCTTTTTTGCAATATTGGTACTTAAGTGGTTTGGTGAATTAACTAGTGAAACTTTAAGCAAGTAATTTTTGATATTTTCTTCTCTATTCTTTTAATCGTTTATTAATAATTTCATCAAACCTTAGGAAGTGTAGCTGTAATTATCTCTAAAATATACGTGGCTTTTAAGACTTGACCGGTCTAGGCCAGAAAACGTACATTTTTTTTTCCTTTGGGCCAAAGATGAATTCATAAACCCATTGGAACTGTTCCATATGCGGCTCCATGTGCAAGAAATATGATCGAATGGGAAATTTCTGATTTTCATAACATTAATCAACGGAATTTTGTTTCGTTACCTGTCACATTATTAAAGATGATAGCACCACTCGATTTGCAAATATTCTGCACCAATAAAAAGATTATTCAATCCTGTGACTGCAACCATTATTAGTATTAAATTAATTTATCATGATCCTTACAACTCACTAGATAACCACAAAATCGTGCAAACTAAATAGTTAAATGGCCTTTCCTTTTCACTTTTTGAATTGCATCAAAGAGATTTTTCGAGCTAGATTATAGATTTGTGGTAGTAAAACAAATATATTCCCCGAAAAAGAAATGTTTTAGTAAATCTAACTGTGACAAGAGATGCTTGATTTAAATAGTGGGCATATAGAAGAATATGCACATTTTCGCTGTCACTGATATTAAATAAATTGCAGACTATTAAATCTATTACAAAAATCTGTCTTTTATCTTTAACAAGTGAACTGCACTGAACTTTAATTAACAAATGGTGAATGGAATAGTGAAAGTTAAATACAATCTCCAATGCAACTTTCAATCTTAACCTGATTGATTCTCTTTGTTTTTTTAGCTTTGTTTAATGTGTGCGTGCGTGTATGTGGTTTAATACAGACCATCTGTTGACGAGTACAAATTTTGATCACTGCAAAGTTTTCTTCTTCTCTTTCTTTGAGGACATAAATAATAAAAAAGTGTAGGTGGAACTTGGAAGGTGCATTATGTAGAGAATCTGAAATAAAATAATTAAGAGAGAAAGTTGGGTGGCAAAAAAGATAAAAAGGGGGACTGTACACGGAGATTTGGAGAGAAAAAGCATAAAATCTCGTGGGTTTCTAAAACCTATATTCAATTTACTCTTGTTTGTTTTTGGCACCAAACTACCTATTGTTTTTTTTTTTTTTAAATGCATCAATTTTTCCCCCATTAAATATAACGCTTTTTACATTATAACAACGTGAAAAGAGACTTATATCGTCTTTAAAACTTGACTAAAATACGGTTACGGGAAAATGCAGTGTTTTTAAAACCGGACCGGCCCGGCCGGTCGGACCGGTCGGACCGGGACCCGGTCCCTCGTTCGTCCACTGATTTTGACCGGTTGAACCGGTTCAGGCACCGGTTGAACCGGTTTAACCGGTAAAACCAGTGAACCGGTGCCTTGCCGGTTCAAAGCACCGGTTCGGTTTTAAAAACACTGGGAAAATGCACCCAAATCCATTTTTTATATTAATTACAAAATATTCTTCAACCTATGGAGTCTTATGCACTTTATATGAGTTACTATCCCTTGATCACTTATACTATCCCAAACATTTGAATGCATTTTCCAACTTAAAGGGAATATTAATGCCGAAATGGAATTGTGCATCCAGAATAGTTCTAAGAAGACATGATCCCAAGCTGATACTTGACATGTACCCCCTCTTCCAGGTCCATCACAAGGAAAACGTAAACCAAGATTTGCTTTATCTGGTATCAAACGGGAGCTACGAGCAAATAGACCAACTTTCAAGAGTATCAATATCGTGACATGAAACGTAAATGCATGGATATGATGTACCAAAAAATGCGTAGTTCCTAGCCGATGATACCTAAAGCAGTAAACCAGATACCTACTACAGGCCAAGCAGCTGGGAAGAAGTGTAATGAACGAGAATTGTTGAAACCAGCATATAGAAAAATCAATTGGCCAAAACAACATATAAAAATGTGTCATAAGCCCCTCAATTTATTAATTTTATGCAATTTACGACCTAAATTATTGATCCGTCGTTCGCTTTGGGAAACATGTTCGTGTTTTTGTTCGTATGGTGGACATCACGGGACAAAACCAATAGATTATACAATAATATATCACACATTTTCATTCTACGGAGCAAAGTGCATAAGACTTTGATGCAATCTTGAAACAAAAACGACTTTAATGCAATTAGCCTTTAAATTTTTTTACCCAAAAGTTGATTGATGCGAAAGAATAACAGAATATGGTAGGGGCTGCAAAGTTTCTGAGTTGACACATGTAAAACTAAGAGACAGTACAAATTCAGATAAACAACACCAAATAAAAAAAACTCCAAATTTGTAGTAGAGTATAAATCACCTCAAAAGAACCAATTATTTGGACCTATTCTCTCTCTGCCACTCTATCTTATATGCATTAAATTCACCAAAACCCCTTTTCAAGCATTTACTACACACACACACACATATATATATCAAAAAAAAAAAAAAAAACATGGAGGTGGTTCAATTGCAGAGGAGTTTTCTTGAATACACTGCTGTTTTATTTCGTGAGGTAAACAAAAAAAAGTTGTGATCTTTGTGTTGGGTTTTTTCATTTTTCATATGGGATTTGGTTTTTTGATTTGTTTGTTGTGTTTTGGTTGAAGGGTTTTTTGGATGGTCAATTTAGTCAACTGCAGATGCTTCAAGATGAGAGTAACCCTGAATTTGTTGTTGAAGTTGTGTCCCTTTTCTTTGAGGATACTGAGAGGCTTCTCAATGATCTAAACAGAGCTTTGTGAGAATCCATCTTTGTGTGTGTGTGTGTGTGTTTGTGATAAATTTGCCTCTTGTTTTGAGATCAAAATTGTTGTATTTGTGCAGGGAACAGCAGAATGTGGACTTTAAGAAGGTTGATGCTCATGTTCACCAATTGAAAGGCAGCAGTTCAAGGTAAAAAACAAGATTCTTATGTGTTGATTTTTCGAGAACTAGACAAGATATAGTAGGAATCTCTGTTGTATATGGATTAATAGAGTAAAAAAGGTAACTTTGAGGCTATCTAGAGCAGGAATCGAGATTTAAACCAAGTTGGTTAAGTGGAAGTTATAGTACTGATTGGTTATTCTTGATTTGGTTGTTGATTGTGTAAAATGTTACAAAAGCGAAGATTTGGTTTCAGAAAATTCAATAGACTAGTTGTTAGGTGATAGACATACTTATAATCTTCGTTTGATCTTGTATTCACCAGCATTGGGGCACAGAGAGTCAAAAACGCCTGCGTAGCTTTCCGCAACTTCTGTGAAGAGCAAAATGTCGAAGCGTAAGGAATTTCTATCTCCATCTAATTTGCTTGAATCAAACCCTAAATGTCGGCTATATTGTAGATTGAACTCTGAAAATTTGAAATTAATGGCATACTATATAGGTGCCTGAGGTGCATGCAACAAGTTAAGCAAGAGTACTTACTGGTCAAGTCCAAGCTAGAGTCACTATTTCGGGTATGAACTCTTTTATGGTGTTGTTCTCATATGACCACTTCTATTTTTATTTTATTTTTTGTTTTCAAATTCAGCAGTTTGTAGTAAGTTTTATATTGAGGAAAAGAAGTAGCTTGATATTTGATGTGTAACTATAATTCTTCCTTTATCTTTTCAGTTGGAGCAGCAGATTGTGGCGGCTGGTGGAGCAATTCCAGTTTTGAATGAATTCTCCTGATGCAAAGGCAAACTTAGTTTTGCGACAATGTTACGAGGTGATGCCGTTTGTAGCATATTTTGCGTAGTTTAAAGTTCTGTAAGCTTCGAGCATACGTTCCCTATGTATGATGATTTCTTTTTATCACCAGTGGTTCTGCTTCTTGTTCTCAGCATGCAAAATATCGTGTAATGAGATATTTGTCTTCTGATTATCCCATTATCTATTCCATCTCTTGGCTGCTATGCTCAACGAATATCAGTGATCATGACTAAAATGGTTGCTCATTTCAACTTATATCAGTGTGTGTTAAACGAATATCAGATTGCTTATTTTTCAGACAATTGATAGCACATTTTTTTTTATTATATTATTTGTAAATGAAATTGTTGCTCTGTGATGAGGTGCGGGTCATATGATCCAAGTAAAGAACTACAAGGGTATACTAGTTTGAAAACTCTCTTTCCCTGGATCAAATCATATAACATTCAAACCTATCATGATTTACAAACTTCTTTTCTTTCATTTGCATTGTGTTCTCTCTTTGCGTTTATTTAAGAAGCATTCACTTTTTTTTTTTCAGTAATTAAATCTTCTTCTATTCTTTTGTTTGCTGATTATTTGACCCAAAAGCTATAAAAGCTCTAAGAAAAAATATTTATGTTTCTCAACAGAAAAGGTATAAAAGTACAGAGGAAAATGTGCTTCTATACGAAGTTTGGCCTTTTTAGGATCTATTGTCATTTGAACTTGGTGGGGTGCTCCAAATTTTTCTCTGTTCTTCAAAGCTTCCAATTACAGCAGATTGTTTTTCATCACCAAGTTGCTTTGCAAAAATATCATAAAAAGCTGTAGGATCCACATCTTCCAAAACTTTCACTGGATTTCCTTTATTTTCGTCAATTATCATCTGTCCATCTTCAGATTCCACTCCTGTTGCCAACACTTCAACATTTCTCGTACGATAACTTGTCTTCAAAGCTGAATCGTCGCCTGCTAAGATTACTGCACCAAGAATCTCTCCTAAAAATATATCCTACATTAGAGAAAAATCAGATATCAGTTTAAAAATCAGTGAAATCTGACGCATTTGGAACCAAAATTATTGAATTATGATGTATTTTGTATACCATATGTTGATATCTAGGATGGGATTTCATTAACTTATGCAATCTTGAAAGCAAACTCCTTGCGAGTAGAGCTTCTGGTGTATTCATAGAGTAGAGGCTCTCCAATATATCATGGAATCGACTAACTTTACGTTGAACACCTAGTGGGATTAGTTTGATGTTGTGTCCTGAATCGAAAACGGTCTTTGCGGCCAAAGGGTCAAGAAACATATTAAGTTCCGCAAATTCATTCGAAGGAATATTAATGACATTTCCTTTGTCTGTTTTTTGGTTATATATATGTCCTCCAACTACAAAAATATCCTGCACCAGAACAAAAAACAATGTCAAGAAAAACCTAATACTAAGAATTTCTCATGATGTTCCTTATTCTTCTCCTTTCCCTTTGAGACACAAACCTCTATTGGAGAACTCAGGTTCTTGTCTGATAGAATATTTGCTATAGTCGTCAATGGCCCATTTGTCAAAATGGTAACTTTAGACCCTGACTCGAGTGACTGTATGGCCGATCGCCATATCTCCGGTGCTAGAGGCTGTCTAAGTTCAGGGTAATCAGTGTCTCGGGGAGCTCCAAATCTAACAGAATTTTCTGCTGTATATCTGAAATGAACGAAGAGTCAATCTCTGTATTACTTATGTCCAAGAAGTGAACAAAACTGGAAGTGACTAAATTATGCTATAGTTTTAGTTATGATAAATAGAAAGAATCTGTGGAACAAAATGAAGAAATAACAGAAACCTTCGAGGGCTTCGAGGCAAATCACTGGCGAGCCCGTATAGAGTATCCGAGTCGAGAAATCCACCGCTGCCATGTGGGATGGCCTTACTATATTTACAATCCCCAATAGATGGAAAAGTTGGTTCAGACTGGTTGAGTGCAAAAAAGTCTCCTAGGCCAACTTGGACGTCATCACGCCCCATCATGTGCAGCAAATCGTATACGATATCAATTGTTGCCGGATTTGCCCACCCGGTAGGAGTTACTAATATTGCCTAGTAGGAAATAACAGATGCATATATTATACTTTTCTGAATAATGTAGTGCAAAGTACGTCCTAAGTAAGAAATATAGGCAACTTATTAGTTTGCTGATGTGATGTGAAAGCAGGTAACATGCATGTTATGCTACCTTGAGATTTATAACTTCAACAGGAAATTTTAGGAGATAAAAGAGCGCTAGAAAATCTCCGGCACTCATATCCATGTCAAAAATAACGTTCTTTCCCAGTTTTCTTCCCATTAGATCTGGTTTATAGAGAACTTCTTTGTAATAAGGAAACTGTGTCGTAAAATTGAACTTTCCGGTCTGTTCTGGCTGGTTTAAAACCTGCAATAAATATGAATCTTCATGTCATGAAATGTAGCGGTTTTTTAGTAGTCATTCACCAGGTAGATCAACTCACATCTAGAAAGCTTCTAAAAAATTGTCGATCAAGTGTACTGTTTCTGTCACGGTTAGGCTTTGCTCTTACAGCAACAAGGACTGGCACTCCTTCACCCGTCACTTCTTCAGTATATCCATCCTGAGTAGTTTGAAGTTAATATAGTCCCAAGAAAAAATAATATAAGCAAATTAGTTTTGTAAGAAAATAAATGTTAGCCATGCGAAGAATATTAAATAAAGTTTGCGAAGATTTAGGAAAAAGGAGAGCAAAATACCTTGCACCTGCCCCTCCCATTCTTGACAATACAAAATGGATCTCTAACTCTTGTCTGAACATGGCCACTGTGTACACCATTCCTCTTTAAGTTGAACTTTGGTCTTATAAGGCCATCAAAGAATGGATTTGAACCGTCTGATACTCCATATGGCTCGTTTGAAGTAACCACAGTGATATTTCTGTACTCCATTTCGGCATATTCATTCTCCCCGATAACATTGTTTTGTTTGAGCATAATGGAAGTTGCCACTCCAGAGAGGAATGAGTCCCACATAAAGTAACTCTGCAATAAGTAGCATTTCGATGAAGTTACTTTTCATCTTTTCTAAATTACAAACTGGTTATATGGTTCTTGACATATACATACCGTGAAAAAGTGATCGTCAAACCATGTATCCCGCGTGATTTTTAGAGTCTTGAAGCAGTATTGTGCCTCGTAGGTATGCTGATTCTTCTCGAATTCCTCGAAGAAATTTGCAGATATGGGGATGGTGTTTGTGGCATCCAGTGGAACAAGAGTAACTGGAATCCCAGAATGAATCACCTGTTTATACAAAAACACAACACGATTTATGAAAATTTATGACATCAACTTTTGTTACAACACTTGCCTTGGTTTCTTGATAAACTCAACCGTTGCATCAGATAAGACGTTAAAAGGATCTCGTCTGGGAATATACAAATGTACCTGATATGCAGCAAAAGGATCACCAAACATGTTGAACTCTGCATACGGGTTAGAAGTGTAGGCTGTGAACATGTTGCCCCGATCACCACACTGTCGAGGCTGGCATGATGAGGTCGAGTTCAAGGGACAGCAACCGGTCGGGTTTTCTGATCTCACACCCCCTCCCATAATGTAAATGTGTTGTATATTTTTCTTTAAATGTGGATTACTCATCAGGAAAATAGCAAAGTTTGTATTTGCTCCAATTATGAATACAGTTATAGGACCAGCTGAAATCTTGTCAATCATCACTTGCTGTGCTGTAGGCTGAATCAGAGGTGAATATCTCCTTTTGCCCTGGTTCATGTGTATAACAACCCATGAGATTTCATTTGCAGAAAACAGGACAAATTGCACATTCTGTATTCATTTGATGATACCATTGAGAACTTAAACAAATGGAGCAGAGAATATATAACAATATGTACCTTGGGAAGAAAGGATCTTCTAAAGCCATAATTTGTATCAATATCTAATCTTCCTCCAAGACCAACAGGAATAGCTTGCCTATATCTGCAGTATCCTGTTGTACCATTTCCCTGATTCAAGAATCACAATAATTTATTATGTCAAAGAATAACTATAAATTAATAACTGTCAATACGCTTGACCTTTTAGACGAGAATAGAGTTCAGGGCCAAGAGAAAGTTCTGAGCTCAAATTCCTCCGGTACCCACTTATCAAAAAAGTGTTACGTATCAAGCTAACAATAAGAGTACAGTTTAAACGTGAAGGGGCATGTCATATATATATATATATATAATGATTAATAAATGTCAATTCTCTCAATAAGCTTGATCTTTATCAATTTAATAAACTAGATATCAAATTTACCCTAATATTTTTTCTTATTTTTTATATTTTATGGAATAATATTTTGATAAGACTTAATGTGAAAGTAGGAGGGGACCTGTTCAATAATGGGATGGTATCCTCCAACATTTGGTAAAATGGTACCATCTTCAAGTATGGCACCTTCACCTCCAACTCCAACAGCAATGTCATCTCTTCCCATCATGTAAAGTATATCATAAACTTGATTTACTGCATGCCCAGCATTTGTCCATGCATTTGTGTTAATAGTAACTGCCTGCACCATTAATTAGCATGTAATGTATAGCTAAATTAAGAACTAATACAGGAACAATAAACCAATCAAATTATTATTAAATGTCGAATTTCTGATTCTTTTTTCCAAAGTGGTTCTTGAAAAAGTGAAGTACGAAAATTTTGTCCGACTTTTAGTCAAATAACAACATTATTCACGTTTCAGAAATTATAGAACATTGCTCTTACTTTATGAAAATATAATTAATTAAATTAAAAATAATAAAAAACATGTTCTATATTTTCTCGTCCCATTTTCTTTATCCTATTCCGGCATCCCTTTCTTCTTTGCTGCAGAACCAAGAGGGACACGATGAAAACTGAATGATGCCTTTCTTTTGTTAGTGTTACTAGTCTTCAAATGGTGATTTTGTAATTTTTCGAACGTGATGATGTTATTTATAATACTTTTGACCCATAATAATCTTCGGTCAACGGACGCACGGATTTTTTCAATGTCAATGATTATAGTGGTAAATTAAAATAATCGAATCTATGCCCAAATTCCCTTTTTAGTTAGCACTTGGGCTGACCAGGACCGTGGCATGATTGTACTCACAATTTTTTGTATCCTCAATCAATTACTTCAATGAAGTTTAATTTGTAAGTTGTAACGTTGTTCTATTAATTATAAAGTGCAACACGGTACTTATCGGATTTCTTATCCTCTGTAATTAAACTACTAAAGTTTGGCACAATAGTTTTGTCTATAATTATACAGTTAACACATATTTTTTTGTTAGAAAAATTATGAAAATATTTCCAATTATAAATAAAAGGAATCAAACCTTGCACGTTTTTTTTTTGTTTATAGAAAAAGTACTCCATATTAGTGTACCAAATTGTACAAAACTTAGGTGAAATAGTTAGTCGTGCTTTAATGGTCCTCAACTAGCATAATTAATGCCGTTGACCAAAAAGAAAATAAAAATTTCTTGCTATTATGAATGAAAGCTTGCTTACCTGCAAATCAAAGTCTGATCTATTAAGCTTCAAGAGATACAACAGAGCAAACAAATCATCAGTATCTACATCTGTATCCAAAATAATCCTGTGTGGCGTCCCCTCCAGTGTCTGTATGCTCCCTCCAATCAAGGCAATGATCATCAGAATGGATAAACACATGCATGGAAATCTCATCATCACCATGTTTGGTGATGATCCTAATACAGTGCAAAATGCAATCTTTTCTATTTGAACTATGTGTTGTGTGTGTTTATATTGACAATTCTCCTATATATATGTGAATTATGAGTTGTGTGTATTTGTTGAAAATATTTATAGATCAGTAGTAAAAGATGAAAGAGTACTTATAATGTCCACGTGGCAGTGTGTGATATTCTTTAAGATAAGTAAATTGAGCAAATACAATCCCGTGAGCGAATAAGAGGCTATGGTGTGGATGTTGGAATTAATTAACTATATATATAGGTGCTTAGCAATGTGCAACTATCTATGTCTATTAATTTTAGATAATGCTAATAAACCTTTTGAATTTCGTTTAATTAGAACTCTTGCGGTTGATAGTATTTGTGGTCCGAAATCTTAATTTATCAAACACTACGATGATGCGTCAAAACTCAAAAACATGAAAAATGTGCGGTTGAAGTTTAATGGGCTATGTAGACTGAAATGATATGTTCCCATTCCGAGTAGGCCCAGCATCATTGAGGGTAGGTAAGAATTTTCCCAATTCAAGATCATTAAGTCAGAATGCAATTGCCACGTAAAATACTTTTCATGTAAATTATATATATATTTTTGAATGAAAATTATGAGAATAATTTGTATATGGTCGGTCGCCAACTGAATAGTGTCGTTCTTAAGTTAAATTTGGCAGACGAATTAATTTGAGCTTTTAAGCTAAAGTTTGTATCCAAAATCATCAGTATCCAAAATATATAATCATGCGTGGCCTTCCCTCCAGTGTCTGTATGTCCCCCCGTCCAATCAAGCCAACCACCACCGTAGCATGCATGCAAATCTCGTCACCGCCATGTTTGTAATAGAGAGCAAAACGCAGTCTTTTCTATGTGATCAATTATGTGTTGTGTGTGCATATATTGACAACTCTTCTATGCATGTGAATTTATGTGTTGTGTGCTGTTGTCGAAAACTCTATTATATAGATGAAAGAGTAGTTCTGCCAACGTCGCAGTGTGTGATTTTATTTTTATAAGTAGCGTGTGATATTCTTTAAGATAGAAAATTGAGCCAATAAAATATATCCCGTGAGGGAATGAGGCTATGCTGATGATGGAATTAATTACTAATTACAGTTAAGTGCATATCTGATTGGCAATGTACAACTAGTCAACTATTTATATTACACGATGCTAATAAAAACTTTGAATATCGCTTAATAAGAACTATTGCTATTGATTCGTGCACAGAAAAGTACTAAATTTATCAATAACCAAGTTTTCGATCTCATCTACCAATATCATGGAAAATGCGTGTGTGTGTTTTAATGAATAGAATTAGAAAATGTGTGATTGAAGCTTAATGAGCTGTGTAGACTAAAATGTTGTGTTCCCATTCCTAATGTAGGCCCTGCAGCATTTAGATTGCACAACAATTCAAGATTATTAAGTCAGTGTGCAATTTTCACGTGACATACTTATTATGTAAATTTGTATTTTTGTTCATGTTATCACATCAAAACTATTGAAATGTTTTGTACATGTTCCCCAATTGACCAGCGTCGTTCTGAATCGCACATGTTCGGCGCACTTTTAAGTTAAATTTGGCACAGTAATTTGGGCTTTTAAGCTAAAGTTTGTATTTGCTGCGTTAATAATTTCTAACAGATTTAGTAACTATCTTCGCTGTTCCTTGTTGCTGATTTCTAGTCCAAAGAACTATAGAAACCTAATAAAAGAATTGCTACAAAAAAGATTAAGGGGAAAAATGTGTTTCTATATATAAATTATGTAATTTTAGGATCTATTTTCATTTGAATTCTGAGGGGTGCTCCATATTTTTCTCTGTTCTTCAAAGCTTCCAATTACAGCAGATTGTTTCTCATCACCAAGTTGGTTTGCAAAAATGTCATAATAAGCCATTGGATCCACATCTTCCAAAACTTTCACTGGATTTCCTTTATTTTCATCAATTGTCATCTGTCCATCTTCAGATTCCACTCCTGTTGCCAACACTTTAACATTTCTCGTACCATAACTTGTCGTCAAAACTGAATCGTTGCCTGCTAAGATTACTGCACCAAGAATCTCTCCTAAAAATATATCCTGCATTAGATAAATTATAGTAAAAATCTCGAGAATTTGGAGCCAAGATGTCGAATTCAAATGTAGTTGTGTTATACCATATGTTGATATCTGTAGTGAGTCTTCTTTAACCGATGCAATCTTGAAAGCAAGCGCCTTGCGAATAGACCTTCTGCAGTGTTTTTTGTAGAGTTGAGACTCTCCAAAATTTCATGGAATCGACTGACTTCACGTTGGACGCCTAGTGGGATTAGCGTGATGTTGTGTCCAGAATCGAAAACGGTCTTTGCAGCCAAAGGGTCAAGAAACATATTAAGTTCTGCAAATTCGTTCGAAGGAGTGTTGATGACATTTCCTTTATCTGTTTTCTGGTTATACATATGTCCTCCAACTATGAAAATATCCTGCACCATACAAAAAGAACCTGTCAAGAAACATTTAGAACTCGAAACTTTAGACATTGATCCTTTTTTATTTTCTTATCCCTTTTAGACACAAACCTGAATGGTAGAACTATGGTTTTTATCCGAAATAAGAATATTTGCTATATTCGTCAAAGGCCCGTTTGTCAAAATGGTAACTTTAGACCCTGACCCGAGTGACTGTATAACTGACCGCCATATCTCCAGTGCTAGAGGCTGTCTGAGTTCAGGGTGATCCGTGTCTCGTGGAGCTCCATATTTCGCAGAATCTTCTGATGTATATCTGAAATGAGACTAAAAATCAGCAAGTGTACTAATCATGACCAAGAAGTGGAAAAAACTACAGAACTGACCAAATTTAGGTATGTTGCCAGTTATGATAAATACAAAGATTGAACCAGTGGAACAGAAAACTTGAAGTACTAACGAAAAACCTTCGCGGACTTCGAGGCAAATCACGGGCTAGCCCATATAGAGTATCCGAGTCAAGAAATCCACCACTGCCCTGTGGAATGACCTTACTATATTTGCAGTCTCCAATAGAAAGAAAAGTTGGCCCAGACTGGTTGAGCGCAAACATGTCCCCTAGGCCAACTGGGATGTCATCACGCCCCATCATATGCAACAAGTCGTAGACAATATCAATCGTTGCTGCGTTTGCCCACCCAGTGGGAGTTACTAATATTGCCTAGTAGAAAAGAAACAGATGCATAATCACAATGCCATGGTAAGAAAATGTAGGTAAAAATTTACTAGGTTCACAGATGTGGTCTGAAAGAAAATTGCATGCATATTATATGTTTACCTTGAGATTTATGACTTCAACTGGAGCTTTTAGGAGATAAAACAGGGCTAAAAAATCTCCAGCACTCATATCCATGTCGAAAACAACATTCTTTCCAAGTTTTCTTCCCTTCAAATTTGGTTTGTAGAGAACTTCTTTGTAATGAGGAAATTGCGTCGTAAGATTGAACTTTCCTGTTTGTTCCGGCCGGTTCAGAACCTGCAATGATGATGACATTGTTATAACATTTTTTATGTGTTACATGTTATGATGAGGTAATAAGAACTGCAGTTTCTACTTTTTACTAGGACTTTTCAGGTTTGATAAACAATTGTAGATTAACTCACATCAAGAAAGCTTCTAAAAAATTGTCGGTCAAGTGCATTGTTTCTGTCACGGTTAGGCTTTGCTCTTACAGCAACAAGAACCCGCACTCCTTCTTCACCATTCACTTCTTTAGTATATCCATCCTGTATAGTTTGAAGTTAAGGTTATTAGAAGAGAAAAACATAAAACTTACTCGTATCAGAGAATAAATACTAGCCATGATTAGGAAAACAGAGAGCAATAACCTTGCACCTTCCCTTTCCATTCTTGACAATGCAAAATGGATCTTTAACTCTCGTCTGAACATGGCCACTGTGTACACCATATCTCTTCAAGTCAAATTTTGGTTTTTTAAGGCCTTCAAAGAAGGGATTTGAGCCGTCTGATATTCCATATGGCTCATTTGAAGTAACCACAGTTATATTTATGTACTCCATTTCCGCAAACTCGTTCTCCCCGTTAACGTTGTTTTGCTTGAGAATAATCGAAGTAGCTACCCCTGACAGAAACGAGTCCCACATAAAGTAACTCTGCAGTAAGTAGCATGCATTTCAATATAGTTACTTTTTGATCTCTAAACTATGAGCAGGTTATTTGGATTTTGATCATATACCTTAAAAAAGTTATGGTCAAACCAAGTATCGTGTGCCATTTTTAAGGACTTGAAGCAGTACTGTGCCTCATAGGTATGCTGATTCTTCTCAAATTCGTCGTAGAAGTTTTTAGATATGGGGATGGTGTTTGTGGCATCGAGTGGAACGAGAGTGATTGGAATACCAGAATGGATCACCTGTTACACAAGTGCACAATGTTATTTACGGAACTTTCTCGACTCCAACCTTAGACGTCTTTCTTATAAACGTTAGAAAGATGACTTTTGCTAATAAACGTACCTGATACGCTGCAAAAGGGTCGCCAAACATATTGAATTCTGCATACGGATTAGAAGTATAGTCCGTGTACAAGTTGCCTGGGTCACCACACTGTCGAGTCTGGCAAGATGAGGTCGAGTTCTTGGGACAGCAACCGGTCGGGTTTTTTGATCTCACACCCCCACCCATTATGTAAATGTGTTGTATATTTTTCATCCAATGTGGATTACTCATCAGAAAAATAGCTAAGTTTGTGTTTGTTCCAATGATGAATACATTTATGGGACCAGCTGAAATCTTGTCAATCATCACTTGCTGTGCTGTGGGTTGTATCAGAGGTGTATATCTTCTTATGCCCTGGTTCATTTTTCCAAGAAAGCAGGGTAATAATTGCATATTTCTCTTTATTTTTGACTCTAGAGAATGATAAAACTCTTGACAAATATGTTCTCTACATTTTCTACACTTGTGAATTAATGATAAGACTCTTAACAAATGGAGCCAGAGCCTTGAACTATGCAAAAACCTTTGCAACAAATTCTGAAACTAATATGAATCATGAATGATATCGAAAAATTCACGAAATAATTTTTGAAACATCAAAAAAATAGTTGGTGCAGTACTAGAGTACTATATTTTCTTTGTTTTTCTATCGACTTAAAATTTAACATATTTCATCTGTTTTAAAGAAATATTTATAAACTTTGATCCGTGCACGACACACAGAAGTATATATCTATATGTATACCTGTGGAAGAAAGCTTTTTCTGAAGCCATTATTTGTATCAACACCTAATCTTCCTCCAAGGCCAACAGGAATAGCTTGTCTATATCTGCAGTATCCTGCTGTGCCATTTCCCTAATTCCGAAAGAAAAGATCAAGTTTATGCATTCCTTAATCATACTTTATAAAAAAAATGGCAATTTTTATTATTTGTTTTCATGTAAAATTAGGAGGGGACCTGTTCAATAATGGGATGGTAGCCTCCAACATTTGGTAAGATGGTACCATCTTCAAGTATAGCACCTTCACCTCCAACTCCAACAGCAATGTCATCTCTTCCCATCATGTAAAGTATATCATAAACTTGATTTACTGCATGCCCAGCATTTGTCCATGCATTTGTGTTAATAGTAACTGCCTGCACCATTCCTATGTATCATAACTAATTAAGCACATAAAATAGTTTTAAAGTTATTAAGTATCAAATTTGTGTTACTTTTAAGCATAGTATAAATGAATTGAATTTTTTTTCTTTCAATTATATGCCCTATCTTTTGCCTCTCATGCATTGTTTCTCCTATTTCTTTATATCCTGATTGCGCAAATGATTAATTGTTATGTTCATATATTTTAAATAGTGATCATTTTGTAGTTTTTAGAAAAAACTGTGGTGTTGTAATGAGTTTGACCCTCGATAAAACTCGGTCCACGCCCTCACTAATTTTTGCTACAAGCCCTACAAAATATCAATGGTAAAATAGTCGATTTTATGCCAAAAACCCCTTTTGGTTAAAGTTAACAGTACTTATTAATCGACACTTGATAGATTCACGTTTTAAAAGCTTATGAGATCAGCAACTTAATCATAATATCATGCATCCCCACGTCCCCACCCCTTTGAAGAATAAACAGAAAAAAACATTATATCAAATTATGTGTATATATATCCTTGATATATATATATATAGATTACACTACTTGAAGTAAATATCCACTTAGGAGCCAGGTAGGTTAAGTGAAACTTCCTATCATGCACAAATTCTCCATTTTACTTATTTCATTTGATTTAGTTACACTTAACAGGCATATGTTTTCCTATTCAATTATTTTCATCTGCTAAATCCAAAAGGTAGTAATATGTAGTCGTACATGCGCGCAATCAACTACAGTACTCATCTTTAGTTCAACACAACAAATTATTTATATCTCAGAAATTCTTAGAGAAAATTATGTCACAAATAATTATTAGCCGAGCCTTGAAGGCGTTAACTACGTAAAAATTATTTTATGCCACCACTGCATGAATGAATGACGGAAGCAACCAACAATTAAAATGACAATATGTTCCTAAATGACAGAAAAGCTTACCTGCAAATCAAAGTCTGATCTATTAAGCTTCAAGAGATACAACAAAGCAAATAAATCATCTGCATCAACATCTGTATCCAAAAGAATCCTATGCGGCCTTCCCTCCAGACTCTCTATGCTCCCTCCAATCAAACCGATCATCGCTATAGATATACATATGCTTACATATGATCTCCAGTTCACCATCTTTTTCTTCTTTACTTAACTCCCTTTTACCTTCTTGCTATATGTGTTGTGTGTTTATAATATTTACAATGAGAAGAAGATGAAAGAGTTGTGTCAAATTGACAGTACTGCGTGATTATTTAAGATAGAAGAATTTGGAAGAGATATATTTAATGAGGGAATAACTGTGATGATGGGATTAAAAGTGTTTTCTTGATGGTAATGCTTTTAGAATTAAGTTGATTGACTATATGTCTATTTGAATTATAAAATGTTATGCCTTTCCAATTTTGTTGAATGAGAAACACTGCTACTAGTGCTAATACTTCGTGCACGAAAACTCAAAACTATAATGATGATTAATTTCTTAATCTCATGTATATCTCAGAATAGGTTATACAAATCAAAAATCAAAATTATTTAAGGTGTATTAAGTGGCATGGTGAAATTCCCACAATATGTGCTCATCTATGAAATGTGAAAATATTGGCCGTTGCAGTATCAATATATATATATATATATATATACGCAATTGGAAAAATGTTTTAGTATAACCATTAATGTTTCACACATTATTCAATATTCTCAGAAATATATTCATGTTACTTTATGTGATTTAACGCTTCTTGAGAAAAGGGACAATCTTTCTATGTAATCCACTGATGGAACATTCACAAGATTATTGTCGCCTGAATCGTGAATGCTGAGTTCGTAAATACCTTTGCTTACTCGGATTCTACCTTTCTTTGTGTTACTTTCCATGTGTTAATATTTGATTATATTACGATTTACTATTAAATGAAGTAATGCATCAGCATAACTTAGGGAATCAACCTAAAACCTTCCTTACGTTTGAAAATTTGGATAAGAATCACCTTGTGGTTTGTTAATTATATTGTTTAAAATTCCTTTGTGATTTCATAAACTTTCTGGTCCGTCAAAAGTCCCCCTTTCTCATGAAAACCACAAGGGAATCTTGAGCAAAGTTTTGTGAAACCACACGAGATTTTTTGCAAGTTAGTAGATTTTAGAGCTTATGAAATCACAAAGAGTTCTAGACAATTAATAAATTATAATGAGATTCCGTGCAGGTTTTCGAAATAACAATGTTTTATACATTTTTCCCATATTAATAGGTAACTAACACGAGAGAATTCGATATTCAATGGATTAGAAGTCTTTTAAAATTAAAGAGTAGTTTTTTTTATGAACTAATGTAAATTAGTGAAAAACAGGCTAGCATTATGTATGGCAGTAGCCCTTACCGTTTATACCCCTTACAAGTAACAACATTATAGCCTGTTTTCTTTTGTACTTTCTTATATTGCAGTGGTTTAATTAAATCCATAATTGGATTAATACAATACTTAATCTAGCTAAATGCGGCGGTTATGATATAAATGATTTTTTATTAGTTTAAAATACTCAGATAAATTATTTCTTTAAAGCACGAGTTCTTTTTTGCTTCACAAATATTTCTTTCTCTATTTTGTATTTTCATTTTGTAGCAGTCCGATCCTTGCATGATGTACCGACCAAAATGCCATCTTGCGAGAACACTACTTTTATTATTATAGTTTTTTTTTAAAAAAAATCTTTTTATGATCATGTCAGATGTATATTTGGCCAAATAAGAGTAAATTTACTATTATTAATTAGTCTTAGTTTGGTTACTTTTCGTCAATCAGGTAATGCATATTATCTAGTGATGGAGAAGATAAAGTAGAAATTTATTATAATAATGCAGTCGACATTGGTTCAATGCTGTAGAGATTTTCTCACTGAGGATATCTTAAGATACGTTGCATCTTAAATTTTTAAATATGATGAGGGCTCAATACTTTCCATCATCACTAGATATATAAAACTAATCTCACTCAGTAACAAAGGGAGATGCGACTTGCATGATTAATTTTCATGACTAACTATAAGTAACAATCGATGTTGGGATCAGGTTTCGAAAAGTATATTTTAGATTACTATCTTAAAAATAACGATTGGAATGAGCATACACGGCGAAAAGAAAAATAAAATCTATAGAGATAATGTGTGGAACACAGGACAAAATCCTCCAGACAGAGAGTAGTATTCTAATAACGTCTAATCATAATAATAATTTAAACTCGGTGATTATTTCCCATACAGCATCTTCTTTCATATACGTGCAATGAACTAAGTCCCACTTTTTGTTAAAGAATATGAATAAATAAATAAAAATTTAAAAAAAAAAAAAGCAAAATGCAAAGCAAAAGATTAGAACAAGATAATGGAAAGCCAAATATACAGATTCTGCTGAGGAAAAAGGGGCCTTCCTTTCTCCAACAAGAGTATTTACTTAATTAGAGTCAAATACTAACTTTTTCATCCATTAGCGGATTTTCTGACGTGTAATTACTTAATTGTATATTAACTTTTTCGTCCAGTAATGGGTTTTCTACATGTTGCAGCGTATTAAAAGAGAGCCCCAACTGGCAAATCTTTTCAGTCCATTTCTTTTAAATGTCAAAACGTGTACACTTTATGCCACTATTAAATTTACGACATATATAGGTGGTAGAGCCATAATGTAACAATATGATTAAAATGAATTGATTTCTTACAATATAATTATTACATGTGACAAATTTATTCGTTTAATACGTTAACATAAAATCCAGATCTGAAAGGATCAAGAAACATACAATCGTCAATAGCCAAATTGGCACATGTACTAAATTTATTGGAACTTAGAAACATAATTTGGAATAGGAACTCACACGTCACACTTTCGTGATTTGGAGAAATCTTGCTGCTTTTTATTCATCACTTGCACTCAAATCGTGCAACACTAGTGAAATAATGCTTATACTTTTTAAAGGTTTGATAAAAACAATTCCAAACATGCAGGTCAATTTCTTTATAAAATAAAAGCATAAAAGGAAAGTCAAATATCCCCATTATCTAGCTCAAGGCTCCCATTGATCCATTATTCAGAAGCAATAAGAACAAAGTACCAAAAAGTGCACGCCATAATTAATGGATTTATACTTAGTGAGAAAAAAGTGAAATTAGTCAGTGACATTATTGGCTAATTTTTTTTGTTGAAAACATTATTGGCTAATTGAACTTTAAATAACTAGATTCCAACCGTTTGATGACATACATCTTCGGAATTTTAATTAAGAGCAATGATAACTTACACAAAGATATTGTTTCTTTCTGAAGAATAGTTCATCGACGGGCCTATGTAATTATGGTTGGGAGGACATTAGTAAAGATCCAAATTACTCGTCAACTATAAGCCTAAAATCAGTAATAAGACGCCAATATCATAGTTAAACAAGTTATAAAATGTTAAAGGGACATTTTTGTCAATTTTGATTATATGATTTTTACTATGACGCAATAAGATTGGTTATTTACAACGGAATCATATCTACTACCACTAATAATTCAGCATAGATATTCTAAACAACTACATATGCTAAGTTTACTATAAAATGTGTGAGAGGGAGCGATTGAATCTATAAGGGTAGCTAAGAAATCACCCCCAAAAACTATGAAATGGAAACTAAATTCTGGACCATTCAATATGACTGATGACTGGACCACAATTTGGGGAAAATGCATAAAACCCCCTTGTGGTTTTGAAAACCTGCACGGAATCCCCTTGTGGTTTGATAATTACCTAGAATTCCCTTGTGGTTTCAGAAATCCTGCATAGAATCCCCTTGTGGATTCAAAAACCCTGCACGAAATCCCCCTGTGGTTTGAAAACACTGCACAAAATCCCCATGTGGTTTGAAAACCCTGCATAAAATCCCTATTTTTTTGTTTTTTTAAACATCCAGACTTTTTTTTAAAAGAAGTTAAAAATAAATAAGGGCAATTTAGTCATTCTTAAATAAAACTAACGAAGTTATGTTAAATTTAATAGAAGAGAATGTGTGCAGGGTTTTTGAAACCACAAGGGGATTTTAGGTAGTTTTCAAACCACAGGGGATTTAGGGGATTTTGTGCAGGTTTTTCAAACCATAGGGGGGTTTTAGGTTGATAGCCCCCACAATTTAGGCACTTGAGTTCATCAAGTATTTTTCCTAACTAATAACTATATGCTATACCTGCTACTTCTAATTCGTGTAAAACAAATCATTGCTGATGTTAAGACCAGTTAGCATATGCCAATATTCCCCGTCTCTAGCACATTTTGAGCCCAAAAAAAAACTGAAATCCCAAGTGTCCAAGTGGGCCGTCTTGGCCAACCTCGGCTTTCCTAAAGTCAGAGACAGGAGATTACCCAGTGACTTCCTCAAAGAAAGAAAAGCCCACAAAGACCAAGGGAGAAGGACAAATCGGAACGACAAATGACTGAATCTCAGCGGAGGGCCCTCCACCCCCAGAAAAATGTAAATACTAAAGGCGCGTCTATCATGTATACTCTACAACAAAGTTCTATACAAGAACGGTTGTTGATGAATCCTTATTTGCTTGCAACTGATAAGCTTTTTAGTAATGTTCCAAGGAACCGCAGTTCATTAATGTAACACAATTTGGGGAAGCAAACTTTCTACTCTATAATCCATGACCCGATCCCCCATCATTTGTGGATTTTTCCGCTTATCTTAGAAGCATTTTGCAGGTCTGACTAATATTAATAATATGGCATCTTCTTATAGATTGGATACTTTGAAAATGTCAAGCAAATTTAGCACTTTGCCAAGATTAAATGATTCACTCATCAGCATGAATGATTTTATCTTATGCCAACATAGAACGTGGTATTTGCAGAGGCTACAAAAGGTAGTGCAATAATCACTTCCACTGAAATTCTTTTCGAGATAAATCAGCATAAATACAAAAATCACATACTTGGGCTACTCGTTTGCAGGATTTCAACTTCAAACATACATATCTTTTATTCAACCACATATATATCTACTCTATTGACAAAAACCACGTAGCACTGTCATTTCGTGGATAGAATACAAAATGAAAAACGACAAAATGAAACTCTTGACAAGAATATTTTACATCATCAAGAAACCTGACATAGGAGAAGCCTTCTAGCTGAAGCAGATTTCTTATCTTCCCTCATCTCAGAATCGGACCCATAATGCAACCAACCCACTGATCTCTGAGCTTCTTGCACAATTTGAGAAATCCCTACATACACCAAAACGTAAAATGATCAATCCTAGTGATCAAAAAAAAAATACAAAACAGATTCTTTAGCACCCAAAATAACATAAAAAATCTGCATTCGGCAGGATAAATCCACCTTCGAGCAAACAGGAAATTAACAAGAACCCTTACATTGGCTATCAAAATTTAGCAAAGTTAACCTCATAGGCATGAAATAAGTGCAAAACAGTCCAATTTTGCTACAAGTATCAATATGTGTAAGATCAATTAAGTGTCCTAGGGGTATAATACATTGACTAAATTACACGGGGAGTTAATTCCTAATAAGCATCACATGGGGTTATCCGCCAATCAGAAATAACAAGGGAGTAAATTCTGCAACTTATTCCCCTAATATAAGCATTCAGAGGTTATGCCAATGCCAACGAAACTAAACGAGAGTACCGTAAAAATCAAATCTTTGGAGCTCCCACTACAAATTTTAAACTCAACACGTCGATTTTTCCAATAAAAAATGTATACAAACATCGATTTACACACAAGGTTGATCCCTAGGGCATCAAATAAGTACAATAAAAGGTCGAATTTTGCTATCAGTGATCAATTAAGAATTGTAGGGGTATAATGCATTGACTAAATTATACAGGGAGTTGTTGGCTAATAAAATTTTACCCAGTATTATCTGTCAATTACAAATAACAAGGGGCAAATTTGCAATTTATTTCAAAGAAACTAAACGATTAACCTAAAAAATCAAATCTTTGAAGCACCCAATACACAATTTAACCTCAAAAGCCAAACCCAAAATCAAAATCTGCAGCAATTATAGATACACACAGCATAGAAGATTGAGAAGAAAAGAAAAAAGAAACCTTGAGAGACGGTTTGTTTGTTATGGCGAATATCGTGAATCGTAGCGGATAATTTCCAATAGAGAGGACGACCAACGTAGAACAAAATCAGCATCACCGTCGCCAAAACCAATAAACGGAACGTCACTTTTGCCGCCGATGACGCCATCGCTGTTTATTTTGCGACCTCTTTATTCGCTTTGTCTATGTATGTCTAATTGTCTATGTACGTATAATAAGACGGGGACCTTTTCTTTTTTTTTTTTTTTATATATATTTTGGATTGAGTAAATTGCAAAAAGTACCCTTGTTGTTGTTTCTAATTGGCTAATAAACCCTGTTTAGTTTTATTACCAAGTCCCCCTCTATGAAGTTTAAAATTAGCAATTAACCCGTACTAGTCCTGCACTAATTTTTTTTATTTTATTTTATATAAGTAAATATGGGTGATGAAACTTACAGAGTTCGTCAGTGAAAAGCCTGACCAAATTACGACAAAAATGAGGAACAACGGTCACGAAAAACACTAATAGGAAGGGAATTCAGAGGAATAGAATCAGAAAACAGAGTTTGTACCGCCCAAGATGCAACATTATGCGCCACTTATTGAGGTTACAACTAACTTACTCGATAAATCGCCATTTTGACCAATGTCTACTGATATCCTGGGTTAGAGCGTACTACTCTTAATTTATTTGTAAGTACTCTAATGAAAGGTTTGATATTAAAACTTGACTTATTTGATGTATAGCATATATACAATATTTATTAATCAATTGCAAAAAAGTTTTTATATTAAAAAAATTATGAGCTCTTAATTATCTGTTAAAAGAAATTAATAAAAGTATTATAGCAGTTAGTTGTAGAAACATACATTTATGAACCGCGTGGCTTTCATTTTCTTTGTGCAAGAGCTAATTTGCTATAGAAGTAAAGAGGACTGCGTCAATTTCATCAAGAACTTGGTTTATGTTTCTTACTTTCTTTGTATCTCCAGTTTTTCCTTTTTAAGTGTTGTGCTTTATATTATCATTTTCTAATAATAAAAGGACAATTTGCTGGAACTCAAATATATGAAGAGTAACTGCGCTACGAGAGTTTTACACATCGTAAGCTAATAGAGGCGTTTTTTTCTAGCAGCGTCTAGCTATTTTACACACAGTAACTGCGCTACGAGAGTTTTACACATCGTAATCTAATAGAGGCATCCACATATTAACAAGGAACTTGTTACCTCATTTTTTCCCGTCAAAGGTTGCAATAAACTTGCAAAAACAAATACTAAGATATGTACTGAATCCTAGTAAACATACTGTTGTCGAAAGAAACACGGTAGCCATAGACTGTGTATATACACATCGTAAGCCAAAATCAGTAGAAGAGCAGTCGCCTATTCAAGTTCGTTTAACCTGAACCAGGTTGCCGTCCTTACCAGGAAATTCCCAACGGGCAACCATACCGTCCCATGAAGAGCTGGCCATCATAGGGTAGTATGGGTGCCAGTTGCAATCTCTGACCGCCTCCTCGTGAAGATTGAGTTTTGCAACTTGATCACCACTCAACTGCACAAGATTAAACTGAGTTGAACCAACAAGAAAGCAATTACTCGCAGAAGAAAATAAAAGAAAATGGGATCATTCGATGAACATTGTATGTGCGATTCACACAATGGTAAATAAGCCAATTCATTCTCAATGCAGGTTCAAGATAGGAGCAAATCAGTAAAAATCACAACAGTCAAATGCGCAGCTTATCAACTCAAATACTCTTTCCCTTAAAAAGAAAAATCAATTGATACTTACTGTGTCATACACGTATACAGCAGAATCAGCTGATCCGGTGTAGATATATTTTTGGCCCGTGCTGCAAAAGTGAATGGTAAGTTCAACACCTAAATGCAGAGTGAACACATTTCAAAGATCTTCAAAGGTTGGTTAATTAGTACTTAAAACGTTAATAAGATTGTAATAATTCCTATGACAGAGTGACTAAGATTAGGTCCATCAAAGCTATCACCAATATATTACTTCAGTTCATACATTTCACATTACGCCAATATATTACCAGAACTCCTCTGGTGCTCATAAGTAATTTAGATCATGCTCTCTTTAGGCCAATGAGCAAAGCTAAAATAATCCAAAAGGCACGACACCAACCCCAATTTTACCAACTAAAAACATTAAACACGTGATTGGGGAGAATTACCTTGACACGTCGAAATTTCCCTACCATTTTGAATAATTAAAAAAAACCCTTGAAAGATTAAAAAGACATAATAAATAGTCTCCTAAGGTCTAAATGATTGTATTGAGTTCCACTGAAGTATAGAAAAGAATCACAAATGGACCCCTTGTTTTCTGGTGCTTCTAAAGCTTCAAGAGGTGTCCCTGTAGCTATTCAATCTCCCGGAAGATTTTTGTAATTATAGCAAACCTCATGAACAAAGATGTATTTATCTCTATGAATTCTCGACTATAGATACAACATGTATAAAAGATGGATGACCAATGAGCAAATTATGTAAGCATATTACCTATAGGATGGAGAGAAATAACAACGGATTAGAGTGCGCAAGACCTTATGGCCTTTGTAAGTTGCCAATGATAAGTCATCCCGAAGTCTCAAGTTTCTTGCCCGCTCTGGGAATACCATCCATCGATAATCCCAGCCCACAAATCGCTCTTTTGCAGTGCTAAATATGAAGAAGAAAAAAAAACAATCCAACTCAATACTCCGATCAAACATATCGAAAGCTAGAATCTGACGCGATTCCAAATTGAAGTGGAATCGAAAATGTTATATTTGCAGATTAAAAAAAAAAAAAAAAAAACAGTTCTCCTTGCACCCAAAAGAAGTCACAACAAACATACAAAAAAGACATACTAATTGACATTAGATGACATTTTCCTTATATCCCACAGTTTGATGGCTTGATCTTTTCCGTTTGATATGAAGTAACGACCATCTCCGCGACTATCAATAAAAGTTATGCCTTCCAAATGTCCAATGAGAACTCCAGCAGCCTTTCCCTTGGCTGCAAAACAACGTCTGTCCCAGACCTGAAGCAAACTGTACATCAGATATAAACAATATTTGGCAGATGGGATTTCTTAGTTGATGCAAAAGAAAACTTTTATCACAGGACAAGTTAGTCTTCTCTTGTTTTACGCCCAGGCAGGTAAACTTTTCTAACGAACTAGCCTAACTACTCAACATAGGGAACAAGGCTAGTCAATATAAATTTTGTTTTTGACCTGGAGTTTGGAACTCGGTTATTTTGGTTTTGCAACATATATGAATACACGAAAAAGAGAAAATCTGGTAAAGACCTCAAACTTGTAATATCCTATAAAGTGAAAGACTAGCATTACCTTGCACAGGTGATCATCACTCCCAGAATATATGACGTGGCCGCTTTCATCAGCAAAGCATACCGCATTAACATCAGACTGCAATAAACATGTAATTCAATTTAACACTCCTTACATATCCAAACCCCAGCACCAAGAAAGACAAACAAAACCATGGGCCCCATAGTAAATTACAAGAATCATCAAAGATAAACAACTAAACATCATTAAACTGAAGCATGGAACAATATGAATATGAAAAGAAATTACAATCATTTTTCAAGAACTAATATAGCTAAATCTAACACCCAAAAGGAAATGACACTCAACATTAAATGCAAACTGTCAACCTTTTGCAATTTGGGGTGCAAAGTTTCTGTTTACATTAACTCTGGATGCAAAGGGCCAAACGCCTCCAGCTTGGGGTTGCAAAACGCCAATTACTCAATTTTCAGTGATCTACTCACATTTTTCCCCTTCATCTCTTTGTTCTGGCTTTTTGCTAGCTACGGGTTGGGGTTCTGTGCAATGGTAGGAAGGTGAACAGAGAAAACCAAAATGTCTAAAGTTTCAACTTATCTGATTTTACAAGCCATCTAAAACCTGTCCAGTTCTGGTTTCAAAAAAATAAAAAAATATTGGGATGTATAGAAAACATAAGGGTTTGCACAGTTAAAAACTGATCCAATTTATACGAAATTTGCCGAGTGGTAGCACTTGACGACTTGTATCTATTGCATACAGACTTCATTGTTTGATTGATGAACTGAGGGTAAATTTTCCCCAATATAGTTTTCTTGATGTCTCAACGTACGGAAAACCTTAGAAATATTATTTATTAGCTAAGAAACAAGAGGGTTCTCTATATTCGAAACGACCTACAGTCAAAGATTGAAATTTCTACCTTTTCCACTACAAATAACCAATACTTTAAATTACAACTCATGATTACTTTTTTTGTTCATATTTCACTTAAAACAAATAAGTTCACTTTATTTGATATTCATTTAATCTTCTCTTCAAAAATTCATGCTCTAAAAAAAATACATATCTTGGTCAACACCATCCGGCCACAGTATATCAGCAAAATAATTCATGTATCCACTTTGTTTCAGAATCAACTTCATATAGACAACAAAAGAGTATTGAACACGTTTTTAACTACAATTAGAAGTCCTAAGTGACAAATGCAAGCATACGAGAAATGATTTCACCATGATGACTTTGCTCGTCACTTATAATCTTTGGCTATCTCGTTGAGACTTGAGCAGCATGGGGGGGGGGGGGGGCATATTGAAACGGGCTTATAAGAAATAACATTGATGCAGATCCTTAAACACGGACTTTTGACCAAAAGTTTACTTCTTTCTCACCTCACCAAGGAAACACCAAATAAAGCAAGACCAATATACTTAGATGAACTCTTATTAAATCTATCAGAATATCTATCCTTAACATTTTAACAACATTAGACAGGTACAGTCCAAATTAAACAACAACCCTTCCACCCTCTTGTTCTCTCAATAGCATAAGAATTGCAGCAGATCTTACACTTCTAATCAAAAACAAAAAATTCCTAGAGTCTTTTACGTAGGAAAAAATATCAGAGCAAGTTTTATATACATTTAAAAATAATAATTCTAGGAGCTGAGACTCAAGAAATAGACCTAATCTCGAGTTGTAATTAGAAGGAAACTGTGGTTACCTTATGAGCAGGAATTCTGAGGCTTATCTTCCTGGCTTCGAGATCATAAACATATATTGCTTTATCACTGCTACCAGCTACAATTTCACGCCCATCCGTTGAAAATTTCACAGAGAAAATACCAAAAGAATAATCATCACAATCATGAGAATTGGCCGCAAATTCCAGACCTTCGTGAATTTCCTAATAACGTAAGAAGTGACTATATTATTTGAACTGTTCTGCAATGGACGACACGACAGGAAATCATAGAAACAATGCACGACTAGCCAGAAGTCTTGTGGCTCCACCTGAACCTCCAGAAAAAAAAAATGTTTTGATCATTTGATACATGGAATTATGTATACTAACTTGGCCAGTCATTTTGTGGTAAGGACATTATATTTAGAACTGAAATGGATCTTCACTACAAAAAATAAGATTGATATACAACATAAAAAAATGATTGGACCATCTTATTATCAAGTTTCCAAGATAGCCTCAAAGCAAAATGCCAGTAACTTTCCACATCAAATACTTCTCACATGAAGTTTGACCTGACCTTTGCTTCAATGTGACTTCAAGAAACTACATGTAAACTGACTTTCAATTCACTAAGTAGCCTCAAAGCTAGAATGTCATTTTAAAAACAACATGTAACTTTAGGATCCCTTATCAGAGCTTCTAGTAGTATTTCATGAAAATAATAGTAATAGAACTTGAAACATATACCGTCACATTTGCATGAGACTCTTTCGCAGCAGATCCAACATCAACAATGTGGACAACAGGTGATATGCTGGAATAAACCTGTGATGGTTGCGAGATCAACAATCTACATGAGAAATCTTCAGTTGGAAATTTCCAACAGTCTAGGCAAAAATCAGACCATATCATTTTGACCAGACGTTACCCTGAAGAACGTAATCACTTCCTTAGTTAAAGCCACTTAATTTCAAATAATATCTTTATCAACAGAAACAGAGGCAGGATGTCGGTAACGTATCAAGCACAAAAATACACCATAACATTGGTCTCTCGTGAATTACAAGAGAAAAGAGATAGGAAGGCTTAGGAATAACCAATATCCACCACCTTTATGCAATGCCAGCTCAACTTACGAATACTAGGGCCATGATTATCCAACCTAATTGTCAGTCCAACTAACACAAACACTTCTACCCAACATAGTTACCCATGTTATCATTTAGCGGTTAGGAATATACCCATCAAAAATAGTTTATCATAATCAACAGGAACGAAAAAGAAAAAAAAAAACACATGAGGATAGCAACAAAATAGTTCGTACAACTATAGAAACTTACAAGAAAACGGTTATCCGGTGATAGAGAAGTATCAGTAATAGTCCACCTCAAGCTTCTAGCATGAATGTCCTTGTGAATTGTCCATCCTAAATCAACATTATATATTCGAATACGGCTTTCCTGTTTACCGCATGAGATAGTACACATCAGCAAATCGAATGACCTAGTAGACGTACAATAGAATAGCAAATTCTTAGACGGTACCTGAAATCCGGCAACAAAAAGAGACCCATCGGAAGAAAATTGAGAGACATACGCACAACTTTCCATCTTATCAATCACGGAAGGACTATATACGGGTAAATACCGGCTCAAGACATGACAAGAATCTGACAAAGAAAACCTTCCTTTTCCACTATAATTACACTCCCTTCCCACCAACATGCTCACCGGTGAAACGGGTAATCTTGCCTTTCCAGGAAAGACTCTGGTTAGACGCTTGTGCGGAGCTGACCTAATCTTTATAAGTTGCTTAAATTCCTCATCAGAACAACCTAGTACTTTCTTGCATGATCCTCCGGGCTCCTCTTCGCAATCACTGACCTCAAAATTCTTTCTCTTTCTACCCATTTTCCAATGCTAAACAAACCTTCTTTCCTCGAGTTTCACCAACATAAACACCCTGACTTTTATTAAACAAAAATCAAGAAAATTGAATACAGAGAAAAATAACCTCCAACTAGCAAGTAAAAATTGTACAAAGCTCAACAATACACTACTTTTTTCTTAATTCTAACAATCTGAAAAAAGAAAATGTAACTTTATTCAAAAGAGAAGCTAGAAGCATTCAAATTTCACCAGATCATCCTAATATTGAATACGAAATGATACATAATAATAATTGTAACACTTTTTTTTTTTTAATTTATCCTAATTTTTACCTCGGAATGGGAGTCAAATGGAGTTGTAAAAGATCCAAATTCCTTGTCCAATAAGGGTTTTTTTTTTCCGTTGTAGAGTGTGTTTTGTGTGTGGAGTAACCACGACGGTTAAGTGTTGCATTTTCCCGGTACTTATTGGATGAGTAATTATTTGTTTGGACTGGGCCGTTAATAAAGTCCAGATTTGTATACAAGCCCATGGACCTTTTCTTAATTATAAAACAGGCCGAGTAGATAAATGCATAAAATTGCGTGGTTGGTGTGTATATTTTAGAAAAATATAATCATCTACACCGTTAGTTGCAACATGTCGGCAATGAAATAGTTGCATAAAATAATATTTTCAAGTGTGGTAATACGTTTAATTTTTATCTGCTTTTTCTTTTAGTAATCATTTCATACGGTTCGTTGTCTAATAAGGACTCCTTAAATTACTATGACTGTATCTGTAATGCAATTTGCTCTCTTGATCGTTCTAAGATAGACGATTTTTTTGGACTATTTTGAATAATCTTGAGACTCCAAATTCATTACAGTCTCACCTTTTATGAATGAATCTATTACTTTGGTTACAAAACAATGAAAAGAATAATTTTATGACAAGCTAATATGAATGCACTATGGGAAAAATCTTGCTAACAATTTCTACGCTTTCTCTCTTCTATAGAGACTAAATCTCATTCGAGCACTGTTTCCTGTAAGAAACTCCCTCCATTTCTCAAACTAGATATAATTGAAATACTTAGATCAAGCCATTTTTTGCAAAATCCCCTTGTAGCTAGAACTCTGAACTAATCTTCAAACAAAAATATTGTGCTTCGACTTTTCTGCTTCGCGCCCATTCTATGAGTTGATAGAAGCCTGAATCTCTTCTAGTGTTTTTCCTTTTGTTTCAGGCACAATCTTCGCCACAAACACTATCGTAAGCACGCAAAATCCAGCGTAGATCAAGAATGTACCTGAAAAATATCAAGTTTTTCGTCTAAAAAGTTCAAATTCATAACAAAATACAAAGGCACAACTCCTTTTCTTGATATGGGACTATATACATGTAATTAACAACTTAGTACTTACCAGTCGAAGTCCAGCTCATTAGAAAATTAAAAGTGTAGGAAACTGCCCAAGCACCTAGCCAGTTTACTAACACCACCAAGCTCCCTGCCACACCCTTTACATGAATTGGGAATATCTGGAAAAAAAAATTGAAAAATGCACATTTAAACGACTATAACGAGTTTTCGTTTAAAGAGTAAGAAACGAGCTGCTTCTTTTTATTTAGTTTCTATTTTTCTTTTCAACGTGGGATACTCGGAAGTTACCTCCGACATAATGACCCAAGGAACTGCTCCCATCCCTATAGAAAATGCTGATATGTAGGCCTGAACAAAATCAACCAAAAAAGAGTATATAAGTTCTCTTGAGAATATTAAGACCTCTTATAAGATTTGAAAATTATGAGAATGTATCTGCAATTATTAGAGCTTTAGGAGAGAATTATGTAATTAAATATATATAATCTCATCAGGAGGAGGTGTAAATGTATAACTATCTCTATAAGTTTTCTGTTAAATTTAGCTTAGTTTACCAGTACTCCAGATACACCAAGAATTGGAGCCCATTCAAGCAATAGACCATGACCCTGATTTAAAAACAAGAAAGACTATTAAAAGTTGAATTTTTTTTTGTGACAAAACTTTAATATTTGAGGAAGTTACCTTTAGGAAAAAGGAAGCTCCTGCCATGATGCATCCTAGAAACATTCCTGTTGCTGATACCTGGGAAAAAATATTGTAATTAGAGGTCTAATTAATCTTTAAAAGATATGTGATTCGCAACATAAAAAAGGTGAAATAGGGACGAATACATACCATTAGAAGGGGTCTTCTACCTGATTTATCCATTAATACTGCTCCTACCATAGTTATTGGAACCTGAAAAATGCATGTAAATGTTTAGATTCAATTAGTCATTTGATATTCTGTTTTTATTTTTTTTCCTGTAGCAATTTTGTGCTAAGAAATGCATAGTAAGATGTTGTGACAAACCTGAATTATTGCATATGCAATTGTCCCAATTTTTCCTGAAGAAAACCCTGCAGTTCACAACCCAGATAAGAATCACGTTCAGAAGAGTAAACATTGATTCACTTAACTGTAAACTATAAAGAACATTCAGAATATACCAGCTGCTACAAAGGTTTCACTAGCATAGAATCCTATTCCATTTATCCCTCCAAATTGTTGGAAAACCATTAATCCCACACCAATCTGGTCGACACCAAAAAAACTCGGTGAGATAACACTAATAACGATCAAGCTTAAAGCTAAATAGCAAAAAATAAAATCGTCTTACTATGACTGGTCGAATATATTTCGCGTCGAACAAGTCCAGCATTGTTACTTTAGGAAGACCTTGCAAAGTATCAATACTAGCCTGTCACCAATTTTAATTGGCACATTGTTAGAATGGATCAAATGAACTCGTAAAACAAGATTAAACTCATAAGAAAGAGAAAAAGGCACTATATATACTTGAATTTCTGCAGATTCTTGAGAAATATCAGCATTTCTACCGCGAAGTTTTTGCAGTGCAGATTCAGATTCTTTCTGAAGGCCAACTTTTGCCTGAAAGTAAAATTTTCCATTAATATTTCATCATTAAATACTTATGGGAAAACGAGGAACTAATCACGTATGTACTATGATATCTCACCAGCCATCTTGGAGACTCTGGGATGAAGAACAGCCCAATAAGCAGTAAAATACATGGAACCAGCCCTTCACGAAATTAAGAACAAAACAGCTATTAAGATACAACAAAGTGCAACAAATTTTTTATTTTAACAAATAGTAAATTTCTTTCGTTTTTGCTGCAATATAGAATAGTGTAGTAGTGTACAATTGCACACTCACCAGTTATAGCTAATGTTCTCCATGATACAACAGTTCCTAGTACATATGCAGTAGATGCTCCACAAACAATCATAAGCTATTCAAGGAAAAAGATGGTGTTAACGACATTTTCTCTATGTACCTTTTGTTGCATAACTGCACGTGTACAAGCCAAAAAAGATGCAGCCTCAGGTTTACGTACCTGATTCAGGGTAGCAAGTCCTCCCCGAAGATTTTTTGGCGCGATTTCAGCTATAAAAACCGGAACCTGTCACACCAGTTAAAATCCAAAAAAAATGATTCTTTGATTCAATTTAAGATGCAGGATAATCATGGAAGATGAGGGGAAAAAAATGGTTACCACAAAAGAGAATATTCCAATGCCATATCCTGTGCAGAACCTTCCAATATCAAGGAACCAGGCATCCTGCATTCATTTTGATACTATAATAAGTGTCTATTGAGTTAATGAAAGTGGTACCTAATTTTCGATGAAAACGTCTGAACGCTTTTGTCTAAGTTGCCTACTTACCATAGAGAAATACACTGCGAGCCATCCGGTAATACAGGATGCAGCTGACAATCGCATTGCCTGTTAAAAAAACAGTTATTTTACTTATAATTATAGAGATCACAAGTTTCATTTAGCTATAATTTACATAATGTTTATTTATATATAATATATACATATATATATACATATCATTTTTCATTTTATCTACCCCTTTTCTGCCAATGAGATCTGCAACTCTGCCACTTGTGATTGCACCAATCATAGCACCAATGGTGATTATGGAGCCAAACATTGAGTACTACAAAAAGAAAAACATAGCTAGGTAAATAGTGTCTCATTTAACACAAATAGTTTGGCTTAAAAGCACAAAAATATAAGTTAATCAGTACCTGAGCTAGAGTTAGTTTCAAGTCTTCTCTTATAGCTGATTGAGTGGGAGAAGAGTAGCCCACCTGCAAAAATATGCAACTTAATCAACCTAAAGATTCCTCCTTTTACCTTTGTGTGTGTTTTTTGCAATTGTTACATACTTGATGGGCCCTGAACAACATAAATAATGCCAAAAAAAAAAAAAAACAATTATGTTGATACAAACTCTTTCTTTTGTAGAATTATCACACCATCAAAGGTACGTACAGAGTCACATTGATAAAAGAATGATAAAAAAATTTGAAGAGTTGTAACATATACTTACACATGAACCAAATTCAAAAGAGCCACAAACAGCAACACATGTACTCAGCAAAACCATCCCAATTGACCCATTTTCATCAGCTTTATTTGCCTCTTCACCTTCAAAATCAACACATTTTTCTTGCTGAATAAAGGGTTTCTTCAGCTCCTCAATCCCATTTTCAATATCTATTTTTTCATTAATAGCCATACCTAATATGTTCTATTTATGTAAAACTGTATAATATAACTTGAAGTATATATGAGAGCTTGTACTGAATTTATAGGAATATTGCATGGAGACTAAATTTATGGGGTCTATTTATATGCATGAGATGCAAAGTATGCAGCTAAGATATTTCCAAATTACAGCATTATTTTTTGACATTTGTGTCAATGATTAGGTAATAAATTAATAAGATGTTTATGATGAGATGAGAACTCATGTGGAATAAAGCTGTCACTGATGCAGTGATGTGTGATCCTGTCAGCTAGCCATTTCCATTATTATAAAACAAATTTACAGTGGTTAGATATAAATTGTTGTTTTTGTCCTAATTGAAAGCAATTTGTACGAGGAAAACATGTGATCATATGCATTTCGACCCTTGTGTTTGTTTAATAGATACTCATAAGTTGTGGACTCTTTGATCGTCAAATGGACCATATCTTATGTTCATATCTAAATCAAGAGGCTTGATATGAGGTAATAATTGTGATCTTTTATGGTGAATGAGAGGACCCTTTTGACAGTAATGATCAAATTCTGGTCAAATTACGCGACAATCTAAACCAAGTTGGCAATTAATGATGACTTTTTTAGGTGAACAGTGAAGATATTTTAGAGGATTTTGGTCAAATTTTGGTCAAGTTGGCTAGAATATGGGGCAACAAACGATGATCCATTTTTGCTTTTTTATAGTCATTGTTAACATGACTGCAAATTAGCTTAAAATTTTATTTTAATATTATTAATTTTGTCTTATGAAGACACTAAAGTCTAACGTAGCCCTTCGATTGTTTCCGAGACAATCATGCATTGGACCATTGCTTTAAATAATAACTCGATAAGATTACTATTATTTAAATAAACGGCCAATATCATTTTTCTGAAGTTGTAACCAATCATACCCGCAACTTGCATTCATAGGAACTAAAATTGATAAAACCGGTTTTGAGGCTATTTAATGCTGGATTTTGAACGGGCCGACATGCATTAGAAACTATATGAACTCTGGTATATTTTTATTTTTTTTATGATGAACTATGGCTTGAATACTATGAACTCAAGCTAGTGTTTCACAATAAATAATGAAAAAGGATATTACTGTCAAAAGTAATCGACACAGGGTAACAGGTTGGCCTTAATAAGATTTCTGAATATGGTCATACGGTCATACCAAGGTAACAGATGCTTCATTCATAACACCATATTTTATATCTGTTTAAAATTTGTAAAGTAAGTAATATTATAAATGGCATATACGAACTTATACTAATATATATAAGCATTTTAACGTATTAGATATAAAATAAAATACCCCAATAAATTAACCAAACATGCAGTTCAGTAAAATTAACGAAGGGTTTTTGTGATGTAGATTTTAATTTTTAACTACCTTAGGGCCCTTTCTTTACCTTATTTTCCATATGAATCTGCCAAGATACTTTCCGAACACACATGCCACCTCTTTCTATTGTTTATTTTATATTTTTTCTATTTTGATTCATTTTAAAGAAAGTTGCCCCAAAAAGGATTAAGTTTCTCCAATCTGGGACCAGAAAAGATAGGACGATTTCATACTTGCAGTAAAATATACAATAAAATCTAAAAAAAATCACTAATTGAAATTTAATTACTTGCTCGATCTTTTTTAGATCTAATCGATTAAATCCTAACCCATGCAACTTGAGCGTTGAGGATCATCTGTACTGATTTTTGACGAAGTAAACCATCATAACCAATAATAATAAATAAATAAGAGAAAGAATATCTTGATTTTTAACGATTAAATTATCGTTAGATTGATGGACGCGCATATGTAACCTATTTCTGTATAATGACTAAACGTCACAAACACCGAAAGCAAATTATATTGGTCACTCTTAATGACTCTTATCGTCAACGATTAGAGAATGTTTGAATGAATAATAGGTTTATTTAATTTGAAAATGATCGATATAATAAAGAGTTCTTCGTTAAGAATAAAACTCAATATTAGACTCAAAATTATGCGCTGTTCATGTGTGTGTATGTATATAGTTAATTAGTTATACATATATTTTTTAAGAAAAAGTTATTTGCATTTTATCTGAGAGTTACATTAAGCGTGTGGACTTGGTTTAGTTGTTTATAGATATTAATCATTCTCTACGGCTCACTAATCTTAGGGAATGGCAAAGTGTAACAGTTAAATAGAAGTGACAGAGACGTTGAAAAACCTATCAACCAAATTAGGAAATTGATTAAGTCACCGAAATTAATAATTTGGACCTCTTTGGCAAGGTATACATTGCACTAATGTCCTTTTGCTTCGGTGCGAAACTTCTCATAAAACGTGTTCTAGATTCAGATCATACCTCACTGAACAAGCCACGCATATTTATTTTCGACGTGCTAAATTACATATCGAATAGCGGTCACGTTTCCTAAAATAGGAAGTATAAATTATATTTTATAAAAAAATATTAAATTTCAATAATTTGAAACCACTGAGAATTTAGTCATAAATCTCGGCCTAATCGATTATCATTTCAGTCTCACGCTTATTTATTCTCCGCGTATCTTTTACCTTTTCTCTTTCACCTAGGCCAAAAATATGCAAGTTCCAAATATTGATGAAGTAGTTTTCATCAGTAAAAATAGTAGGATCTTGACAACCAAGCATAAGTATTAAGTAGGATCACCAATTTTCGGTGACCGGATCAATACTTATAAACCTTTAAAATTTTGAATGATGGTAGAATTTCGAGAATAATCAATATCCACCTATCCAATCAGAGCCAACACTGATACTCAAGAACAGTAACTAGATCCTTCAACAAATACTAGTATATCGGTTAAAAACTGTTAAATCAGAAGAGACCCATCAACATGATTTACTCTACGTCACATGGGTCAGCAACTGTGTACAAGAAACGGCGTGACCTACCCGACCTGTATCAGTTTTTTTCTGAAGATGCAATACAAAATTTCTCAAGGTTGATCGAAGTACTAACACAAGCAGCCTTCACCGCCCCCAACCTTTGACGCTCTTATTGGCACATTATATCACAAACTCGAACACAGCACGGCCCTTGTTCCATGTGTAAAAAAAAAGAGAGGAAACCAAGAGGTTTGATTGACGTTAAGAGTTATTAAACAAACACCTCCTAATAGTTGTGGCAATTTGGCCAACCCTTTGAGGATGAAGGACCACAGAGCATACACCAAAACAGATGCCAACAGCTGCAATTGCTATGATAAGAGGTCGTGAACTCAAAGCTGTTCTTGTTAACAACCGACTAAAAGACTTTCGTGCTGGTCTTTGGTGATCATTAACATCCATAACTAACTCCCTGTTTAAAAGGGGAACAGCCGATCCTGCATCATCTATAGCCGTCAAGGACTTCAGTGCCCCCACCATGTTCTCCATCGTTCTCCGAAGATCCTGCAATAGAAACAACATTGATGTGTATTCTGAGTATTGGTGAATCAGGATTCAGGATCAACTTAAGTTTTATGTCTTCAATGTCCAGCTACAGAATTTGTACAGTTACATAGCTTTTGTATTAAAGGAAGTTTCAGAATTCCTTCTTCCACAGGTTGCTTTAGTTTAGTTCAATTATTGTCTCTCAATAATGACTTACTACATCAACTATATAAGTTCATTTGCATAGAGTACTAAGGGATTATTACATTTACACCCTTGAGATCTGGTTTTTAGTTATAGTAACATCCCTTCATTGAATAAATACAAGAACACCCTTCGAACTTGAAAAATATTACATAGACCCTCTATATTTAAATTTTTGTCAAGCTTCAGGAGTTGTATATGTTATTGTTAGCATAGGAAGGTTTTTGTAATTAGACCAAACCCCGGGGGTGGAAGTAATTATCCATAGAATTAATGGCAAATGTTTACATCAAACCAAAGGCTTTTCTACATTCTAGTTATCCTTCTCTAACCTAAATCATTACCATTGCACAATAAGGCCCGCTACGAAGCATATGCATCGAGTGTACCTGAGCATTATCAAAACGGAAAAAGACTCTAGTTCTTCACTTCACACATTCATCTCAGTACTTATGTAAGTAGGACAAAATTGTTAATCATTGCAGAGGTTAATTTTCAAAACTGCAGTTGTTAATAAATCAGTATTTCCACAAAAATATACTGATTTGGGAAAACAAAAGGCAAGTTTTTAAATCAAAATGGAACCATTGTCTTATAGCAATAAAGGCAATATGCAAAGATATCTGATGTCCTCACCTGACTATCCTGTTGAGAGCTCTGACTGTAGAAGTTTCCACTGGGTGCAGGTATCACGGACAAATCTTTTTCATTTGACTCCTGATCCAGCATAACTTGTGAGATATCCATATTTCGTCGTAATGACATCATATAATCAGCACAAACGCCAGCAATCAAATTGTTATCTACTGCCGATTTTAAGAGGCAAATTACTCTCTTCAATACGACTACAGACTCCTTTTCTATTAAAAAAGTCAGTAAATAGTTGAATCGTTGTATATCAAAAGATGTGAATTGCTGCTCTGATACAGGTTTCTTCAGTGACCACGCTACATCTAAGACAAAATCCGAGAATTCTGCTCGTCTTGAGGAGAAAACTTCACATGCTGGCCTCGGAGGAGAAGATTGTCCTTCTCGAGAAGATATATGTCTATCAACTTTTTGTTGCAACATTTCCATTTCTGCACAAGTTTCTTTGTCGCCGATAAGAATTGGAATGAAGTTGGATAAGCCAGACTGGTTTTCAACCTACAGAGGCAGACCAATATATGTAATTAGAATGAAATGCAATGATCACCTGTACGAGTTTGTTCAACTTAATGAGTAATCATATCAAATTCATGCAGAAGAATTCTCGCATCCTATGACTCAGACCACAAGTTTTTGATTGATATTAAAGGATACGTGGTTAGTTTTGGTTCATAACTACTAAAAATACTCAAATATCCTTAAGAACTGATCCAAAAAATCATATAGATTGTAACTTTTCCAAAGTTTGATAGGCTAGTAGCATAAGAGGTCTCCAGAAAGATCTCTAAGCAAGAGTACGAGTAGTATAGAATTGAAGACCTTGTGACAGTTATGTCCAAGGGGGCAAAGGTGGTGAGTCCACCAAAATTTCACCTCAATAAATGCCGGGCCACAAAGATCCATATCAGTTTGAGGGACATGTATTCTCAACAACTGGTGACTGAAGTCTCCTTTCTTACAACATAAAGATGAAACATCAATCTTGTAAGTCAGGTATCGTCCAGCAATTGAAATAAGAAACCTGACATGGGCATAAAAAAATCAGTTAGGGACTGAAATGTATTAAATTTCAAACGCACACCGATGAAAAAAATTATTTAAATAGAAGAGGGAGTTATACCTCGCTTTGATATGAACTTAACATGTAATCCTTCTTTAGTTGTTTAATCAGTAACCCAAAACTGAACCACCCATTGCCCGACAAATCCCATAAATTTAACATCTAGCACCTAAAACAAGACATATTTCACATTGACCAAGCAAGAGTAATCAGTTTCATAGACACAGGCTAAGTATACCACACAAGATTCAATTAGTAAATCAGGTTTTGCTTGACCAATGAAAAATATACCCTAGTGTCTCGGTATATCAGCAGAAATCCTTTAAAAATACTATCTTGTTGCTCAGCACTAGCCAAACCGCTCCACCACCTCAGGTGCATGCTGTAAACTTTTACTATTAGCCTAACACAAGCCACACTTTCTAGAAATGGATGGTGGCAAGACTCAATCGCAGCACCTCCTCTTTGTTTCACTTGGATACTATACTGAATTACCACTATGCTTAAAAGCTTAAACTTCCAGAGAAAACAGGCATTAAAATTTTTTAGTCTCTAATCATCTTTATTATCCGCCTTTTCACAATAAAACAGAAAATTAGTGAGACACACTCATTAAAGTAAACAGATTTTCATGTTTCTGATTATATATTTACTTTCTTGTAGTGATCATTTACCTGATTGTTCACACATACATTGCTTTTTGAAACTAGTTCTTTTCCTTTGATAATGACAGTGAAAAAAAGAGAATAGGCAGCAAACAAAAATAAATACTTGAAAAATAGAAGAAAATTCAGAAAAATCTTCCTCAATAGGTTACTTTGTCACATACCGAAATTTTGGTTGAAGAAGATTACTACCACAGGCTACAAATTCCATGGCATTGCCAGCCTCAAAGCAAGTGGGATAAATATAATGAAGCTTTGGAGCTTGGTCCTTGACCTTGACTTTCGTCACCAAAGTCGCATCTGTTTGCACGAGAACGGATCCAGCAATTAGAAACATATCACAGAAAAGATGGGGCCTTGACTGAGTAATAACCCATTAACCCGTTCCTCCTGCCAAATCTAGTGCACCCATTATCATACATAAAAGGGTCTTAACATAAATTAACATATTGACCAAATGATAATTGAATCCAAGCGCACTGAAAACCAAATACAAGCAGATATAGTTATAATGGCAACGAACCTTTTGTGACACGAAACACGGTATCGTTTATATAAACAAGCATTGTGCCTCTTCCAGACAAAATGCTCCGGGGTGAGGCAACAAGGTCTTTTATATGATTAGCCGGTTCATCCAATAACTGCTCGTCCAGAGATGGTAAATGATATTATGATATTAAGAATCTATAAAGACCAGCATCTACTTAACAATATCCATATTCAGACTTAAATAGAACCTTCATAATGCACATGTAAATATATTATAACACCTTCAAAATATTTCATCATATACTAAGTTATTCACTAGTCAACGTGTTTGCATATGATGATATAGAAGTATCATCAACTGCTGATTTTGCTAATTTAGAATCCTTTAGATATACAAGTGAACAACAGTACATTTTAGATGGCACATCTGCTACATTTTAACCCAGAGCCTCCACAAATATTTAAAACTACAACATAAATAACTTAAAAAGTTCAACAGATTCATAATGAATAAGCTCTTCTAAAGCATCCCTCACCCAACCATCCACCAAACAGACTAAATGGATTATGTGCAGAATACCTTAAGCCACATTGGTTTCGGCATAGCAACGAATGCCGTCAGTATTGTACAACCGGGTCGGATATAACCTTCTAATTCAACAGGCATGCCAGCCAACCATTCGAATATCTGTAGATAGTGACACATTTACTCAGAACCTATCACATTTTTTAAATCAAAAGAACATTAATTTCTCCATATGTACTAAACTGCGTAATAATCTTTAAAGTACTTGATGTCGAAGTCGTCGAGGAAACTCCGCTGGATTCCAGTCGTAAAGCTTGAAGGATATCCGACCAGTAGGGCACTGAGAGTAAATAATAAAGCAATGAATATTAAGTTAAGATGGATTTACCAAGTAAGCAGATAAAAATCAGAATGCAGCAATAAGGTATTGGGCATACCACAGAAGAAAATGTACTTCTATTATCACAGTCGGATTGGGAACGTTTGAACTGCTGATTCTGTTTCTCTACATCAATATGAATTTCACCAGAGGCACCAAATGATACAGCATTATCACTTTGGAGATTTTGCAAACGTATAGTGGAGCCTGGAGTAGAGACGTGAGCATCTGATTCCACCAATGTTGCCTTTTCTTCAATCTGGCCTGTCACACACATGCCATCTGGGACGTCAGAAAATCATTTAAAACTGGCCAACGAGAAAGATGCCAAGTATTGCAGATGTCAATGTAGGAGGAAAGCAAAAAAGGGAACACAACAGAAAAACAATTTCCCTCAATCATTCAAGACTAGCAACAGAAAATCTCTGACTTTGACTAAATTTAGACGCCAAATATTAAGCATGGGTACTCATTCCTACAGACATTTCTGAAAAAGGACCTACAGAAAGTTGGAAGGCAATTGGAAGCAGGGAAAGATTAGAATATGATTAACCCATCGCATAAGATAAACATACATTTTCCAGTATCATCATCACCACTAGCATCATCAACCAAAACAATCCGCTCAGGTTCCTTTTCCGTGCTTCCTCCAGAATCATTATTAGCTTTTCTCCTCCGTCTTGTATTATGTCGTTCTAATTTCCTCCGACAACTACGTTTACCTTCATCAAAATCTGACAAGACATGAAACCTGCGAAAAAGTTGGAGATCGTATTCTCAAATAATGCACACCTGCATTTTCCCCTTAGAGCAGAAAATGGTCACTGCTAACACTAGCCCATCAAGAACGATTTTACCAGAACGACAAAATGATCCAATAAACCATGTTTACAAAACCATCTACACTTTCATAACTCGGAAACACCTGCCACATTATTTAATCTCCCAAAATCACGAGAACAATACAATCAATAACACACCTCAAAACTCAAACCGCCCCTAAACACACAAACTAATCCTCCGAACGCTCATCACCAACTCGACAAAGTACACAAAGCAATAAAACACATCGAAAAACTCGTAAATAGATTCATTCAAAAAAAAGATAAAAACTTACTTTCCACATTGCTGGCAATACCTCTTGTTCTCCCCATCAACCACCACCGTACGCGCATTCGCGCACCGCAAACACACCCTATGCCGCTTATGATACCCCTTCAACTCGCTAATATCCGCCTCGCAACCCGCCACCTGGCACCGGGCATTACCCCCACCCCCACCCCTCACCGCCTTCTTCACCCGCTTCTTCCCCGGAAGAACACCCTCCTCCTCCTCCAACATCTTATCCAATTCGGGGCAGGCACACGGGACCCGACCCGCCAAAAAATTAGGGCACACCAACATAGGGTCCCTCTTCCTGACCCGACCCGAATCCACCGTTTGACTTTGGTCAACGACGGCCGGTTCTGGATTTTCCGGTTCGGTTTGAGTGAAAGTGGTGTTTAGGGCTTCGTCGAGGTTGAAGTCGAGGAGATCGGACCAGTCGAACGAGTTTGGGATATCGCCGGGAATGTCGGAGGGTATTTCCGGTACATACGGTGGTGGAGCGGCGGTAATCGGCGGCGAATTTGGCCGCATTATTATTGGGTTGGATTTTAATTTAATTTAATTTAATTGTTTTCAATAAATAAAATTTGGGGATTTAGAGATTTTGAGAGGGGTTACAAATTTCCGTCTCAGTCGTGTGTTGTCAAATGATTGATGTTTTTGCATCAGATTTTTGATTTCTTCGTTTTTCTGCCAAGAGAAGAGAGATTATAATTTTGACCCCTCAACTATGGGGTTTTTCCAACTTAAACCCTCTTAAATTGGAAATTTAAGAAAATATATCCAATATAAATTTAGACCATGAGATGGGATTTAATATGCGGATGAATATTTGGGGAGGGGAGTCACAATTTACTATTGGAACACAGGGTTATGCAATCTTTTTGAAATAAATCTGAGGAGGGAGGGTTAAGATGGAAATGTGTTCTGCTGTGTAAAAGTTTCGAATCGATCAGTTATATATTTCATGCACTCGATGCAGTGGTTATTACAAATTAAATAACTATATTATCATCACTATCAAAATAAAAATATATATATGTCACATAAAGTTTGGAGGGTAAATTGGCAGTTGTACCAAAATTTGGGCCATGCATGTTGCCCTCAAACAACTCCATTGATTTGTAGATCGCAAGTGAAATAGGGTTTGATTTAGACTAAAGACTTGGCAACTAATGTCCAGTCATGTGATGAAAAAACATCTTAATACAAAAATCCACCTACCAAGTTATGCTTTTTAACATTTTTTTGGCATCTAGAATCCAAATATACCATCGTATACATTTGAACATTTTTCTAAGCTAAGTAGTAAATGGCCCCCACAACTCTCCTCCTTTTACACAAAACTCCAGAAGAACTAAGCTAAGTAGTAACTGTATCATATACCTATGAAATGAAAGATTATATTTCTTTTTTATGTATTTCATATGAAAAGATTTACTTGGTTATTTTTTAAAGAATGGTTTTAATCATTACATTCTATGAATAAGATCAGTGCACAGTTAGTTACAAATTTACAATATATAGCGCTCTTATGCATATACTAGAGAAGTACTTGGTACTTGATAATATCACTCAACACAAATATGAAATAACTCGTCATTCAAATTTAAAGGGCCAACTTTACAGTTTATATAAAAGAATACATAATATATATTACAGCAGAACTACTTAGTTCGCATATCAAATATAACCCATCTATCATAATTTGCATACTGCTTGTGAGCCATAAGGCCCAATTATTTTATTTTCTGAACAAAAAGCAAGCCCACCACGGCCCAATTAGAACCTCACAATCTTGTTCAATCTTCAACCTTCAAACCCCCAGCCCCCAAAACCCTCACGACCGTTTCATTTGCGACTGGTAATTATCTGATCTCGCTCTAATTTATCGTAAATTAACTACTTCTTTCATGTAGCGATTGCATACGATTAATGATTTAACATTTTATTTGGTGTTCTCATATGTATAAAAAAATAAATTCATTATTGTTTTGTGTTTTGATTTTGGCTAGTGCACAAATTGAGTGGGGCGATTAGTATTAGTGTGTTTTCAATATGAGCATAGTAGTAGTGTAAGTTTAGCTCTTGATTTAATGCTTCTAGTTAATTATCTAGCTTATGATTGTATTTATGAAATATATTCAGTTTTTGTTACAAAAAGTGAAGATGTTTATGATGGTTAACTGAATTTTTTTACTTGTGTGTATAGTTTTCAAAATGGGTGAGAAGAAGAAGGCTGGTGCTATGTTGGTGAGGCTCGTTTCGGAGGCCGGTACTGGATTCTTCTACGTGGTGAAGAAGACCAAGAGGCTTCAGAGCTTTAACATTAAACTCGAGTTCCGAAAGTTTGACCCTCGGGTAAACCGTCACGTTTTATTCACGGAGGCAAAGATGAAGTGAGTGCGTTTTATGTTGCCATCGCTGTTTTTCGATTGGTGATGCTATAGTGTCCTGTGATGAGAACTTTTCAAGTTGAACGGGCTAAATATCTATCAATGTTTTGAGATCTGTTTTGAGATATGTATTGAGTAGTATATGGAATATTTGCGATCGTCCGTTAATGGAGGTTATCAACGAGCCAATAAGCTACTCTTGTCTTGTTTTGTTATTGAGATATTAGCCGGCTTTATTATTTTGGATGGCTTCTCTTTTTCCTTGTGATTATATCAGTTGACTTGATATCTCCAGGATTTCATGGTTTTGATTTTGGATTAGACGCCTGAGTCCTTGACATGTTGCTTTGATCTCTGTCTCTTGTTCGGAAGTTGGTTTTCACGCTTGAAATTGGTTCTCGGTAATAGTACTCGATGTTACTAGGTTAAGATGCGTGATCTGTTACTAAGGATCTTAGAGGACAGAGCAAAATCACTGCAATATTTGTTGTCTGTTAATTCAGACAATTAATAGTTTGAAATTTTGATTGCAATAGTAGCAACAAAGGTTTTCTTCTTTGTATCATGGGTTATTATTGGATTCTATTCAAGTAAGTAGGTTGTTGGCCAATGTGCGATGGAATCCGACCTACTGGTCAATTAAGAATAACTATTACTGGATTACTCATCATACGGCAATGGGTGAGATTCTGTTTTTCACTTGCATCTTTGTTTATGCTTGTTGATCATATGGTTGGAAAAGAATTCACCAGCCGATTTGACGGAAAGTTTAAAACTCTTTTTCTTTTATTTCGTGTTTATGTTGGAAGATCAATTTGAAGAGATGCTGTTCTCCCTTTATCTTATTGAGATTAACTATTAAACTTGCCAGTTGTTGGTACTTTATCAACTATTGCTGGGCTGAATTGCGCTTTGAACGTTAGAAGTAAGATTCTTTTCATGAGAAATTCTATATGTATGAGGTTTGTTGTAAAACGTTGATTCGGTTCATCTATGTCAATGCTCACCAGATCTTTGTACTATGCAAATGGTACTCCCAAACTTGTTCTAAAGGTTCCTCTGGCAGAGAATGACATGACTTATTACTTATTAGGTTAAAAATAAAGTTGTTTTCGTAGAGATTGAGGAAGAGTGATCACACTACTGTAAAATGGCTAGTATCATTCAGCATTCTCATATTTTTAAAGAAAAAAACAGGACATTTTTAGCTCTGCATAACGCATAGAAAATTTGCACTTATATGATCTGGTCACTGGCCTCGAATCCATTCCATATGGAGGCAAAAAAATTGATAAAAATGCATTTGCAAATAACATGATTCCATTTTCGTATGCATCTTGCGGAAATCAGAAAGTAACAGATATTTCATGTCTTCAGAATCGGAATGGGAAATATGAAATTCTTACCTACTATGTGCTTTATTGTAGGCACCTCGAATTTCCCATCACAATAATAACTTAAAATTTGGTGCGTCACGTTTTAAATTCCACCACAAATCAACAAAAGACAAGAGTCCTAAACTGTATTGAGCTAACAAACAAGAAAACAAGCACCCTTATTTACTTATTCTTGGCTCATGATTTACTTATTATCAGGAACGAATAATTCAACTATGCGAAAAACTTTGATAAAGGTGATATCAATGAATTTTGTTGTCAAAAGGCAATAAATTAATTTATTTGTTCAGGATGAATTGGAAATAATAATTCATGAGTCTGATCAACACAGTTCTTATTTTTAATGCAAGTTACCCAGGTAATTACTAAGATTGCGTTTGCAAACTAATAAAAAAGTATTATAAATGTTCTTTTTACTCGACCAAGTATTTTTGGAATGTTTTGCAAACCGTACTTCTGCGGGAAGAAAAAACGCTATAAATCTCTACAATCTCTAAACTGGTGTAGACTTATTTTTTACTTAAGATATTATTTCTTCTCTAAATAAAATAATTCAGTTATCAAATAAATTCTCAAACACCTCAAATTATGAATTAAAACATCATTTGGACTTAAAATTATACTCTACTATTTGATTAAAGTTCATAAACGCCACATAAGAATGAAAAAAACCATAGTAATTTCTGTTTCAAAAAGAAATACTTGCCCATTTAAGCCCGCTCTTTGTACCATAAGGCCCAACCACGGCCCATTATCAGAACCATCAAATCCCGCGAAGACTATTTCACAGATATTTTGTGGTGTAATAAAACCCTAGTCAAATTAAATTTATCACAATCAAAATAATCACATATCCCAAATCCTTAGCTAAGGATTGAATTTGAATTTTCGATAATGCCACGGTAATTAAACCCCGCTCTTTTATCTCACGCAGAACTGTAGTTGGAAAATTTGAATATTCTGATGAAATTTTTCTTAATTATTTGATTGTGTTTTGCAGGTACTACTGCGATTATTGCGACACTTATTTAACTCATGATTCTGTAAGTGTTTTTCATAGTTTTGGATGTTAATTTTGCTCTAGTTTAATTATTTTGCTCGTAAATGATTTATGAAATGTGGAGTGAAGTTTTAGAATTGCAGCCAGGGTTTATTCTCAGTGAGGTTGAAATACGATGTGTTTGAGCAGTGGAAAATTCGTAGTCAATCTCATCTTTTAATGTTGCGTTTGGGTCTACGGTTCAGATTGACTGGGCTTGGTAGTACCGAGAGTTGCTAGAACGAATTGGTTTGTGTAATTGTATGAGAATACACACGTCAAACAGCTGAACATGTTTTTTTACCGATTTCTCAGATAATTATAGTGCAGGGGCTGCAGGCTAATAACTCTCATTTCAAGTTTATATTTGTTCTCGTATTGTGTCTTACAGTTTATTCTAATTTAAGCTTTATGTCTTGTGGATTGAAGTTAGATATTGGGTCGTACCTTTTTTCTGGTTCGTTGTTTCGAAGTTTTAGGCAGTTGAGACTCAATCGGGGAACATGGGTTTAAATTGTTTATTTGGTCCCAATGATGTAGAAATGGATGAGAATTATGGTAGATTTTCATTGTTAAAATCTGTGTTATTGGCCTAAAAGACATGATTATTGAATAGTGTGGTTTTCCTCAGTCAGTTCAACTTGAGGTCCGATGAATGAAATTAAGTTTGAAACCAGTTCGTAGTAACCGTAAGCATGGAGCATTTTACCTTGTTTTTTTGTTACTATGCTGACTAGGACTGGTACAGGTGTTGTTTCGCTAGATACTTGAGGCGTCTTCTCATAAAAAATATCTTATATCTCTTGGTTTGTTATTTTACTAAGCCTAAACTTGGAACTTCCATGTTTATAGATTCTTTTAGGAATTGGTATTTTTCTTGGGATCACTGTGATGTTGAATAAATGCATATTTATTTTTTCCAACTATAAATGGTTTCTGATATTTTCTTTACAAATGCAGCCTTCAGTTAGAAAGCAGCATAATTCTGGCTACAAGCACAAGGTATAGCATTAACACTATAAGAAAGTAAACTGTTGACTTGTATAAGTATTTTTGATTCATTAATTATACTCAAACTGGATATCTGTTTATCCCCAGGCAAATATAAGGTCTTATTATCAAAAGTTTGAAGAGCAGCAAACACAGATTTTACTTGATCAAAAAATAAAGCAGCACCTTGGACAGACAGCAGCATACCAACAGATTGGTTCTGCTTATAATCAACATCTTGCTGCCTTTCCAGGAGGAAGGCCGCCCATGCCTCTCATGCCACCTCCTATGATGCCTGTTCCAGGAGGAGTACCCCACCATATGGCCCCTGGATTTAGGCCGCCGGTTTTGCCAATACCTGTTCCTGGTGTTCCAGGTAAATCAGCTACACCTGATAATTGTTGGGAATAATCTCACTAACAGTCCTTAGCGTTTGTTCTAATTATAGAAATCCTCTCTATTGATTGAGACCATTAAAATTTTAAACGGCGTCACATATAGGCTCCAGAGAGGTTTGAATAATTACAAACAATCCCACACTCCCTGAAGTTTGAATACTGTTATAAAGAAATTCCTTGTTATTCTATGTATTCAAAGCTTCAGGGAGTGTCTCTGAAATATTGAAACGGTAGGAGAATTTTTGAATTAGACTAAAGTTCAGAGGGTGCAAGTGTAGTGATTCCTAGTAAGTCGAGTACATCTGTAATAGCCACTGATTATTTCAGGATTGTATTGCCTTTTTTCTATGGTTTGGTTGAAGTAGTTGGTTTGGCTGTTCATCGGGGTGCAGTCCCCGTGGGTTCACATATAGAGGTTGATCATCTCTAATAGTTCAGTATGGAAGTTCAGTTTTCGTGAGAAAGCATGCAAATCTAGCGAATTTATATTTTTCTTAATTTGCTTAAGAATCGGTTTTATATGACATAACTCCATTGGTGCACCAAATAGACCAATGATGGTTTTTTGTGCTACTTAATCGCCTCCTCCATCTGATTATGGTGCTCTTGTAATCGTAAACAAAGTATCTGGAGACAATTGGCGCATCTTGGATTTAACCCCTGCTTCTTTATATAGGCTATGGGCCTCCTTCAATGGCGACATCTGGTATGATGCAGCAGCCACCTGGTTCTACTATGCCGCCACCACCTGGTTCTACTATGCTGCCACCACCTCCAGCTACAAGTTTGCCGCCCTCTACACAATCACATGAGATGAATCCCTCCGGAACTTCTGCCGCAACCATCGGGAGCTACTCTTATGCACAGCCCTCTTAAATTAGTCATTGATTTATTTGTTTGTAACAACAGTATATGACCGCATTGTAGTCTTTATATTCTTATGCATATAACAGGATGGCTCGTCCATAGTCTTGCATGATTAACATATTTGATCTGCTTGTTTTTTAAGTGAAGGAAGACATTGGCGCCATGAGTTTGCTTTAGTATGTCGTTGGTACTGCCGTTTTATATCCTGGAATGGCCAGAAACCTCATGATGACAGTTCAATATTCAAAAGTTTAGACCATAAAACTTGCTGAGGTTGAAGGATTTATTTTTTTTTATGAAAAATCTATCTTGATACACATAGCTAAGATAGTTGCTGCACATAAGCTGAAACATGACTTTTGATTATAATATCATATGCCAAATCATTATTTCTTTATATATATATATAATTAAAATGATTATCACTTGTAGCAACGTTAGAAGCACTAATGGACTAATGGAAGGGATCCTATATTCTAAGCATTGTTTATAAATAAGAATTCAAATTTGAATGATGATTTTGTCATGCGCACCATCGGCTTAGGATTACGGCGTTAAAGAGAAGGATAGTCAAATGTTCAGACATGCGTACCATGAGATAAAGATCATGAAGATTAAGTGTGGAATTCCCATTCTCAACTCTACATGATGTGTGGAACGGGATATCTTGAAGTTGATTTGGTAAGCGGGTTTACTATCCCCCCATTTTTTTAGGACCAATGTGTCTCAAGAAGTTTAGAGAAAAATAATTCAGGACCAGAAAGTCTCAATAAATTTTGAAAATATTCATTCAGTGACATGCTCGATTGGTTGTGGAGAACACATTTTCTAAATGTCCAAGGTACAGAGACAAAATAACTGAGCGAAGAACAAGAGTTGAACAGAAGGACAAGAAATGACTGAAGCAACAGAGTAGCTGTGAGCGCTGCAATAAGAAAGTAACAAGTAGGATATTATATTCCTGATAAGGCAGTTAAACTGGATTGTTTAAGTATAGAAGCAAAATGTGAAAGCTCAATTGATTGAAAATAACTGATTAAGCCATGATCACGAATTCTCACTCATATCAAGCGAGGGCGTTTAAATAGAATTCCATCAAGATACTGGTTTTCGCTAGTTTGTTTCCCCTTCGAAATCTAATCGGTATACTTGTACTACTGGTACATTGACAATCATCGGAAGGATGAATACAAATACATTTTCATCAAACACAAACCAAAATTTATTTTAAGTTCAAGCGATGAGAGCAGAAGTGTAAGCATAGTTGGTGCGACCTTCAGTAAGACCGGCAAAGAATTCTGTTTCCCAACGCCAACTTTTTTGATGTTACTTGACAATTCTCTGCAAAGACAGAAAATTATCAGCTTTTGATGCATGCAAGAAACTACTTTATGAAAAGAAAAATCTTTGAAACAAGACACTCTTATCTCTTGTCTTTATGCGGCTAACATTATTACCGATAGTGACTCGACTACCTAATTTCAGTTTTCTTCCTCGAAAATTAGGAGCAAAAAGAGATTGCACTAACAGAAACTCTGCAACACCTAAGACTCTGCAGATTTCAGAACTAATTTTGCACATAATTATACTTGTAGGAGACAGCGAAGTCTAACATGGAAAAATAACACTAAAAATCGATGCATTTTAATCTAAACCTCTGAAAGCTTGAGCTAGGGACTTTTTCTCGTTTGCTTATCATGATCGCTCCAGGGATTGAGGGCCTCTCTCATAGCCTGAGCTTCTGGCGAAGTCTCCCAAGCCCTCTTCTCTGACTCCAAAACGGTTACTTTATCATCTGCTCAAATCCAAATAGAAAAGAAGATAAAGATCTGATTCGTGAAGGATTTACTCAGTACAAATAAGAACAAAATGAACATAAATTCAAGAACAAAGCATGCGACAAAACAGCAAATTGGTAGTGACAGTGAGAAGTTGAAAATTAACACTCCACTGTTAGTAAGGCAAACGTATAAATCAAAAAAGAATGTGGTCGAAAAACACAAACGGCCAACGACATCTTTCGAGAGTGACGATAATACAAATAAAGAGAGGTTCTTCAACTGATTTTGATTAACCATAAACGGTAACCTGAATAGTCTTAACAAACATATAAATGTTAATCCCAAAAGGGAAAATCTTATAACAGTTTTGATAACATTCAAGTGAATTGTTATAGGGCAATTTGAGCTACCTAATCATACTAAAATCTCAGTCCACACTGCAAACAGCACATATCTAAACGCAAAGCTTTCGTCTTAAATCATTTCAATATCATCATAACTTTAAGAGATTCTTCATAATTGTGATTTCAAGGCTACACACTGTTAAACAGTTTGTTCGATTGATAACTGCAAATAATCAACGGATTAAGAAAAAGTGTGTGTGTGCAAAATGAGATGCGACGAAGGAGAATTTAGCTCTCACAGAAGCCAGTTTTGATCATGAAAAGTTCCATAGAGCCTCCAACAGCAGCCGATCCAATACCTATCTTCAAGTACCATCCCAAATACTTCATTCGATTCTGATGAGATACTTTTTACGCGGCAATGGAGTTTCTGATAAAAAAAAGTTTCGAATCAATTGAATTAGGGCTTCATATGGTAACGACTCTTCTATGTTTTAATTTAATTCAAGTTTGGGTCAAGGTTTGGCAAAATTTTTGTATAATTATTATTCTCTATTTTCGGGTGTATGATTTTGGTTCTTTAATTATTAAATTTTTAATATTTTTTCATAAACGTCATAAAATTGTTATAAAGATCTTAAAAATAGAAACACATCTTGGTAACTTTTTGAGAAAGAAAATTTAAAAACTTTCGTCAATAGTTTTTAGCATGTTCACTACTAAATTTCGGAGTACTGCGCGAAAGAATTGTTGTTCCCTGTTCAAAAAATCACACAACACCAACATTTGTAACAATCAACACATTAACACCCACTAGTCAAGACAATAATATCTTGTAAATATTTTCAAAATATTTTTGTTTTTATTAAAATACTCCAACAACAATTATATCTTGTAAAGTTCTTTTCAAAATACACAAACTTAAAAATATTAAGTAATCATAAAAAACACGTCTAAAGTTTACACAATTTTAGTAGTGGCAATCCAAAGACTACCGATTAATTTCATGTAGTATTATAAAATAGCAAACGGGATATGCTTTTCTCTTTTACATACATTTTTTAGATTTTAGAAGATAAAATAATGATTCACAACTTAATTTTAAGATCTTTTAGTGGACACTAACGTTGAAGAGTATCACTTTTCATTTAATAAACCTTACGGAAATTTTTAACGTAATCATTACTTATTTTTAGCATGGATCAAAGTATCGTTTCGACAGTATGTTTCGGTTCTTTAAATATTAGAAACTTTTCGTAATGTTTCGAGATCTTTTCCATATGTTTCGAAAATTTCGTAAAAATTGTGCGCATAATAGATGTAGAAAATATTGTATGTTTTTTTTCCATATAGTCAAAAATGGAGACGTTTCGTAGTTTTCGAGGAAAAGAAAAGATACTTTGATCCATGATTTTTAGTATTTGTTTACAATTTTCATTGTTATGTCACAGCTCGTGTAATGTCTTGATAGATGCCAGAACATTAACAATCCGCTTCCAACTAGAATAACTTACCATTTACATATCAAAACTGTACAGACCTTATGGCTTCATGATCTGCATTACAAACTATCCGTTATTTACATCACCTCGTTCAGGTCTGACATCACGTAGGGTCTTACACTACTCAACCCAATCGCTATGTCGAGCCTAACATTGTATTTCACAAGGTCCAGGTCCATACCTTGAGGAAACCCGGGAAGACCCAACCCTAGACAATCATGGTCGGGTCCTCGCCTGAAGAATGCCACCTTATGCAACCAAGAAAGAAACACTTATGTGCATTTTGATACCGGAAGATACCGGTTCTTCTTTTTCACCCATGTTGTAGAACGAGTCTTTTTAACATGATCCGCAAAGAGACGATGCCTGCAGATGGATGAAACAAGAATTAACATATACAAGAATATCTTTGGTGCTCAAATTGATCCTTAGCTCATAAGTGGCATCAATGGTCAGATCTAGATTCTGCATTCAAATGTAGAAGCATGGTTCAGGGAAACCAACCTTTCGTACTCCAGCTTCTGTTTAACTATTCCGTTCAATAGCAGCTCTGAACTGTAAACAGCGCCACCTGCAGTAATTATAAAGGGATGAGAAGTTGTCTTACTACTCAAGCTGTGGATACCAGTGATTCAAAGGAGAACATTCTGTGACCTTTTTCAAGGAAAGGCACACAGACTTCATAATCTTCCTCACAAGATAGAATCAAGAGATCGTCTGGAAGCTTTCCATCTTTCAATACAGATCTACCAAGTCTCTCCACCGCCTAATGAGCATCATAGCAAGAGAATCAATAAATCTGTACGGTTTAATTGTAAAGCATAGAGTACTTATACATGGGTCCACCTTCTCATTATTTACAACATTAAAATGAAAACAAATGCAATGAAGAGCGATGGGGTTATGACAATTTTTCATGGGAAGTTGCCAGAAAATTTGAGATAAGGTTTCCAGCCATTATTGAGACTCTGAGGCGTGAGGTACGAAGGTGCGGTGCTAAAAAACAGTGTAATCATAATTTGGTGACAGCAGGATCCTGGGAAATAGTCAACAATGGTAAAACATAGTATCATAAGCTTCAGGGTCATATGCAACATTTCACACTGCAAGCAGCCTCTGATGAGGAACGGAAGCAAGAAGTCGTAGCTTCAGTGATGCATACCCTCAAATTTGTTTAGATTTGCTGAAAACATAATGGTTGACAATGAAATAAAATTTAATGAAAGAGCAATACTATTAGTCAAGGCATTCATCCTACATAATTACAATCACCATTCTGAAGGATGCATGCATGGTTACCAACAACTCCGGGGAGTCGAATATTTATTCATAATGTAGTTTACCCTCAGAAAATTTTAATATATTCTTAAAGGCTCGGGCCCCACAGTTTTCAGTTTTTGCTCATACCAGCGGCAAAGACAACCAGCAAGCATGTAATTCAAAATTAACAGATACAGAGCATATGAATCAAACAGAAATCATGTTAGCATATGAATTCTTCCCTGCTCCGCTCAATTTAATTGCACAAGCGCCTATATTTCTTTCTTCGGCAACCATATTATTCAAAATACCTTCTCCACCTAAGTTTCTTCAGGCCTCAGTGCACTTGTTCAGATAAATAAGTTACTCGTCCTTTGAGCATAATAAAGTCTATACTTTGAAACTGGGCATCCATTGATATGTGATGTCTACTCTATCAGTGCTATGAAACTGTTGTTTCGCATCTACTGACTTAGAACTTGCAAAAAATAAACCTTGTGTATATCACCTAGAGGGGGGTGAGGATCCTCTGTCTCACAATTTGTGCCACTTTGTGTCCCACTTTCTAAAAATATTTTAGTTAACCTTTCTTAATTGTAATATTTAAAAGAAACCACCACAAAATAAGAAATCCAATCAATTAGGGATTCTCAATCATCTTTCATCTCCATCATCCATCCCCTCTCTCAATCTCTCATTCTCTCATCCAACCAGAATATGCCCATGGTCCCAACCCCAAATGTTGAGAAATCACTCTCCCTTCAATATGAATCCATTGTTATTCTCTATGAACAATCGAAAAAAATTAAATCCATCTAACAAATTCATGCTATAGATTAAAGGACCAATAATTTTATGTCCTAGTTCAATTGAGCGGGACAAGATGGCGGATTAACATACGGAGTTGTCTTGTTGCTTTAGTTACTTGTTTCTTCTACCTTTGTCTATGGATAGTTTTTATTCCTTTATTTTATCTCTTTTGTTGATAATATATATTCTTGTCAAGAATTATAAATTTATAAGTAGAGAAGATGGATATGGTTGAACTTTGAAGAAGACATGATCCTATGGTGTGGTGGAAAGAGATGAGAAGATGGAGAATTGGAGATTGAATTGAGAATCAGAGATAGATTGGGATTCTGGTTTTGTGTGTATTTCTTTTAATTATTTTAAATTAAAAAAATTAATTATGTTTAGTTAAAAGTTGAGTATTTTTAGAAAGTGGGACACAAAGTGGCACAAATTGTGGGAGAGAGGATCCTCACCCGAGGGGGCAAATGGATGGGTTGAGTCAAAAGTGACCCTTTGACCCACCATTTATGACCCATTATATGGGTTGTTTCTTAGGTGCAGTGTGTTTTTGTATGATTTAGAGAGAGAGTGGGGTGAGATTGTGTTAATGTTAAATGGCTTGTTAGAGGGTTGATGAGTTTACCCAACTCATTTATGACCCAATTTTACACAATAAAATTGAGTCATAAATGAGTTGGGTAAACTCATCAACCCTTTAGCAACCCATTTAATAATATTAAAACAAATATTACTCACCCTAGTTTTTCTAAATCACACGGCTGTACCTAAAACACATATAAAACACTCTCTCTCTCTCTCTCTCTCTCTCTCTCTCTCTCTCTCTCTCTCTCTCTCTCTCTCTCTCTACATATATATGTATATATATATACTATGTATATATACATATATGCACATAAATAGTGTGTAATCTACACCTTGAGTTCCAAGCTTGCCTCCATAACTTTAATTTTGCGATTCACAAGATACATAATTCCAAATACTAGTAAGTTCATCTATCCCAATGACAAACATGAATATGCTTGAAGCTAATCTTTAAACCATCAATTACTATGGTTCTTAGGAAGGCACTTATCAAACTGCCAAAAATTCTAGACATTTGTCGACACTCGATCATACATGTCCTCGACAATACTAATATACTAGGTGTGCACTTCATTTTTCACCAACATCGCCGGAACACCTCTCTTTCAAGTCAATACAGCCCATATGTGAATCCTTACCTTCCTTTTTGGGACTTCAGAATAGCTCATGAACCCAAAGTGCAATGGAAAAATTTTAATTCAAATTTACCCACCAGTTGGCGAAAGGGCTGATTCCTAAGCCTCTTTTCCCTTCACATAGAAGCCCCACCCACCCCTAAAAAAAACGAAAAGAAAAAAAAAAAAAAAAAAAAGAAGAAAAGAAACAAGTTTGGAAGAAAATAACACTTAACACAGGAAAAGAAATGGGCGGAACTTTTGCTGAGATAGTAAAATGAGAAGTCCAGGATTAACTCATACCAAACCATGAACTGCCTTCACCAAGTCTACTAAAACCTCTTTACCAGGCTTCGTATTTGGGGTAACTAACACCCTTTGTCCCTGCAAACAAGATTGTCAGTGAACTGTATAGTTCCAGTTTCTCCTTTTCTTTTTTAAAAACTATAGCTTTACCTGTAAAAGTGGATGTTGACAAGCCCTTGACAGAGAAACAGGCATAGAGAAGCCAAACTCCTTTTCCTTCCTCACATCTCTTAGGATGTAAGTTTTCTCATCAATAAGACAGCTAGCTTGTCCACAACTTTCAAGCCATAAATGTGTAACTACTGGTTTGCTAAAAGCGATTGCTTCTAACATATTTCTAGTTCGAACAAATTCATCCGCTACAAAATGTGTTGCATCTGATATAGAGGAAGCAACTCCAGCCCCCAGCCGAGCCAATATCTATAGAAAAGTAAATGAATAAACATTAAACAATTAACAAAACAACAAATTAGGCTGTACTAGAAACCTAATAAAACAAAGTATAAACATAACCTTCTTCTGATGTTTGATAACATCATCTTCCAGATGTTGGCTAAACAATACTTGGATACTTGTGATATCTCTCCTTTGCCTCGTTTTTATGGTTCCACTAAATGGTTCTGATGAACCAATCATTAAGTTATTAATTTCATTTGCACGAGAAAACTTGGACAGGTTCTTCCTGCAAGACTGCCTGAGATATTCATCCCCCATACAAATAGGAGACGCATCATTTACTCGTATTTCACAGGTAGTAGGTGGAGTACAAGTAGAAAGAGACTTCCCAGATCTTCCTCTTGGTGATTCTTCATTGCCATTTGTTTCTGGACCTTCAGCAGATTTTGGACTCTCTGCATCAAATTGCTTAGAGACATCACTGTGAGCAACATAATTCCTTGATCTTTCATTGCCTACAGTTTGTTGCAACAGTGTTTGCTGATCTAAGGATGGCAGTGCTGGACTAACAGATGTAGATGAGCGATTTGTACGAATTCTGCCTGGATTGGAAAGACTACTTGCAGCAATGGTTCTTGATCTTTTTAGCCTCATATCACAATGTTTGTCAGCCTCATCCTCAACGATAAACTTCTCTCCTCGAGTTCTTTTTCCTTTCAGATGATCTAGTGCCTCAAGATTTGAAGCACTAGATGCACTGCCATATTTTTCATTTGATTGCTTTAACCCAGTTGATCTCAAATTCCTAAGTTGCTCAATGGTAATTATTTGAACATTTTTACCTCTGGCAGCAGTTCTTTTTTTTCTGAGGACAGGAGCACTTATTAGATCATTCATCTTCTCCTTGGCATCAACTGGCTTTTCAGCAGCTTTTGAAAGATTTATTTCTCTAAACATTCTAGTTCGTTTAGCCACAGGTACAGCAAAACCAAATTCCTCCTGCAAGCAGCTCTTCTTTTCAGATATTCGACCAGTTGATTTTGTACCATGACTTGGATCAATATCAAGAAGGCTACTTCTTTTCCCAGCTCTTCTTTTCTTATGCTCATCTATTTCAGAAGGCCTGCTTGGCAATTCCTTTCCATATGAGACAACATCGTCATTTGAATATAACAGTTCCCTTTTTTCTGTCTCCATTATCTCTGCGTCACTTTGCTTTTTGGAGTTCTTAGATTGTACAAGACAGGACTCCTTATTCGTGTCGGCGCCATTAGTCTTTGATCGTTTGGCTCGTCTAGTAACTACACCAATACTAGCAGCACACTGTGTTTTCTGCATCGAGCTTTGTTCCAAATGAGCAGCTTTTCTACTAGATTGATTCATTACAGCAGCCTTTGTTGTGTCACCGGCACCTTTCCTAGGACCATTACCATTACTGTCGGTCAAGTGCACCTCAAAACACAAAGTTTCCATTGCTTCAAGAGCCACTTGAGTATCAGGGCCTATGTCAGGAATGTCCTCGCTTGTATCATTATCAAAAACTGCAGAGGGCAAATTCAAGTGTTCATCGAAATCCTTACCAAGATTCTTAAGGACCACCTCTTCTCTGTCCATGTCAACAGAATCTCCTAATTTTTTCTTAGAGTAAGTTTTCTCTTCATCTCCATGATGCCCAACAGATTTGATACTTTTGAGACCAGAACACTTACGCTTCCGAGGTTCTGTAAGGGGTCTCTGCTTCAGTCTTCCCTTCTCAAAGTAAACTTCCTTTTTCTTCAGGAAAAAATCCCCCCCTCCTTCATCTTCTCGAGTATCATCCCAATCGTAAACTCCAGCCAATCCAACTGTGCTTTTAAGATTAGAACTTCTGGCCAAATCTCGAGAACCTTTTGCTCCAGAGACAACCTTTGGTTCTTCTGCAATGTTAATTCTAGACTCGAAGCCTTCATCATGTTCCATGAGATTTTGTTCTAAAAACTTATCCACAACCTCGAGTGCATGAGCTTGAGATAACTCTCCAGGTACCTGAGAGTTGACGTAACTCAATCCTGCCATGCAATCTTCAGAAGAGAACTCATGCATGTCAGGATTATCATCTCCGTGGTTCTTGTCGGTTTCTAACTGGACACCTTCGGCGACTTCATTCTCTGTGAAAAGTTTCCTCGCAGTTGCAACACCAACCTTGCATGAGTTTGAATTCCTTAGTTCCTCTTGGTCTTCATTGTACATGTTCCAAGTACAGTTATCATTGTTTTTTAAGCTGGACTCCGGCATACCTCCAACAAGAGATGAAGCAGCTCGCTCAAGTGATTGTTGTTCCAAAGAAGATTTGTCGTTGCCTATTGAACATGAATTGCCTTGAGCTCTTCGTAGACGAGCTGCCAATCCAGAGGCCCTAATCGCTGCTGAACGCACTGAGGTAAATCCTCTCCACACAGATCCTGAAAAGACAGAATACTGGTTCAAGATCAGCAAAAGCAACAACTTCCTACTGCCAGAATGCCATTTTATTTTTTAAAATCACCAGTCTTTTAACCTAAAAGATGAAAAGAGCGAATATGAAAAAAGTTAAAGCAACCATTGTCAGTCAAGAAAAGTATTTGCTGCAGGTAAATCAGAAAGCAAAAAACCTACTCTCAGTACACAGATAGGGTTTATCCTAGTTAGCTGAGATACCCCTCTGGGAGTACTGATGTACTGACAAATATGTGAAGTAATCATATCAGCAGAGAATTCTTAAAGAGTACTATAATAGTATTAACAAATCTTGGGATAAAGGACAAAAACACTCTTCTCAGCAATCACTCATCAACAGGGCAAGAGCTGGTGAATGACTGGAAAACTAAATTATAAACAAAATGCCAATATCATAAGGTGTAACAGAGGACTAAATAAAAAAAAAAAGATGTGATCAACTATCAACTGTGTACAATGTGGGCTTGATAGAAACAGAAATGACCTGAATGATGTCCCTTATTGCTGAAGATATCATAAGGTGCTCGAGGCACATCGTCATCTTGTTTGCGAGGATGAGAGTCGACCACATTCTGTCCAAAAAGGCCATCGATGTCCCCATGTTCATCCTGAGATACTTTCTGGGTATCACACAACACCTCAGTGTTATTTGATCCTTCACTATCACTAACAGTGGCAATATCAGCATTACACTCATTAAACAACTCGGCCGGCAAATTTCTCGCGCAATCAAAATCATCCAAGACTTGAGTTTCATCGCCAAAGTCCATCACCTGGGTCTCCCCAGCCAGATTCACCAGTTGCGTTTCATATGCATCTTCCAACATCAAAGTATCATCCACAGGCATCGTTTCGGTGAGATATAGAAAATCATCAGCCTCATCACCTATACAAACACCAGCCAAAATATTTCAGGAATATCTTAATCGATTGAAAATCTTAAGACATGGCAGTGAACTCAAGGCCTAATTTACAACTTCTTTTTCGGCAAACATCAATGCTACAGAACGGAAAAACCCTACTCCAAAACGGCTTCACCACACACAAAACCATTCGAAAACGGCAAAAGTATAGGATTACATCCTAGCTAGTAAGCATCAACAACCAAGCCAAATATATATTTCTAAATAATTTATTGCAGTATCGAAACTAAAATAACCCAAATTTTCCGCATACACACCAACTTGGCTGTAAAAGCCATAGTTAAATCTTTTTTCATCAATTAATTAACACACATTCACTAGCTTAAGCCCAAATATTTCATCAGCAGCAAAAAAATATAATCTTTGTTGCAAAACACGAATAATTTCACCAAAACCCTAACATTTTACTCTGTCTATGATGATGAAATTTACAGTCAGCAACCACAAAACACAAAATGTCACATGACGAGAGCAAGATAACTCACCATCGATTTTCTGCGTATCGTCGTCAATTAAATCCACATTCAATTTTTTCTTCACCGATTTAATGTCGCTAGGGTTTGATTCATCGCCCAATTTAACCATTGCCCTAGAATTAAAATTGAAATTACAATTTCTGAAAGTAAACAAGAAAAGAAATTAACAGTAAAAATATATACTGATTAAAGAGGAGAATAATTGAATAAACAATTACGGGATTTGATGAAGTTGTAAATGATCGACGGTGGAGGTTAGCGGCACACGTGGGGCGGTACAGTGGTGGTGCAGGGTATAATTGGCAAGAGAATCAGTGAGATAGGGATTTGGGAATAATGCGTGGAGTTTTTGGAGGGAAAATTAAGACCTATTCTTTTCTTTTTTTTCCTATTTATTAGGTATAATATAATTTGATATAGAATTTTAAAAATGAATAGTTACAAAAAAAAAGTTAAAACTTATAAAATTATTACAAACATTATATAAACGTTCTAAAAGTTAGAGTGAATTAATGTTTCTGCAAACCTGAAATGGTATCTTAATAAGCATAATCGATATAAACTTTATGGTTATATTTGTTATACACTACTCAAAAAATTATTATATAAAGCATTTGTAATCAAACTCGAATAAATTAATTGAGTCAAAACTCGAATAATAATCTCGACGAGATTTAATTAATCAAACTAGAACTAGAAAAATGTAGAACTAAACCATAGAAATCGTCAAAAAATACTCATACCTCACTATGATAATACTACAAAATTATTGATGAAAGTTGTATTTAAAATTTGAACAATATAACAATAGCAAGAAACATGTAACTTAAATTACTTTCAGCCAATTGGATATTAGTATATTAATATCTGCTTATCTCCACTAAAATCCTTTCAAAATGCTTTGGCAAATAATCATACTGCATCAAGTGCTACAAGGAATTATGGTCTAATCAACCATTTCAAAACAATTGATCATCATCATATTACATATATAAACAATTTAAACTCAACTCACTAGCAAACAACTTCAACATCTCCCCCACACATGTGCACCACTTTCAAATGTCTTCATACCTTTCATCATCTGTCCAATGACCTCAAACCCCACCAGCCCACAACCCACCCCACCCCACCCCACCCCACCCCCACAAAAGAACTCTTTTGAGGCACTTTACCCCATATTGATTCCACATACACCCCTTCTTTTATTTTCTTAAACATTAAACAAACATGCACACACCCTTTAACTTTACTCAATCATAGCAAAACAAACATCCATCAAAAACACTCACAAATCCCTCACAAAAACACACTCTCCTCTTTTCCTTTGTAATTATTCAATCTTTCTTCACAATCATTACAAATGGCTTCTAATTTCCACTTTCTCAAAGCATCTTTCATCAATATAATCATCTTCATGTCCATATTCACACTACCATTACCAATCTCTTCTGATCATATAACTACTTTACAAACACCTACAATTTCAGCTGCACCAGCATTGCTTCCAAATCCACCACTCTCTTCTCCATACACCGAACTCTCGCCCGACATATCTCCTCTGCTGCCTTCGCCCGGTGGCAACGCCCTTTCTCCAGCGGATTCATCGTTGCCAACTATTCCCTCGACCCGGACTCCCAACCCGGATTCGACAGGGTCAGTCGGCCCGGATGCAGCCGTCGCGCCAACCGGGTTGATCCAGGAATCATCAGCAGTGTCTAAAGATTTAGTAAAAGTTATTTCAGGTTCATTGGTTTCTTTGGTAATGATGAGTTTCATTATATGAGTTACAACTTACATGTTATAACCTGGACTTTGGTCTTGTGTTTTTGTTCTTTAGTGTGCTGATGATGCTTGTGATCAGATTCTTGTGTACAATATTATTATGGTAAATTTACTTGAATTAAGTTCATAGATGGAGTTTAGTTTCTTCATCAGTAATTTATTCATGCATTCGCTAGTGTAGTACAAATATTTTATTTTTCATTAGTAAACTATTGAGATGAAATAATAAAAGTAGGAAGAGTCTATAATGTAGAGAACTTTTTGAAAGTAATTTAAGTATTGCATAAAAAGTATGCGACTATACTTCATTTCTGGTTATGTCTTTCATTTCAATAAAATCAACTAATCAAATAAATCAAATCGGAATTACGTCGATTCAAACACATATGTACTTTCCTTATCTCAATTGCACATGTTAATGACATTATTTTTTCTTAACCATGTCTCCGGAATGTGTTTGATCATGATCATTCATTTGTTGTTTTAATTTGCTCTTTTGTGTATTTTGGTGTTGAAGTGTGCAAAGTAAAAAATTTAAAAAAAAAATGGATTTTAAAAGTTAAAAGACAAAAGGAGAAAAAAGTTCTAACCTTTCCAGATAAGAAAATTTGTCTGGACTTTGATAATGGTAGCGGGAGACTTTAGTTAATATAAAGGTGGCACGTGATAAGAACGTGCCACCTTTCAAATTTTGACAAGATGCTTCAATGTTGAAACTGCACAATAATGTAATGGTAACTGACTGTACATTGCACTAATGTTTTATATTTAGCGATTATCATAGAGCATAAAGTATAATTTAAGTAATTCAGTGGGAATGTCCAACCACCATGATCTGAGGTAAAGTGCATTTTTTCTTTTTTTTTTAGGTTAAGTGTTCTTTTTCCGTTGTAGATACTAGATAGTACGAAATTGCAGCTCAATGAAGGAAGTGGAAGTAAAATGTAAACTGGTTTCAAAGGACATAAATATTATAGATAACTTAAGATTGTCCATTTATGATTCACAATTTGACATGTTTTTCAAAATAAGTGCTCACAATCCTGAAAAATAGAACACGTTAAATGACTAAACTAAAGATCCAAAATGACCGAGTACACAAGGAAGAAAAATTCTTACTAATGACTTGCTAGATCATTTTGAACCAACCAGCACATTTCTACTTAGACCATTAGAAAGCACCTGAGAGTCGAGACACCTTCATTAAGAGTGTGTAATACAAAAGTGATATGATAACAAGCCTATTGTAATGATACTATATCCAGTCCTACTTATATCCAATTCATGATACTACATAAGTAACATAATCCACCTTTCTTGAATGGATACTAATCTAAAGTAGAAGAGCTTATAGTAGGAGATAAATCATATAACTGAACTATCACGCAATCATGCAAATCCCACACCTTAACTAATTCTTTTTTGACTATCAAACAACCCCTTAAAAACTTTAGACTAATTGACCATAGTCATTTCATGTATGTAGTACTATCATACTTTTTTGAATCATGTTGCCCGTAAAAACTCAATGACTGGACCAATCATAAAAAGCTAAAGAACTCAAAGTCTGGTCCAGGTAAAAATCACTTTAAACATCCCAGAATATATAGAAAACATGCATTCAGAAGACACCATGAGTAATTCCATATGATGCATTGGAAAACTAGGAAAATTTTATCTTCAGATATAAATCATTTGAAGCTGAACACGAACACGAAGCGAAAACAACCTAAGTTCCCTCGAAGACATAAAACAAGCACAAATTCTAGATAAAGTTCACGACAAAGTACCAAGGATCCCTCATACATAATACCAGGCTACAGCATTTTTTATAGCAACTTATGGAGCTAAGAATTTCGACCCCAAGTTTATCACTTCTTCTCCAAGAGCTCCTCAATGAGATCAGCTGCGTCTTGGACGGTGGAGATGCTCTGGGCATTTTCTTCCTCAACGGAGATTCCAAACTCCTCCTCAAGTCCCATGACAATCTCAACCTGGATGGAGGAAAACAGTTCATGGTCGGATATATTGTGAAATAAGCATAAGGAATACATTAATGATGTCAAAATAACTAAAGGTTACATCTTCGTTTCTTGGTACTGTGGACAAGAAAAAGAAAACAAGAGTAGATAGAAAAGTTCTTTCATTTGCAGATAGTAAAGCATAATTCACGAATGTTTTCTTGAGTAAAACCATAGTCCAAAAAAAGGGCTAAGCAAAAAGAACAGAATGTTTGAATTAAACAAAGCATGCCTACTACATAAGCTACCAGTCTACCACAGGAAACTGGATTTCTTCCCAGTCTAGAGTTCTGAGTTAGCCTTCTAAATGAAGTTCTCCAAGGAGGTCTTTGATTGCATTTAGCACGGAAAAGTACACATATTTACTTCGGCTCATGTATTGCAGGGGTTGTTAATCATCATGAAGTTCAACTCCTAAATTCTAACTCAGACGGCTTTAGGAAAGAAAACTTGTAACACATTTACACCAGATAGTTTAAGTTACTATATCAGGTCAAATTGCGTAATTTAATAGGGATAAAAAAATGATAACAATATAACAAACTATATGTGGTCACACGTGGCAGTAACAACATTTATTTGATAGCAATGAAAATAGTCATGTAAGTAACTCATAAATATGCTACATAAACAGTTCCATAATTTTAAATATAAAAGACTGACAGTAATATTAAGAAGATACACACACCCACTGAAAAGTGGATTGCTAATCTTCTGTCACATAGACAGGCCAAAAGAGATAGATAAGCATAAAATACTTGCCCCAAATTTATCTAGAATAACATTTCAAAAACAAAAACAATAATGCATAAATATCAAAATATTAGCTATATCTAACATCCAGCAACTGCAGGGTACTTAAGTGTCAACTAAAAATTCTTTTGAATTGAACTCAGCGCCATATGTTATCAACGTGTAATGGTTTGACATTCGAACTCAGGTTTTACATCCTATTCAGAGACTGTCAAAGGAATCCTTACGTGCATAAAATATAAAGCAGAGATTGACAAGTTAAAGAAAATATCGAAAGGACACAAGTACTCGCAGCATTTGCTAAAGTAGCAAACTATTACCGTGTCAAGAGAATCAGCACCAAGTGTTGCAAATGTCGACTCTCCTTTGACCTCTTTTTCAGCGGAAAGAGCTAGTTGCTTTCTCACAATTTCACACACTTTGTCAACAGTCTCGGGCTTGGCCTACAAGGAATACGAACCACCCAGAATTGTTAGTAACATTATTCGCATAAAAACACAACCATGAAATGCATTTCTACGGTTAAAATTTTCAACCCATATAAATAAAGTTAATTGGAATTTTAAATGGAAACATACAATTATTACTACTGAAATCTAATACGGTAGATGTAAAGGTTAATTCTGCATAAAAAATGATTTAATTGGAATAAGAATTATCTCTTTTTTCTGGGCAACAATGCAATCTTTCACCAATAAAACATGATATTTATGAAGTAAAACTTCTGAATAAGCAGCTAATCAAGAAATATCGATTAATATAAAGTTAAAAAATAAAAACTATAAACAACAGTATATGATTGTCACTAAAACTTACTGCACAGGCAACTCGGAAACGGAGAGCTGGCACCCTTTGGGTTGAGAAGCTCTTTCCACTGAAAGAAAGTGAAGTCTTCCTCAAACTTGCTACCTGAGTAAACATGTGTAAAAGTCATCAGGAAACCACAACAGCAAACAACAAAGTTTCTATGTTAAAATGCATTTAGTCAAATGAAATTAATTGTAATTATACAATGTATGATTAATCAAATTGGATGAAAGAAAATGTATTATTCCAGATACTTCCAAACTAAAATTTCTAAAACTGCTGCAAAATTATAATCCACTGAATCACTTTACACTTCTTTCAGTTGTTAAAAGGCCAGATTATTCATTACAATTTACGGCACAATATAAAGAAAAAGTAGCAACATATCCAGGTTCAATGGTTCATTCTACAATAAAAATGAAATCAAAATAGTTAAATACATAAATCATGAATAGACTAATACATGCAAAACCCAAGTAAAGTGATGACAAACATTAAAGAATAGCGCTTATATTTTACACGGAACTGAATCACTTAAAACGATTCCAAAAGATCGTCATGCACATAACAAGTTTGGACTTATCAGAAATAAATTTGTAAGGTCAAATCAAGACAAAGAACACTGAAAACAAAAAAACCCAACAATAAACAGAGTTTTCTATACAGTGATCAGTAGATCACATTCAGATTTAACAGAATCATCAAGATTTAACCAACATCGCAAAACTTAGGAGGCTGTTCCAACAATAAAAATCGATATTTAACAAGAAAATCCACAAAACTAACAAGAAAATCTTAATAATCAATAACCCATTACAAAATACCTATTATTTAACAAGAAAATGAACAAACAACACCAGATTCATGAAACAAACGAACCCATTTACACGCTTTAAAAACCTCAACACCCCAGAAAAAAAGATCGCACCTTTAAGCATCAAATCGCCACAAACAAAACAAAAACTGCATCTTTCAATCAAAAATCACCAAGATTCGGTCATACACATAACACATAAACATAAACCCACTTGTAAAATTCATCAAAAACATCTAATCTTTATAACAAACAAGGCGAAAACAGAGAGATCGCTTAGAATCAGACCTGATTTTGCTTCAAGGAGCATGAAACAGGGGAGATTGAGAGAGAAGAAGCAGTGAAAGAGGCCATTTTTTGTTTTCGATGAGATCAAGAAAAGAGAAAAAGAATGAATCTGAGAAGAGAGAGAAGGTGGCGGAGAGCACGAAGAGTGTGTTGAGTGAAAATTGAGAGAAGAGTGTTAAGAGTTGTACTGTTATATAGTAAACACACCACAGCCCAGCCTCGTTTGTCTTTGCTTGTATCGAAATAGGGGGGTGTTTGGTTAGGGGGTTTAGTGGGATTTTTGATTTTTGGGTTTAATAGGGTTGGTTGGCTATAAGGGTAGGGGTGGAATTTTATAATTTGAAGTTTAGGTTTTTTTTTCTTAGCATTGAATTGAATAAATAAATTAGTAGCCCAAATCCTTTAATTAGTTATATTTGGGGTGCTCGAGTTATGTAGAAAGATTACATGTTTGGTTTTATTAATAATAATACTAGGTTCCTTTAATAAGTCTAGTTTTAAATATTTTTTAGGCATGCTCTAAACGAAGGTTCTCCATACAAGACCAGTTAAATTAATTAGATGCAACTTTCAAGTGTAAACGATACTTAAATGTATTAAGTTAGTTCGATAACGTGAACCCAAGAGAGTTTCTTATGCTCATTTCTCAGTTTTACTCCATATTTCAAAAAAAAAAATTCATAAAAATAAATATATTCGTATTACAGTACCTTAGTATAATTCTGAAATGTAACGAAAAAGAAAGTGGAAGATAAATTATTTTTAATCTTGATGTTTATGTTTTACTCGTGCAATCTTATTCCATAGCATTTTTAAAATCGTATATGTTTCCAATTTCGTGAAGAAATACGGCCTAGTGCCAAAATCTTTCACCTATAACCGAAAGGTCATGGTTGCGAGTAATTTTGGATATGTGCACCAGATTTTTTGTGTTTTTTTTATAAAAAAAAAACATGTTTATAATGCTCTAGCTAAGTATTCATTTTCTTAAGAACTTCTTACATAATTTTTTTAAGTAGTGTGCTATACATGTAATGCATATAATAATGCAACGAATGAATGAAAAAAAAGTGTTCCTTAAATAGTTTGTTTATAGTCACAAAAATTCCCAATCTTCAAAAAACAAAATCAATCAAACTCTTTCTCCATACTAGAAAGTGAAGAATGCAGCCAAAAAAATATGAAAAGTACCAGAAAGTGAACAAAAAAAGAAACAAAAAAAAAAAATCATTTAGTGTTTGAAAATACGGCCATGTTGCGGAGAAAACTAGTTTTAGGAAGCAAGTGGTTGAACGAACAGGAGTAATAGCTGTTCAATTCAAGACACATTGATTGCCTCAAACCTTATGCAGTCCTAATTATAAATATGCGTAGCCGCTTGTAATGCAAAAAGACATTTTTTATTATTATTTTTCCCTCGTGAATTCAATTAAAAGAAAACAAAAGGAATAATAAAATAACGTGATAGATTAGATTAGGGATTAGTTTCGCGGTGCTAACGAGGTGATGCGGTTCAAATTTATAATTTTTTTATCAATGTTGAATTTAAAGTTCACATCATATGAATGATGAATGACGTTAAATTTTATGTAGGGACTAATGTTATTTGTAATACACGTGAGTTTTGTTCAATACTAATTCAAATACTTTTGTATGTTTTAAACTTAATCTCCGGTGTCCAATTTGGACCAAAATCTAGTTGTAACTTGTATCAAATTTGAATTGATTTACGAATGAACAATTTGGTTCGTTATTAAACCAATTGATGTGAGCACAAATGATTTACAATATACACCTACCAATCTTACACCTCTATAATTTTAATACACTATGAATTAATTCAGTCCCCAACATTGCCAAAAGAATAAACGTAGAGACTCCAATGACGTGTAATTCTAAGCACATAGGTACCGCATGTGCATAATCTTATCGTATTGACAGTTGTTGGCGGTTAGTCTCGTATGTCTTTTTGAAATGTATACGATTAATTCGACTATAGACTATTATATTCGAGTACTAATTGAGTAATTTTTAGTTTAACGTGTAATATTTGAGTACAAAATATATGGTACACTGGACTGACTATATACCAAATAGAAAGCAAGGAGATTTTTATTTTTTTTAATTAGAGATATCAAGTAGAGTTATAAAAATAGAAAAAAAAAATAGCAGCTATGAGCCTATGACAGTCCATACAAATGGTACTCTTAAAAACTTCCGCCAATCCCCACCGAGACAATTAATTGAATCAAGTACTGATGAGAGCCACTGTGTTCAATAATTTTGACAGCGAATGACTGGTAATTAATTAGCTGCAGTAATCAATACTAATGGGCTAGTGACTTCTATTAAAATAATATAATTAATTATATCAATTCAACCAAATTTCGACATTATTCGCACTTGTATAGAGCTTTGTTTTAATTTACTACAGAGTTCTTACCTATATTTGTTTCGTTTATTATATTTATGCATCCACGGCACACATCTCTTGTCATCAGCTTATTTTATAGACAAAAGCATGTCGAACACCCAGCCATTAAAATTTAAAATTAAGCACGTAAAGCGATCATTGCAAAACCTTTTAAACAAGACATAATTTAATAAGTATTATACAATTCTAAATGTTTCATGAGATGATTCGTCATTCATGGATGTGCCGCAAAATTATAACATGAAAAAATGAAGACATGGCCACTAAAATATGTATAATCTGGCTAGAAGAGAAGATCCAAGAAAATTACGTATGCTAGTTTAGTTATATGGACGACGGCTTGTGATAAAGTGAAGGTGTGTGGGTCAATTGCAATAGAAGATTCTTAGTTTATATTTGTCTATTAAATGTGGTTGCCATTTGGTTCATATAGTTTATTCTATGCAATTAAAATTAGAAAAGCGTTTTTTTTTTCTTCTTTAAATTGTAATGTGAGCTAAGCACTCCATCGTTGAACAAATATTATGGTTTGTACTAATAATCATCTTCATCATGACTTGATCCAATATTTAATATAAAATACCTCAAAAGACCGCATCAAGTTTGAAATGAAACTCATTTGATGAGTATATAGATAATATGGTTCAATTAGTCATATTTAAGGGAAGCTACATTTTGTATTATCTTAATTAACTACTCAGAATAGATATTACATATTTATTGTTTTGAGAAAGAAATATGTAACCATTAACTAATTGGACGTCTGAGACAGCCCATAAAATTATTATTGCATCAAGATACATTAATTTGGGCCTAAGATTTTTGTTAGTGGTTTGATTTCATAGTGGTGTTTTAATTTATCTCGGAGCTAGCTACTTGATTATAATTTACTTAAAAATTAACTTGTTATGCGTGTCTGTGGTTGACCATCTCCCTTTAATGAATGATAGCTGCAAATAACGATTATGCTTAAATAAAATCTCCAAGAATGACATGATAAAATTAATTTCAATCTATGATAAGAACTTTGCCGACCATAACAACTTTGGAAATCGACGTTATTGTATCGAAAACCCAAAACACAAAAACAATAAAAAGGATAAAGAAAAGGAATAGTTAAATTATATGTGGTGAAAAAGGTGAAGATTGCCAAACATGGCCTTAGATTCAAAGCAGGTGCGTCTACTAGCCCGTGTGCGCAACCGACGGTTAGTTGGATTGGTACAACCATCCCGTACTAGACTTCCATACCTACGCGGTAGTAATGTACTTGTGTACAAATATTTATCACTATTATTAAGTTATAATATCTTGATGTTACAAAACTTTTTTAATTAACGTGACCTAATTTTGAGCATAACTATGTCACGTAATACTGCACAATTCGATATATAACAATTGAATATATACCATTTTAAATTTTATTTTTCACCAAGTCGATTTAAAACTTAAAATAAACATAGCTTAATCTGCCTAAGAACATTCGTTCCCGTATTCTCATGGACTAAGAGTATATATACTATATTTCACTTTTCTACTAAATTTTGACTAAAAGATTTACTACATTCGTAGATTTTCTTTTTGGTATAAGAAGTTTAGAAAAATAATCGCAAAACAAGTCCTTCTCTTGTCAAGAACTATTGGAAGAGCGCGAGCTCATTTACTTTCATAAAAGAATTAAATTACATTATAAGAATCCAATTAGTAGTCCATTGGCATTATTAGAGTCCCGACACAACAAAAGTGTGTGACGATCTATTTAATTTGTGTGTAGCGGATAAATTTCTGTCATATACATTAACTATAGGTAAAGATTTGATTCCTTATTTATTTAACCATCAACCACCAAATGAGTTAAGATCACACTAAAAGTTGTACAAGTATCGAAAATCTCAAGGTGACAAAAAAACTACACACAATTGCATTAAGCAACACATTTCACCTTTTACAATATTTTTTTCTTTGTTGGAGTTAGCTAAAAGATCTTAACCAAAACATACGGCAGATTGTGTAACTTAAAAAATTTGCTTATACCATAACAATCTTGTACTCCGTACTAATTAAATAAATTAATTCAGCGATTAGTACACAGTTCTTGTATCTATCAACCCGTCTAAAAGCTAATCACTCACTTATAATCAGGTAAATGAGCTGTAAATCGTAATTAACACAGACAAACTAATCCCGCTTGTACCTTGATCTCAACGGCATTTTCTCCAAAATCTCAGATTTTATTTTATTTTACGATCGCACGCACCCAAACAGTCCCTTAAACCCTCAATTTTCATCGCTTAATTTCTACTCCCTCTCAGTAACTTTTTCCCCAAATAAAAAACAAACTCGCTCCATAAAAAGCGTAGATTTGAATTCTCTCTGCAAAAAATTCTTCGATTTATGCGGTTAGTTCATCTTCTCTATTGCTCTGTGAATAATGTAAATAGTTAATTTTGTGTTGCGATTGTGCTGTAATTCTGCATCATGCATGCACTTCAGTGATTTTTTTTATTTATTTATTTATTTATTTTTTAATTCTGTTTGTACGGATTTGATTCGAATTTAAGCTGATTTTGTGTTGCATTGGAGTATCGCAAGGTACAATACTCACTGCTCGATGTACAACACTCTGCTGCGGAAGATTACTTAAATCTCTGTGTATTTATGTAGTGGAGATGATCTGACTAATTTTCTGCTTGTTGACTGATTGTTGTTGTTGTTGTTTTAGTTCAGTGGTGAGTCATAAAATGTATTATAAGAATAAATTGCTGTTACTATTTTAGTATGATGTGATGTGGAGTTTTTTCGGAGAAAATGTGTGCGAATATTAGTTCAACTTTTTCGGTTTTTGTTTATTACGACAGATCTGGAGAAATATGAATACTCAGCTGGTGGAGATTGAGCCTCGTGAGCTTAACTTCATATGTAAGTGACTTCAGCATCTCAATTGTAGTTTTTGGATAATGGTAGTGGTGTGTCGCTTTTTTTGCTTCGGCTATTGATCTACTTTTAGGTATTATGCATCGTATTGTGTTTGGATTCAGAAGTGGTGATTGATATTTTTATGACATTTATCTTTTCCGTAGCTTGCTTACGTGATTGAAGTAAAATTTTCCCCCATCTGAATTTGCCCCAGCAGGGAAACTGCTCTTCTTAATTAGCACTTGATCCATTGTTTTAAAAAATTAATTGGGGGTTAACACGAAAGCTTACGACATGTTGCACTAAGTTCAGGAAAGTTTTCTAACTAAATTAACAAGGTCTTGACTTTATGTTACGTAAACTATTTTTGTTAGTTAACTTCATCTTATAGCAGTTGCCATTCCCCGGTGGAGAGCATAAATGGATAACGAGCCGAGAGAGAGATTTTGGAGAAGTTTTAGTTGGGCAAGATTTCTATTTGAAGCACCTGTTTCTGAAAGACTTCTTTTCATGGATCATTCAATTTAGTATAGTGTGTTCGCCTACAGTCAGTGCCTTTTCCTATCATGAAAAAGCAAACCATTTCAGAAACTGCTTTTTCTCTTTCCAAAGGCCATGTATATCTGCTCTTTGTTAACCTTTTCAAGCGGAACATTACGTTACTTAAACGTCCTTTCCTCTTAAGTAAAAGAAGGGGACAACTATTTGGAATCTGATCAATCTGACTGTACTAATTGGAGCATGTATATGGTATCCTATTTACTTGACTTTCTAGATCTCGTATGTGAAACTTGGTAAACCAGATACACTGTATGAGGATATTGTTAAATTGATATTTAATCATTGCTTTATCTGTTTATCCGTGGAATGTTGCTCATCTGACATTTTGCTCTTCTCTAGTTGAGGTGAAGAAACAGAGTACATGTACTGTTTACCTTGCCAATATCACCGACCAGTATGTTGCTTTCAAGGTTTGTTGGTTTCTACTTGTGCACTTTCTTATGCAACTTTAATGTCGTTATAAAAGGATTCATCTGTTCTACTATTTTCCTGGAATTTCTTCAATATCTCGAACATAAGCAACAGGAACACGAATTTATCTAAGAGAAATTAGTGATGATGCCAGGTGAAGACTACATCGCCCAAGAAATACTGTGTGAGACCTAATGTAGGCATAATTAAGCCGAGTTCAACTTGTGATTTCACAGGTACTTTATTTGTTTCCTTCTACAGTACATATTGCTTGCCAGCTATTTCTTCTCTGGGGGTGAGCGGTGGGTGATAGGAGCATCATATCTGATTTAGTTTCTCAATCATTTATATCATTGTTTTTAGTGAATCCTCATTATGATTTTGAGATGCTGCTATTAACAATTATTTTAGCCCAGATAAGAAATGAATTAATTACGATGAAACTGTAGCTTGATTTGAGACAATTGCTTGTGTTAGATGTGAATCTGATCTCTTGCCCTTTGTTGATATCTGATAACAATTTTGTAAGAATTTATGACTGTACCTCTTATACAGTTACCATGCAAGCACAGAAATCAGTTCCTTCGGAAATGCTGTGCAAGGACAAATTCCTGATTCAAAGCACAGTTGTACCGTTTGGCACAACAGAAGATGAGATTATACCTGACATGGTAATATTTCTGTTCACAATGAATATTTGATAATTATCTGTAGTTCCTCATTCTGTTTTACCTTGTACACAAACTGTGATGGGAAGTTATAGGTGTTATGGGTGTTCTTTTCTTTTAATTTTTGCAGTTTTCAAGAAATAGTGGAAAATATATGGAAGAGATCAAGCTTCGGGTAATTCTTACCAGCGCAGCCAATTCTCCTGTGGTGCCACGGGTTCCTGGAGTTTTAAAACAAGCAGGATCTCAGGAGGATTTGATGCCGAAAGAACTCCATTCACCTGTTTTGCTGCCTGTTAATGGAGTTTTTAAGCAAGAATCATCTTATGAGACCACAGTGGACAAAGATAAACTGCCGAATGGAGTTGAAAATTTTCCACCACCTGATATGGTATGAAATCTTAACAAATATAAGTTCGGTCTTTGCTCATGGTTGATGAATGACGAGATTCGGGCAACTTGAAGCATTCTTTAACTCCTAAGCATTTAATTAGCATATAATGCTAATTATTTTATCGTGTCCTGCAGCTGTCTATCGCATGCTTATATCATTGCTTAGAAGAAATTGCCTTCTCCCTTTCTGTATATTTTCATATCCATTGATATTGTCTTATATTCTTCTAGGATCTGCGAAAATTATTTTTTTCATTCTGAAGTCTGAAATCTAAATCATAACAATGTTCCTCACGACAAACAGAGTTTTTTGTATTATTGAACACTCCCTTAATTGATCTTAACAAGTTACCTTGGGCACAGTCAATGAAAAAAGTGGATGCTATCAAAAGTATTAGAAACATGGAAGAGCCTAGGTCACTAAAGGCTATGGACAACATCAAATCAGATCATGCAAAGGATCAGGAATTTTACCTTGGTAAGGTTGAGAAAGTGTACCCTGACAAAAGCGTGGAGTCAAAACGGGTGAAAGATGTGGAAGAGGCAAAATTGAAGCTTCAGAAAAATATTGAGGAATTGAAATCAAAGATAACAGAAATGGATGTCAAGCTAGTCGAGGTTAGTATCGCATCAATTGATATAGAAATCATTGATTCTTGAGAACTAAAATGTTGCTAATCTCAATTATGATTCTGTGCTGTTAACTTGGTCGGGTGCTACAACACTGATTGAAATATATACCTTGAGATGTAACCATCACGTAAAACCATTTTGCATGCTGTGTATTATTTTCATTTGAGTATTCATCAGCATTCATGGGCATTTTCCTATACTACCAAATTCTAAAGTTTCGTGAATAAAGCAATGGTGTGGGCGGGATAACAAATCACTAAATTGATGCATCATGGATTGGAAATATTAAACAGAGACATTTCTGGCTTCCTTTACAGGCACAGAACACCATTGTGAGGCTAACAGAACAAAAAAGCTGCACCATTCGCGAGAAGGAAACATTACTTCAAGAATTGGTGGGCGAACATAGGCTATTCTTTCTTTCCTTGTATTTCCAGTTTGCAGTTCAAATTTACTTTTCATTTCCCCAAAAAGCATTTCTCGCAATCATTGCAAAATTGGTTTGGAGCAGTTTTATTAATTTGCTGACAAACAATTTGAGGTGTATCTTCTTATTCGCAGGCCATGCTGAGGAAAAAGAGTGGTGCGAGAAAAGTTCAAGTCGGTTTCCCCCCACTGTTTGTTTGCATGGTCGCACTGATTAGTCTGGTTATTGGATTCTTGTTTCGATCTTAGTGCTTGATCTTTTGCAGTATTAGCTACTTTCTACATTCAGGACATACCGGGTAGAGAGTGTTTAACGTACCAACACGTGTACCATGCTTGTTGATAGCTTTATTAGAATTTGTCGAACTTTGTGAATGTAAAAAGGAACTGAGTTTATTGAATAGTTAGAGGGGAGTTTATTGAATATTGAACAGCTACACCCCCTGAGGTTTGGTGTAATTACACATACCTCCCCTGTGGTTTGAGAAATTACACATACCTCCCCTGAGGTTTGAAACCTTACACATACCTCCCCTCTACAACTTAAGGGTTGTTTGGGTGTAAGTTATGATAAAATTATGCTTATTATGCTTACACCCCTAAAGTTTGGTATATTTGTAAAAGTAATACTTGATGTTAGAAAAATTAAAATTAAATATTCCAAATAATTTAAGAAACTACTATATGACTAACCAAAAATATGAAAAGTATTTAAATTATTTTTAAAATTTAATCTAATCTTAATATTTTTATTATTTTGTAAAAATATTTAATTTCTTGTTTTTGTTTGTTTTTTTATTTCTTAATTTTTGTTTTACTTTTAATAATCTCATAAATTTCATTATAGTTTCATATTAAATACTATTACGCGTGCCCACAGAAATTTCAGTTTATCACAACAAAAAAGAAGCATTTGGTAAAATAATAAATATCTATGCAATCTCCGAAATAAAAAGACAAGAAATAGAAAATTCAAGTGTAAAAACTCTCATTTTTCAATGAAAATTAACAAATATAACAGAAATAATCAAGATTTTCATAACCCATTTTAAAAAATGAAGAATGATGACGAAATTACCAGCAACAATGACAATAGAATTATCATCCTTGGATCAGATATGGTCACTGGTTTTAGGTAGCAAGTTTTGTTGAACTTTTTGACAAAATAAACAACCTAAATGCACTATATTTAGTGAAACCAATTTTCGGTGTTTTATCTTCTTCTATTACTAAAATAGTTGTTAGTTTAAAATTGTAACGAGAACAAAGGCACAAAGATGAGTAGTTAGTTAAGTTTTGACTGAGATTTACGGGAATTGTTTTAAAGAAAAAAACTAAAAGTTACGTGTTTTGGTTCAAAAATATATTTTGGATAGATTAACTTATTTTTAAATTTAAATTTAAATACTTTTTATATTTGTAGGTAATAATATAATAGTTTATAAAACCTTTTGGAGTATTTAATTTTAATTTTTGTAACATCAAGGATTACTTTTATAAATATACCAAACTTTAGGGGTGTAAGTATAATAAGCATAATTTTATCATAACTTACACCAAACAACCCTTAAATTGAAGAGGGGAGGTATGTGTAAGGTTTCAAACCTCAGGGGAGGTATGTGTAATTTCTCAAACCACAGGGGAGGTATGTGTAATTACACCAAACCTCAGGGGGTGTAGCTGTAATTATCCCTTTTATTAGTCCCAAAGTATTCTGAAATATCTGTTCTAGTCCTTTTGGACACCGGAATGAAACGAAGGCCTTATCATAGTTTTCGAAAGGGGGGATTTTGGTGATGAACTCTCTGTGATACGACGATTTAACGCTTTACTCCATGCGGAAAAGAAACCATACATATATTTATATGTGGAAATATACTAAGACTGCTTTTTCGTGTGAAAAAATAGAAGATATTTATGCACTTCTTTTTTTGTTTTTGCACCTTAAAATACAAAATAAAATATATTAATATAAGAATCTCAATGAGGGCCCATAAGAACAAATTAATTTTTTCAACTAATGAATGTAATTAATATAAGAATATTTCAGTTTGTCCAAATAAAGATGCACCATAATTGAGTAGAGAGGCTATTTTTTCTACATCACCAGGAGGAATTTGCTGAAGAGGCTATTCTTTCTACATCACCAGGAGTAATTTGTTGATTTTGTTTCTTTCACGATTACAATTTTTCTGCTTTTCCACACATCATATGCATGTTTTTTTTTTTTTTTTGTGTGTGTGTGTGTGTGTGTGTGTGTGTGTTAAACACATCATATGCATGTTCATATTGACTCTAAAATTTAAGTTTTGTCAAATAGGACGAAGCACAATACGGTGGGAGGAACTCATGATCAAGAACGTAACATTTAAACTTTTAGATTGCACTTCATCCTCTTTTAAAAATTAATAGAATGTAACATTTTCTCTTAAATTCTCTGACTTCTTAACCACGACTCCAAATATTATAGTTTAAAAAAAAAAAGGAGTTTTTGTTTAACGCAAAAACACTAAAGAGAACGGCACAGTTTCATTGTGTCAAATTAAAGCTATAATGATGCGTTATGCAGATACCAATCCAAAGAGTATACACCTTAGTTTATTACTATGTTGGAGCAATGAAGCTATTCCCAAACAACGACCATATCTCTGTAATCTTATCATATTGATAAAGTCCATATTGGAGATTATACAGCACTTCTCACTGGCGAGCTTTTTACTCGAATAAAGTTTCACACAGCGGAGACAAGAAAAAAGGAAAAGCAAATCATAATCAAATACAACTTTTACATGACTTTATAAGTATCTGTAACCCACAAAAGAACGCAATCTCATTACATCACACACGCTGTACATCACAAGAGAAAAATGGTTCCAAAAACCATATACAAAATTTTCACTATATGATGTTATACTTACACAAAAATATACACCGATTCGGCGTTTCTGCAAAAGCCAGACAAGACTCTTTTCGACGATGATTGAGCTCAATAAGAGTTCTACAGGAACTGTGATCGCCCGCATTATCTCACACGAAGGAAAAAAATGCACATGAAAACTGATTTTTTCGTGCAGCAAATTAGAACTTTGTAGTCCTACTTGGCTTCTTGTGGCCAATTGTTATGCAGGCTCTGTTCGGTTGGCGAGCCAGGTACGTAGGGAACAAAACCACGCCCACCAAACACTGGACGCATGAAAGCATTGTCGAACTTTCTCCAGTAGTAATGGACAGTACGAGCAGGAGTTGTCAACAGCATCCGTAAACCGCTAGGAGGGGTGGTACCAGACCCATTGGTAGTAAAAAGTTCTGCTACAGAATCCTGGCCTTCGCCAAGAAGTGGCACGATGAAGGATTTTGGAGTAATGGGCTCCGAAGAAATCATTCTGCTTAAATGGTCTACGGAGGGCATCAAGAATCTAACAATCGGTTTCGTCAACAAGCCAAATACCTGGATAGACATGGAATGAGAAATGCAAAATATTCTTTGAAAGGATATAAAGAAATTTGAGATGATTAACTATACCTCCTGATGTTTGGTCTAATTACAGCAAACTCCTGAAGGACTAGTAAGTATAGACGCACCCCCTACTTATTAAAAACTAGAGAATAGAAAGCCTATTTGTATTTTACCGAAAGCTATTGAGTGTTCTTGTAACAAATCAAACTTTAGGAAAGCCTTTCTGTAACGTTCTTTAACTTCTGTGTTTAACTTCCAAGTGCTAATGTACTGTTCCTTTTAAGTTTCAAAGGGTGTTACTATAATTATTCAAATAATAGTGAAAGTTCTTATAATTAGACCAAACCTCGGAGGGCTGCAACACATAAAAATTGAGTATTTTTTCACGAGTTTGCAGAAGTTTAAGATTTCTTACGACGGTGCTGAAGAGCACAACGGTTATGGTGCTCGTAATCAAGATCGCATTCCCCCGTTCTTGGGTGTGACCTGCTCTAGTAAACTGCAAGAACAAGTTTTCACGAGTCAGATATTCTTACATTTGCAATCTACACAGGCAATCCGACAATATCAATGGCACCAGGAAGACAATATAAAAGTAATTCTTATGTTACTACATCATAAAAAACATCATCCTAATTAAATTCAATTAGGCAGAGCCAAAAATATACCTGGTTGTAAGCAAGAGCCATGGAAACAGCCCCTCGCATGAGACCAGCCCACCATATTGTAACCTGCAAGTTACAATGGTTAAGTTATTTGGCCGGACATGTAAATCAAAGGTCTATTCAGTTGAAATAAGGATTCTTGAATTAATACCTGTTGATGAAAACCGATTTTCTCGTGTTGAGCCTTCTTGGTCAAGTTAGACAAAAATGACAGAGGGAATACGAAGGCTGCTCTTCCAACCAAGACCAATCCCAGTAGAGTTGAACTAACATAAATTGATGTTTTGGGGCTGAAACGAAAGAAAACATAAGGTGAGAAAATACGTCCATAATTGATAGGTGAATGTAATGACTGAGTGATACTTGTATATCAGATTATCAGCCACAAAGAGAACCACACCTGTCACTCACGACCCTCCACTTCTCGATGTCCATAGCATCCATGCCAACGTAAAGAAAGATAAATATCTCAGCAACAAATGATAATGTGGCGAAAGTGTGCCTGCATTATATCGAGGATATGTTTCAATAAGAAACACAGACAACTAGTTAGAGGAATTATGATATGTGACAATTTATATGAATGATTTAAAATGTAACGTCGTATCATACTTGGTGGTAACTCTAGAGTTCTCAGTGACGTTATGCCAGGTATAGTGCGACATCACAATCCCACAGAAGAATACAGTCAGGATGCCGCTTAAATAGAATAACTGCAAGATATCACAGGTTAGAAAAACATTCACATCCACGATCAAGGGTCTATAAAATAATCAGTCCCTAAAACAGAATGACAGCCAAAACATCTCCTTGCAGGTTGTTTGAACACTTACTTCAGCTAACATGTATGAAAGGTAAGCCATGAGCATCATGATGGCGACCTCACGATCAGTGGAATGCCTGTAACAGATCAGATAAGTCATATTGATACCAGAATTATTAGATTCAGTACATTCAATTTTCATCTTAACATGTATCAAACCAACACTGATTCCTGAAAGAACTTAATAAGAATAAATCGCAAGCTTTCAGAATCTAATTGCGTCGTTCACCATGATACGACAAAGAAAACACAAATGCAGTTATAGGCTAGAGAATTGATGTGTATTCGAATCATAGGAGCTAGCAACCGTCGATATGCTCATATTGGTGACGTTACTCTTCAACAACAGTTACACTTTAGTGAATTTGTTTAAAGTTTTCAAGATAATTGCTGTAAGAAACACAGATGCCGCACGGTAATAGTTACCAACCTTCCAAAATAAAGTTTCTTTATGATGTAAGCGCTAAGCAGTCCAGCCTGCGTCAGAAAGCAAATGTTATGTTCAATTTAATGTAACTCAGAGTAACTTAGAAGTCCGCATGAACCTGCACCCCACAGAGAGAGAGAGAGAGAGAGAGAGACTCACTAGAACACCCAATACAGTGCTTGAGATAAATAAATAGAAGAAATTCCCGACTAGCTGCAGAGCTGAACCAAAATTGATATGAGACAGATCAAAGTTCTGAACTGCATTGAAAAGCACCACCGATGTTGCGTCATTTACAACACCTTCCCCAAATACAAGACTGTACAGCAATGGGGTCTCGTCCTGATTTAGCACCTGCAGAATCAGATAAACCAATTGAGATTAAAAAAATTCTGCAGGCAAATTTCCAATGGCAAAGGGCTGATAAAAATACCTGCAATGTACAAACTGAATCTGTCGCAGCGAAAATTGCTCCAATTGCTGGAAGGAAGCAGGGTAGTTAGAAGCAGAGACAATAGAATGTTAACCTTCACGTGTGCAAAAGAGGGTGACTTACCAAGATAATCCCCAATAGCGAGACCAATATTCAATTTCTGGAAGAAGGCAATAGCACCTGCCACAAGATTTAGAAGATTTTAAGTAACTACAACAGTTATTTATAGTCTACTGATGTAAGAATTAAAAAAATAAATCAGATTAGTCATGTGAAGTCTACACAGAGCAATGATATTACAGACATTACCTTCTTTTAAGGCTAATGACGTCCAAAAATAAAATAAAAGAAGGTTGAAAACCATACCTAAAGATATGATGGTGAATGATATCATGGTGCCAAGAGCTCCAAACAGCATTATAGTCATGAAATTGCGAAAGAATTGTTTCTTTTTAACCTGGAACCTGATTAATAAATTGAGGCTAGAAATCAGGACTCGAAGTTCTCCCTACTGCAAGCTTTACAAGTCACTGGTAAAAAATAGAACTGACAATGATAAATACCTAAGGCAATGTTCCTACAACGATTGTTAAGAAAATCAACAAGGGCTCTCAAGTAACAAACGGGGAACTTCACAGATTTCTAGCAATGCTCTCAAACCAAAGCTTTTGATCAAGGAAAAAAGCATGGTGCAGGTACAATAACATGTTATGAGATTTTTTGCCTTAAATACAACTCATAATTGACCAGTTACAATGAGTGGAACAATGATTGAGGTTTGCCGGTCATCAATGAACTGATGCGGTCCTCTTTTGAAGGAGACCCTTCAGAAGAGTTCCTAGTTGAGCCCATATTCCCATAAATTTGGCCAAACATGGAATTTAAAGTTTCAAGCTTCTAATTTTAAATGATTTCTACAACAGAAACTAATAGCATCATGTATGCATAGAGGAAACCAGAGGCATGTGCCGTAAATTCAATGGCAAACCTAAAAACCATATACTGAGTACAAGTGTTCAAGTTCAGACACCAAAAGAATCATCATGTCTTCATAAAATCCAAATAAAGGAAGTTCTAGAAAGGCATATAACATACACATTGGCATAAATTGCTAGCTTTAAAAACAGCATAGAGGAGCACTGGGTACTGTGCTGGTATGTTGTTGATGCCTTGCAAGCACCAAAGAAGGTCTCCATGCATTCACAAGTAACACTACAGTAACATAATAGCAGTTTGCTGCAAATGCAGAAGAAGAACATTTGACTTACCCAGCGTTAAAAATAATTGGCGGAAGCAGATAAATGAAGAAAAGCTCCTCATTAAACACTAAAAGATGCGAGCTTTTTCCTCCACTTATCAGAAGAATTATCACTCCAGTGCCTAAACCCTGCAATCAGAAACATTAATAATCACACGAGTGCACAAAACTACATAAAGATCAGCATGAAATTTGGTCCGGCACCAAGTGAAAGGGCACACTACTACTTACAATTACAAGGGCAGTGATAGATTCATTCATCCAACGATTTTCCTCCAATAGATGACCGATCACAATGCATGCACACAACAGTGTGACAAATAGCGAAATTGCGATCACTGAAGCATGGTCAGAGGATGACAACATGTTCATCCCTTTTATCGTGGTTCCCAAGTCAAACACCATTCTGTCCAATATTTTGATTCACCAGACAGTGCTAAAACGTTGCCAGTTGTTAATATTTTGGAATTTGAAATCAATCTTCAAGCAAACCAGCTCTCATGTGATAATATCCTGCAATATAAAAGGAAAACTAAATTCTGTTAATTATGGTGAACATCAAGAGAAACTTGTCTGATGAGCACAAGTACGCAGCAGACTATAACATCTTTCACTAAGACCTCATTAAACATGCATATTCAATTCGCGTAAATCAATCAAATGAAGTTAACTTTTCCTAAAAACCAAGCATAAATTTAATAATAAACATACAAACATTTAAACCTCTTTCCTGCTTCAAAACCATATGCCAAGCTTGTCTAACAAATCACGTTTTCATCTTTTAAAAACATATAGATGATTATTAGAACCAGCAACAGCTCCCAAATACAATCTCGAAACACCTAAATGTTTACATTGAGTTGCAAGTTGCAACTATAGTTCTAGCAATGAAAATTGGACTGCCCGACAAAAAAAGTAGAACATACTATTGAATTGCGATCTCATCTAAAGGCTGAAGCTAGCAAGATTGAGCATTTATACTTTTATATATCCAACACGTTTGCTCACGTGCAGGCCGTAAATCTTTCTAGTTACACCGTGACAATTTTTAATTAGCGGTGGCAACGGAATTCGAACCTAATACCCCACCATAGGCACGGGCTCTGATACCATATTGAATTGCCGTCTCATCCAAAACCACAAACTTTTAGAGAGATTGGGCATTTATATTTTATTTTGTCCGACACATATAATTAAACAGAAAAGAAATACAACAAAATATAACCAAATAATTTACAGCTTTTCATTACTTCATAAAATACATGAATACAGAAGAGCATTAAATGAATAGTTCAATTAACAGCGGAATTGGAGAAGAAGAGAGCAGAATTCCGACTCTCAAGAGATTAAAGTCAACTCTTACAAATTAATCAGCGCTGCTGCTCTGTTTCTTCTTCAACTTAATTAAAAACAGAGCACAATTGTCACTTTGAAATGGTGGAAGAAGAAGATTCCAGAACAACACTTTTCCAAAAAATAATCACGGATTTTGAACGACGATAATCACGGCTTCACCTTTACAGGGGAGATAATTCTAGAGAGAGAAAGTGATGTACAGTTGAAGAGAGACAGACAACGACAGAGAAATGGCTGGAACGTGAAAGGTAATTTATCAAATATATATATATATATATATATATATTTGTATGAGAGAGAAGATTAATTTTGGCTGTACACGTGGAGTTGTGGACATGATCTGGAGCGTTCAGTTCTCACTGGTACGTAGTGCGCCCGGTTGGAAAAAATACTATTATTTTTATTTACTTGCCACGTTACTTACAGCACATTTTCTAATTATTCTTTGCAAAAGTTTAATATGTGACTTAATTAGATTGTCTATTACCATTGCAAAACTATTTATTATGTACTTGTTTGGTTTTATTCCCCTCACATTTCGCCTCGTTGCTATATATTTTTCACCACAACTAGTCACATTCTTTTGGGTAAATTTAAATTGATATAGTGTGAAAATGTAAACATCCGAGATGAAAATATTTTTGATAAACTTGAACGACTTCCCCATTGATTTAAAGATAGATCATGTGCAATTTGGATATATCTTTTAATTTTTATTGTATCTAAATTAGTTGGATTAACTATATCAAATCTACAAGGATGATTAACTACGTGACAAAAATAAAATATAATTAGAATATCTGCCGAAGAAACTAATTTTTGGGAGGAGTGAGGGGGCGTTTTAACATGTTTTTGGGATGATGTTTACAACTTATATGCAAACGACATAAGTTAAACTTAAGTTTCAATAACAGTGTTAATTTATACTTCTATAATGTTTGACAGATAAGTTGAAAGTTAAAATATAGTTTTTAAATTTAAAAAATACTATTATAAGCCAGAAACATGTCATGCTAATTGCTAATGGTGATGGATATTATTTTAACTTTTCGTATGGACGCATGTTATCTCATGATGAGTGATGCCATAAGGGCCACATACCGAAAGTGGAAAAGATATATTACTCAATGCAATACCAAAAATGTAAATTATTTGAACCGTAACTTAAAATGATTTTGCAGGAGAAAGAAAAAAGAGGAAAAGGTGTTATGTTAGGTATACTAGGCAAAAACTCTTGTTGAGAAAAATGGAAAAAAAAAAAAACAAGAACTTATATGTTACGGGTAATAGACAAGAAATTTAATGATAAAATTAGCAATTCTCACTGCTCTTATCTTCATTCATGACATATAACAAGTACACAATATGAAAGCTAAGTATCCTATATAACTGTTCAGATCTATCAATAAGTACGATTGCTTTTCTGTTCCTCACATGATAATTTGTAGTGGCAGGAGCAGGACCACATAATTTAGTTTGTCCTTTTCTTGATTTAACGTACAGAAAAATAAAATTGGAAGGTTATGTTCTTCCTTTAGAGCATAAAAAACAAATGGGGCTGCTAAAGCCACATGTCCACTTCATTACATATGAGATAACACGACAAGTTAACCAAAATATCCGTCCCTGTATAAAAATCATGCATAAAAGTTCGATTTTTGTTAGGAGTGTAAAAATATTTTTATTTTTTTCCAACGAAAATCAAATATATAAATATTTTCTATGCTCATCAACTATATTTTACAACTTCAAAATCATGTCAAAAAAATTGATACACATTACTAAAAGTTTATGGTATTTAACGAACCAAAGCAAATATTGAAATATCAGCCTATGAATTATGATGAGAACATAAAAGATTCGTCTCGGTCTAGATATACGGGAAAAGGGATTAGCATTTATTTGAATAAACCATATTTAATTACGTTATTTATAATTTTCTGTTATTTTAGACAACGGAATACAATTATAAGTACAGCTCTAAAAAATTCAAGACCTAGTATTATTACCATTTAAAATTTTACATTTTCATGAATTATTATCATGGCTTATAACGACCAACTTGGATTGTGAATTAAGTATATAACCTGAACACATTGGCACGTACTTTCTCACGAACACTGGTTTTATTTTTATTATTATCCCTTTTCTCATTGACAATCAAAATATTCAAAACTTAAATTATTTACATTAATAATTATATATGTAGACATGGGACGGTGATAGTCAACGTACAAATTACAAAGTATATATATAGTTCAACGAAAGACGGGCAGAAGAATTTTCTGAAAATGGTTTTAGAATTGGGTTTTGATTTAAATTGGTCAAATTATTGGCCGCCAGGTTTTTCTATATCCATGGGCATGTGAAATGTGGATATAGATCAGAAATGTACGTATGTACATTTATTTTAATATACGTATGTGTATATAAAAAGTTTATATTTAATTGTCTTATTATAGTGTGTGAATGGTTCTCATGTTAGTTGGTGACTCACATCACCTGATGTGTCCGAGTAATTTCATTTTTATATTTCATTGGCCCAAATCAATCTTTAGGTGTCAAATATATATGAAATATCTCCTATATATATTCCCAGTAAAAACGTAAAATTGGTCCAAGCATGAAAATAATTTTTATTTGAGCAAAAACTCCTTCTATTTTATTGTTATGAAACAATTTTTAATTACTTGCAGATATTTGTCCTGTTACTATATGATCATCTGCGTTGCATATTATTTTCATTTCTTTTTAATTGCGTAATTCATCGGTGTTTTATAATATTTTAAAGTTTAGTTGTGATAGTAACAATTCGACATTTACCAAAGAAAGGGAACTTCATTTATTATTTGATCAACCAATCATAATATCTGAAACTCATTTCTTAATTGTAAAATGGAAAATGAATCCAATATTGAAACTACCAATGACACTTAATTTCACCTTAAAATTTATATATTTGAGCACAATCCGAAAATATTTTCAACGTATAGAGCCCACCGACAACTTTTTTCTGCACTACCCAAACACTTTAAATAACTCAAAAACATTCTTTGACATTCTCCACCAAAATCCAAAAAAATATTCTCAATACCGTATTCAAACACTTAAATACCCAAATTAATTTGATTTACGTACCCGCCCCCCCTTATTCGTTATCGTGTTATTAATTTTTTTTTCACACCCTACATCCAAACACGTTGCCTTCCCCTTCCCTTTTTTCTTTTGTTCTTTTCAATTTTCTTAAAAAACTGTAAGTACTTCAAACCACTCGAATTATTAAATTTTCTGCATAGATACTTATTTGTTTGGACCCGTTTTGGTTTCGTTTCGTGTGTTCTGGGTTGATAATATGCTTGAAAGTTGAAACAGATTCTCACGATATAATTTGTGGGGAACAATATGTGTATGGATTGTGTAATGATAATACCTAATATGTTCAATCATAAAAAAAATATTTAATATATTGATAGATGTTGATACGAAATATACAGGTTTAGACCAATACTATATGTATATGTTCGCGGAAACTCGATCGACAAATCACTTTCAAGGATTGTACTGTTAATTCAAGAAAAAAAGTATGTTAATTTAATAATTCATACATTTTACCACAGTGTGTGTATGTATGTTGTATGTGTGTGTGTGTGTATGCCAATTTTATATAGTCATTAATCAATTACTTGAAAACTAATTCAAATTATTTATTTATTTTGATTTCGAATAACGAGATCAGATGGAAACAGAAACAAGTACAATTTTCTAAGTGTTCATTATTTTAGATTGCATACATTATAAACATTGGGTAATCCATCAACATTTATTGAAAAGAGGTTTATAAAGAAGAGACACATAAATAAATAAAAAAATCGTATTCGAGATGTACTGTTAATATTAATCATAAAATTGATTAGCCAATAGCCACTTTCCTACGCGATTGTTAGTACTCTTCCAAAAATAACCATCATAATAAAAGCAATCATTATTGGCTTTTGACGTGGCACACCACTTCATGGTGTGTGAAGGAAATATAAAGTTTGTATATGGTACGGCTCTAGACTCTCACAATGGAGAAATAATTACGTGTAATAAAGTTGCGTGTTACCATGTGCCTTCGTCATAAAAAAGTCAAAACATATTCGAGTAGCTTGTGGGCACACAAGTCTTTTTTTATCGGTTCTGAAAATAGGACGTGCACTATTTGCTTACTTTGTGCCAAACAGACCGATCATATTTGCCTCGCTAATGGTAGACAAATAAATATGTTAAGTTAATAAATTGGGCAATTTATTGTATAATGACGTAAGGTCCCTACTTCTCTAATGCATTATTAACTTAACTGACATTTTATGGTGATCGCGTGCTGGATCATGTTTTGACTACATGATGGCCCCTATTGAAGAAAAGTTATATGTAACACGTACTGTATTGTGTTGTATTTATTTGATTGATGATTGTAACGTACTGTAAAGTGAAGGTTCACTAAGTTAATTTTATATAAAGTGGAGGACTGAACCGATTTGTCTACCACTATCGTATCCCATTAAATTAGAGCAAACATTTATTAGCTATATAAGTTATTTTTTGTCCCCCTCCCCCCCTATTTTCAAGAAAGTTACATCACGGGCGCAGTCTGATATTTTGACTAATCGTAGAATTCTCTAATACTATTGGAGTTATTTCAAATGCACTCCATGAAGCTTAAAAGCACTAAAACGAGGATGTATTTGTAATATTTTTTAAATAGGAGGAATATTATAATTATTAAAATAGCCATTTTCATGTTTTACTCGGGATTTGGAATAGTAGAAGAATCCATGTATTAGATTATAATTAGGCCCTTAGGGTGTAAATACTATTTTTTCTGTTCTTTATTATTGTTGCTCTGACTTCTGTGATTCCCGCGGGACGCTAAAACTTCATCATCCGATCCTATGTTATTTGAAAGGGCATAAAAGATGAAGAGGTGAGTTATTTTTCTGGCTCCAAATAAATAGTCAATCTTATACTATAAAGTTTATAAAACCATTTGTAAGCTATCCAACTCTCACGTGGGCCAAAAGTCAGAACAAGCCCGATAAAATTTACAAGCCCAAAGTTGTGGTTCTGATTGGGCCATATCATTCTTTTTGTTGATGTAAAATTATTGGGCTTCAGAAATGTCGGGCCCAAATAGTTGGAAGTTAGGAGGCCCAGAAGAGATAAATTTACAACTAAAACCCGTGGCTTATTACTTTAATGTTGGCATTTGGGTTTTTACTATTTTATTTCCATTTTTGAGTACCACTTAGATGACATCATGTTCTAATAGTACTGTCCATGTAGATTAGATATGGATGACTTTTTATTATAGTATAAAATATGGTCTAGCAAAAATATACAATCAGTCATGTGAATCATGCTCACAAACAATTTAACTAGCTTCAAAAATTCAAAGATTACTTTTTTAATTTTTTTAATAGCAATAAGTATTTTAATAATTCTTTAAAAGTAGTTCGAAGATTATATGTAATAGCAATAATTTTTTAATATGGTTTAGTACGTCGCTTAATATGTAATGTATCGTGTATGCAATGAAATAATTCATTTGAAGTACAATACAGACTTCAAAGACATGGTTAGTGGAGAAAACAACAAATTAGTGCGGAACAGTTGGTGAACCTACTTAATTTGTTTGATTAGTTAGGTGCCAAGTTTCATCCAATTATTAGATGAAACTGTGGGTTTAAGGTTGGGATGTCGTGGATTAAAAATTAATGAAATTTTAGCTGGAAGAAAGAAAACCCTGAAGATAAAGGGAGAGGTGTTGGATACCACTAGCAATGTTTTTGTCAATAATAGAAGAAAACATTGGCACAAAAATAATTTTTGTGGAGATAAGGTGGCACGTGGAAGTCATAAATGGATTTCAAATTGACAACTCCCATCAATAAATGGTACATAAAAGAACATAATTATGGATGTAGACCATAGAACCTCCTCAACATCAGATTCATAATGCCCTGGTCGCGAACAACAAATAGACTATGAGTTGCTGATTTTAATAAATAAATTAGACAAATCCCATTAACAACTATATATTTAAATGGAAAACCCGCAGATATCGTTAGGACCAATCAAGTATTTTTGAAAAGCATAAATTTTTAAAACACACTAGTCTTAAAACCCCAAAAAAAAAACTCACATTAAACATCAATCAACTAAGATAACACATAATAAATCTAAATTACCTATAAGCTATAGTCAAATCACCTAACACATTAAACCAAAACAACACAGATACATCTAAATACACACAACGTCCGAATCAACTCAAAACTCATTAAATCATCTTAGCGCTGCATAGACTCACCTAAATCTCACTTAATCACCTAAGAAACACACATTCACCTATATCATCTACGAAATTACACACACCACCACCTAAATTAACAAAGACACCCTGCACCTAAAAACACACAATACCTAAATCACCTATCAAAACACATTACAACTAAAAAACACTACACTTAATTTACCTAAAAACACACGGTATACCTAAATACTCAAACAAAAATTTAATAATAATTATACTCTAAATCAAATACTTTACATCAATGATCTTTTTTTTATCACATGGGAGGATTTTATTATTAATTGATACTTTTCCTATCTTAATCCCATAAAAACACATTTCATACACAATAACTAATGTCAAAAACAAATTAATCAACTATTTTTAATAATAAAAATTCTTACAACACCCTTCTCCCTTTTGGCATCATTGGAAAACAACTTACTTAGTTTGGGCCAACAACCTCATTTAATGACAAACGCTTTTATTCATAATGACCCAATTTTACAAATATTAATGAAAATTTACTTTTTTTCCTATTTAGAACACAGAAAAGCCAACAAATTAGAACCCCAAAGCAATAAAGATCTCATCTTTATGTAAACCCATCACTTCTTTTGGTCTCTAATGGCGTAAAACCTTCGCTTTATATGCTCTCGTGCGAAAAATTTGGGGTCAAATTGTAATTTAAAGAGAGTTGATTTGAATGGTGAATTTGGGACTGAACCCACGTTCACGGAGAGTTGTGCAGGACAGTTCAATGGCGGTTGATAAAAAATCTTTGAAAGTTGAGAAGAAAAAAGAGGAGAATAGCAATGGCGATTATTTGTGGGGTGATTTGCCTTTGGAGCTGTTGAGAGAGGTTTTGATGAGAGTCGAGGGTTCTGAGTCTAATTGGCCGGCGAGGAGACACGTGGTGGCTTGTGGTGGTGTGTGCAAGAACTGGAGGGAGGTTATGAAGGAGTTGGTTAAAAGGCCTGAGATTTGTGGGAAAATTACTTTTCCTATTTCTCTTAAGCAGGTTTGGTTTTGTGGGAATTTTTTGTTTGGTTTTGTTGTTGGTATTCTGTGTTGTTGGGGTGGGGTGGGGTGGGTGGTTCATGTGCAATGTATGTGTGTGTGGTGGAGGAGTTTGGACATTGATTCGAAGTTTCGGTTTTGGTGTATGTTTCGTGTAGCTAAATATTGGAGAGTTTTAGTAATTTCTGGAAACGTTACGGAATTAGTTGTCTCGATGAACGTAAAGGGTGTTTTTCGGTTTGTTTGCTCGTCGTAAAAATGGAAGTTTTAGATTTTTTTTTTTTTAAATATCATAATCAATGATTGCATGGTTAGAAAATCGAACTAGGACTGTGGATGGTTCATACACAATGTCACAATGTGCGTGTTATGAGGTGGAGAGTTTGAGGAGATCATTATCTGGATGGGTTTTTATGCAATGCTTTTAAAATGAATTGAATTTGGCTCATATTTCATATTTCTATTTGTTGTTTCTTGGTTTGAAGCTTTGTTCAAGATTGTTGTTGGTTATTTTTGTGAGTTTTTTGTTATTTCATGTAAGTGGTTTTTGTATCAGGGGACTTAATATGCAATGTTTTGAGGATGTTTGCAGTTTTGTTAACGACTCACCCGGAAAAAAATTGGAGTTCCGTGTAATGTTGGTTAAGGATTAACGTTTCTACTTTTTACAAATTGTACTCATTTTTGTAGATAGTTTTGATGGTATGCACAATCTAGTTAAAGGCTCTGTTAGCATACTTTTGCATTGAAAGTTTTTTTTATTTTTTATTTTTTTTTTGCTGAAAGAGGGAAAATTGGAAAAATAGGACTGGGAAAGATTTTAATTTTACGTGTCGTATAAATCAATTGTCTTTAGACATCGACATTAATTATGTTGATATAATTTAAAGTCACACTGGAAGCGTATAATGTAACCTGTTGGACGAGGATTAATTTATAAAATTTTGATCGTTTTTCCTTTCAACTTTTCAAAGAGTTAGGCAGGTGCTTATTGATATGATTGCCATGGCACTTTCTAGTTTTCACAATCGACTTAGTGCACAAAAATTGTACTACTGTTGCTGACTTTGTAAGGATGAAGTTTTCCTACTTATTATATGGCTCATTCAACATTTTTCGAAGGTGATATTATTGTTATCACTATAGTTGGTAGCTGGTCTAGTTTATCTTTTCTTCATGTTGATAGTACTTAGTTTATGTGGACTAGGAAGGCTCCATTTTTTACTTATTATCTTGACTTTTCAATCAAGTTTTTTCATTTGCCTATGTTGTTACCGAACTTGAAAAGCAATTTGTCCGTTTCTCTTTTCTTCTGTCTCTTTATTTTCATTACACTTAGAATTTTTCCCGTGTTTTTGCAGCCTGGCCCAAGAGATTCTGTCCTCCACTGTTTTATAAAGCGGAATCGCGCCACTCAAACATATCATCTGTTTGTGAGTTTAAGTGGAGGTGCTGATTATTTTCTCGCTGTCTCACAGGCCACTCATTTTTCAGCTATTCGTCCCCCCCCTAATCCTATTTCTAGTTTCCCTAGAGATATCCGTATACTTTTCCAATACCCATTATTGTATAGGTATAGTTACATCTACATGAGAATTGGTCTAATTACAAAATCTTCCGTACTTTTTGAAATAAACACAGAAACACCCTTGAAGCTTTTGAAACATGAAAAATGGGATCTGTGTGCTATGTTTTTCAATCATCACGAGGTCTCTTTGCAATTATTCAATCTTCAGATAAGCTTATCTATGTTCTTTTTAAAACATCTTGGGGTGTTTTTGTAATTATTCAAGGTTTTTCTTGTTAGATCAAGTCTCATGGGTATAAATTAGTTATCCTGGAGTATCTTAATTATGTTGCTTCATCACAGCATGCCTGCTCTGTTTCGCTCTGACATTAATTTTACTGGCGACAGCGCTGACAGATGACGGCAAGTTTATTCTTGCTGCCCGTAAGTGTAGGCGTGCCACATGTACAGACTACATGATCACTCTAAATGCAGACGATACGTCCAAGGGAAGTGAAACTTACATTGGAAAGTTAAGGTATGTATAATATGCTTAGCTTTCAAACTGAATAAAATCGGAATTTTACGTGTGGCTAAAAACTTATTATTTTACCAGATCTAATTTTCTGGGAACAAAATTTGTTGTGTATGATGCTCTTCCTCCTCATTCTGGAGCCAAAATGGCAAAAAGTTGGTCCACTCGCATGGTTGGCTCAAAACAAGTTTCTCCGAGGGTTACCATCGGAAACTATCCAGTGGCTCACATTTCTTATGAATTGAATGTGCTGGGAGCTCGGTAAGCCAAAAATTAATGCTACTTCCGTAATTTGAACAACTTTCTTATTAGATTAAATCAAGGATATGATTGCATTTGTGAGTTCTGAATATTGTGTTGCAAGTATCCATAGAGATAATTACATTTACATCCCTAAGTTTGATCTAATTGCATAAACTTCTCCTTAAGTTTGAATAGTTACAGAGATTCCCCTGAAGAACATATCTTTTATATTTTCAAACTTTAGCGGGTAAGTTTCTATGATTGCACTTTACCTCAAGGGGTGTAAAAGTAATTATTCCTTTTTTTTGATATGCAGAGGTCCAAGAAGAATGCACTGTGTTATTGACAGCATTCCAGCTTCTTCTGTCAAGCCTGGAAGAGTTGCTCCAACTCAGACATATCTCCCCATGGCTTGCGTCGATACTTCTTCGACAATCCCATTTTTCCGTTCTAAATCCAACAATTTGGATAAAGTCGGGTCCGGATCTATCAATAGCCAAGAAGATGGTTCGCTTGTTTTGAGAAATAAGGGTCCAAGATGGCACGAGCAGCTGCAATGCTGGTGTTTGAACTTCCATGGTCGTGTTACTGTCGCATCTGTAAAAAACTTTCAGTTGGTAGCTTCTCCTGAGAATGGCGAAGTTGGGCCAGAACATGATAATGTGATTCTTCAGTTTGGGAAAGTGGGGAAAGATGTGTTTACAATGGACTACCGATATCCAATATCAGCTTTCCAGGCCTTCGCGATCTGTCTTAGCAGTTTCGATACGAGAATCGCATGCGAATGATGCTTTCCAAGTGGTATGTCTCTGTTTATTCCTTCATCAGTTATATCGTATTTAAAATTCTTTCTTGTTTATCTATATATGTCAGCAATATGTCCGCTACTTTGGTGACATACAAAGTTGAAACTTTGCATTCTTAACAATATGATTAGAGTACCAAAAGATGGTGGATAGGATAATATTGGGATGGTCTCTTGGATGTCAAATTATATGCAACATTACTGCAGTTTTCAGAAGGGTAACTAGGTGCCCCTCTTTACTTCTTTCTGATAATCTCTCTCTATATATAATTACTCAGGACGATGTAGTGACAAGTGAGAAGAACCAAAGATTGTTACAATATTTTGCTCTCAATTCGTAGTTCACTACCTTTGCAACTATACTTTATCTGTTATCATCATACTACTTTCCTCACTAGCATGCACTGCTTAATTGCCAAATATTCATATCTGAATATATGGCTTGCTAAATTTTCGTGACCCTAAAATGTCTATGTTATTGTGCCATGTTGAAAATGATAATATAAGCTAAATTGCTTCACATTCTTATACAATTCTAGCTATTTGCAGTTATTTTTACGTTTTGTTGTTAACTTACCACTAACTCAATGTCTCCGGTTTGTGTTTAGCAGATTAAAGTCAGATCAGGATTATATGCATCGGATATGCCTCCAGGGAAGTAAGTATTCGCATTGCGCGACAAGAAGATGCTAATAAGAAAAGAAGAGAGACCAATTTCATCTCTTGTTCAGTCCCTAGACTCTAGAGCCGTGTCTTTTTATTTTCTTGAACAATAGAGCCCCTTCTGTTTATTTAAAACTTTAGTTACTGAATCTCAGTACCTCTTTTTTCTTTTTTGGTATTATCTATGTACAGTTTCTATTTATCTTGATAATGAATATAGCTATGCTGTGGCTCCCCTACCTTCTTCTTGCTGTTTTTGTAGTGCGTCCTTGTGCGGTGGTCTTTCTGATGCAGGGCTCCCTTTTCTCTTTTTTTTTTTTCTTTTCTTTTTGTCATCAAGATCGGATGAGCTAAATGATGTGTGAAATTGTGTGCTACTGTTAGATTTACGATATGAGTATCTACTGTGTGTTAGGATCTTAATACACTATATAATTCGTGCTTCGAAAAATTCATTCATCATACGAAGTGCAAATAATCTAACTGCGACACACCATTCTGACACAGATGATTTTTATGGCTTGGACTGCGCCAATAATTAACAATACTTGTAAATTAGAGAAATATGAATTTGACAGATTTCAAAGTAGCAAGCATCATAGGAATTACTAATTGATTAAAAATTAACACAAAGCTTAAGTCAGTTTACATTTGACGAACATACATATATTATATCCATTTACATATTTTTAATTTATTTGTAAAAATGTTATACTGAATAATTATATTGTAATTCTGAAAACACCCCTTATTTTTTCTTCTATGATAACTTTTAAAAGAGCACTTTTGAAAATCATGTGGTGTTGGGAATGATACGGGTGCGGATACAACTTGAGGCCCATGTATTTATATGTATAATTTGGGTCCAGATACAACTTGAGGCCCATATATAATTATATATAATTTGGGTCCAGACAACTTGAGGCCCTTAGATATGGGCCTCAAGTTGTATCTGGACCCGTATAATTTTTCATGCTTACTTGTTGAATGTGCTATATGCATGTCGTACTTCATGATTAAAATTTGTTTGATTTATGAACGCCATGTCAAATACAGATCAAAACATGTTTTTGACTATATTCAAACATATTGTAAGTATCTCATATTTATTTAAAACTTAATGATAAAAAACTAGATTATTTTTTTTTAATATCAATAGCGACGAAATAAATTGTCTGATTTATGTTTATATCTCGCATGAATATCTTCACTTGTTACTAAGTTTTTTTTTTCCTTCTAAATACACTGTGAAAATTATTAACTTCGCCTTACTTAATTATTTAGTACAGTTAAACTCAAGTATATATATATATATATACATAATACGTATAAATATTTTGCATGGCGGTAAAGCGCAAACAATTACTAATACCATTAGGCGTTAGGATAAGCGCGCAGTTGATTCTTATAAATAGCAGAGTATAGTTTATAGGATTCTCACACTCTAAAATTTTACTAGTTTTAAAAATTTCATTCAAATCGCTCCTCAGCATTACAACAACTCTTCCTCTCCGACGCCAAAAATTCTTGAAAATACTAGCTACGTACGTACACTTACGGTTTCTAATCAGCTGCAGTATAGCTACGATCGATCAACTATGTCCACTGTAGGACCTTTTCTCGGTTTTCGGTTCGCACCTAACGATGGAGAACTCCTCCATTATCTGGACAAGAAAGTAAAGAATGAACCGACGTTCGACGGAATAAAGGAGGTTAAAGTTTACGATCACCGTCCCGAAATCTTGGCAGGTTTGCGTTTAAATCTTGCATGGATTTATTAAAGTTTTTGTTTCTTGCATGGTTGATTATATATATTAATATTTTTTGTTTCTTGCATGGTTTTATTAAGTTTTATGATCTTATTCTTCGTTTCTTAAATGATTTTGTTTGTGTACGTGTAAGATCTAATTCTTCGTTTCTTGAATGATTTACAATTTACTAGTCTATTTTTTTACTGCGTAGTCCTTAATGGCATGAATCAACTAGTTTCTTGAAAGAGCCTTTGACCCTTTAAGAAAATATATTCCATTATTACGAAAAAACCAGATAAATAAAACTATATATAGGCAAGAAAATTGGCTCAAGCAAGTAAAAAGATTGAATCTTTAGGGTTATCATGTACAAAAATCACGGCAAAATTCTTCAATAATGCGTTTAGATAAGAGAAAAAATCAAGAATAGCGAATTGAACATGGGTGATCTTTTTGCCTTTGACTTTACAATACGGGATATTTTGCTAATAAAAATAACACGAGGAATTTTTTACAATTAAAGATAACACATGCTAATTTTTGCAAGGGACGGGTGAAGTGGTAGAAGTAGATGAAGAGGACCATCGATTTTTTTCTTTCTTTATTTCTTCGTATTTACAATAAACATTAATTTGAAGAAAGAGTACTAAAGAATTATTTTAAAATTGAAAATTACGTAATTCAAGTAATAAAATAGAATTAGTAATGTGAATATTTTTAACACAAGTGTTTCTTTTCGTTTTTTAGTTATAATCAAATCTACTATATATGTAAGATTTTACTTTAAAAATTTAGCTTCCAAGTAAAGCTTTAAAATAATTGGAGGCTTTTATATAAGGGCAAAAGCGGTACTTCCCCTCTAGTAAAAGCAAAAAGAGAAGGCATTATGTCGTATAAATAGTAAAGTTTTTTTGTTTCTTGCATGTTTTTTGTTAATGTTTATGATCATATTCATCGTTTCTTGAATGGTTTTATTTGAGTTCTTGATCTTATTCGCGTTTCTTGAAAGGTTTATTTGAGTTCTTGATCTTATATTCACGTTTCTTGAACGGTTTATTTGAGTTCTTGATCTTATTCGCGTTTCTTGAATGGTTTTATTTGAGTTCTTGATCTTATTCTAGTTTCTTGAATGGTTTTATTAATGTTTATGATCTTACTATTCGTTTCTTGAATGATTTACCATTTACCAGTCTTATTTTCTTACTTGAGAACATGTTATGGCATGAATCAACTTGTTTCTTGAAAAAGTACATGCAGTCGTACGTAGTACGTATGTAGGATTAAGAATAGATTATGGAGTAATACTAATATCCTTTTATTTTATTGTATGATGGTTACTTAATTTTGTTTACATGTCGTTTAGTTCTACATTAATTTAATACGGTTCCATTGTTTAGTTCTATGGCTCTTAATTCTTTAATTTTTGATATGCAGAGAAATATCCTCCTTTGGGAGAAAAGGGATGGTTCTTTTTTACTCCAAGGGATAGAAAACATCAAAACGGCAAACGCCCCAATCGTAAGGTAGGGGACGGGTTCTGGAAGTCCACCGGAGGCAACAAAGAAGTGAACTACAATAATGAAATTGTTGGATTCAAACAAGTATTGGTGTTCTATGAAGAAAAGGGAAAGAAGACGAATTGGATCATGCACGAGTATAAGATCAACAACCTTCATGACGCGAAGGTATACGTTACATTTATGCTAACTTATAAAATCATTCATGTTTTATATTAGTTTGTTCCCATATATGACTGATAAAAATCTGTTTTTCTTTCAAATCTTTTATAAGATAGTATGTTAACGTTGTTTTTTAATTATCACAGTTTGATGACATGGTCGTGTGTCGAATTTATGAGAGAGAAGTTAAACAGAAGCCTTCAAGAAACCATCAAGAAGAGGCTGTAGACAACAGAGTAGATCGTATTGAATATGCTTCAGAAACTAATCCGGTGGTTGATAACATGGTCTGCAATTTGGTTCCGGAAATTCCAGCCGATATTGCAAATGGCAGCTTCACGAGACTACTAATAGAACCAGACATTACAAATACTGATCAAGTTAATGCTCCACTCGAAACTCTCGAAGACAGATTGAGAAATACAAGCCAGGTGTTGGGAGTCGACGATCTTAATGATAACATGGATGTTGAAGGCATGATGTGCAATGAGGTTCCCGAAATTCCAGCTGATTTTGCAAATGGCAGCTTCCCGAGACTGCTAATGGAACCAGACGTTACAAATACTGATCAAGTTAATACTCCACTCGAGACTCTCGAAGACAGATCGAGTAATATATGGCAGGTGTTGGGAGTCGACGATCTTAATGATAACATGGAAACTAAAGGCATGATCTGCAATTATGTTCCTGAAATTCCAGCTGATTTTGCAAATGGCAGCTTCACGAGATCACTAATGGAACCGGACATTACAAATACTAATCAAGTTAATACTCCAGTAATCGAGACTCTTGAAGACAGATTGAATAATATACGCCAACCATGGATAGTCGACAATCTTAACGATTACTCCAGCTTTCCGGATGTTGACGTTACAAATACTGATAGAGTTAATACTCCACTCGAGACTCTTGAAGACAGATCGAGTATTATATGGCAGGTGTTGGGAGTCGACGATCTTAATGATAACATGGATGTTGAAGGCATGATGTGCAATTATGTTCCCGAAATTCCAGCTGATTTTGCAAATGGCAGCTTCACGAGATCACTAATGGAACCGGACATTACAAATACTGATCAAATTAATACTCCAGTACTTGAGACTCTTGAAGACAGATTGAATAATATACGCCAACCATGGGGAGTCGACGATCTTAACGATTACTCCAGCTTTCCGGATGTTAAAGACACGAGCACTGGGAATATCGGTGAAGTAGCGATGATGAACAGATTTGAACATAATCATATTCCTGACGTAGCTTATCTCTCAAATGGCAGCGAGTTTCATCAAGTTCCGGCTGATTTTTCAGAGGATGTTGTTCCAGCTGATTTGCCCAAGCATGTTGTTCCTCAAGTTTCAGATGGTCTACTCAATCCTCCACTCTCTCCTGAGGTTTCTGATGATCTCTTTTATTTCATCAATGATGATGACGCCTTATTCGCGCAAGACGTATGTGATTTAGAAGATTTAGATTTCTAGATTAGAGTTTGTCAAAAAAAAAGAAAAAAGAAGTTCTAGCTAGATTAGAGATCTAGGTGTTTTCTGTGGTCTAAGCAGCTTTAATTGTGTCTATAAACTTAGGGTTGCATGCACTATTTGATCACCCTATTATGTGCTTTATTTGCTCATTGATATGCATGAACTTATGTGAGAAAAAAAAATGACCTTATTAGACCATATCTTTTCAATATGTCATGCACCCCCTTTAAGCACGCCTCACTGTTATCCTACCGAATTATCTGTTTTTAAAGTTCATGTAGTGTTGAAAAATTCACCTTATCTCGTGACAAGGACGAACGTCCAAGTGCGCTTATTAAAAAAAAAAGAACCAAAAAAAGAGCATACTCGTAATAATTGTTGGAAAGAGCTACCTGAACTAGAAGGTTGCGGAGTGAAAGCTATCGATCGAGTTGAGTGAAAGCTATCAAAACAAAATCTATCTCTGAGGAATACTCCTTGTTGAAAACAGCTACTCTGTACCAAAAATGCTTTAGTGTGAAAGCTACCAACTCTTAAATAAATGTGTATGCAGTGCATTTCAATTGTTTGAACAAGGTTCGTGTGGTTTTCTTGCTGCATGAGTCGATATTAATAGATAATTCATGATGGTAACATTCTGCGGACACACACACACACGTGCCACATTTTGAAAAAGTTTGGCCTTTGAAGGATGTTTATATCTTTGCAGACTGTTTTTGTGTATATGTGAGTTTGATTTTGCACAAAAGTTGGGTTATGATCATAATAAAGTGATATGCATCTTTTAGTTTTATAGACACAATTGAGCTGCTTATACTACGGAGAGTACATGGTCTCTTGCTTTGTAATGTAATTTTCGTTTTTGGTCTGTTCTGTAAAGTCATCGAATAAAGATTCAGTTTTGCAGTGTGTTGGTGTTTTGTACCTTTTGTTTTAGTATATTGTTCGGAATTTAGGCATGTTTGATGTGATTAATTCAAAACACGGGTTTAAATGCAATGATCCATCTCAAGTAACTGACTATTCCTACTCATACATACTTAATCAGCTTCCTCAATTAAGAACTGTAATCAGCTTAGACATGTTTTATAGTTTTTTGTCAGCCTTTTTATATGGACAAAGGATACACTAGATCGAAGTGGTTTTGATTAACTTGGTTCAAAAAAAAAAAGTGGTTTTGATTAAATGGGAAAACAACAAGAAACTTAAAAGTACAAATAAAGCCTGTAATCAGTTTGTCATTCTATCAGGCCTTGGATTACATTTATTCATACAGCTCTAACTTTTTATTGTGTTGATCAGTTTCAATTTGATTAAAAATTTGGATTCGAATATTAAGAGAACAGATTTGTTTTGTCAAGTTTTGAACCAACAGTTGCAAACATAAAATTGACCAGCATTGTTTACACTTTACACCAATCCGATTATTCAATTGCTACAAAAGATTGTTAGGTGTATCAACACAAAGATCCGATATCGAAATCATAACTCTCCCAGAAATTGACATAAAATGGTCTTAATAATTAAAATCAATCCACATAATAATCAATAAAAATAATTAACTCAATATATTCATACATGAATGAAAATATAATTTGCGAACATATTGAGGCTTATTAATTTAACTCATAAAAGCTTGTTTAAAATAACAAGAACAAAAGTAAACTAATCACCACAGCTCTATTTCTTGGAGAACGACAACACAGGTCATTCACCATTTAGTTTACAATCATAGCCTCAGCAGTACAATTTTTTGCCTGCAGATAAAAAGAAGAAACTAAACTATGGACTTGAATCCATTTTACTTTGTAGCATCCTTTAATTAATACATTTTGATTTGAACTGGCCATATTTACATCAATAACTATTACACTAAGCAGCTTGCATATGCATATTTGCTCCAGAATGGGAGCCTTCAGTTTCTTCCTCCTCCGTTACTACATCATCAAAACTTCGAATCGGCTGGCTTAATCCCCGCGCGAATTGAGTGAACGACGGGAAATGCTCAGGAGAAAAGAAATAAGCTCCCATTCTTTGATACATAAACGACTCCACCGCTGCATTTTCCCCCGTCAAATTCTTCTTTATCTGTTCAAAACCCCTCGCAGAACCAGAAACCGATAGGTTTTGACCCGAAATCTCAACACCATGCTTTCTGCAAGAATCAGTTATTTGTGCAAGTAAAGATTCTGGGCTCGAACAGGTTTCGGTTGGCTCATCCTTGTCTGATAAATCCATGCCCGGAAGTATAATTTTGAATGCATGCTTGGCAAAGATTTTAGTAACGGCTTCATAACCGTCTCTGTTGCTCGTGTTGTAGAATCCGGCTGTTAGTTCCGAAGGGTGGGAGCGACACTTATTCCAGGAGTGCATCAACGGGATTTTCCCAGATAAGGAAACAGGCATATCTTTAAAGGTCGAGGCAGCAAGTGACAAGACTTGATCTCCATGGCGTAAGAGTTGTTGTGAATACCAAGAAAGGAAAAAATTGCCATATGGGGTCTCCCAAGATCCACCATTTTCGGCAAAGAAGCCTCCGGAGATGGGTGACTGGTCATAGCTTGGGGCATCGTGGGGGCCGCCGAGTCCATATAGAGGATTACCACTTGTTTCTGCATGACTTTTAAGGTTGCTAAGCAAATTTTTGTCGTAACATTGGAATTCTCCAGCACCATGACGACTGTTCTTTTTTGCCGAATGGCGATTAGATGGATATCGTAGCTCACCATCTGGTCCAAGGCCAACTGATATGCCCTGTCATATACAAAAACACAGAACAAAAGATCAGTAAATATTGTCACATTATTCAACAAAATCTGGGTGCGGTAGAATCTATATAACTACATGATCTTACCGTGATTGTGGAACCAATGAAAGGTGAGAACGAAGATTTGAAGTTCTCCAAGAAATTTTTGTACACGTCAAGTGGGGTCTTTCCATCTAAAACTGGAAGATCATCCACAGCTAACGATAAACAATCTTTGTACTGATTTCCCGACCGATCAGTAAAGTAAATACTTGGGTCAGATTCACCGATTTGTGAAACCCATTGTGGAAGAGCGATTTTTGTTTCTTCAGATCCATGAAAACAGAGTGATATGTGAAGCTTAAGATCCAATTTTCGGACCATTTCAACAATGGCAAGGTATCCCGTCCAATCGTACTTCCCCATGGCTTCCTTTTCAGCTATTCCCCACCATATTGGAAGCTCAACACCCTCTACTCCCAGTAACTTCAATGCCTTAAGCCCTGCAGCAACTGCTCTTGCGTGGTTGATAGTGTTGGAGTTGGAGACGATGTCGAGTGGCAGACCGACATATAACTTCAGGCTATCATTCTGCATGCAAGTTGATACAACAAAATGATTATTTTTCTTCAATGATATGTAAATACAGCAAACTCTACTTATTCATCAACTACTTTTATATTATCCAAACACTTTAGAGTTCTTGACAATATAAAAGTAGTTTTTGCAACTTACCAATATAAAATGCAATGACACAGTAACAGGTATACATAAACTATTACCTACCAGCAATATTTAAAAATAGTAATCATTATTATCACTTTTTACTAACTTTTCTCATTCACCCAAAAAGATATTTAATTAAAAACAATAAAAAAGCTGATTTAGTCAAAATTTTGAAAAATAAAAACTTACAGGCTTGGTCCTTGAAGTTGTTGAAGATTTCTCAGGACTAACAGCAGCTTGAATTGGAGAAGCACCAGATGCTTTAAGACTCAAAGAAACTCCAGATTTTGAAGGCCAAACAAGCCTTTGACCCTTCAAAAAAATCGAATCTTTTGGGTCAATGTTCTTCAAATTACAGATCTTGACATTAAGGTTCTTGCTAAAATTACAGAACCCAACATCACTTGTTCTTCCAAGATTCATCTGTGAATTTCCAATCACTGAAATCTCCATTATTACCAAAAACCCAGATGAAAAATACTATTCACAGAGCAAAGATTCTGTAAAAAAAGATTGAATTTTTAGGGTTAGAGGTGAAAAAAAACACGAAGATTATTTAAAATTGATGCGTTTGGTATCAAATTAATCAAGAATCGCGAGAAGGGCTTGGATTATTTTGAGAGAATTGTGAGTGATTTTGAGAGAAACTGAGTGAAAATTTGCAGATTCTGTGTGTAGAAAAAATTGGGGGTGATGAAAATGAAGAATTTGATTGAGATTTAAAGGGAAAAAGTGCTGAGTTGGACACGTGTCAGGCTGGAGTGTAACAAAGGCAAGGCGTGTACTGTGCTAATACTAAAAGATTCCTCCTACTTACCTTTATCCGCATCTTCTTATCTTATCCTAATTTTTTTGGATAATAATTAGGCCTCATAATCTTATTTTTTGGATAATATTTAGGACTCTCCCACTTTTTAGGTAGATAATCTGGACCACTATATTAAGCATTGGGACATTAGATGTTTTTTTACTATAAACTAAATTACGAAATTGGATAGACTAGATTGTACTAAATATTTCATAATTTTGTGTGTGTGTGTGTTGTCATTAAATAATGTTGTATGTAACGTCTGAATGAAATAATGATTCCCACATTGAATTTCATGTTCGAGAACTTTTTGAATATAATCTTATTTTAAATTCGAATAATTACTTATGACAAAAGTGAGTTTCGGGATTATTTTTTATTCTTTATTGCTCTTTTTATTTTAATTCAGGAAAAGAAGACAAATAAATATGTTTTAGAACCCATTATTAAATGCTCATAATACAAATCCAGTCGTGTAAATGTTGTAAGACTATAATATGTTTCGTACCGGAAAAAATCAAACAATTAAAAGTGATTTTATGAAAATACAATTATTATTCGGTTGCTAAAAGTATAATTTCAAAAACCAGCACTAACATTTTAAAATGAAATTATTGCTCTTCAATTATGAATAGATACGAGTAGAAACTAGAACACCATTGGCCGATAGCAATTATTTCATGCATGCACCGGCAATATTGAATATGAATTAAAAAATCATCTGTTTATCTAATGTTTGAAAATTTAACTTTTTAATAATAGTCACTATATGTCAACATAATTGGCAATCCATGACCATGACAATCATTATATTGTGTGTATATATTTTATTTATGTGGTTTGTCAGATAGTAATTATTGCTTCATAATGATTCATATATATTTTAATTTAACAAACTAGAGCCGCATCAAATGATTTTGAAACCAAAATTAATCAGTATAGATATAATATATATTTAATATCACTTTATTAATTGTGTTATAGAAACTAACCCCAAAATGACCACGTTCACACTCCCAAAACGTGTGAGCACCGCAAGATACTTTTGTGGATAATAATAAATAATGGAAAAATAGCTGACATGTAAGGTCAAAGAAAATATTCTAAACACTAAAATATTTCTTGACCCAAAGAATGACCTGATGTGGCAGAATCCAAGTTGCAAAAATGACTGGTTGCTGACTCATTTGATGCTCCAATTGGATCTCATACCATAGAAATACGTAAAACCTCGAAAGTATTAACAACCTAGCAAGATCTGTGTGGCAGACGATTTTGGATAAGGCAATAATATATTGTTTGCTGATTTGTCACCCAGTAGATTTGCCAAGTACAATAACATATTTAGCAGTCAACAGTTGTACAATTTTGTCGTAACTTTCTGAGGAAAGGGGTAAATTCCTCATTCTACCAAATCAAGTGATGAAGATTGAAGAATCAAGTTGCAAACAAGGCATGTATTTCCGGTCTTAATTTTGTTTCTAATTTGCATCATGAAGTGGTAAAAGAAAACTCTAAGTACAAATATTGGGCTTTTATTTTCATACAGAATGTTCAAAATGCGAACGCTATACTGCACCCAAAATACATAAATTCTAACGAATTTATTTGTTTTATATTTAATAATTGGATGGCACCAAAAGGTTATCTTCGTCCCATTTGCTAAATGACTGGGTGAAGTCAATTAAATTGAAACGATTTTCGTTTAATTTACTTAACGTTTACACTTGATATATAGACTTAATACTTCACTTATTTGGGCTTACTAGAGACTAATTTGTTTGTATGATGTAGCTATAAAGTTGAGATTATAATTAGTATCAAATACAAATCTATGCCGCCCAAAATCATAATAGCATATAAACGAACACGTTTATGCAAGTATTATTTAAAAGGGTTTTTTATGAAAAATTCTTACCTACCACATGTGAGGGAATGTATTGTAACATTGGGGAGAAGGAAGAACTCAACGATTTTTTACCATTCCATAGTGGCCTTACCAGTCACAATTAATTATTTACTTATTATATTATATATAAAGTGACTTTCCACATAAGAAAATGCCACGTACGCTACCACAAAACACTAGTGGTATAGATTTATTTCATTCTTATTTTTGCAATAATAACTAGTGGTATCCATTGGGTTGTAAAGACCTATGTGGCAGCAAACTTTAGTGCCCAATTGTTCGAATTCCAGGAATTGATTTCGTATTTCTTTGATGCTTGGCGCAGAATATATATTCAATATATCAATTATCAAGTGGTGTTTTTTCCTGTCAATCCAAAAGTTTTGAGACATGTGACAGGTATTGATTTGCAGTCTGCCAAACTGCCAATGATCCATTTTCTTGGCTTTTGGCGTACAAGAGACTTCTAGATATGGTTTATCCGTTTGTGCATAATTCAAATATGTTATTGTCACATTCTATAATACCCTTTTGTTATATATATATATATATATATTATAAAACTACAGTTATACGACTCAAGGTATGTACATGTTTTAATAATTTCTACCTCATGATGATGGCATAATGAAAGAATTCACTTCAAAATAAAAGACGCATACCAAATTTATTGATATAAAAAATATTGGTAGCTTATTTTCATAAAGCAAAACGATTCATGGTAGGACACTGTAGTGCTCGCATGTTGTAAGGAAAAAGTATACTTGGAATTTCTCATGCCAATTCTGTTTGTAATAAGGTGTAAAGTGTAAACACAATTAATTGACTGTTAAAAAAAGTGTTAAATTGAGTAAAATAAATATTGTTCTAATATATATCAATAAATCTTTATAGTTGTATGATATTTTAATAAAGTAGTAAATATGTGATAGTGTTTATGTAATTATAATAACTTTTGCAATTTGTCTTTGTGTTATTAATAATTGATAATGCATGTACAAAAATATCGATAATACAATATAAGATTCTCTATCATCTGAGTTATGAAAATATTACTCTGAACAAAATAAATATTGATTTAGTATTAAATTCCAAAAAATAATAATTTATGTTAAGTAGTAAATATGTGATAGTTTTTAACTCTTTATGAAAAATCACTTCTACGTATTTGTTTTGACACCTGCCCCTGCTCAGCCGATAAACCGGGTTAACGTGCTTATTCAATTAGTTAGATAATTTGTTTACTCATTTTTCATACTGGAGAATATACATTATTTTGACTATGCCAAACTCAGAGAAAATAAGGTAATGAATGTCAAAGATTAAAGAAATTTATATTTATTGTTTTTCCTTTTCCACTTTGTAACCAAAAAAAAAAAAACATATATATATTTATTAAATTAAACAGAAGTAAAGAACCGGAATGTAACAAGTAACTAACAACAGTAGAGTAGACAATGACACGAAATAAGTACATAATTAAAAAGGAGAAGGTTCGCCAGGATATCCCATTGGGCCGGGCTGGCGTGGTGGACCAGATGGGCCTGACGTGGAACCAAAAGGCCCATAAGGCTCATGCGCAATATGGGTTACTGGAGGCGGCGGGGGTGGCTCAGGTGACCCATAAAGGGGTGACCCAAAAGCAGGCCTAGGCAGACTCCGCCGGCCCATAAAGCAGTCTTCTATCAGCCAGCAACAGCAGAAAACGTAGAAGCTGAACAAAAGATGAAACTTATTATGATGCTTCCTACTAATTAAAATTAATCATATAAAATGAACCTGGCAATTACTTTCACCAACTCATGTAGAACTCCGAAAAAGCACTTCAACTTGCGAATAATAAATTAAACTTTACTCTGTTCTAGACTCTAAAATTTGATCTATTAGATTGGTGAATAATTACATAGACACTCCTAAAATTTCAAACAATTACGAAGCCTACACAAACAACCCACCAAATTTAAAATAATATAGATATAATCCCTGATCATCATACATGTTTTAGTGTACAATTTTTCAAACAGTAGAAAAATGTACAATTTTTCAAACAGTAGAAAAACTGTGTCTACATCAAACCTCAGAAGGTGCAATTATCCCTTATATTATTCTATCAATTTCGAATGTGTAGTTTAGAATTTAAATAGATATTATGTGTTTTAATTCTAGCAAAAATGATAAAGTATTTTCGTAATTCAACCCAATAGAAGTACATCAAACACGATATAGAAAAGCAAAAAAGAGATACACTAACCAAGAACACATTGTTGTACACAAGTTGTACAAAAGACCACGACCAGGGCCCAATCTGGATCGTGAGCCATCCCAATTTGGGCCAAAGCCCGATCCACCAAACTCTCTCATTCAGCTCTTCGAACTTGGTTGACCTGGAATTTTTTTCAAGAAAAATACTGAGGGCAAAGGAAGAAGAAGATGTTCTTAAAACTCGTTCCAGCATTTTAAGTATTTCTACGTATGCAAACGGTGGACTCTGAATAAAAAATCTACGTGTTGTATTGCGGATATGTACAGGTATCATGATGATTCAAAGACAAAGTTTAGGGGGCACTTTGTCCTTTTTCTTTATTTTTATTAAATGGATATAAATCACCACTTTTCATTTTTCAAAATTATGTCTGCTTTGTACTATTAATATTTGGTTGTTCAATACTTCCGAAGAGAATTATAGAAGCTTGCGTGTTTCAATTTAATGAAATTACGAATACAAGAAACTCAATAATCTGAATGTTGCACAAATAATTCCAACTTATTCGTTTGTCTCTGGGGTTAAAAAACGGCCGATATTTCAAATATACATCTTTTGCAACGCATTTTCTACCATTAAAGAAATAATAATCTAACCTTCAACCTTTTCCATGTGTACGAAGTACTTTTTGATCAAGTTTTGCAAGAAAATTCTGATATAAATTAGTTCTTTTGACCACAATCTTGTCAAGTACTTACATCATTAATGTCAAACAATATGACAAATATAAATTCACAGAGCTAAACACACACATTCACAGTACACGGGACCCTGGTATTATGTTCTCATTCAGTCATGGGATAAAGCTCTTCAATAGCCAGTTCATGCAAAAACGATATTTGCCATCCACAAAACCAAGATATAAGTGAAGACAAAAAACAAAGATCACATCTAACTTTGAGTATGCTAATGCTTCATTCATGACATTACACGTCGAGGGCTGAAACTGTTTTTGACATTAACAATAATTATGAACGTTCTCATGTTCCAAAAATAATAGAAACAAGAAATCGCGAAACAGATTATATTTTACCTCTTAGAACAAGTCGATGGTTTCCTGGTTCAGACAAAAATACTACATTAGATGTCATTGTTGTCCGTGATCCGAATAGAGTTCCTATCTTTTCGATGATCCTTCTTCGATGGCTTTGATCTTCTTCTTGGAGCACCAGCAGCGGCATGATCAGCCAACGGGCCTGACCAATTCTGAATTTGTTCTTTGGCATACGAGAAATTCATGGAACTGTATGGCACGTCAGGAGGATCAAAGCTCGGATCAATGTGATGAGAAGCTCCCAATGGATAACCAAGCCCTCCATCTTGGTGTGGAGGAGGAAACTTTTCGCTTTTGCTTTTTGCATTGGCATGTGTGATTAATCGCCGTCTCTGTTTCATGGAGGAGTGAGTAAACATAAGAGTTGTAGACCACCAGGGATAACTTTCACAAGACGTAAAGTTCAAAACCGTTCAGAGTTTACAAAGTGGATGTTTTCTGGGATTTTCTCAATGGATATCAGTTAACCATGTGGACTAAATAACATATGGACTGGATTACAGGCCAGATCCAACTTGCTGTATCCAATAAAGGTCAAATTCATACCAGATCAAACTATATTTGCACATTCTATTCCCAATATTAACCAAATCCAGATTTGATTCATAAAGGCAGCTCTTAGAAATTGTTCAATAATCTCTAGTTTCGGTAGGAAAGTAGACACCCCACCCCCCCCCCCCCCCCCAAAAAAAAAAAAAACCCTCCAACTTCTCACACACCACAAACAAGGGCAACAGTCTGAAGCCAGTGGAAGGGGAAGGAGAGGCAGGAGTAAAGTTATGGAATGGTTCTGGGAAGTGAAGGAATTGGTTAGGTCCATGGGGGTGGGCAAGTGTGATTTTGAAATTTCATAAGTTTTAGGACTATTGACATAAAATTCTGTTATTGTTTTAGAAAAATAAAATGTTTCTTAAAATTTTATAAATCAATTAAGATTTTTACATTTAATAGGGTTTCGTTTGAACTTTGAAAGCAAGGAGTTGGGCTGGAGTTGGTGGAGGAGAGGCTGGACGTTTAGTTTTGCAACAAAATGCTTTTTAAATATTTAGTTGGACCTAGTTGGAGAGATCTCAGTACGAGTTGATTAATCCAAGTTGAACTCCAACTGGACATCTATCAGGTCCGTATCTGATCTTTACATTGTCACCCCAATAAACACAAAGTGATGCTTTCTAAACAGGGAAAAAAAACACTTTGAACAAGTTTTCCACTAAGGAGATGCTACGAAGAACCAAAAGAGAAAGATAATATCAGCGAAGCATATTAAACGACATACGTCAATGTTGGCTTGCAGCTCGGCATTGGCTTCAGGAGCAGGGATTGCCCGCATACCCCGATCACGAGTTCGTGTTTTCTTCACACCGTCTGCTTGAGCTTTACCAGCAGCTCTTAACCTAAAATCCATGCAACTCATGTTATTTATGTAACAGAAGTAGGGCGCAATTTCTCACAATTTTTCAAATGCAAAGAAGAATAAACAACAAAATTGACATAAATCCTCCCTCAATATGCCAAAATATAAAATAATACCCACATATGTTCTAGTAGTATTCCCTGGAATATGAAAAATATAACCGAAGCACATGCAATAACTTTATAGTGCTACAATTATCTGTAATCCTCGGAGCTTTCGGTATACAATCATGGTAAATTTGCAAGGAAACAACACACACAAAAAAAAACTAACACGTGTATTTTTTCACACCTTCGAGCTTCTTCATCACGACGCTTAGCATCCATCTCCTTACTTGGTGGATACTTTGGAAGGCTGGATGGATCACATGCATAAGGTTTGGTTGTGAAGAACTGTAAAGGCAAAAGAATAGATGACCATGCTATTCTGTTTGATTTATAATTACAACCTTCGGAAAATTAAATCAGGGATTGTATAAGTAAAACTAATATGTGACAAATGCAGCATCCGAGCCAAAGATAAGAATAAGGTTTGATACACAGTTTTGTGGAGAACGTATTGAGAATTATAATTTTTAGTTCCTTGTATTTGCATACGTGTGTGTTGTGTGCATCACAGTTAAGGCATAATGAAAGAGAGCTCACTTCACTTCTAAGGGCAGCTGTCGCAGTTTGACGATCACTTGGATCAATAGCAAGTAATGTATCGATTAGGGACAACGACGATTGGGGAAAATCTTTGAATGTCTCCCTTATACATCTTTTATATGATTGTTGGGGTTTGAATATAGTTGCATGAGGAAGCTTTGACTTTTTCCAGTACTCCTCTGACGGAGAACCGCAGAGTTTGAAAATCCTGTGCAGCTGTTCCACCTAAGCACCAACAAAGTATTTGATAATTGCTATAAAACCAGCGAACATAAGCATGAACCAATCATAACTCGCACATTTCCTAACAGTCATCAATAAGCCAGCAAAAAGTTACCAGCAAAAGAAGCCAGCAATACCAGTATCTCATGCTACACCATTGCCAATAATGTAAAATATAGAAAACTTGAAAATGTGTAACAAAATCTGAATCATTCTAGCAAACACTTAGTGGGACAATGAAGCAGCTAGACATGAGCCTATAGCAACTAAGTTGTCAACTCAAGGGAGACAAAAACATCTTTCAAGATAGCTTTTTATTGCACCTCAACTTAGGTTTCATTAGATAAGTCATCTTTGATTTTCTCTGAACACCAGAACTCGATTGCATCATTCTTTTCCAATCACGTCCTCTTTTTACACAGCTTAATTCATAGTACTAATCAGCAGATATCACAGTATCATTTCATCATTTTTTATCAATAAGATGTTAACAATTGATTAATCACCCACCCGTCCCCCCAAATCCATAAACATAGAGATATAGTTTCAGAAAATCCAGCCTTCACAAAATTAAGGTCAAATGCAGAAGACAAAATCATCATTATCAGAAAGCATTCACTTAGATAGGCCATCAACCGAACATAAGATTGCCAATTGTGCATCAGAGTACACTTTAAAAACTGCAAATTTACCTCAGTCCGCCCAGTCATGATGGGCTTCCCAGCAAAAAGCTCAGCCAAAATGCACCCAGCACTCCACAAGTCCACACCAACGCCATAGTCCGTGGCGCCAAGAAGTAGCTCTGGTGGCCTATACCAAAGTGTAACCACTCGACTAGTCATCGGCTGCTTGTGGTTAGGATCAAAGGTGGAAGCCAATCCAAAATCAGCGATCTTAAGAACTCCTTCATCATCAATAAGTAGATTTGACCCCTTAATATCACGATGCAACACATGACGGTTATGGCAGTGTTCAAGGCCAGATAACAGCTGGTGAATATAGCACTTGACCTATCATATCAATCAGACTACGCAAGCATTAGGAAAAAGGTCAAACACACGAAAAGCATTTGATTCAAGAGCTTACCACATCCTAATAACTAGGAGAACATTAAATAAGCAAAAAAAAAAAAAAAAGAAAAGAATCCCACCTGAGGCTCTGTGAACTTGATTCCTGGGCTAGAGGCAAGGCCAGCCAAATCATGCACCATATAATCAAACACCAAGTACAAACTACACGACATCCTTGATGTCACTAATCCTTGCAATTTCACGACATTAGGATGATCCAAACGGCGCAATATCAAAATCTCCCTAGCCATAAACCTCACGCTCTCAGGCTCCAAATTATCGAATCTAACCTTCTTTAACGCAACAATCTTCCCTGTTAATGCATCTCTAGCTTTGTAAACATTACTATAGGTACCTTGTCCAATCTAAACCAGGAACAAAAACCATACAAACAAGCATTAGAACAAGATGAACTAAACATAGGATAAAAAATGGGAATTAAACCCGAATAAGACTATCTTACCTTATCAATCTTTTCAAATGAATCAGCACGACGAGGCGTCCAACCATTGATCGCCTCCCCTGCCACGGCAGAGAGCCACGACGGCCATCCAGCAGCGACTTGCTCGCCATGGATGTGCTTAGGGGGATTACTTAACCTAGGATTCGGCTTCGACCTCCTCCTCTCACCTCTCGCGCGTCGTGCATTTTCATCCTTACGCCCTTCCTCCTCCTTATGATCGCCGCCATTCTGAACTTCACCACCGCCTCCTCTTTCCGATTTACTCACCACACCAACCACCACTTTCTCTCTCCTCCCCGACGAAACAGATAAATCCCTCTCATTTCCCTCACCTCTCCTCTTCGAAACTCCAACCTCACCAACACTACGTGGCCCCGACGACGACGAATTCTCTTTACCGAAAACACACCCCATTATTGACCTACTCTAACCCTCATCTCTCACCACATAGCACACTCATGGCACCTCATACAAAAAAAACCCACCAACCACAAAAATTAATCAAAATTGGCCCAAAATATTCAACCAACCAAAGCAGATCAATCAAGTACCCTCACTCAATCCACTCGATGTAACAAATTGAGTAAAGATAACCTAAATTCGAGCAAATACACCAAATGGGGTCTAATAAATCACTCGAACAAACTCCAAAAAGTGCTTATTAAACTCAAAAGCAACAATCTTGCAGTACAATTGAGGGCAAAAGATGTAAAAAACCCTAAGCGTATTGCACAAAAAAGCGGTAGCAGCAATTATGATTTGGTGTTAAAAGGCCGCAAGTCAAGGAATAATAAGCTCTCACAAAAAGCAAATACAAACAGTAGAAAACATTTGTATGTAGATTTAATTTCTTCTTTTTCTCGCTTTTGTGTTCTTGTGGGATTGAAGAAAAAAGATGAGAGAGAAAGAAGAGAGAGAAAGAGAGAGAGGTCTTAAGGTTGAATACTCACTTTTCGATTTTGGTCAAAATTGGGTTAAAAAAATATTATTATTTTGTTTTAGTGGAAAAAAGTTATAAAACAGCAGATCTGCTTGTGTTAGTGTATGAATATGATTTGTCAGTATTTTTTTAATCTTAATATTAAAAGACAGAGAGAAAAATCTTCGAAACAGTTGGTCTTAGATAGTGTTTTTCTTTTTTTTTGTTTAATAATTTCCGAATGCGCATTTTTTAAGACAAGTGATTCACAATTTATAGGCACTCAATTGTATTATTTAAAAATAAGGTAGAGGACTTAATTTTATTGTAAACATTTTTCCCGATGCTTGGTAAATATGGATTTATGCGGATAAAAAACTACAGGAATATATGTATTGGTTTCATTTTTATTATTTTCTCTTACTTGTTTCTTTATGCAAAACTATTACGTGGTTCTAATTTAAACTATTTTTCTACATTATCTTCGTTGATAAGTACTCATTATTACTCAATGGGATCTAAAAAACGAATGGGGAGAGATGCCTGAAACCCTTTCCATCTGAAAAGGTAAATAATAGTGCATTTTGAGAAACATTTAAATATAAATTAAAACTTCTCTATTAATTTATGAGTAAATAGATAATTTCTGGTATACATATACATAACCAACCATGTTAAGTAGAGTGCGATACTTATTGATTGATTTAAGAAAAACCTTTTCGTTACTTTATCATGACCGCAAGAGATCATTGCTAGCATGATTTATGATTTTAGAATATATTTCGGTTTGTTAAATATAAAAGAATATTATAATTTTGCTTTTTGACACGTTTCGAAAAGATTATTAAAATATTGTGGTAACGAGCTTAGAAATTTCTTTTATGTTTCGTTCACAAAATCAAAAACTTAAACATTTTAGTATTTTTGGAGCTAGTGTTTTCAAAAATCTTAATCCAGCATTACTATATTAAAAAAGAAAAAGAAAAAGAGAGGCTATTAACTGACATCGACTAAAGCTTATTATCAAAGAGGAATAAAAATTTAAGATTATTTTAGGAGGCTTGTTTCTATTGTCATGTCTACATCTTAAGTTACCTAAAGTTCCTTGCATATTCATGCACGTCGGTTTTGCAATCAATTTCGTTTGATTTCGTTTTCACCTACTCTATCAAAAGCATAATCAAACAAAAAAGCAATGTCTTTCTAAGTTCTAATATATATCAGACAAAGGAAACACCATAAGAGGGACAAGTGAATAAACATATGTTTTATTAATTTTATTAAAAACAGCATTTTGTGCGTGGCGTATTACAAGCTTGTAGAAATTGTAGGGTTTAGTTGATTGCAACTTCTTTCTAAATTACTCATTTAATTTATGTTACGAAACATGTTGCTTTAATTCATATCGGTTATGTCAACACAAATCTGTTTATTAGCAAGTTGATGTATGATCTTTTGATCAATATGATAATGTTTTCGAATTATTTTTTTTAACAAAAAAATGTAGTGTGAAATGCTCAGACCTAAAATGTATATAATCAAATAGTTATATGTTGAGATCGAACTTGAAACAAAAGAGAATTTATCTTCTCTTTAAACAATTAGATCACCTTACTACTGTTCTAAAAAAAAAAAAGATCACCTTACTAGTGTGTTGATTAATTATTTTGACTTGTTGTAATTGAGAAAGTTTTACTTTACAGGTGCGTCTATTAACCAGCATTAATTTACGTAATTGAATATTCACAAATCAAGTAATTGCACATTTTCTCGTATTCTTGAATACGAGCGTAACAAATAAGCAAATATATACTTCGCTATTTCATCTGCCTTTTCCATCCAAAAATAGTACTAAAGACTCTCATTCATGATATATATATATATATATAGCCGTCCAAGCATTTTATTATTTTTTAATGTCTCTCAAATTATAGCAAATTGGAGCCATTCTTTTTTTTTTCTTTATTTATTTTTTTATTAGTAAGTTGTGAGCACTTCAATAATCGCGTCTAGTGAAAAGAGCTTTCCATTAATTGAGTTTCTCTATTGTACTCGAAAGACTTCTAACACTATTTAAATAACATTTTGATTTCTGTGAAGATTTGTTGAATAACAACTGTTCTCAGATCTTCCATTACCCGTCTTTTATGTTTTTGTTTAACAAAAGAAATCGTTTATTGAGATCCGTAATTGAACTTTAAAATAATTGAATACAAAACAGAAAGACAAATGTGATAATTAGTGGGCTACCTCGCATGATGAGATCATCTATTCTATTGGTAACGATATGGTAAATAGCAACTATGTATTGGTTTGATCAGTATGATACATTATTACTATAATCCCGAAGCAACAAATGTTTTTTCTATCACAAGTTCAGAACTGGTAAAAGATTTTCATTTATTTTCTTTTTTCATCACCAGTTAGGAGGGAATTTTCAACAGAGAAAAAGCTATATAGAAACTAGCTTAAGAAATTATTACTTACGATGGACATGATCTTGACCATACTTGTGATTTCAATCTTAGGATTACGAATATTAGTTCATATATTTAATATCAGCTTTTTAAATAATACGAAAAATTTATATTCATAAAATCTATATACTTGGATTGGGTAGATATACTTCTCTCTTAAACAAGTCACTTATTACTCTATTAGATCACGTGGTGTTAATTCTAACACTAATGAGTGACCCTTAAGAGTAACTTAGTTGATTAAAGTTGTAGAATGATGTTTTTGAATTTTATGTTTGACTTGTTGTTGCCCGACTAGTGTTGCTTGCTAACTAGTACGTTCAATGCATGCAGTTCGCGCATAAGAGCATGGATTAAAGTTTCGTTTATATGGTATGTTTCTTTTGTATTAAATATTAGAAAATTTCGCAATGTTATGAGATCTTTTTGACATGTTTCAAAAAATTTCTAATTATATTACAACATACGTGAAAAATACATGTATATTTTGTTTCCATATAGACAAAAATAGATACTTTTCGAGAAAAAGAAATAAGCTTTCACCCATGTCTAAGGTGGTGTTTGCAAATGCTTATAAAAGGAGTTTGTTGGCTTTTGCAGCCGCAAAAGCACATTTTTAGTGTTTGGAATACTGACTTTTGCTTCTGTTTATCTAAAAAAAAGTCAGAAAAAGCACAAGCCGCAAAAGCATGCCCATGGGTGCTTCCCCAACTGCTTATGAAATTATGTTATTTTTGAAAGGTCTTTAAATAGAAAAGTTATTTCTCCTTAATTTTTGCAAACACCTAATTAATGATTTAAGTAGCTTTTTGAAAAAAATTGCAAACACTCCCGACTTTTTATTAGAAGTCACTTAAAGTGACTTTAAGTAAAAGTAATTAACAAGCTCTTTTTATAAGCATTTGCAAACACCACCTAAGAGTAGATGTTGCTGCGTGTTCTACAATTTTATATTATTTTTTAAAAAAAAAAACCCCAGTGGTACATTATTACTATCAATATAAATATGTTAAGTTATTAGACGGATATTTTGACTTAACTAGAGCTAGTTAAAGAATATTACAAGTCTATTTCCATGTTGTCATAGAGAATATCTTTCACCACTAAAGGCCAACAACTCCTCTACGGTTCAGTCTCGTGAATTTGGCGCGACAATAAAGTATATCAAGTATTAACCATTCGTATACTTAATTTAGATTAAAAAAAAAAGTTTTGAAACTTCATAGTTAAAACTTAAAACATTCAATTATTGTATACTACTCGCAGAACATGGATTAGTACACTTTAAATTATTAGGCATGCCATGCAAGCCTCTTATTAGTCATTATGCTTCTTGAATTATTATATGGTGACACGTTTCATAATTCTGCTGGTCGTATTAGGTAAATAAGAAAGAAGATTCTTATGTCTTTTAAAAACTATTAACTATAACCTAGCTAATTTTCATTTTGATTTTTCGTATAGATAAATTGTAGGTCTCCAAATTCTGTTTTCGCAGTGATATGGGTATTAGCCTGTAATTATGAAACTTAGTGTCTAATAATTGATCGATAAAGAAAATGAGTAGAGCTGAAGTAATTTGTGTCGTTTACTGAGAAAGGTTCCTACTTCCAGTGTAATGGAGATTTAATTTGTTATATTCCACCTCTTAAGATCTTAAAAGTTACAACAATGATTTTTCGGAAAATTTCGGCAGATCTCGAGAACGTGATCCCACCAAAATTTGATGGAGGCATTGCTAATACTGGGTCTGTAATTATTTTGCAAAAGCTTATGATAATTAATTTATTATTTATAATAGTAATCTTATTTGAAATTTGTTATTTGCTCCCATGATATTCAAATGGACCACAATACCCAATTGATGTGGATGGACTATCATATCAGGGTGGTGTCCATAAAAGATGACTCTTTTTTCTTAGAGTTACATAATACTAACTAAGAAAAGATAAAGTACATTTAGTGTCTTACTAAAAACTTGTGTTTGGAAATTGGAACTAGTTTTTTCATATGCTTGTGGTTATCAAATCTTTAGTATTATCATTTGGCGTTATCAACGTAAGAAACCTACCTTTTACTTTAAGAAACACCACAAATCATGATTTTTAAGCTTATGTTTTTTTAAGAGATTAAAATAATAAACTCAAATAAGCTTGAACTGTTGAGAGATAAACGATGCTGATATAATTTATTCCAGGTTGTCTTGTATTAATCCATTTTTAACCCCAAGTACAAATGTAATTAATTAATAACAGGATTAAAGTTGTTAAGGTAGGTCAACTTGTTCTGACTAATTGCTGTATATATTCGTTAGCAGGTGAAAGTAACAACTAATCCATTATTATGATCAGTAGGATTTGGAAATAACTTATAGTACTAAAGGAATCGGGTGTTATGTTGACTATATAAATATGTCAATATAGAAGTCTCAACTTGACTTTAAAGTAAGACATATATAGTATCATCCACAAAAAACTACTAACATCTCTAGGATTGTTCGACGAAGATGGCTAAGTTTTGAGAATATATAGTAAGTGGAGTAGTTCGATATAATGAAAAATAATTCAATAGAACATTTTGTTAAGTTGCAGTTACGTTTCACCGAAAATATTGGCGTTTGTCACATGAACAACCTAATGGTGACCTTTTTAAATTTCATCAAACATAAATACAAATAAAATAGTATGGGAGAACTATATGACGAGATGAATATATATTTCGTTTTAAAAAAAAAGAAAAGAAAAAAGGAGAAATTGCGGCAAACCCCCAATCTATTGTGTCTTTTGAAATTTATAAAATGTGTGATATGAACCCAATCTATTGATTTTTGTGCGATTTTCTCCCGAGTCATTGATCAACCGCTTACTTTGGACATATATCTGAGTTTTTGTCCGTTATATTTGGAATCATAGAGCAAAATCGCACAAATTCTATCAAAATGTCAGCATCGATGTTAATAACTATGTTTCACAAAAAAAGAAAAAAACAATACTTTCACATCATGTCCACTCTATTACAACAGTACTTTATTTAAGGGGAACTTAGATAATTTATAAATTTCCAAACCTAATCCAACTTAAATAAGTTTTAACTTCACTCAATACTCTCAACTAATTATCTGCATAGCCATTTTTCAAGTAAAACTTTTTGTGTCGAAACGACATATTAATAATGGATCAAAGTATCGTTTCGACAGTATGTTTCGGTTCTTTAAATATTAGAAATTTTTCGTAATGTTTCGAAATCTTTTCGATATATTTCGAAAATTTCGTAAAAATTGTGCGCACAATAGATGTAGAAAGAATTGTATGTTTCTTTTCTACAGAGTCAAAAATGGAAACGGTGGTTTTCGAGAAAAAAAAAATACTTTGATCCATGATTAATATATGGTATACTTAAAAACTAATGAAAAGCCCAACTTAATAGCCCAAGCCCAAAGTGTGCTCCTTATTTATTTTCCCTTCAACTCCCCTTGCAATTTCTCTATCTTAAGAAACACGTGTAATTTTCCTATTGGACAAACATATTCCATTCTCTGCTTGATTGCTCCAATTAATTGATCACAACTACCAAGAAAAAACACAGAAGAAATATTAATCAAATTTAATTTTATCTCAAATGAGTTATACAACAACAAATTTCTGCATTTTCAGCTGCTTCGTCAAAAAAACTTCACCAAAACCCAAAATTCTCATCTCTTCTTATTCTCTAGCATATTCTAGAAGCTTCAATTGCTCTTCTTCATTCAGTCGCATCAATCATATTCATACGGCGTCGTTTTCAATTTCAGTCAAAGTCAGCGCTTCATCCACCATCGGTATTATCACTGTTACACTCATCGCTACTGATTATTAATCATGCTGTTTGTGTTCTCTTTGCGACGTTGATTTTACTGTTGATTGCACATTAAACGAATTGTTGATGCAGAATTGTGTATGTTGAGGTTGATTATACACTCGCACGGATAGGTTTTTGGTTAATTTGAGGTTTGACATATATAAAGTTAAAATTGTACGTGTGATAGGATTATTAATCGGTTGAGTTTGATTCGCTGTTTCTGATAACATAACAGTGAATTTTCGAAGCTTAGCTTGCAGTGTATGTAATAAGTTGATCGTAAATGTGAATATGCGACTTGTGTTTTGCTCGATTTGGTTAACTCGCATGTGATGTAACACAATCGAACACAGTTTCAGCGCTGGTGGTTGACGGGCTTTCATGTTCATATTTGATTATACATAATCATTTTTGCTGTTAATATTATAAGATGTTGTACAATACATGAATTATAAGCGACTCTTATGTATGTATGGTTTGGTTTCTGTAACTGATATGTCGAAGGTGCAGCTAACGAGGGATTGGAAGCTTCATCTACGGGAATGGTTGGGGCTACTGACTTGTTGATTGTTGGGCCTGGTGTGCTGGGACGCATAGTTGCTGAAAAATGGCGAGAGGTAATTACGAGACAAAATTCCGCTCTGAACAATGTCCTTAGACAAGTTATATCTGTCCTGGCATTATGAAGAAGTTAAAAAATCTTGGTACTCCATCGAACCGTTTTAGTTTTTCATGGACCTTTTTGTATTCCTTAGGGATGCATATGAAGAATGAAATGCTTAAACATTGAATATTTAACTGCGGCAGGAACATCCTGGGTCTCAAATTTATGGGCAAACCCTGACTGCCGATCATCATGATGAATTAGTTAAAATCGGGATCAGCCCATCTCTGAAAGGAACCTTGGGGACTCAGAAGTTTCCTTATGTGATCTTTTGTGCGCCTCCATACCGAAATCCAGATTACCCTGGTGAAGTTAGGTAAGTTTTTGTTCATATTCAATTTGACAGCTGGCACATTATCTATTCACTTATGGTGAATTCTACTATGGCCTGCACACTTGTGACAAGCACTTGTGTATTTCTTTGATCGTCTTAAATAAGAAGCTCGGTCGTCATGTGAGCTGAATGAAACAGACACTATAAAATTTTGACTGAAGACTGAATATCACCTCACGTATATCATTTTGCTTGTAAAATATAGTACATTGTCAATTTGGACACGAGGAAGTAAAATAAACAGAAATAAAGGAGCCACAAGAACCAATAGTTCAAGTTCATGACTGAAAGGTGCTTATAACTGCTTGTTTCTGTTGCGTGTGGAAAAAGATGTACGAAAAATAATGTTTGTGCTGACCTGAAAGTTGAATGGAATAAGAATTTAATTAATTCATGCTGATGCATGAAAACTATATCTCAAAGTGAAAACTAATATATTTGGCAAAAAGATACTGTTAATCCGTGAAGCCTCAAGGATGTAAGTGGAGAATCCTGGTTCGTCATCCACTCATCCACAAAAAGGAAAAAGGAAAAGTGTACAAACTTCTATTACCTTTGTTTATCAATTTAACTTACTGCATCAATCACACAAACAGGGAGGCTACCTTAAATTGGAACGGTGAGGGTTCTTTCCTATTTACTTCTAGCTCTGCACCTTATGACTGCAGCGACAATGGGTCTTGTGATGAGGTATTTCATCTCACACCAGATATCTTTAATTGTTATTTAACACTGTTTCTTTCCTTCTATATTCTATTTACAACTTGAAAAAGTTCTTTTTATGCTCCACAAACTATCCAGTAATAATCTGAAGTAACACCAGGATTATTCTAAGGTGTAACTTGCTAATATTCGCTTCTATGTGATTTTTTCATTGCGATACCAGTTTATTTGTGGTTCTCTGTTTCTTTATAGGACACTCCAGTGGTACCAATAGGGCACAGCCCCAGGACAGATAACCTGCTTAAAGCGGAGAAAGAAGTGTTGGAGGCTGGCGGCTGTGTTGTTAGACTGGCTGGCCTTTACATATCCTTTTCAAATTTGAGTATTTAAAATTATGTCTGATAAACATACATGTCGAAATACAGGAAATGAGTTAGTTTGCGACCCTTAACTTGCCGCACCAAGCAGATAGAGGTGCCCATACATACTGGTTGGAGAAAGGGACTGTTGATGTTCGACCTGATCATATCCTTAATTTGATACATTATGAGGTGATGCCCGAATCCCACGTTGCAAAACTTTCAGATTTTCTTTTCAAATAAAGTAGTACATGTTAGCTATTTTCATGGTTTTACATCTGAAAATTTTATGACTAATATTATATATGTGAAACTTAAGAAGATACGACCTCGTTACATTTGTAGGATGCTGCTTCCCTTTCAATTACCATCTTAAAAAAGAAACTCCGTGGCAGGATCTTTCTTGGCTGTGATAACCACCCTGTATCCAGGTTATCTTGTTCGACTAAATATCTGTGCAGATTTTTACTTGTTAAAACAATGCTGGTGGTGGTACTAACTTACTCTTTTTGTATGATCAGACAGGAAGTGATGGAATTGGTTAACAAGAGCGGAAAGTTTGGCAAAAAGTTTGAGGCTTTTACAGGTAACTGCAGATTACTCAGGTTCCTGTAATATTCTTTTCTTATTTTATTGAAAACAGGTTCCTGTAGTATTCGAACTATTATTAAATCTTCTTCTTTGAATACTAGGCATCAGATGTCTGGTACTACAGCCTATAAAACACCAATACTGTCACTTAACATGGTAAAAACTGTTAAATTTCCAGGTACAACAGATCCTTTAGGTAAGAAGTTAAACAACTCAAAAACTCGTGAAGAACTTGGATGGGAGCCAAAGTACCCCAGTTTTGCACAGTTTCTTGAAAGTCTTTGACCAGCTTCTGCCATGAAGCCCATCAGCTCGGGTGACTATGGAGGTAGCGGTGTATATCAATTGATCATATATGAACCATTACTGTGAAGTCCTTGTCATAAGCGTGTGTTGTTAGAGCTATGGAAGTTACTTGGGATAAGCTATTGATCTAAAAGTTGTCGTTATTTGGAAACCTTCGTGTATTGAAACTCTTGACCATGATTCATGTAAATGCAAGCGTCACTTGGAAACCTTCGTGTATTGAAACTCTTGACCATGATTCATGTAAATGCAAGCGTCACGGGCGTTAGGATCAAATTTGGTTTGTGGAACAACCATTTTGAAATAGAATTTTTTCATTTTTCCATTCGAAAATTGTTCTTCTATGGTTTCCGTCCTAATTTACTTGTCTTTGTTAGAAGATCAGGACATAATCTGGATAGTGGATACCTTGAAAATGTTCAACATTGGTATATGCGTATAGCGAATAGCAGTGACAATCACAAATGACAAATGTAATCAGAAAGTTCTTTGCCAGAGGCTCGTTCTGATTGGTACATATACCCTCTGTAATAACAATATTACTCTGATCACTCTGTATTCTGTAATATATTGACTGCTGATATACGACATGATAAAAACAATCCTAAAAGTAGACATAGTAAAATGAAATATTGAAAGAAAAAAATGATAGTTTTAATCAGTATGATCAGTCACCTTGTTGCTGCAGAACTTTTTTTTTTTAGATTTTTTTTTATTATTTTTAAAATGTATTCGAGAACCACTATAATGTGGAGTTTCTCTTAAAAGCTGAAAATCCCACCTTTCCGCCGCAGAGGCGAAGTAGCATTTCCTTTAAAAAATTAAATTAAATTCTAATTCAGCAATATTTGTTAAAGTTTGAGAGAAGATATTCGCCCATAATATTGAAATAGAGAGGAGAAAACTGACTGCAAATTCTAAAGCGAAGAAAAAGAAAAAGAAAAAGAAAGGAATACGAAGTCTATTCAAATGGAACTCACTTAAACATCCGACGAAGAAAAAAAGAGAAAAGCTTAAATAACTCCAACAAATACAATTCGCTCCAGGAATTACTTATTATTTGCATCTATATTTACAGAAGTTGCAATTCCACCGTATCAATCGAACACACGCTTTATCATCAGTTAATCTTACAGAATTCAGTAAACAGTTACTTACATAGCTGAACCATTGAATCTTATACATTATGCACAGTTTGTGCAACTTGATCAGACCAGGATGTCTGTGTCGGCTTAGCAGCTGATATCTGAACGCGAATAACTTCGTGGATAGCACCACGATGAAGCACGCCAAGAACTTCTTCGTTGCTTGCTGCTAGATCACCTAAGGAGACATTACGCGAATGTACTTCGTCCCGTAAGCGAAACCCGTAAAACCATAGACCCAACTTCCACCATTGGACGCACACTCGCCTTTCTGATATCCCAAAGCTATCTAGTGTCTCGACGACACATTTGGCCTATAAAAATAGTATTAGACCTAGTTGTAAAAGTTTCTCTTGTGTGCAAGATTCACAATAATCATGAAGATAATGTGAAAAGAAGACTATTATTTGCATTATGCTCATGCATCGTGTTCTATATAGTTTAACAAATGGTTCCTCAATCAAAAGGCAAATGGGTGACTCTATTTACACCTCATGGTGTTTGGACTAATTACATAACTTACCTAAAGTTTGAATAATAGGAGAAATACCCCCATAGCTTACAAAAGTACTCTGTAAAATTTATCCAAACATTGGAGAGACACCTTGAGGTTCGATCTGTCTGGAATGTCAGCAAATCTCAAGGTTATCTCCATTATTGTTCAAACTTTGTACAAATTTTATACACGAAAAACCATGTTTCAACTCTTTAACAACATGAAAAACCAAAAGCTCTACCGTCTTCTCTATCTATCCAAGAATGGAAAGCCAGACGCCTTTTTTTCTCATGCTTTTCTTCGTTCATGGTTCTATATTCTGGTATCTAGGCATAGAGGAACTACGCAGATCAATCCCAAACAACTTCTAGGGAGCATAGATGTAATTATCTCAAAATCAAAATGCAAAAGAAATTAACACCAAGGACTCCATTCGAGTTATATAGCAAGTTACCGGCACACGCAGTCTGATGATGCAGTAGTGCAACCCCAACAAGTTAAGCAGCACGCTGAGATTTGGTTTGAGTAAGAACATCTGAATGTCTCCAAATCCAAACTGCTGCGAGCTCAAGACTTCTATGGCTTTCAAATAATTTCCGACCTCAATCGATTCAAAAGCCAAAGCCCTTTCCACGAAACTTATTGCCGATGCCGCTTTCCCGGCCATTTCGTTGTGCTTGTTTATGTACAACATCCTCCATCCCTACATCCATCAAAAGATTGAGAACTTAATATATGAATCTGTGAAACAAACTTACACACCAATTAAACACCTTAATGACAGTGATCAGTACAAGTATCTTGACTTGCTATCCCGACAGTAAACGCAACTCAAGTTCAGTTACAGCTATGAAGTCCAAATCCAGGCAACCAAAATCGCACTAAGAATTAACTATAATATCCAAGAAATAAGTTCCCAACAGAATCAAAGCCCAAGACTTTAGTTATATAACATTTACAAAAAAAGGGGTTCTTATCAAACGAAAATTCACCATCAAATACCCACAAGAAACTGTTCAAGCACAAAAAAAGTCTCAAAATAAAGGAGCACCTTTAAATTGGATTGTGATTCTTGATCAAGGTCAAAGGGTTGACTCTGAGAATCTTCATCCAAAACAATTGCAGGCCACCTGTTTTTGCATAGAGCCTCCCACACACAATCAGACCCACACAACTCCCTCCAGAACCTTGAACAACTACCTAATGAGCATAAGTCCAAAACCTGCAAATAAAGATTCAATTTTTACAAACAATTCACAAAAGATAATAACTTTAGTAAAATCCAATATTTTTAAATAAAGGGTCCATAAAAAATACTGAGAAAGAAGAAGGTACATGAAGGGATGAAGCTATTTTGATGGCAATATCATCTGGAAGTAAATTCTGAATATTAATTGAAGTATTCATGGATTTTCTTATTTTTACTTAGTTTTTATTTTAATTCAGAGAGATTGTTCTTTCTTTGTTGTGTGGATGAGTGATGAAAGAAACTTTATTTGGAAATGAAGGGAGGGAAAGTAGATGATGATGCAGATGCTGGTGGTACTTTGAGAGTTGGGACATGTGAGGTTCTTGGTTTTTTGTAGTGCTACGTAACTCATATATACGGTGACTTGTAACTTGTAACTTACACGTGCCATGCTAAGGTTGTAAGATGTTTCTTTTATAAATAAAAAACAAAAACTATTTAATTACATTCTATAAAATCAAATCCGTAATTTGAATCAAATAAGATTTAAGATAGTAGTTGACGAATAGATGAGAATCATATTGAATTAAAACGTTCACTTAGATTTATAAATGTCATATTACATTTTATTACCGTAACAATGGAATAAAACGCCTGTTATAACTTATAACACAATAAGATAAGTTTTCAGTTGAAGGAACAATAAAATAAATTTCGTACTTCTGAAATATTCAAATAACTATTTTATTACATAATGTCAAATATATATTGTTCCTCGTTACGTCATACGTGATACGACTGAATTTGGTCGCTTTCTTAGCCAATATTCTTCGCTTAGGCCTAATTTGTTCTTAATCAAACGGAGGCTAGAAAGTTAATGTGGCTGAAGGTGACATCAGGCAACCTTTTTCTTTCTTTTCATTTATAATTTTTATATTTATTTTTCTTCTTGCTATATTTATGATGGCTAAATTGACTTTATTCTTAGCAAAAAAAATAGACATCCTTGTTGTTAACAGTAACGATTTAAACAGACTTATTCCCTGAATTTTATTCCTCCTCCTCTTGCACCTGATTAGCATATAAAATTTCCTATTTTTTTCTCCCTGGGCTGGGGTATAATGTATAGTCTGTGTTGCAAGGATTAAGGATGCTAGGAAAAAACTTCTTGTGTACGTACCAAACACTTTGATATGCAAATACAACCCTATACGACTTTGATCTTCAAGCCTTAGAGATTAATCAAATCCATTTTTCATTTTGTTCTCTTTATCATTATCTTTTTAATTACGATGCACCATAGATTATTTTTTTTACTATCAATGCGTGATATAAATATCATCAATATAAAAGAATTTAGCCGTTTCCTCTAACGTACAATATCGAATATTTTAAAAAAAATCCCTATTATTGTTCTCGCACCGCATTATACCCATATCTACGTGTTTATATTCCCGCAACATAAAATTAGTGTTGGTTAATTGCATATGTCCTACTTATGATGGAACGAGTAATTAAGAATCCACTTTTCTTATGTTGTTTCACAATCACATCACTTTGTTAAAGAAGTCAAAGGTATTTTCTCCTAGTTCACTCCAACTACTTCCCCTCCTTAATGCGGAGTACCCGCCTCTTGCAGCGCCCACACTACCACCTAGATTTTGCAACATTTCATTGCATATTTATTATGTAACGAAGTTCGTACATCGTTTATAAGGCTTTGATTAGTTGTCATACTTAATTCAAACTGAAATAAGTGGCCAATTCACTATACCGCACGTGTGCAACTAAAGTTGTTGGTGGTTTTCTTTTCGATTTTTTTTCTTCGTGGGCCTGAATCTAACTTGATCAAAGCAAACCGAGCTAGAAAATTCCGTTGATGTGGTTGAAGGTGACATCAGACTGCATTTTGCTTTCCATTATTCATTTGGTTTTCTTGTAACCATATCCAAGAACGGCTAAATAGACTTTTCTTGTTTTAAATCATCTAATATATTCTTTTTGAGGAAAAGACTTACCTAAATTAGGCTTAGAGTAGACTTTACGATCATAATTCTGTGTAATAAAGGTTATGACTAATTATGCCATATATTTGATAGTGGACTTCTGCACATTATGTCATATTTACTTAAGATTTCAGATTCACTTAAAACTGAAGATAATTGTACTGTTCGAAGAGTTTTTTCTAAACTGATAACAGAATAACGTTGTCAGTTGCCTCGCCTCACATGCCCTGAAAATGAATATATCTTCAAGAAGATGGGAACTTTAGTCGTTAGTGCTTCCACTGCTGAGGAGGGAAGACATCTTCAAAGAAAAGACGCAGATCACCATTCGTGGTATCAAAAGCTAACATCTTTTCCACAGCCTCCTGCATTTAGTCTCCATGATTCAACACTTGTACAAGAAAATAAACAAACTAAACAAAAGTGTGCACCTTATATTGCTGATCCTGAGAGGTTATATTCTCATGACAAAGTCGTTCGATATTCTTGTTATTTCCAATGGCATGCAGTACAGATGCTGTCCTCTTTATGACTTCTTCAGAAACTCCTGGAAGAATTGAAGGATTCGTTTTAGGAAAAATGAGTTTTAAGGAAAACACTCCAACTTAGCGCACTCTCTCTACTCTGCATAACCAACACAAGAACTGAGTATGCAGCGGGCTCTCTGATGCCACGTGTAGCTCAATGTTGAATATAATATATGAACCTCCTTCATGTTGATGCCACAGTTGCATGTTAATGCAACTGAAACATGAAAGAATTTGTTATACGGTAATCCATAAAAATAAAAAAGATCAATATGCTCTCCCTGATGAAAATTAACTTAAATCTTCCTCAAAGAGGAGAGGACAGCCCCTTTAACAATGATAAGATATGGTGGTAGTAAGATTGGGTAGTTTGAGAGACGATTGCTTCCAAAACCGAAGGAAGTGAAGCGACTCCCGCAATAATCTTCATTTGCAAACTACTTTGTTACCAGTTCCGGAAAATATGCATACTCCTAAGACTGATGCAACCACTGTTTTATGACTAAAAGCACAAGAGCCTTTGACATATAATTTGTAAAGGCAAAGAACTAAGATGTATTTCTAACTCTCTTTTCTTTTTTTCCATGAATGGAGCATCATATTGTATCAGGCTCAAACCAACAAAAAGAAAAAAGAAAAGAAAACACTAAAACAGCCAGAGCTTGCAAGCTGTCACTTGCTAGGTGAGTGATAATTTTTTTTTTTGGTACGGTAGCCTTCTCTATGTATCCACTTTTAAGTACTAAGCATATACACACAGGGTAACAAACAACATCTTTATAGAATTGCTAGAATAAAGTTCACTTCAGGAGTTGGTCTTAATGTCACAAACACATCCGGTACAAGATGATGTATACCTAGAATTTAACTATATACAAACTGGTTCGTGTAAGATAACTAGAGTGTAAGGCTTCATATCATGATTCTGAATGAAAAAACATTACAAGCATACCTGCAAGTAGTGCGCAGTGTAATCCTGCAATACAAATAATAGCTAGTTATTTTAAGAGGAATATATCGTGCCTCTGTCATCACTTAAATGAATTGTTCAATCACTTACCATAGCTAAGAAGTGCACGTCCAGGAACCAACCTGCGAGGCACAGTTGAGCGATTCAAGAGAAATGATCTCATGACCAATTAAACAACAATAACGGGAAGCACATATCTAGTGGATATAGAACAGATTCCAGGGCTAATGGCAATAGCCAACCCTGTGTTGATTAATGGTGTTATTTATTTCACATTGACATATACCCCTATGTAATTCTTGTTAGCATTTAGCCCGTGTGACATTCAAACAGTTGCAAACTACAGTCACCCCTGTTCTAGTTAGTGCATTAAATTTTTGTCTTAAATGTGTTACCCTTTATACATAAAAGGGCTAAGGTGGAAAATCAAGTTCTATTTTCAGTTTCAACACGAGTTAATTCATATGGAGCGAGTTAAATTACATAGACAAATTTCAGGAGGTAAATGCTAATAAAAGTCATACAGGGATGCTTGACAATTAGAAATAAATTTGCGATTTACTCCAGATTCTGAAGTAAGAAATGGACGGTGGCAACAACCTTCACAGGAGCAACAGAAAAACTAAGCATAATATCTTTTCTAGTTCGTAGTAGGGAAGGAATCATGGTTGTTACCAAAGTAACATGTAAAACTAAGCAAACAATACTTCATTAGGCCATGCAACCCCCAGTATCAGTAAATAAGAAAAAAAAAAGTACCAAGCTAGGTATTAAGATTTCTCATGTCTTGATGAATAAAACTAGATCTCGTGACGAAATGAATACAATTATATCTCGTGTCTTAATGTATAAAATTGTGAGTAATAAATTTTGAAACAGCACACTTTACCTGTATAAGAAAACAATGTCTTCAACAACTGTACTTTTCGTATCTGGGCTAAGCACGCTCATGGTGTAACACTTAATATTTCCCGACTGCAGATGTTAAATAAGATAACTGTAACCTAGCAGCTCTAGAGATTTGTAGAAGCTCAACAATGTCAAGCATGGACGCAACTTTACTACCTCGTGTAAATACCCATTTTCAAATATCTCACTCAAGTGAGTACATAGCAGAACCTGCAGAAAAGTGGAGTCTTGATGTGTCAAACAAGTAGCCACTTATGTATGATCCATAAGAGGAAAAACAAAGAAATGGTAAAAAGATTCCTTCGAACATTGCACGAAAATCTAATTAGAGTTTTAAACACTAGGTAGGCTAGAAACCAATGATGTTATAATACATAAATTAAGTTATTGTGGAAGTCACCACTAGGAATGACATCTTCCAAAAATAAACTTTTGGTGAAGAAATATATAATTGCTCCAAAACTATGCGGCAAAGCCACAATATTTTCTGCGGTCACAAACTTTCTCGCAAAAATGAAGCGGAGGTAACAAACATAATGCAGAAAATATCCGCTTTGATAGGTTGACCTTTTAAAATTTATGTTATGTGGTAGCAGAAAAGGCAGCCCTATTTGCATACACATTCCAATTTGCAATAGTGATTAAAATATGATTGGCAGAAGAAAGTTTCTAAGACAAACAAGGAGATGAGTATTCATTTCCCTGTTGGAACGATAGATTTCTTTGCAAGGAGATAGAAGGGATGCAATACCATACATTTGGAGGATTGGTAAATGAGGCAAAATAATTTATAGTTCCACCAAGGAGACCAATGCCATCTGGTGTTGATATATAGGAAAAGTTAGACACCGACAGCAGCAATTTAAAGAACTATGGAGTAGCACAATTCTGTAGCTAACCTTCAGAAAGAGTTCCTTTTCCAAACTCATCCAGCAGACACAAAGACCGAGAAGTTGCATGCCTAAGTATGTACACGTTCGCAGAAAAAATAGATAAATCATAAATTAAGAATTTATAGAGAAATATTCAGCAATGTGGATTTCATTATAATCATTAGTAGTATCTCAAAACACTTGAGTGAAGATCCCAGGAGAAAAAGTAGTTATGTCAAGAGTTCAATGCAGATATTTCTATGAGTAATTTGCCAACACTGCACACCTCAACATCATGCCCACTTGTTGGAGGTCAATCATAAACGTCGATTGTTCAGCGGTCATAAACTTGCTTCCAGTTGCACAAAATATCCTAATTTAATGCATGAGAGAATTGTTGTTGATTATAAGATAAACAAATGATTGCCTCGAGAAAACACACATAAAATGAGAACATTGGATCAAGCTAAGACGACACCTGTCAGTTAAACCTACAGTAGCTGCATCAGCTGGTACAAAGCTTCCAATGTGGGAGAGGAAAACGATCAACGCAACCTGAAAGATAGCCATATCGATAAAAGAACTGGATAAGTGGCATAATATGCAGATACCATTCAGCCATCTACCAGTTTCATATTTTTCACAAATGCATAAATAAAAAGTGGCTATGAAGAGGAAGTAGCATATCAACAATTCACAGGTATCTAGCACAACAAATATTAAAATATTAAAATCTAAATCAAGCATCCATGTCCTACATTATGGGCTCAGGAAGACTCTATTTAGTGCGCTCTCTTTGTTTTCCATAAATGTCTACCAGATTAATACAACAAAAATAACAGAAAACGATAACAAGATAAGTTTAAAGGTAAAGTGGTCTGTAGCAAAAGAATCCAGAACATGTTGGGGTTTAGTCCTAAACTATATCTGCATATGCTTAGTGTGTCAGAAATAGCAATTGTATCTTCAAGACTTGGGATAAATTAAAAGGACGACAGAGATTAAAACATGGGTACCAGAAATATATTAATGGTAGTGGACCATCAACCATGAGGACTGAAAAGCAGTGATGGCAATTCATTTGGCATCAAAAGGAAAAAATAAATAAATAAATGGAAGTCTCAAGAGACCTGAAAGCAAATCTATATTTATACACATGAATGCTTAAGGAAATTAATAGCATCAAGAGGGAGGGTGGTCCATCCTCACCAACCTGCTTTATATAGATACTTTTCCCAGAATAATTAGGCCCAGTGATGATGTTGATTCTTCCTGAATAGATGAGTCCATGGCCTCTCTTTACTCTTTAGCATTAAATATATGTAAAGAATTCAGATAAAAGGAATTCAAAGGTGTGTTTAAGACATACACCTTCGTCGAGAATCTTCGTATCGTTGGGAATAAACGTATCAACCGTCATTTCCTGCAAAAGATGCCTAGTAGCAATAATATTTTCTTTAATGGCTATAAGTATAATTTAAGTGAGGTTTATAATGCATAACAATTTTGACCTTCCATTTCTTATATCAATCACGCTTTCTGAAGTCAAAACAGGCCTCACGTACTTGTTCTGACGAGCAACTAAGGCTAATGACAACAAGCTACATAATCATGCACAATGTAATCAGAACAAGGAGAACAGAAGGATTAATACAGAAAACTCAGGAGGAGCAAATAAATGGAGTGAACCCAAAAACTGGAGTTTGCTAACCAATCAAGTTCAGCTGCAAACATCACGGCTTTAAGTATAGGATCATAGAATTGAAGAATATGGGTGACTAGGTCTCTGATGATTGCTCTCTCCATGTCTTGACAAAAGAAATGGTAAAACAAAAGAAAGCATTAATAATTATAAACACTAATACATCAAAACTAAACTTCAGTATGCACTTGTGGTGAGAGGCCAGATGATGAAGAATTTCCCAAAAGTAAATAGCATCATATTTGCAAGAAAATTTGATGTATTTTTTCTGGTCTCCTGATTAATATTCTGAATTGGAAAGCTACTAAAATAATAGGCTTGCAGACACAGTACATGGTCAATGTCCATATAGTACTGATGCTCTGATGATACTTAACGTTTAATTGAGTACCGGCAACAGCTCAAGCAGTTTCAAGGTCAGTCTTATTAAGAAAACTTCCTAACAACTTACCCAAAATTTTGTGATATATATCTCCTAGAAGATCATCCATTTCACGTGTCTTTTCAGTACGATAGAAGAACTTCTTGGAGTCTCCATCTTCATCAGAAAACTATAAATTTAACCATATATAAGCATCACAAAGAATAATATGTTACTGCATAATGATAATGACTTACAGCAAATTCAAAATCCTGAAGTTTCTCTAAAATGTTATCATCAAGTTTTTCTTGAAAAATACACATTAAGTAGCCTGCACATAATATAGGATGAGATTTTGTTAAATAAAAAACATATATAAGCAAATCTGACCAAAAATATCTTTAGAACTATAAAGACTTCATAGATTGCAGACAAATAAATTGTTATGTGGTCTCTGCCTGTCAAATCTGCATATTCTTGCCGACTTCGCTTTGTGAACTTTACACTGATTTTAAGAGAATTATAATAACTGTGGACACAAGTGGAATCATTAAATGATGAAAATATCTGATGTTGATCCATCATGTTTCAGTAGATAACAAAAGATTCCGCACATTTAGGAGTGTACAGGTTCTCGGTTGACCAAAATCAAAGGCCAAACCGTGTCTGCCATACTGTGATTCCACATATTTTCAATGTAAATCTGCTTGATACCTGGAAGCATGCAAGATATGCTGAAAACGTTCAACGATGTCATTGAAAAGGCATAAGCTATTAATTTTTTGGGTAACAGCCAAGACTACTAGGAAAATAAAAATGTAAAGAGAAAAGGACCAGACTAAAACTTATCCAACTGACACTATATAGTTACATTGACAGCAAAGAGTAACTTTAGGACCCAACCAACTATGACTGAGCTACGCAAAGTTGATTTGCAACCACAGTAAATATGAAGCCAGAACAGAAGTTCAAACAAACCTATCTGATGGATATAAACGATACAAGGTATGGATTTCTCCCCAGACATATAAGGTAATCGGGCGAGTTCTAAAGATGACACCTGCAAGTCCAGGTAACATTCGTATCACGTATTTCCACATTTTCACCGAACTTGGTGTAAAGAAATCGAAAGATAAGACCTCCTCCAGAAACTCTGGCAATTCCTCATATATTTGCCTCAGTTCATCCAGCTGCACTGAACAAAAGTTGCTTAGACAAAGAACCAGCGGTTCATAGGTTTAAAGAAATTGGCAAATGACTGAAAGTTTGTCCATATCTCTGACGAGGTCCCACCTCCCCACAAAAACCATCTTTTATAATTGTCTCGTAACCCTTGTCCTTACTTCGGTTTACATCTATGACGCCAATGACCTACAAAAGGTGCAACCAAGTTCACAAAACAACAAACTGAAGATAATATAATAATCCAACTGCAAGATGAAAGATTAATAAACAAACAACTATTGATGTTAAAATCCAACTGATTATAGAAGCGAAAACACAGGTATGGCTATGAAGTGAACTAAGAAATGTATAATGTATGAGCTAACTAATTATCACAAAGTCAAAAAATTATGATGATAAGAACTCTGCAACATTAGCCAGTACCTCTGGATAAAATTTGGTTCCACGAGTTAACAATTTTTCAATAGTTGGGGGGTGGGGGGTGGGGAGTTGTTTTCTCTTTTTGGTAAGTTAGGGGCACATTGCGAATGACCACACAAGTTGGGGGTTTAACGGGATTGACCCATGTCCTACATACAAAAAGTTATATTTTACGACATACTGCAACTTTCCTGTCATTACAAGGTGCTTGGTATTACTGACCTCGCCCTTCCATCACAAATTCCTTACCAAAAGTTTGGAAATTAGTATCTGCTTCACTATCCCGGTTATATAGAGCACAGAAAGGAAAATTAACTCAACAGAACTCCTGCATGCCACTGCAATATATATCAAGTTCTTTTCAACTACATAATTAAGAGTAGCAATCAATGTCACACTGGTATATCTGCATCAGTTTGAGGTGAGCTCGATTTATTAACAGCTACTTTTATCTGGCCCCAAGAAAATAAGTGGATTCAACTTTGTTTCACCTGACTGAATCAACTTCACCCAAACTCAATCCATCACAAATAAACTGCTTCGTATCAAAACTTCTATACATCAAAATATATGTTTAAATAATATCGAACGGAGAAAAATAAAAAATAAAAACAGAAAATCACCAATATGCAACTGTAATTGTCTTTTTTAAATGCATGTTCATCATTGATCTTGTCCATACAAGTTTAAACATACCATACAAATTTCAGTTAAAATATATGAATTTCAATATCTCAAGTGTTGTTTTTTTATAGGCATAGTGCATCAAATTGGGTTGATGTAAGGCCGATGAGTTCAGGTGTTCCGGTCTACTGATATGTATTTACGTTATTCTCATGTCTCTACATGATACTTCTTCCTTCATTTGTGAAGTCGTTCCCATATTTCATTTCCTTAATACCTTCATGCATAGCTCCATCCCCTTTTCTTTTCTGTTGTACACTTGTACTAATACAATGTTCTATTGCTCGAAAGTGAAGTACTTTTCCAAATTCCTGGAAAAAACTGATATGACGGCTGTACTTGGTCACTACGTTTGAGGTCAAAAAAGGAAGTAGAAACCAATTCAAATGAAGACCTTAGAACTTGGAATGTGAACCATTACTGAAGGTTAATAAGCAACTACTGCAAATGGAAAAGGTTTCACAACCATGATTCATCAAACAAGAAAACATAAAATAAGTTAATAATCCGTCCATACCAGTTCATATATGAAGGCCAGATCCGTTGAGATGTAAAGTCCAGCCTGCAGTGGAAAGTATAAGGCAACAAAAGATGCAACTAAAAGAAAGGTTGAGATAATGATTAGGAACAAACTTGAAGGGAGTAATAAAGAAAACTATCTGGTGGGTAGCAGTTATACCTTAACAATGAAATCCAAATTTAAATGTGTCAGTTGTTCTTGAAGTGTCTCCGAAATGCCTACTTCAAATATCTTGTTGATGTGCAGCAGTGAGCATATGCTCTACAAAAGAAATCACTATTAAGCATTTCGAAAGAAGAAAATACGTGCTATAAAAAACTAGAGGAAAAGAAAACAGGAAGACAATGGTAAAGAATGACACTATCGGCATTCAATATAATGTCAGTGTCATGTTGCCAATCTCCTAGGAAAACCTTCTCCGTGCATAAATATGTGCACAGTGTGCCTTAACAGGGAAACATAGTATATGTCAGGTGGCATTATGCATTCATTTGATTCATCAAAACTGGGGATTTCTTGACCAACATTCACATTTTCTCAAGAGCTCATATGTAGTTGCAATCAGATATAAAACCAGAAAGTGAAATAAAATTGAGATTGCACTTCAAAAACAAATTCCTGCATTTAGTGACTGTCAGAATTTCTGGACACGCTTGAGTGCTGCAGATGCAGATTCTCAATTCCCTTCATTATTTACTTTTTTCTGGTAGTGAGACATTTTGCTTCATGGTACAATAGACCATTTGCCAAAAAAAAAAAAAGAAATCCAGCTGTAGATATAAAGAATACAGTCAACATAAAATAATATAATATCTCGATCATTTGCATGCTTCATTGCTAGTTGAATCACAAACCCTCTCCTTTACCAACTAGAATTGAAGAAGGATGAAAGAGGACTGAAAAAGAGACTGTAAAGTGAGTCATTGGTACAGCAAAAACAAGTTTTGGACAAACAAGCTGCAGGCATGGAGGAACAAACTACAGCAATGCAGAAACAGTTTTTTCTATCAACTTGTCACATGATTGAGTTACTGAGTTGAGAAAGAATAATACCATACCTTTAGAAAGGCTGTCCAGTCACTACTCGTGCATACAGAACTTGGAGAGTTGATTTTCTTTAAAATATCAAACATTTGTCTAAATTAGAGCCTTAATAACATTAAAAATACATGAAACAGAGCATAGATAATGCAAGTCCATTCCTTTGTACAGCAGAATCATGTTAGTGCTTAGTGGAAAGAAGGATAACGGAACACTAAAAGGATTGCCATAAATGAATGCATAAGTACTAAGTGATATTATGGGTATTACAAAGTCAATATAAAGTGGGTGAAATAAGGGAAAATATATTCACCTTGAGTATGTAAGGTACATCTTTCACAGACTTCAGTGTTTGACGTAAAGAAACCAACAATTCTTCAGCACAAAGAAAGAACGATATCTTAATTTGTTAAGAAAAACACCTCATTCCGGGCTGATAAGAGCACAAAGTTGAATCATGAACTCAAAGCCTTGTCACGTCTGAAACGTTTCATTTGATTCTTAGGGACTTCCTAAGATTTCAATCTCAGACAAAAGCTATAATCGAAACTAAAATGACCGCAATCACTAGAATTGGGTAGGTACAGGATACGGTGTCAAGACGAGTGTTCAATTTGTCAAGATCCAGTATAGGCCTCAGGAACCAGTTCCTGGTTGAATGACAATCATATTTTTTAGCAAGATAACGCAGGATAGCACTATTACAATCTCTGGGTGTATTTTACCTCAACAGGCGTCTGCCTATTGGTGTCACACACTGCAAGAATAGAAAATAATTAGTCCCACTTTTTCCTTGGGCTGCAATGATCTGAGAGACCGACATCTAGAAGACATAAATCCAGAAGTCTACAAGACCTTATTCATCATCCCATATACAGAAAACCTGCAATCACAGACATCCGTGAACATTTATGTTAAACATGTAATCAAGAGCACATTCTACTCGTGCCCAATGCGGATTAGGTTTGAACATTAATCTTATACAGAAAACCAAGAGCATGTATATGCATTACCCTTCCTTTGCTCTACCAATGCCCATATGGCTTGGATGTTTGTCGATTTGAAATATTTGCAAAGCATCATGAGCAGTTGAATCAACTTTGAGGAAATTGTTTCTTATCTTTTTTGTTAAGGTATATAGCTGAGCTTATTGAATCTAGCTTTTCCCCCACATATAGATAGATATAGCAGAATGGAAATAACTTACCATGAAAGAAATTGCATTAAATAGAAGATAAGAGACAGAAAAAGATACAGTGAAATTTGTGAGACTGAACTAATTGCTATTGATGTGTTCCCACTTTCACCCAGTTCAAGGGGGTCTACAATTCTTTCATTCTCTAATATGGCAAGAAGTCCCCCACTGGCACGAACTTGAACATCGCTTCTAATGTCCATCATTGAATTGAGCTACAGTTCAACAGAAGAATGCACAGCATTAAAAAAATTTACCAAGAAAGTGATTCAATATTCCAACAGTATTTGAGGTTAATGTACATAGTAACAATCATTGTCTCTTGATAAAAGTTCGCCCTCAAATATAATAAAAATATTAACTGATAGTTTGGTCATCCAGGGATAAAAGATGATATTTGATGACAGTTTTAGCAATCCACTCTTGTGTCGTGTACAATGTTGATCTTCAATTATATTATTTCGACAGTAAGCAAACTGCAACCAAGATTCTTCATACTTGGGAGATCTAACTCTCTCCCACAAAGTTACAAAGAAGGATATTCAAGCTCTTCATAGTCAATTTGGTGTTGATTCCTCTCATCAATCATGGACCAAATACGTGAGGGTTGCTAGTTATTTTTCTTATCTACTTTATCAGGATTTACAAAACTATATCCCCAAGTTAACATCCACAAATTCGAATTCTTCTCTGGTGATGATGTATCACAATATTCGATCTCTTAACATGTAGTTTTTGCTTGAAAGAGAGAAGAAAGAGAAGACTACGTTTCGCAACATTTAATCATTGATTAAGCCATCTCTGTTCGCTGTAGTGAGTTAACGCAAGCATCCACAACTTGTGACATTTTCTACACAAGAATATAAAATAAAATTAAGAGGACATACAACGAGGTAGGGGACAAAACAGATAACCGGCGAACCATTATTGATTACACAAATGTTAGACTCTCGTTGATACATCAATGGAACTACAACAACTTCCTATGCATTTTCGTGAAAGGGAGGGCTCCAATGTAATTGGGTAGTGTGTTGCATTAAGTAGACATCGTTCCTCTTCTCATTACAACTTCAAGCAAGCTTATCCCTGTAAGTTGATAACACTCCACATGACTATCTGATCAATACCACCAACCCTTAAGCATACGGCTTAACTCCACAAGGGAGGTCTCCATCGGGTGACCAAGAATGTAATGGAAGTAATAGAAGTAGGTGAAGTAGATTGGATTACTATCCGTCTCCCTCTTATATAGGTTTTAATTGCTATTTCTCTAGGGAAGTGCAGTAGATAACATGACATCCCTCCAACTCTCTGTAAGATAACCTTAATAATATTTTTGTGGATGACTAATATGTGAGTATTTGCTGCAGCGTACATAAAGAAATCGAACATGCACACTAAACGAGTGTGAGAGGAAGAAAGAACGATAGATCAATCTTGGACTATTCAACTTACAAAAGAAATTCTTTCACTGATATTCAACCCTTCGTCCATTCCAGTAACTCGCAGGTACATTAGTCTGTTAATTTCAAAACAAAACTTAACATCAAAAAGAAAACAGCATATGTGGGTTAATAGTAGAGTCAGCAAATTCATCTGAGATTCTTTGAATAAATGTTTTCCACAACTTTTTCATCTTTGGCATCTCATAGTGCCAACAAATTAGCGAAATCCATAACAAGCGTTCTGAGGGAACAGTAACATTGAATCTGAGAATGCGCAAAAAACATCCATCCTTTAACCATATCATCTAAGAACTATATTAATCTACATAATACATTTTAAGATATTGATCAGCAAGGAAACTGGTCCCCCAATCCAAGGACAACTGGTTTGATAAACTATGAAGGGGAGGAATATCTCAAAAGAATGAGGAAGCATGGAAAGTAAAACCGTTAGGAAGACTATCTTGTTATGCTCAATAAAATATTTGTACTCATAGAGTATGCAAGTCCTTCGGCTCCCAAAATTACAAGGAGCAGATACTAGTATCTTTGAAGAAAAATAGAATTGATGTGTGCAGCCTTATCAGTAACCTAGTAACCATTAAGCGAATGTGATATAGCAGCGAGTATCAATAATAGCATCTCAGTCTATCAGTTCTATATAAAGTCAAATACGGATAAAAACATAGGTACCTACTTCTGCTACATTCTCTTTACCTGTGCCATGCTTGCTCATAGCTGAATAATGAACTTTTAACAAGCTTTACTGTTGGAGCTTCATGCATACCATCTACATTTACAAATGAATTTTATTCAAATTAAATAAACAGCTTCCAGCAAAAAGTTGAATGAGATGTCCAGAATACCAGTGTTCTGCAAAGCAGCCAAGAACGTTTCTTCACACTTTGTGCTGGTATAGATGATGGAAGGCTGGGCTTGATATTTCACTGCACAGACAGCAAGTGATAGGAAATTATCAAAAAATGTAAGATAGAACTAACAATGCTGCTTGGGCGTTGGCCTTCAAGTACCCATCTCAACCAATGGAAAATCTTCAATGCCATCTTCCCAAAACTCCAGAACGTGGAGTTGACATATACTGGAATCATAATATGAGACTCCAACTCTGGAGAAAAACTATATTTACATTAGTTATTTGTAATTTGTCAAGCAAACACATATCATTTAAAAACTTCTCTAGAATGCTGACACATTTCTTTACCTTTGGCCATTTGTGATGCATGCCATATAGACCTGTACATGAACCCAGGAATATAAATTTTATGCACAGAAAGTTATTTTCAAACGTCAACAATGCTGTCAAACAAAACTTGCTAAAGGTAAAAAAGCACAAAGTAACAATGTAACAGTAAGAGGTCTCAACTCTTATTATAACAAATAAAGTGCTGTATATACAGCAAACCAGTAGAGTCTTTTATGCCAACCAGTGCACGACTTCCACAAATGATGGGGGTGCTTTCTATTTTACTACTCTTTCTTCAGGCAAAATGAGGTGTAAGGTGAGTTTGGGAGAGATATAGAGATGGATTGGAAATTTTGATGGATGCTTTGAATATTCGCTCCTGATTCGTTAGATTTTTTAATCCTACTATCCTAATATAACTTTGAAACAATTGAAATTTTCTGGATTAACTCCCTTCTCCATAGCCAAAATCATACGAACAATCAGATATTAACATTTTTTGCTTCGTTCAGTTTTTCCTGCATTTTGCCTTCTCCGTAGCAATTTCACACTCTTATTTGCTCCGTAACCTGACAGGAGATCTCATTAAACTAACCTTACTCATAAAATTAACTTGATCAACCGCATAAAAAGAATCGACAAAGTTCAAATCAGCAATGAAATAAGATCAACCGTATGGACTTAAATAAGATCATAAGACTCACAGAATCATAACTATAAGTATATAATTCACCACGAATACTGCTAAATTCTACATAAAACCGCCTAATCACAAATAATAAACCTATAAACCCTAAATCGATGCTTCGTTTCGATGCGATCACAACAATTCATATGCAACGACAGATTGAGAAACGAATATACGATAATTATAGCGAATAAGAGAGATAAACCTGTGATGAAGATTCGACATCTGTTTCATCGACTTCTTCCATGGATTTTGAACCTGAAATTTTAACCACAATCTAGAGAGAGAGAGAAGAAGAAGAATTTCAAAGCGAAAATGGTTCCCGCTCTTATTTGGCGGTCAAAGTAACATCAGCGTTGTCGCGTGATATTAACGGAATGTCAAAAAGTTTATGTAAAATATATATTATCTTTTATATTTCTAATTTTCCTTTTTTTTTCCCCTCTGTGTTTTTATTCCAGCGAAATGAGAATGAGACCGCGTATTGGGCCCGCAACATAAGGCGGTGATTTTCTAACGGCTTAAAAATCGCGTCTTGGGCCGGCAGAATAAGGCGGTTAGCTCATGCTCCGTTGGGCTAATCTAAAGTTGTTATAACTAGTTAGCCCATTCACGGCCCATTTTTTTTTATTTTTTTTTATATATAATGAGGACGCGTGTGTTTTCGATATTTATAGAGAAAAGTCAAACTGCTCCTCTTTGCCTTATTTTTCTTGAGCAACTAAATCACTATATCTCTGTTTTAAGAAGAAAAGGGAAAAAATAAAAAAAATTGTCCTTTACTTTCAAATTTGACTCTTAAAATTTTAATGAGGGAGATAGAAAAAGGAGTATTGACTTGGAAAAAGTGACATGAGTTTACAAAATTAAATCGAAATTGAAAAGTATTGACTTCGAAAAAATAGTCTACTTTCAATTTAGTCCTTATTTTGGTACCTATACTGTAGGGATACTTTGAAAATTTATTTCGTGTATCCAATGCTTTTGTAGCATAAACATTTTGCATTGAATAATGAGATAATTTGTGTATTTAGCTTTTATTAGTACATTGTATTGATTTTTGATGCACTAAAGATCGAATTGTAAAGTATCATAGGGTAAATTATTTATATTTATGCATTATATTTATTTTGATGCCCTAATGATCAAATGGAAAAATATTATAGGTTAAATTATTTATATTAATGCATTACACTAATACATGTATTAAAATAAATAATCGTATCAATCCATGTTAAAGATGTCATCGTATTGTATTTATTAATGTATTACACTAATAATTAATTACTTATGGCCCTTGGGCTTTTAGCCAACACTAGGCCCATTTTACTAAAAAAAAATTCGGGTCAAGATTTAATCATATGTTCTCCTGCTCACGATTCATATGATCTTCCCACCAAATATCAACCAGTCATTTGGATTCTGCTCTGTTTTAGAGCTCTTCAATATTTCACCATAAAATAATCTTTTAGTTCAAAGATTCAATTTTTCTTGAAGAAACAATGTCAATTTTGGCACACTTCAACTGCAATGGAATTGCACTTAACTCCTCAAAAAACCACAGCTTCAAACGGCTATTTACATCACAGTTTATCAATCAACTTCAGGTAAATACAACCCCATATGCTATTCCTCTTCCCTCTTTGTACTTATCAAAACCCTTTAATCTTAGTGAAAAAAGATTCAATCTTGTCACATCTTCATCTGCTCAAGCTGTTGAAACGCCCAATGTTGCTTCATTCAGAAGCAAAAATGCAAAAGATATTAATGTTTTGGTTGTGGGTTCAACTGGTTACATTGGTAAATTTGTCGTTAAGGAGTTAGTTAAAAGAGGGTTCAATGTCATAGCTGTTGCTAGAGAGAGAAGCGGCATAAAGGGCAAGAACAGCAAAGAGGAGACTTTGGGAATGTTGAATGGTGCAAGTGTGTGTTTTTCAGATGTGACAAAGTTGGAATCTTTGGAGAAAAGTATCGAGAATCTCGGGATTTCTGTGGATGTTGTTGTGTCTTGTCTTGCTAGTAGGAGTGGTGGAGTGAAGGATTCATGGTTGATTGATTACGAGGCCACGAAGAATAGTCTCGTTGCCGGTCGAAAGTTCGGGGCTGCACATTTTGTTCTGTTGTCTGCGATTTGTGTGCAAAAGCCCCTTCTTGAATTTCAGCGCGCGAAGTTGAAGTTTGAGGCCGAGTTGATGGAAGAAGCGAAAAACGATAAGGGATTGAGTTATAGTATAGTTAGGCCTACGGCGTTTTTCAAGAGTTTGGCAGGACAGGTTGATCTGGTGAAGGATGGAAAGCCTTATGTCATGTTTGGTGATGGTAAATTGTGCGCTTGCAAGCCGATTAGTGAGCAGGATTTGGCTTCGTTTATTTCAGATTGCGTGTTAAGTGAATATTTAGTTAATAAGATTCTTCCCATTGGTGGACCGGGAGATGCACTGACGCCATTAGAACAAGGGGAGATGCTCTTTAGGCTTGCGGGGAAAGAACCGAAGTTTATTAAAGTACCGATACAAATAATGGACTTTGCTATTGGAGTTCTTGATTTTCTTGTGAAGGTCTTTCCTGCTTTGGAAGATGCCGCTGAGTTTGGGAAGATCGGAAGGTATTATGCAGCTGAGAGTATGTTGATTTGGGATCCGAAAACTGGAGAATATGATGCAGAGAAGACACCGAGTTATGGGAACGATACTTTGGAAGAGTTCTTTAAGAGAGTGTTAGAAGAAGGTATGTCAGGTCAAGAGTTGGGAGAGCAAATGATTTTCTGATAACATTTGTTAAGAAATTTGTCCTAGAATGCCAACTTTCGACCAATTTTTTGTGTCTCAGAAGTTTGTAGAGGTATGCAGTTTGTTCCAATGTACTTAATTCTCGTAACGAGTTGCAAATGTTATGATTTGTGTTCGTATATGTATATGTTGTGAAACGCGAATTATTTGTGAAAATGCCCACTATCAATCAAATTTGATGCACAATGATATGAAGGGTACGCTTGTTTTTTGCGGCATGAAGGTTATTCTATTGCACTGGATCTGTTTCGTTCCAGATTTTGTGGTGACTTTGTCAATTCCCAGTTCCATTGATATTGCATTTCAAGTTACTGCCAGCTTTATAAGTAAAGTTTACAAGCAATATGCACATGATTTTGATCTACTTTAATACTTGTGGTGAGATGACTTGCAACAATTTTTTGTTTCTATGACTTGCTGTCCTTTTAAGTTTTCTTAAATGACTTATTCAAAGTATCAATGTGATCTTCTATTTGTTCTCTTAGTTTCGTTTTCCCCTCTCAGTTATATGCTGCTTTGCAAATTAATTTTTCTTATGATTTCAGAGAGATTTGTTGCCTGTCTGACTTTCTTGAAAAATAACTTGTATGTCTGAGTTCTCCTGCTTCTTGCCTCAATTTAAACCAGATAAAGATGCTGAAAACTGTGAAAGACTTGGACTGAGTCTCAATTAGAAAAGCTACAAAACAATCAAAACAACAAAATTCTTCAAGTGCACAACACATCAAGCGAATAACGAATACAGAACAATGATTTCTAGCTTTACAACTACACAAGAAACATTGCTGGATATGCCACACACAACACACAGAAACTCTCATAACACACACTAAACATTAGCTTCCGTTTCTCATCTGCCTTATTTAGGAATCTTCTTGGCGAGAGAGCGAAATGAGAGTAAAATGAGCAACACGAGTACCACGGCTCCAAACAAGGCTACGGCAAGTGCACTTGCCATGTGCCTACAGAAACTGTCGAATCTGTTGCAAATCTTCATCCAACCAGAGTACGAGTTGCCCTTAAAGCCAATGTAACTGTCTGCACCACCTGCTCCGACTGCTGCAGCCACAATTCCTAGTAAGAGCTGCCAAAATATAAGAACTTGGTCAGGATCCCATACAGAGTTTTTGTTACAAAAATGTTGTATGGTTCTTGAATGATGACAATCTTACCACATCGAGTATAACAAAATGAGACAATATTTTTGCATAGCAGCCACGGTTGAGAAGAGAATAAAAGGATACAAGAGTTGTGATGAGGGCATACAATCCTGCAACTGATAGTGCTGCAACAAAGTATCTGTATAGTAATAGAAAATAAAACATTCAATAAATATTTAATATGAAGAATAATTACACCTACACCCTCCCAGTTTTAGTATATAAAAAATCATCCTCTACTGTTTGCATAGTTGCATTAAATAAACTATTAGTATTACAGATATACCCCTTTAAAATTTGAATAATTCAGACCCCCCCCCCCTATAAAGTTTAAAAATATTACACAATATTGGACCCCCTTAGTTTTACTTCTTATTCAACAGAGTGTCTCTGAAACTATTTAAATAGTAGTACTGGTTTCAGTAATTAGATCAAATCACAGGGGTGTAATTGTAATTATTCATTGATAATACTGAAAATGGGACAAATTATCAAATGCAAGGGGTGTGTATAAGATGATGACCGGTTTAATAATTTTTTGTCAACATCTGGTGAAAATGGGACCAGTAACTTATAGCTTATGATTGGTCGTATGATATACTAAGTTAATAACTAGATGATGACAATATCCTCTAGACCAATAAAGTGGTTCTCTTTTTAGTCAATGTGTAAAGAAAATTAGTAAAATTAGTGGAACATTAAAGTGGTTTTATATATTAAGTAATAATTCCGAATCAATAATGAATCTTGTTACATTGAACTCTCATATATGATTAATTATCAAAAAGTAACTCTAACGATTATAACATAGGCCGAGATCAGGAAAGGCAGGAGAAATTCCTATCACTTTTTTAGTAAATAAAAAAGTTGTGGAATATGCAACCATTGGTGATCAGACGCCAAGTTAAAGCTCGAAAATAAAATCCTTTACGTTACGTTTATTTGACTCTTGTGATCATAACTTTTTCTAGCCATAATCTCTTACTTGCTAAAATTTATAAGCTACAATTATATCATATCATGTATTTATTACAAGTTTCTTATAATAAAACCTCAAATATGATTATAGTAGATACCAAAAATTTCATTAACTACTATACGAAAACATGATAAAAATTAATAATCCTTACTTGAGAGCTGCAGATTGGGTGAATTTGGCAGACCTAGTGATTTGAAAAGGAGGAAATGGTATTTGGATATTTTCTGTTTGGTTACCGGTGACCATCACAACCACAGCCACCAGTGCTGAAGCAAACAGCACAGATCTCAACACCACTTCGTACACCGCAAACTTATGATCACCGGTTGCCGGTAGCAACGCCTTTTCTGGCTCCTTGGCTGATGATGTTATCTCCGCGGAGGCCATTTTTAGTTGTGTGTGTGTGTGTTTTCTTTTGGATTTGTTTGTTAATGATGTTGATTAGAGGATTTGAAATGTTGTTATTTATAGAATACAAAAAAGTCTTACTTGTGATGATTTGGTTGGGATTTCCTTCACGTTAAGTTGTTTATTTTAATCATATAACCATAAAACAATTGATGAAGGGTGCGAATTCATCCCAAAAGTTTGATAAATTGACCTTCATGCATGTTTTAAGAATTACAAAATACTCTCTAAATCTATTCTTTCTTACGATTCTTCAAAGTTATAATTTGATCGAAATTCTCTAACAAGAGTAACAGACACTAGCGAAAAATGAAACTTGATTATTTGGAGTTAAATCAAAAGATTCGCAAAATTGAGGGGTCAGGTGCAATTTCACAGACTTTAATTGAATTGATGGCACACTATAGGATTAAAATTTGATATTTCTTTTTATTAAAAGACCAAAATTGATATTTTTACAAATTATAAGACCAATTAATTTTAAGAAACACTTCTAAAATTAAACTTCAACATAGTTGACTTTGTGATAATTAGTGGAGATGCGACATGATCCAAATCATTTGCACACAAGCTGGATTCAAAGTTTGTATTCTAAAAACTCTAATTTTAAAATAGTACAGCTTTACAAGTAACACCAACAAAATAAAGTAGTCATATCAAATCCAGGAGTGGATACGCCCTTGATCGCATAGCTCTGGCTAAGTGATAAAGGGATTGCTAGGAAAAAATAGATTTGAGGTAAAAAAAAACATAATTTAATCAAAACTTGCATCAAAAGTTTGACACACTTTGTTAAGACGATTTATTTTTTATTAAAAAAAAAACTGACAATTAAAACAAAATATCATTGTTGTTATCAGCTTTAGCCAAACATACATTCACGAGCACGTATATTTATCGAAAATCAAATTTTGTTGCTATAAATTAATCAAACTTTAAGGGTACCGCGGCAAATCCACCTAATTTGAATAATAAATCTGATCATATCATGGATATAATCGAGACAGGTAGGACGCCTGACCGTGAACATTTTTGTTCAAGAGAAGGAACAATTTAATATTACAACAACTTGGAAATGCATCAACATGTATAATTGACTAATATATAAAATATATGTGGGAAATGGGAATGCAACATCTTGAGTATGAACGATGAGTTGTATGAACTCGATCAGTTGAATTATTTGGCCTGCCTGAATTATTTGAATTTTTTTACTTTCATATTCTATGCAATAGATAAGTGTTCCTTTCTCACATCAACAAATAAAGATATGTGTGAGCATCTCTAACACATAAATTTAAAAGTTCTCTTAAACTTTCTAATTCGATCGACTGAATATGACAGCGATATTTGACTAATCCATCTTTTTTTCAATTTAATATGTGATATAGTATTGAGATTATGGACAATTTTGGAGTACTCCTTATACTCCTTTAATATAGTTTCCTTTACTCATAAAAACAAGTATGTGATTATGGGGTAGTACTCTTTAATTTATTATTAAGAGATTCGTATATCCATTAAAAGTGTGTGCATGTGTGTACTGTATATGTAGGGAAAAAATGCATAAAATTCCATGTAATTTAAAAAACATGTACGAAACCCCTTGTAATTTAATAGTTTTCTAGAACTCTCTTGTAGTTACATAAACTCTGCCGCAAATCTCCTAATTTACACAAAATCCCATTGTGGTTTCATAGTACTCTGTATGACACTCCATTGTGTTTGCTATAAAAAAGGATTTTGCATGGAATATATAAAACCACAAGGAAGTTTTTGACAATTAACAAACTATAAGGAAGTCTCGTGTAGGTTTTTAAAACCAAGGTGGTTTTAGCTAGATATCCAACAATCAAAACCACAAAATTCTTCAATTTTATAACACAACCAACAAATAACAAATACAGAACAACGATTTCTAGCTTTACAAATGCACAAGGATCGAACACTGCTAGATATGCACACATAACACACAAAACTCCACCAAACATCAGTTTTCATTCTTTGTCAGCTCTATTTAGGAATCTTCTTGGCGAGAGAGTGAATAGAGAGCAAAATGAGCAACACGAGTACTATGGCTCCAAACAAGGCAACAGAGAGTGAACCAGCAATGTGCTGACAGAAAACGTCGAATCTATTGCAAATCTCCGTCCAACCAGAGTGCGAGTTGCCCCTTAAGCCGATGTAACTGTCTGCACCGCCTGCTCCGACTGCTGAAGCCACAATGCCTAGCAATAGCTGCAACATGATATAAAAACATGCTTAGCATCTAATACTATGTTAGCTTGCTTGATCATTTTTGTTTTTTAAGTACAAGAATTTGTGTGCTTCTTGAATGATAAGATGCTTACCACGTCAAGTATGAGAAAATGAGACAAGGCTTTTGCGAAGCAGCCATGATTGAGGAGGGAATACAAGGTTACAAGAGTTGTGATGAGGGCATACAGTCCTGCAACTGAGAGTGCTGCTACGTAGTATCTGCATAGTAATAATAATAAAATGAATACAGTCAATAAATGTTCAGAAAAGTTGTAATGTTAACAAGTGTCTCGACAGGAACGATTAGAATAAAAAAATTCATTTGTTAGACTCGATGTAATTCTCTTATGGTTCATATAGTCTACTCCAATTAATTGAGGTTATAGGCCAGCTTGGTGGTTTTTGAGTTAAGAAGTATCTCACATCTCTTAGAAAACAATTTGAACTATTGTTTATAAAGAAAAGTTTCCACTTGATTTCGTAATGCCTTATAAAAGGAAAAATAGATGGAGTACTTTCAATTTTCATAATGGTATCGAGTTTAGGATTGAGAGAAAATTAAACGTATTATGGGCTTATGAACCACCTACACCCTCTTTAGTTTAGAGTGTGAAATCTGAGAGGGCTTTGAGCTCGTTATTTTATTTTTAGTTGATAGCTCGTTATTTTACTGATTAGTTACTTATAACTAGCAAGCTGACAACACAAGCTTCCAAGACAACATTTAATTGTCACCAGCTTAATAAATAATTAGCCGCCATCTTAAAGCTCATGAAAAAAAAATTCTTTACATTGTTTCTACACATTTTATGGTCATAATTTTTTTTGGTACTAAATATCACTTAATTATATTATGTATTAAGTCCAAGTTTTTGGATTATGCACGTTAGAAAGCTTACATGAGAGCTGCAGAATGGTCGAATTGGGCAGATCTAGTGATCTGAAATGGAGGGAATGGTATTTGAATATTTCTTGTTTGGTTACCAGTGACCATTACCACCACAGCCACCAGTGCCGAAGCAAATAGCAAAAACCTCAACACGACTTCAACCACCGCAAACCGGTGATCACCAGTTGCCGGTGGCGCCGTCGCCTTCTCTGGCTCCCTGGCTGATGCTACGGAGGCCATGTATAAATTTTTGTTTTGTGTCTCTTTGAATTTGCTTGTAGAGGATGTTGATTATGGGATTTGACATTTTATGTTATTTATAGATAATTGAAAATTTGAAAAGTCTTGTTTTGCTAGCTGATATTTTGCATGTTGGGATTTCCTTTACGCTAGGTTGTTTACTTTCTCATACAATAATAACAATTTGATGAAGGGTGCATGCATGGAATTCATACCTAAAGTTGGGTAAATTGACCATGACGACAAATTAAATCCTTCGTATTTAGAAATCAGAATGCTATTAGATAACAACAACAACAACAACAACAACAACAACAACAATAATAATAATAATAATAAATGTAGAGATCTTTTCTACAAGCTTAAGCTTTTGGACAAGACAACAATTCAGCTTGATATTAGATAGAGTCATGGCAAAATGTCATAATTTTAAATCTCACAGCGTATATCACTTATGAATTGAGTTAGGCTTACGATAAAAAGATTATAGTCTAAACATGATTTGACGTGTTGGAGAATATATGTATATAATTAAGTTGATCCTTTTTAAAAGCTTAACGTTTTAAATATAATGCTACAATTCCACAAATACTCTAATTAACATACAGCAAAAAAAAGAAATATCTTTCGTTTTTATGACTTTAGATCAATAATTTTGAGGTCAAAACGAAAAAAACAAACTTGCGTTAAACTAAGTTCACGTGTTTCTAAATAAATTCAATCCATCCACTAATTAAACTTTACATTAGTAGTATATTTATTAATAGCTAAAACAAAACATCATCATATTTATCATCTGTTCTAACCAATATATATTCACGATAATGTATTTATATATTTTTTATTAATGTAAAGTACTGATATGTGGATATTGTTGAGACAAGTAGCTACGCTTGACCACGAACAATTTTGTTCCCGGGAAGAAACAATATTCCTGCTATCACAACAACTTGGAAATCCATCAAAATGTATAATTGACTACTATGTAATATAATATAAATGGGAAAGCAACATCTTGAATTTGAACGATGTGTTGTAATGTTGTGTGAACTCGATTAGTTAATCTATTTGGTCATGGCTGAATTATTTGAATTAGTATAATTTCATATTGTGCTTTTTTTTCTTCTTTTGAAACGGTACTTTGATATTGTTTATACTTTATACAATAGATAAGTGTTCCTTGCTCACGTCAACGGACAAAGATATGCGCACATATCTAATACATAAATCCAAAAGTTCTCTAACCTTGAATTCTTGAATGGGTCAATGAATTTGTTGTGGGGATTGGCCGCATTATTTTTTTTTTCTTGGTCAACCCCGAACTAGATCTTTATTTAAAGTATTTCGGTTAGAGGTGCTTTTCCAAGTGTTTTTTAAAAATATTTTTATTTTAACAAAAAATTTAAAAGGAAAAACTATATCTCATGTATTATTACGAAATACTATGTAATGTTTTAAGTATTTTTTTAAAAAGATTTACAAGCATTCTTGACTTTTTGTCAAAAGTCAGTTTAAGTGACTTTTAAATCAAAGTAGTAAACAAACTCCTATAAACTCTTGCAAACAACACCTCCTTAATTAGTAGTACATCTTAACTCCCAAATGATCTTCAATCAATCGTCACGTGATCACGTCTCAACACATACACATTTTAGTTGTATATTATACCTAACCAACTTATTATATTGAAATTGAACAAAATTTGTGATTTTACATTTTATTTACATTATTTTGTATTTGTCGAGAAATCTGCTATTACTTCAAGATAGAAATTCAGGATAGCACTAGTCCAAGGCCCAAGCGTTCTCTCTAGATCCAGTTTGTAGTTTGAGAAAACCTATGGGCTTAAATGGGCCAGGAGTAAATTTGCCCCAACACGTTTTAATTAAATTATTACACTTCTATTTGTCTCGGAAGATTCGAAAAATTAGTTGCTCAGTACATTTGATGTGGTAGTGGTACTGATACATATACCACTTTCAAACCTTACTATTTATGTTGAATAGTAAACGGTAAGTCGGTAAATCTTAAACAGTTTATATAAAAAAATTTAACTATATTCTTTTATATGGTGAAGTAGCTTGTCTTAAGTTAATCTTATATACTTACTCTTATGAACAAACGGAATACTTAAATTATTCATTATCTTTTTCTGGGCGGACAAATAAATAATATGACAAATATTCCATTTTCATCAATTTTGATGAAGTAAATATCAAGGTTTTGAAAATCGGACCGGCCACCGAACAGGTGGCCTTACTGGTTACAGGTTCAACCGGTTTAACCGGTTTAATCACTGGTCGAACCGGTCAACGTACATTGCTAAAAAAAGTCCCATCTTTTCATGCCCCGTACAAGTATATATTTTTACAATCACATCAAACTATCAAAATCATAATTAAACTAATATCAAGTTTTGAGAATTTGTTAATAATGTAACAACTTAAAAATTGCGTGTAGTTTTAGTCTATATACATGGATCCCTTATTACATAAACTCAAAGTCAAAGGGTCATATTGCAAAATCGAGATTCCATCTATCAGAACCCCAATTATACACCTCACATACATCATCTCCTTTCACAAGCCATGGTTCAAGTCGGCGGTTTCTCACTTCTCGGAATTTCTGTAAATCTGCTATCTTTCTAATGCTATGCCCACATCTCAAAACCTACAAATCAGAGTATTTTACAGTATGGTGGCCGCAGAAAGTATACATATATACAGGGGCTGGGGCTGCGGTGGCGGAGCTGCAGCGGGCGGAGCAGTGGTTGTGGTTGTGGTTGTGCGTGCGTGCGTGAGTTGTGTTATGTTGTTTTCGTTTTTTGTTTGTGCGTGTTTGTGGAGCAGAATTAGGGCAGAAAAGTAAAAAAAAAAAAAAAAAAAAAGGGGGAGACGGTTCACTGTCCGGTCCGGTCGACCGGTTCAACCCGATCGAACCGGTTTCGCGGCGGTCTAACTCGTTTTAGACGAAAAACGGGCCAGTCTCACCATCCAGACCGGCGCCATGGCCGGTGAGCGGTCGGACCGAGCGGACCGGCCGGTCCGGTCCGGTTTTAACAACGTTAGGTAAATATCGTACGAGGCGGTCAATTACATTAAACATCGAATTAGAGGTGAGCTAAGACAATTACTCGACTGAACGAGGGCTAGGGTCGTACGTCAAAGAAGTTCGAGCCCTGCGGATCACAGCTCTTGTTCTTGTATGGGAGAAGGGCTCGAACCCTGCGGAAATCTCGAGCTCGTGTGTAAGCCAGAAATCGAGCCTTGAGGCCTACGAGCCCCGACGGTACGAGCTTCGTATATTTACGTCTGGAACGAGGTCAATATACGAGGGCAACGAGGCCTGACTGAATGAAGAGGAACTAACGACAAAACTCTAAGATAGTCGTTATCTCAAGTCATAAATACGGAGGAGCTTAGCGTGAAGCAGATAGCACAGAAGTTATGGATATCACGTGGCTACGAGGGTCGAACCAGCCGACGAGACACCCTCGTGGGGTCATAAATGCCATGTCGGACGTGACACATGTCTCGCCTTTAAATGCCTTGTCGGACGAACACCTGGCAACAAAGTGCCACCTACGCATTTTTACCCATCTATAAATACCCCTCGACTGGCAGAAGTAGGAGGCTAATGTGAAAAACCTGAAACGACCCCTATCAAGCAAGACCGACCCTTAATCTGGACTAGATACCCACCTTAGCTGCTTACGAGGTGTGCTTCGTATACAGCCTTCGAACCTAGAAATCGAATGTTTCGAGCTTTAATTCGATTGTGTGAGGACTTGATCAGTGTTTACCAAACTTTCCTTATCAAATTTCATAAGAGAAATTCCTTTGCAATGAGCATTCTATGCAAGCTTTTCATTTTTTTCAAAATATGAGCACAAATTTTCTTCGTTCAATGGCTCAATCAGCTTATAAGTAGGAAAGAAATAAAAATTCACCGTTTTTTCTTCTTTTTCTGATTTAATTATCAAGGGAACAATAGAGTTCCGTAAGAAACTGTAAGATCTTAAGAGTTATTTAGGTAAAGATAACAGCTCCAAGATAAATGAAAAATAAAATCAAAAAATATCTAATTAGTTAATTCGTTTCTGTACTTGGTGTGAGATGAAGAGATTTTTGGTTCCTGATTCATGGTCAATATTCTTATCCTGTAAATGAAGACAATGACTGCAAACCATTAGAACTAAATTTTATAGACACTATTTTAATAATAGAAATCTTTTTTCAGATGTTGCTATTGGCCACAAAGTCCAAGTCAATTTATCACAAATCTTGACGTAAGTTAACGATAACGAAATGCGGGATATTTTTCAGCTTCAAATGTGAAGTCCTAATTTCTCTCTATCAAATTTCACCTCAATCTACGTTTATTTTGGTTATAATTAATACAATTAGGGAAAGTAGCTAGATAGCTCATTAAGAATCGCCATCACTATCAATTGGACATTTTATTTCTTTGTCACTTGGTAAGAAATATCTTGACAGGCCGGCCTTCATATATAGGAACCTATTAATTAAACAAACCCTTACATGACAACCATATAAAGTATCGGACATTTTAATCTATCAATTATTAGTTACATGATATTATATAATATTAATTGAAAAAATCATTCAATGCAATTTGTTTTGTTTCCGTTGTACTTTTTCTTTAGGTTTTTCTACTTCACTTTATTCAAATTTTAAATATGCTTTTTTTTTTTGGGTTTTATTTTTCTATTTTGGATTGGAAAAAAAGGTAGTTAAGTGCTTAATTTTGACGATTCTATATTTTTAATTCTTCTTATTTGAGAATTTCTTGTTTTTTCATCTAATAAAATTCATTTTTATGTTTCAAATCGATTGTTTTCTCTTTGGTTTGTTAGTTGAATTTTTTGACGACATAGTCAATTAACATGTTAGATAATACTGAAACGAACTATCTTCATAATTAACATTATCTTGATCAAGTACAAATACAATAATAGCCGCCGAACTATAAGGTAGCGGCAACCGGACGTGCAAATTAAACTGAAGACAGCACTGTATCTAACCTTTTTCAACAAGTGACAAATCCCAATCACTTATAAATTTTAATGTAACGGGTGAATATGAAAGGTGTGATCTTCTGAGCTGGACATTTAATGCACAAATAAATACAATACCTAAAATTCAATATAAAAAGCTGTCAACTGTTTAACGTGATAAATGTATCCATTGAAATTCAACATTCAAACAGGTCAATTAGTTTGATCATATTTACACTGTGCCTAAGTCAATTTGTTTGATCATATTTACACTGTGCCAGGGGTTTGTTTTTATTTGTTTCTTTAATTGAAAATAATATATAACACAGAGTACCTAATTAGAAATTTGAATAATTTGCTAAAATATAAAATCAGAGTATTCATGAAGGCAATTCTAAATTCTTGTTAACTTTTTAAAAGAGATATTCTAAATATGAGGGGGGACAAAAAAAAAAAAAGCTTACATTGTATTCGGTAGGAGTTCTCATAAACACCATTGTTCTACGAATCAATGACCTATATCACGATTCACGAGTACTAAATAAAACTAATGCAGTTACAGACTTATAATTAATTAATTTTTGGATCAACAGTTTACATGATACGTACACGAAGCCCTTATCCTATATATATAAAGGAGGCGGAATCAGATAAATTACTATCAATCACCCCATTTTCTATTAGACAATTTTAGCAATCTAATTTAGTGTACGACTCGTGGCCTAATTAAATAGGATGTTCAATTAGGTAGTGGTAATTTCTCAAACCTAACCTCGTATTAATTAGCGGGTATTGTGTTATCCATATGTTTAAACTAACAATTTTTTAATTATGTTAACTAACAGTCTGTGTCAAAACTTAAATGATGTCGTTAGATTAAGCCCCAAAGTATTGTTTTAGAATTATTTAAAATGTTAAGAATATAAACGTAGATATATCAAACTCAATTTCTGTTACTAGCATAAGACATATGTAATGTATAAGATTGCTAGTAATTTTATAAGTATACCAAATTCGTAAGAAAGGCGTAGAGATAACTATCACTTGTACACAAAATGCGGGAACGTGACACGGAACATGTTTCTGAATGAATCCACGCCCCTTTATTTACGTCGGTCTTGCCCATTCGCACATTCGTCACACTCCAAAATTTTATGCAACTCAATTCTATATATTCACACTCCAGTAAGGGGAAAAAAAACGGTGCATCTTCTTCTTTTGCTTTCTCTCATACAGTGCCTCTTTGTTGAGTACTGCATAAATTAAAGTTTGATCATAATTAACGAGTTCTATCGCAATGAGTAATTATTTACTGTATTGGAAAACATAATTAAAACTAAACGTGGTTCTTTTTTATGTTTCTTTAAATGACAGAATTGTGATTGTAAGTGCAATGTTATGAGAGACTAGCTAGGATATAAAACCTAATTACGACAAGATTCCCCCCAACGAAACCAAAGTCTCTAAAAGTACATGATAGAGTTCAAGTGCTTCAACTTATTAAATATATATCTAAAAAACATTTGAAACTTTTCAGAAATTATGAAAATACTTATTATAATGTACATGGACAATATCTTTAAGTTTTACAACTATCGAAAATATGTTTTTTTAAGTGTTTTCGTTGAAAATATTTAAATTTTTTGATCCATGACTTATGTTCGTTTATGTCCTAGTATGTGGCGAAGTTAAAAAAGTAAATACATGTCTATTTCATTTTATTTTCACCTAATTTTTTCAATCTTGATGATTTAATTTTATTATCTTAAAAAGCTCACCCGTTATAACACACACATTAAATCAAACGAAATATAGCTATCAAAGTGCAGCAGTACAATATTGCTTTCAAAATAATTACCAGATAAGGAAAGAAAATATAGCTTTCAACTTTAATATGTGAGTGTGAATACAACATTTTGTCAACTGCTAACTATCCGAAAAATCCAAAATCAACCAAAGCTGTCAATTTTATTATCTTTACAAAGATGTAAATAGTTTGCGTGTACGTACCATGCCATTCCACCACGTTCACACATAGTTCTCCCACTTGTAAATGTGAAGTGTGAACGCCCGTCTCTCGGCCAACTACGCACGTACCCTACTCTCCATGCATTAATTTCTCAAACTATAAAATATGACATCAACTTATACAAATATATACGCACATTTAATTTATGTATACCGGTATACCAAGCCACACTCGATTTAAGAGTAAAACGCCAAGAGTATTATTTAGTTGTTGAGTGTTTTTATGTGTGATTTTTAGGATCTTTACAAAAAATATCCATGCCTAAAAAAGACAAAAAACACCTTATGGAAAAGGAACAAATTTGTGTTTCATTGTAAGTTGTAAAAAAAAAAAAAACCCATTTGAAAAAAGAGGGGAAAAACTCCATGTATATTGTAAAAAAGGTCATGTGGAAGATAAATAGGCAACCCAATGTTGTGTATAAAACAGGAGGGGTTTTCTGCCAAAAAATATGGTACTAACATGTTTTTAGCCGAATTAAGTACCAACTATTTATATAGTACTTTCTACACATTTTATAGAACGTCCTAAAGTCTTTAATTAACATATGGAGGAAATACACATAACATATAGAGTTGTAGACTAAAGTTTCAATCCACGAATGAAATGAGGTTGATTAAAGTGTTATTTGTTATTTTTAAACTTTATGATGTATAATTTCTAATATAATTAATATATACATAGTGATAAAATAGTGGTGGAGTTAAAAGTATTTTAGTGTCAAGATTAAGTTTGAGTCATTTTCGAGGAGTTCAAATTATTTATAATTCTCTAGTAGATTTTTTTAAACTTTTTTGGTCGTCATATCAAATAAATTCGTTTGGACTTGCGCAAATTAACTACAAACCAAAACCTATAATTCTCACACCGTTCCTCACTATATATATAACACATCACCAAGCTCTCACATTCTCCAACTTTATTCAAATCCCTCAGATTTAATTTCCTTAAATATTTGCATCCAAAAAGGAAAGAAATGGAATCCCAATTTAAGGCTATTAGCATTGAAGGAACCGAGAGTGGTGGATCAAAAGAAGTGATCACGGCCGTTGCTAACAAGAGGAAAATGAAGGGTTGGGATTTTGTCCTAAGGTTTCTTGCACTGGCCCTCAGCTTAGCCGCCGCGGTGGTTCTCGGCGTCAATAAGCAGACCACAACGGTAGCGATAACGTTGATTTCGTCGTTGCCGCCGATAAATATTCCGGTCACCGCTAAGTATCAATATTTATCTGCATTCGTGTAAGTTCATGATTATTTTTATTTGTTACTTTTATTTATTTTTGACTTGCATGTGTTATATAATTAGTCCTACATCTATCTATAAAGGAAAGCTTTTAGTAGCCTTTTTTTTTATGTGGATTTTCTTACCAATTACGCAAAGCACATGGTTTTTTTTGCCAAAATTTCTCTCGTACGTAGGTTATGTATTTTTTTTATTAGTAACTTAAATCATCAGTTTGATATACTAATGTATTGTATTCATTTCTTAAGTGTAATGATCATCCATTTGTGCCATTATAGGATTCTAAAATTAGTCTGTAAATTCTGTAACTAGGTGTAATTCTATAACAATTTATATAAACCAGAGATGTAAGTGTACGAAATTCAATAAATAAATCAGTCACATGCAAAATATTATATTAGTTTTCTTCAAACGTTCCCTATGCATAACTGTTATTTATTTCTGTCTCCTAACTAGTAACTACCCACTATCGTGCATTTAATGTGACGTCAAATAAATGAAAAAGGTGAAGGTCCATTTCAACTATATACAAGTCAAAACAGTATGCCCCATACTTCAAGTCGATTTTAACTAGACATAGATTAGACTTTCAGCAAGAAATTAATAGCCTATTATTTATAGACTTGAGACTATCTTTCTCTTAATTTGGCTACATTTTGATGTTCGATATCCAGTTGCCGTATAGGAGCATAATTTAATTTTTTTATCTCCAAACTTCGAACCATATGACCGTTAATTTCCCAAGTTGTGACATGCATTTGTAACAAAAAGGTAATGATAAAGAGATTTTAACTTCATATATCGAAAAATAGCTACGAAGAGCTTCAATTATTGTATCCTAACTTAAAACTCTACAGAAAATTTGGAGGAGCCTACCACATAATTATCCTCTAAAATGTTACTAAAATTAATTTGAAATCAAGTCTAGACAATCAAACTTACGTAGCAAGCCTAGAATCAATAGAGACTCAAATATACTATGTGTCCCATAAAAAAACTGCTAGATGTCGCTTCATGTACCTTATTGCACCTATTAGCTTGGAATTACATATTCCATTTTTCATAATTCAAAGATTTTTAGGACTAACTGGTTACATGGTAAGATGACCATTCGCTATACAATGACTTATTCTTCATGATTTTAGGTACTTGGTTGTGGCGAACTCGGTAGCATGTGGTTATGCAGCCATCTCATTAGTCCTAACACTCGCAAATAGGAGTGGAAATAAAACTATTAGTATAATTGTCGTTCTCTTCGACCTAGCAATGGTGGCACTACTATTTTCTAGCGTCGGAGCAGCCGCTGCCATCGGACTAATGGGCTTAGAAGGAAACTCCCACGTGCAATGGAAGAGAGTGTGCAATGTGTTTGGAAAATTTTGCAACCAAGGGGCAGCCGCTGTCGGGCTTTCTGGTGGCGCCTCGGCGTTGTTCTTCTTGCTGGTGGTACTTGCCACTTTGAATCTTCACAAGAAATACTAGACTGGAGATTTGATCGAATTTCTTGTTTTAATGAAATATTATAGGTTTTAAGTACAAATGAATTAAGCTAAAATTTATTGTATGATGTTTAATTAATATGGATATCATGTAGTTGTGTTGGAAACTATTTGATTCTTTTCATTGCTTCTAAATCGTGTCTATGTATAAATTTTAGCACAAGAGTCGTGGTACGAAAACTCTCCATATATAATATTTGTTGATTGAGTTTTAAGTTTGAAAATACGTAAGTAAATATGTTTAAATTCTGCCCAAGATTTTTTTTTTGTTTTGTTTTTGTTTTAGCAAAGTTCATTTAGCAGAGTATCGATGACTTGGTTTGGGCCTTATTAGTTTAACATATAGTTGTCAGCCCAATTATAAACTAAACGGCCTAAAAGTGTGGGATGGGAAATTGCCTCAATTTCACGTGCTTATTCTGTTTTACTCCTTGGGCTTGTAGGCTTGAAAAGAAAATTCATCTATATTTTTTGGCAAAATAGTTAAATCTTATGTTATGTAATAGGTAGACGTGTTTTAGTGTTACTCACCAATTAAACGTGACAACGTTATCATATATTCGATATATATATTTCATATACATGATCAAATATTGCCACCGATCACAAGATAGCCTAATTAATAATTATTTAGAGATTCTGCCAAATTACATATATGTTAGCAAATTACTCATGTAACAATTCCTTCATAATTTTAAATAATCAGCAAATTGTCCTGTTACATAAACTTTCACGACAAGTAATTACTATAGTGATCAGTTAAGAAAATAAAGAAGATCAAATAGTGATCTCCCATTGGTCGATCTCTCTCTCTCTCTCTCTCTCTCTGACACGCACTTTCTCTCACTGTCCCCTGCTCTAACAAACAATGTATGCCCGCGCCAAATATATTCTCTTTCTCTCTCTGCATATACACACACATACACACAACAGTACATTGAAACCAAGTTTAAGAAATAAAAAAACGATGAAAAAAGTTAACGGGCAGATGATAAAACAAGAAGTTGAAGAAGAGGAGATAAATAGATTGTTTGTGGGCATAATGGAGGGCTACAATGACTCTGCAATTTTGCCACTATCTTATTTTTCAACTTCTCAAGATGATCAAATTAATAATAAAAGGAAAAGAGAGGGGTATAAAAATCGAATAAGTGAGAGTTACTCTGTTCTACAATCCATGGTGCCTCCTCTTTTCGACGCTTCTAAGGTCCCCATTCGTTGCTCGATTAATACGTTCTGTTTTACGATGATTAGATCAAATCTGTTATGATTGTGGCATATGGCATTTCACAATTGTGTGCTTGATTATTTGATTAATGCTAATGAAGTTACAAGATTAGTTAATTGTGAATATAGTATATATCTTTTTTATGTATCAATATGGTTGTGATTATTCACTTGAATGTTTGATTAATGCTAACGAAACTCATGATTGTTTCTTGTAATAGTTCATCATTTTGTTGATTATGTATGGTTTTGGTCATTAATTTTCATGTTTAGTTTTTCATTTCACATGTTTTAAGGCTAGATTTTGAACTTATTAGTTTCAGTTGATGAAGAAGCTTGTTACAGTTTTTGTGTGATTGTATCGTTTGATCTGGTGATTGTCATAATCAAGCTTTAATAAGACTATGTTTGTGATTGTATATCCCTTTTACGTTTGTCGATTATTGTCAATTTTTGCTCCAGAATAGACAACTCGATATTCCGAGAAATTCTGGAGTAAACCTCTATCTGTGTATATGGATGTCCCGTTTCTTGATTCAGCCCAATAATTCAACTGTCAAATCTGAATTTATGCTATTTCACCATATTGCAGCGCCCGCATGAGAAAATTATTAACGATACTATAGAGTACATAAAATGCCTTGAAGAAGAGATACAGAGGTTGGAGGGTCTAAAGAAATCCCAAGGGCAAGAGCAGAAGGTGGCGAAAACGGTTTTCTCAAAATGTACGAGTCACAACTTATCTACGCAAGTTAGTGTCTCCGATGGTGCCACATTTCTTGCAGTTCAGCTGCCCTTTCGACGTGCATTGGTGCTTGAGATTGTGAAGATTCTTGAGAAGAATCAGGCTGAGGTGTTGGAGGCAAGAGTTTGTGTTAATGATCAGAGGTTGTTAACGTTCACAGCGACGGTAACGCTTGGAGACGATGGAGCTGCTAAGATTGACAAGTTGAAGGAGGAAATATCACTTTTATGATTTATATATACAGAAATACCGATTATGGATTGATCTATACATTTTTTATGGTATATTTTTGGAAAGGGATATAGAGTATTAGTTTTCTTGATTGAGGTTTCGGTTTATGAGTGTAAACAAAGTTGAGTTATAGGTGAGGTAAGAGTAGACTGATTGCCTCGGATACATAGTTTGTGGCTGATAGCCTAATACACTGCAATTTTTTGTACATCTTTGATCATTTGGAGCTCAATATGAATCTGAATTTACCCAAAAATAAGATTTTCTGCAGCAGAATTGATCTCTTAACCTCCACACAGCTAGTGGCCTCTGATAACATTCTAACGTTTATTGGCTGATCAAATTTCAAGGGCATGCATATGACCAGAGCACCAAAGTACATGCTTTCGTGATAGAACTCCAACCACAGCGACTCACAGAGCCTCTGGTGCTTGAATGCGCTAATATGCTGCTCTGTGGTGCCCATCCTGAAACAACGATTCCTCGTTCTTTCACCCCTTTAAGGAAATCATGGGGCAGTGTTTCTTCTAAGTTAATCGTCACTTCAACTGGAAATCTGATTACCCAAATAAAATTTACATCAAAAAGCTTGAGGCCTTTTGCTATCTCTTCAATCTCTTCTTTGGACAGCAAGTGCACACTACCAAATGATATATTAGACGGTTGAATTGTGGTTCTGTTTGCTCAACCATTGGATGATGTCTAAATTCTCCTCATTAGTTTTACTATCAACCGCGACAAGTGGTCCAATAGGTAATACTTTCTTCTGAGACAAAGCAGAAATATAATCTGTATACTTCCCTTCAATCCCTTTACTAGTTTTTACTAGAACATGTTCACAGGAATGCCTAAAATCATCAAAAAAGTTTATCTTGATCTACTTTAAGATGTTGGCATACAAGAATTCAAACAAAGTAGGTAAAGTTATCAGTTTGAAGTCCTGAAAGCCTTTTGCTGCGAAGGAGAGTCGGGTTTCCCATACGTGCGGTGATGATGCATAAACGACAAAAATGCTCCTCAAAAGATAGAAAAATGAACATCAGGAATGCCTAATGAAGAAGTAGTTTTAGGAGCCCAAGGCTGAAACGCATCATAAAACAAGTTAGGCTTCACATTTCTGATGATACCTTAGAAGCTAGAATTCGATGTCTGAAAGCCCGTATTGATGGTGAAACTGATACTTGATGGCGAATTCTTTCTAGTGTGGTAGTACTCTGGACAAGGTTTCTCGACAGAGTTGTACAAGTTCTATTGAGTTAGTCTACTTATTTGTTTCATTGAAATTCTTAATTGGGTTGAAGTTTTTATGGCAGTGGAAAGCAAGTGTGTTTGCCATTTTTTTCCTGTTCAAGTTTCTTTTGGCTGGTATGATCATTGAGCCAACTACAGGAACATTAGAATCTTGAAACTAGAATTTTCAATGGATCATTTAAAGAAGAGGAAAGGGTCTAGATTGTATACATAGTTATGCTAGAGCTTAACATTTCTACACATAGAATCATGTTAACTTCAACCTCGTGGTCTAGCATCCTATGATTAAGGGAAAATCCGAAATTAAGCTGGTCCAGGGATTGGGAACAATGGATTTGAGAAAATTAAGGGAAATCCGGATAGAAAGACCATCAGTGGAACAAGGGCTGGTACGGGAATTGGGAACAGAAGATTTGGTTGAAGGGCCATTTTGTGGTGGTACAAATTGCAAAAACTAAATTGGTAAAAGTTGAACTGTCTAAAATGCCCTCCAAAAAAAAAATTTACAATGTATATCTGTGGTTCAACTTGCATAAAGCATTATAATTCATAGTGTACTTTAGAATATTCCATCCCTAGAGTGCGTAGTAAGGAACGAATTTTGCGATACTAATATTAGAGAAAAGTTAGGGGACTGATGTTGCGAAAAAACCTCATTCTAACATATGTATCAAATGAAAAGATAGCTTTATAAAACAGTGTCCAAGTTGTATCAAAAGAAAAACATTGTTAATGCTCGAAATATATATTTTTAACTTTGTTTTGTTATTAATTGATTTTACTTTTGCATAATATGACTACTTTTATGTTGAATATTATGTGTTACATGCTTTACTTAAAAAAAAAAAAACATAATTTAGCCGATAAGGTCATAAATTTATTGAAATACAATTGTATGCTATTTTATATAAATAGCTAATTAATTTGTTTTGGATTCTTTACTTTTATGTGTATATTTAATTAGCTTAATGCATGCATATAAAATTTCTGAATGAATACGTCATGACCAATATATAATTATAAAAATAGTTCTTTTGATTATTGACCTATTTAATATTGGGATGATAGCTGTATTCTTCAATAGTCAACCATTCTCAGTTTAAAATTTATGTACTTATCGTGGGAAATAAACTAAATGCCACGCATATATATAATAATAAAAGAGTTTGTCAGACATGCATATACGTACAGTTGACAAAGATTGAAAGGTTTCTTTAAGAAGCTGAGCTATCTTATTAGCCAAGTGTCCCAACTATTGGATAAAATATGTCGTCGTATTTTCAGGCCTCATTGTTTTTAATTAGGGAATCAATCTTGCTTTTCACGTTATATTATGTAAAAAAATATTTTAAGAGGTTCGTGCTAAGGTTTTTAAATGTTGATCAACAAATTCTGCAGATTAAATCCTCTTTTTGTTAATTATTCTCCTAAACTAAAAACGAACAATAGTAACATTATTAAAATTGACAAATGGTTGGCAAGTGTACCAATTCAAAATGCTCTGTTCATCATCTGTTGACTTCCCTTAATAGTGTTCTTCCACATAAAACTATCAGTTAAGATTCAATAACTTATCATAAATGAAAGTCTCGGAATAATCTATTAAAATGTATTTTTGTAATTGTTGAAGAAGTTTTATTTTAAAAAGGAAATTCAAAATAAGAAAAACACAGAAATAAATGAAAAATGGTATTAAGAACTTTTGTTTATTCTTCATTGCAGGTCGGGAAATAATCAATTACGATGGAGGTTTGATGCTTTTTACCCATATAAAATTAAGAGTAGATTTAAGTTGATTATTTTTTTCCTGAAATTTATACTTAGACTAATTACTTAGTTGTAATTACCTTGAATTTATGTTATATATTGGTAAGTGAGATATGATGCAAGATTAATGGGACGGGGACATAGCTAGTATGCGTATACATATTATATATATCATTACAAAGGGACAATGAGAAGAGAAGCAACGACTGATACACATTAATTACAGAACATGAAGACGGGAAAAATAATAATAGAACGATGTTATTAAACAAATTATTATAATGAATTAGCACATGGCCTCTTTTGACTTAGTTATTTCTAACTTGAGTGAGATTTGAACAAGGAATCCTGCATTAATTTAATATCGTATCGAGATTCATGCAAGACGTATCAGTTTGTGGAAAACTCTTAATTCTTGCCATTTACTTATCCACATGGAGATTGATGCAAGACCTAATTAATTCTTGCCATTTACAAATAAAAACACAATGTTTTCTCCGCTCTCTCCACATATAAGTTGCCAAATCGCACATTTTTACAAACATTAGGGGGCAAAGTGCTCTTTTTGAAACGTAAGGGGGCACTTTGCAACCACCCCAAACGTTAAGGGGCAAAACGCAATTGACCCTTCCGTATATAATAACGAGGATAGGGTTATGGGTTTTCCTTAATTTTTGCATTATTATAGAGCCTGAGTATTAATCAAAATCAAAAGAATGAACTCTCATTTACTTTCCTAGTTACAAAAACATCGTCTACATATTCAACAATGTGTGCAAGAAGATCCGTGAAACACAAAACAAATTACTGTTCATCTATACTTGTTAAATAAGTTTGTAGACTTTCACATGGAAGACCAGAATTTCTCATAACTTTTAATTCTTGCAGATATATCAAAACATAAAACATAACAAATACTGGATTGTTATGTGTATCAAATGGTTAGCTTTACAATTGAAGTAAAAAAAGTACAATGTTTTTTTATGACACAGGGTGGTGATCAGTAAGAATTTTCCGGTTCGAGAGAGAGAGAGAGTACATTTTTTTAAACATAACTAGATCGAGCATATGTCCTGTTCTAGCTATATATATATATATATGTATCTCCACATGTCAATAGCTTTTGCATAGCCATTTCTCTAATACTACATTACATAGCTTTTTTTCATCCGAGGTCTCCAAGTAAAAATTGACAATGGAGATCGAACCAGTGCCATTTGGTTTCAGTGTCTTTGTAATTTTGGTCCTGATACTAATAACTAGTAGTATCAAGGCAGGGAAGAAACATAAGAATTTAAATTTGGCGCCTGGCCCACCGAAACTGCCGGTGATCGGTCATATCCACTACCTGATGGGTGGGGAGGTTACACACCAAAAGCTGAGAAGACTATCCCAAAAGTACGGAGACGTAATGCATCTGCAGCTGGGCGCAGTTACGGCTGTGGTCATTTCATCACGAGAGGCCGCTAAAGAGGTGCTCAAAGATCAAGATCCCGCGTGTGCAGATAGGCCGCACAGCATTTCGTCAAGTATCCTTTCTTACAACTATACCAACATTCTCTTCAGTCCCTACAACGAGTATTGTAAGCAAGTGCGTAAACTATGCACTGTAGAGCTGCTTAATGCCAAAAATGTTCGGTCTTTCGCTTACATAAGGAGAGAAGAGGCATCACGTCTCGCTAATTCAATCAAATCCTCTGCAGCCGAGGGAAAAGCGGTTAATGTCACTGAGAAGATATTTGAGTACATGTGTTCCATCACGTGTAGAGCTGCTTTTGGGGAAGTTATAAAGAATCAGGAGGATATTGTGGCTGCGTCAAAGGCTGCGGTGGCCGCTGGCTGGGGGTTTGAGTTGGCGGATTTCTTCCCCTCTTTGCGTTTTCTAAGTTTTAACAAGTACAAGCTGCTGAGAATACGCCGTAAGCTAGATTCCAAGCTCAACGTTATCATAGATGAACACAGGTCAAAGCAGAGGGGAGAGTTTGGAGGCGAAGACACGATCGATGTACTCCTAAGGGTACAAAAAAGTGGAGAACTAAAACTCCCAATCTCTGATGACAGCATCAGAGGAATATTTTTTGTAAGTACTTTTATCTTTAGTCCCTAATTAATCAGCATGTTGTTGTTTGGAAAATTATATTATTCATCGATACTATTTGTTCCCGAGGTTTCAACTGTATTTATAAATAAGGGGCCGATCTAACTATAGTAATGTTTTTCAAACTTTAAGAGCGCGCATGTATAAAGTAATAATCAAACCTCAAACAGACTTATTTGTAATATATGTTATATTTTTCGAAAATGCAATGGATGATCAGGTAATTATTCAAACACCGAAGAATGTTAGGTAATTAAGCCGATCGACCCTCCTCAACGGATGTATATGTGATTATATCCCTAGTAGTAATAGTCACATCTTATGTTGTTGTTGGTGGTGGTGCAGGATTTGTTTGGAACGGGGAGAGAATCCCCTTCTACCGTGGTTGATTGGGCTATGGCCGAACTCATGAGGAACCCTCATGTAATGAAAAAGGCACAAGCAGAAGTACGGCAAGCTGTGAAGGGGGTGGAAACTGTGGAAGACAGTGATGTCCAAACCTTAAAATACCTAAAACTGGTGGTTAAGGAAGCTTTTAGGTTGCATCCGCCGCCGACTATAAGCCTGCGAGCGTGTAGACAAGATTGCAAAGCAGCTGGTTATACTATACCTGCCAATGCCAATGTATTTGTAAATGTTTGGGCACTGGGAAGGGATCCACGGTACTGGGACGAACCTGAAAGCTTTAAACCCGAAAGATTCGAGAACAGTTCCATTGATTTCTTGGGGAATAACTTTGAATTCCTCCCATTTGGTGCTGGAAAAAGGGTATGTCCAGGTATAAATTTCGGCCTAGCAAATGTTGAGCTCTTATTAGCTCAATTGTTGTATCATTTCAATTGGGAAATGCCCAAAGGCATGAAATGTGAAGATATAGACATGACGGAAGAAGATGGTTTATCTGTGGCAAGAAAGCATCCTCTTATCTTGGTTCCGAAGGTATATGAGCCAGAAGGACTATCTTATTGCAAATTAAACTAGCATGAATCCTAGTTATCCATTATGATCATTTTTAATTTATGCAATAATAGAAAGTATTGTAATCTGTCGAGTTGATGATTTGTAATGCACTTTTTACTTCAATAATGGAAACGAGTGAGTACTACTATATATCATAAACTTGTAGATCATTTTTTTGTGTCAAAGTTGGACTTGTTCCGACTACATATAAAATACAAAGTTATATCATGCATACATGAATGTATCCGATTTTTGTTAATGCAACTTCAACTTAGAATCATTTGTTTCATTGTCACACAAGTGCACAGAAAGAAATGTACTCATAGCTGCTGCATATTATGGGATCTTTTAATTATACATTGCAGATAAAACTGCTGTTAATGGATCGATGTTCTTCAGATTCTAGTTATTTAAAAGTCATCTTGAACTTTTTAACTTTAGCATAAGTTGCACAGTATGGTAACAGACATATTCATCATAGTTTATTCTTCAAGCAAAGCTCCCACAGCTTACTTCATCCATCTCTTTTTCCTCGTCTTTTTTCATCTTGTCGCTCAATTCTCGAGCTGTATGCCTCAGCTCTTCTCCATCTTCCTCAATGATCACCTTCTTTATCGCCTTTGCTATCCTTCTCCTTTAAACTGTTCCTTTTCATATCTCTTAACCTTCACACAGCTACCGGCCTCTCATAATCCTAGCGTTTATTGGCTGATCAAACTTCATCGACATGCTATGACCGGAATACCAACGTACATTCTTTCCGTGATAGAACTCCAACTGCAGTGACTCACAAAGCCTTCGGTGCTTGAATGTGCTAATATGATGCTCTGCGGCGCCCATCCAATACAACGATTCCTCGTTCTTCCACCCTTTGAAGGAAACCCCGAGGCAGTGTTTCTTCTAAGTTAATGGTCACTCCAACTGGAAATCTGACGATCCATATTAAAGTTGGCATCACAATCTGAATTCTCCTCATTAGTTTTACCATCAACTGTGACAAGTGGCCCAACAGGTAATATTTTCTTCTGAGACAAAGCAGAAAGATAACCTACATACTTCCCTTCAATCCCTTTCCTAGATTTTACTAGAACAAATTCGCAAGAATGCTTAAAACTCCCAAAAAGATAAGATCTACTTCGAAGATGTGTGACATACAAGAATTCAAACAAAGTAAGCACAGTTTACGGTTCGATGTCCTGAAAACTGAATGCTGGGAAGTGGAAGTCGGGTTTCACGTACGTGTGGTGATGATGCATAAACGAAAAAGACGCTCCAGCGAAGATAGAAAAATGAACAGCAGGAATGCCTAATGAAGAAGCAATTAAGCAGCCCCAGGCTGAAATGCATCATATATTACCAAGTCAGGCTTCACATTTCTCATGATATCTGAGGAGCTGGAATTCGACGTCTGAAAGGCCTTAATAAGAGTGAAACTACTTGATGGAAAATGTCGTAGTGTGGTAGTACGTACGAGGGAAGTTCTGTAAATGATTCTTCACAGAGTTCTACAATTGTCTTATAGAGTTTTTCCGTTTCAATGAAGTTCTTGAATGAACTCAAGTATATCTTCCAAATTTTTCTGTTCAAAATTCTTTTGACTAGCTCAAGATAAGGAAATATATGACCATGAGCCAACGATGGGAAGATTAAAATCTCGAAAACTAGAATTTTTCTGCCTCCATCAGATTTAAATTTAATCCTTAATTTTCTTTCTTTCCTCTTCCTTCTCTAACCTGAAATGCGCCACTACATGTTTAATACCAACGATGAATACTGATATGGTTGTCTGGCCAACAGGAGGAACTTGTAAGTACCATTGGATTATCAAGAACAGCGATCTAATACGTTTGATCCTGAACTTTTGATTGTTTTTGGTGCAAATGCAAAACGACCAATACGTTGGGGAATTTGATGTTTTTTACCCTTATATAATAGATTTAATTCCACTGTTTTTTTTTTCCCCAAAATTATTACTAATTAGACTAACTTAAGTGTAATTACCATAAACTTGTGTCATATTAATAAGTGAGATACAAAATTAATAAGAAGGGGACATGGTTATATACTATTATTTCGTTACTATCAACGAAGAAATAGACAAACGGAGGATGAAGAAGGGAAATACACATTAATTACAGAACGTGAAGACGGGGAAAAATAATAATATAAAAATGAATCAGCACACATCTTATGACTTGGTTCTCTGCATTAGTTTAATATCATATCGTTTGATCCAAGAAACTAACTGTACATAATAATTAGTATCAATCTGAGATCTCCAAGTTAGTTCATCATGGATATGGAACTAGTGCCTTTTGGTTTCAGTGTCTTGGTATTTTTGATCCTGATACTAATTAGTAGTATCAAGGCTGCATGGAAGAAACAGAGGAATTTGAATCTGCCGCCTGGCCCACTGAAACTGCCGGTGATCGGTCATCTCCACCACCTGATCATGGGTGGGGAGGTTACACACCGGACGCTGAGAAGACTATCGCAGAAATACGGAGGAGGCGTAATGCATCTACAGCTGGGCTCAGTCACGGCTGTGGTCATTTCATCGAGTCAGGCCGCCAAAGAGGTGCTCAAAGATCAAGATCCCGCGTGTGCGGATAGGCCGCACAGCATCGGGACGACTATCCTTTGGTACGACCACGCCGACATTGTCTTCAGTCCCTACAACGAGTTCTGGAGGCAAATGCGTAAGCTATGCATTGTGGAGCTGCTAAGCGCCAAGAATGTCCGGTCTTTCGCTTCCATAAGGAGAGACGAGGCGTTGCGTCTTGTTGATTCGATCAAATCCTATGCAGGGGCGGGAAAAGCGGTTAATGTGACCGAGAAGATATTTGACTTCACGTGTAACATCACGTGTAGAGCTGCTTTTGGGGAAGAAATAAGGAATAGGGAGGCAATTGTGGCCGCGACAAAGGCTGCCGTGGCCACAGCCTCGGGATTTGAGTTGGCCGATTTCTTCCCCTCTTTGCGCTTTCTGAGTGTGAATAAGTACAAGTTGCTGAGAATACGTCGTAAGCTTGATTCTGATCTCCGGGTCATCTTAGATGAACACAGGTTGAAGCGGAGGGGAGAGTTTGGTGGCGAAGACATGATCGATGTACTTCTCAGGGTACAAAAAAGTGGAGAACTCAACTTTCCCATCACCGATGAAAACATCAAATCTATCTTTCTTGTAAGTAATTTTATCTATATCTCTAATTAATTAGCAGATCATCGTGTGAAAAACAATATATTCATAGATACCATTTGTTACTAAGGTTTCAAAAACATACAAAATTAAGGGACCGATCTAACTATAGTCATGTTTTCCAAATTCTAACCTCAAACGAACTTATATATATGTAATGTTTCTTTTTTTCGAAATTCAATTGATGATCAAGTAATTACTCTCACACCGAGGAACGTTAGGTACTTAAGCTGATAGACCCTCAAACGATGTCAATGTGATTATATCGATCCCTAATATTAATAGTCGCATCTTATGTTAATGTCGTTGGTGCAGGACTTGTTTGGGGCAGGGAGCGAAACCTCTTCTACCGCAGTGGATTGGGCTATGGCCGAACTCATGAAGAACCCTCGTGTAATGAAAGAGGCACAAGCAGAACTACGACAAGCGCTGAAGGGGAAGGAAACCGTGGAAGAAAGCGATGTCCAAACCTTAAAATACCTAAAAATGGTGGTCAAGGAAACTTTAAGGTTGCATCCACCGTTCGTTCTAAACCTGAGAGCGTGTCGACAAGAGTGCAAAGCTGATGGTTATACTATACCTCTCAAAGCCAAAGTATTTGTAAATGTTTGGGCCATCGGAAGGGATCCACGGTACTGGGACGACCCTGAAAGCTTTAAACCCGAAAGATTCGAGAACAACTCCATTGATTTCTTGGGGAATAACTTCGAATTCATCCCGTTTGGGGCGGGAAAAAGGATGTGTCCAGGTATGAATTTTGGCATTGCAAATGTTGACCTCCCATTAGCTCAAATGTTGTATCATTTCGATTGGGAAGTGCCACAAGGCATGAATTGTGATGATATAGACATGACTGAGGAAGAAGGTTTATCTGTGGCAAGAAAGCACCCGCTAATCTTGGTTCCGAAGGTCTACAAGAGTACTACTAGTACGCCTATATGTGCATGATCTATGAATCGTTGTTATCCATTGTGACTTATTTTGTAGAGCAATATTGGAGTTTGCAAGTATTGGAATCTATCAAGTTTATGATTTGTAATGCACATTTTCCTTCAGTAAATAGAAGAATTTGTAGTTGATGATAAGATATGTTTATTTCTAAGAATACTAGCTAGCACCTTATTCTCAAGGAAAATGAAAAATAATAAGGCTGACCCAATTGGGCTATCAAGGTAGAGAGCAGCCCATTTGTCGTATCAGGGACAAAGTGGGATCCAATACTACAAACAAGCATTTTGAGAAAATCATATGAATCGTTGTTATCCATTCTGATTTATATCTTATAGAGCAATACTGGAGTTTGAAAGTACTGTTATTTATCAAGTTGGAAATTGTAATGCACATTTTACTTCAATAATAGAAAATTTTGTAGATGATGGCAACTGACAAGATATGTTAATTTCTAATGAGTAGTTAATCGTTGCAATCATTTACATACTTATTATAGCTCATTTATATTAGGATGGGAATGACTTCAATGATAAATGAGTTTAGGTGACCTTTTAAATCATCAAAAAGTCATTTAATATCTAAATCAAATGAATGTATAAGTTGATTTTCTCTTACTTTTTTTTTGGTGAATTACGCAAACCGGCCTTTAATTGTTCTAACTATTTACGCAAACTATCTCTACATCAAGTTTAGGATGATAGGATCACATTTTCTTGGCCTTGCACCGTTGGACTTGGATTAGGAATATTATCTTGAATACCCTAAAATGACTCTCACACGGTAAAACAATAATAATAATTTTAATGTGCCAAAATGCCCTTTAGTTAATCTCCTGCCTGAAACTTAAAATAACAATTATTCCCCTGATTTTTGTACTCTCCTGTCCGTCTCAAAATTAATAAAATCCAAAAATTAAAGTCAATAGGTCAATTTCTTTTTATGTAAGAATTTAATTTATATCTTCTTAAGGCACATATTTATCATAATTTCATAACACGAAATAATTCTCGTAATAATCTAACATATATAAAATTAATTTATTTTGTGCGCATTTTATTCTTCAAAACCAAATATATTTAAATTTATGCTCAGCGATGACCACCACTCGTTACACATAACCGCGAACAGTTCAATGGGAAGCAAACACAGATTCAAGAAGCGACGGAGGTCATTAAAATTCGGACCTCGTGTTGGATTAAGTCGAGATATTCAAACGTGAAGTTGTTAACAGATCACCCGTACTTTTGATTCTGTTTGATAACTTAATTATTTTGCACTGCTGATGATTTTGGGCTATGCGCCAACCCTTTGTCCGCATACAGAAATTGAAGCCCTTTTGTACACTTCTGAAAAATAATTATTAGAGAGAAAGTGGTTTAGATTGTCTATATATGTAGATATTATGTAATCATGTTAGATAGTTCTGAATACATTTAATTGCATGTGAATCGGTTTTAATTATCTTATCGGTAAGTAGATTACAAACCCATCATTAAATTTGTGCAGACTCAAATTTATGAGATGACTTGAAAATGATTGAATTAACATAATTTTCAGGCACACTATTCTTGGTGCATGGTCTAATAATGATAGTGGAAGTTCAGGAAATGGTACATCTCCAGTGAATCACCTCTCTGGTTCTTTAAAATGAAGTTGTTGACTGAACTGAAATTGATTGGTAGTTGACCACAAGTATATTTATAAGAGGGAATCTTAGAATCTCTTGTTTTGTCTTTATTTATATTATTTTTTGTTAAAAAGCATCAAATCCGATATTCTTATAGGTTATTAACAAACTGCCTTCTATAAACTTCTAAAAAGAGAAAATTGCCCTCAACTTGTTTGAAAATGCACAGAAAGCCCGTTAATCAATTTTTCAGCAGAATATCTTCAGCGGAAAATTTGTGTTCGCTGGAATTCGAAGCACAAATATAGAGGTAATTATCTCACTTTAAACCCACTTTTATTAAAAATAATATCTTCTTTGCCTTTCAATTTTGTTCAATTCCCAAATTAGATTAAAAAGTAAATATTAAAAATTAGGTTTGAAATTAATTAAAGTTAGGGTTTAAAAAATAAATAAACATATAACAAAAATAGGAGGAAATATCATTTTTATTAAATTTAAATTTAAATCGAGGTGAACCTTCATATTTGGGTTTCAAATCTGGTGGAGACAAACTTTTCGGTTTCCACACGATTATGAAATGTAAGAGGGCTGTTTTCTCTCTTTTAGAGTTTAGGGAACAATCTGCGAATTATCGGGTTTTGATCCACTACTCTATTTTTTATGATGAGAATGTTGAATTCTAAACTAGTTTTTCTGACTATTTTGTCTTATTTATATATATAATGGTTGATAAGCCTTATCATTCATTAGTCAACCTTATATTATATATCACATTATGGTACATCATTTCAATTTACACTTCATTTACTAATCATATGGGCCGCTGAAATAAACTAAATGCCACGCATATAATTAAACAATAGAAAATCCAGATTTCAAATGCATCATAATCTTTTAAGTGAGTCGTACATCATATACAGTTGTCAATTTTAAATGTTTCTTCCAGAAGCCAAGCTATTTTATTAGCCGGCGTAGTGAGACTACTAGGATAAATTATGTTGCCATGTTTTCAGACTATTGTTTTTAATTTCAAAAAATCTGAATAATCAGATACTGTGATGCATGGTTGCAATTATTGCATGAATTCTTTTTTCACATGGTTCGTGCTGGATCTTTTGAATGTTGATCAACAAATTATGCAGGTCAAATCTCCCTTGTATAATTAAATTGCACAACAAGTACGTAATTAAACTTCCTTAATTTTACTATCCGTACGTTACCCCCTATATAACTCAGCACCAAGAGCTCTTCTTCTCTTACACCATCTTTTATCACTTCAATTAAATCCATTTTCTCCTATTAAGATTTTGCAACAAAATAGGAAGAAATGGATACTGAGAGTGGTGTAACAAATGGTGGATCAAAAGAAGTGATCGAGACCGTTAACAACAAGAGGAAAATCAAGGGTTTGGATGTTGTCTTGATGAGGTTTTTGGCCCTGGGGTTCAGCATGGCTGCAGCGGTGGTTGTCGGGGTTGATAAGCAGACTATGACGGTGCCAGTGATCAATGTTCAGTTCACCGCCGAATACAGTGACTTGTCTGCCTACGTGTGAGTAGTGTGCTTGATCTACTTCTATGTCTTCATGAACAATTAACTTGTTTATTTTGGACGACATAAATGAAAATATTTCTATATATATAAACACAAATTTCGATTGGTATAAAGGAGGGGAAAATAATAAAATCCCCTATGTGTTATTAGTGCACCAAACCCTATCGTGTTAATATTACAACCCTCTCTGTCTCTGTTTATATTTATGGAGAGTGCATGACTCGCCACCTTTAAGACTGAGTTTTGTATTTTAAGAGAGTTTCGTGCAGAGTTTTTTATAATAGTAGAGGGTTTGGTTCAAATTTTGTAAACCATAGAAGAATTTGGTGCATGTTTTACATAACACATGAGTTTTCAGAATTGTTTTCAAGTAAGAAAATGACAATCGCCATAATATTTAATACCGTTTGGTAGTTTTCATTTTATGGGGTTTATGTTTTGATGTATGATGCAGAGTTTTCGATAACAAGAGAGGAGAGGGTTTGATGCAGGTTAGCAACAATAAAAAAGGGGTTCTAAGCAACAAATAAAAAAAATAAAAAAAAAAAGCACAACAATTCTTATTAAAAAAAAAAAAAACACAACCAGAAGGATTTGCTGCATGTTTAACCCCAAAAAAGAAGGGTTTTTTGCAGTTTTATTTGCTTCCATAAAAGAGTTCTAAGCTCTGAGCCTAGAATTGTCATTTCCTCCCACTGTTAACATGTTTATATATATAGATGCATCAGCATTATTAATTCAGGCGTCATATTTTGACTAATTTTATCTATGTTATCAATGATTTATGCTACGCGTAAGTAAGAATATATAATTAACATGACGTAAGAGAATATAGTAAACAAAATATGCTATGTATTCAAATTCCGTAGATAGTTATTTTAGGGCACTTCAAAAGAAAAAGATAGATAGATATTTAAGGGGAATATCATCTCTTTTCAAACTTTGAACTTTATAGATTGACCATTTATTAAGATTATATCATGCCATATTACGATTTCATTTCAGGTACTTTGTAGCGGCAAACGCTATAGCATGTGCATATGCCGCCATCTCAATATTTCTAACACTTGCAAAATTGGGAGGAAAAAGACGAATTTCAATGATGATAATCCTCTCCGACCTAGTAATGGTGGCACTGCTATTTTCTAGCATCGGAGCTGCCACGTCTATCGGACTTATGGGGTACCAGGGAAACACGACCGTGCAATGGAAGAGTGTTTGCAAAGAGTTCAAGAGCTTTTGTGACCAGGGAATGGTCGGAATATGCCTTTCCGGTGCTGCGACAGTGTTGTTCTTCTTGTTGGTGGTTCTTGCCACCTTAAGTCTTCACAAGAAACACTAGCTAGTTTGCAGTGGCTTACTGCTTGTTACGAGTTATAGGAATTGTGGTTCAGTTTGTTAATTTGTATGTATTTATGTTGGCAAACGTCTCATTTCACCTTTGTGATATTGTTCTTGTGAAAAAATTAAGGTTTTAAATAAAGATGAAGCTAAGTTAAATTGTTATTGAATGTTGGTTGTACTTATCATTGTAACGAAATATGTTGCGAATGTAAACAAAGATTGTTTTCTATTCGAATCGGAACAAAACTTTCTATAAGAGGGAGAAGAAGACTTCAATTTTCTGCATTCATAATAAAAATACATATATATGCGTACTAAGTAATATTAAAATAGACAGTTAATTAACTTCTCACTAACCCAATACTATTCTTAACTACATAATTAATACATATACATAATAAAATTACATAATAAACAACTAAAAATTCTGATAATTTTTTGCACCAATTTCTCATGACTTCGTATCAGAATATTATGTAATTCTTGCTTGAATTGTCTCTATACATGATCGATATTCTATTGACTTTCTCGCCATGATATTGCCACCAGTACTATATATAGTTAGATAGCAGAATACAATCTTATCACAGATGAATTCCCCTCTTTAAAAGTTTTTGTCCATGGCTAATTGCAGCAAACCCTTTAACCTATTAGCTCTTTTTTTGTTTACCGGGCATGGTAATTTATTCTTGGTCTAAAATTAAATCGATTTCTCCTAGTTTTATACAAATTGAACTGAACTGAATACCTCATGCTTTTTAACTGGATCAAGTACTTCTAAGCCCTAACTATAAAGTTATAAACTAAATTGAAAATATTTGTGATATTCGTCGAAGCAATTTCTTCTATAGTATTATTTCATATGATTAATTAACATAATCATTTAGTATTGCTATTTATTATATTATATTATATTATATTATATTATATATATATATATATAAATAATATAATATATATATATATATATATATATATATATATATATATATATATATATTATTGTAATTCCTTCCAAACATATATGATGTAATTTATGTTTAAAATTAGCACTTTCATGTGATTATTAATATTACTGTGTTTATTACCATATATACTAGTTTTATGTGTTTATAGTTTTATCTTTTCTTCTATACTTACTGTATGTTAGAATTATTTCTTAAATCTTGTATATTATTAGTTGGGATGTTATTGATTCTAAGAATTAAAATTGATAAATCATTTTATTTTGTTTATTCTTCATACGTTTACATTATATAAATTTTATTTATATCTTATATTTTCGTACTTGTTCGTATAAACTGCCATTTTCTTAAAGTCCTCGATAAACATTTCAGGCAAATAATTCATCTCCAAAAATTTCTTTGAGAGAAAAATGCTCCCTCTCCTTTCGTATTAGAAAGGAAATTTCGGTCTCCAACCCTTTCAAACATTAGAGATGAAAATTGCCTCTCTACAGTTTTTCAAAGGGATTTTTTTCTCGTAAAGATTGATATTTCACTCTCTAAAAGTCTCTCTCTACGGCTAAAGGTTAATTTAGAGACAAGTCGTGATCATTTTTGTTTCTAAAGACCTTTAGGGATGTCATTTGTTGAAACGATTTGTAGGAAAGAAATTTTTATCTGTAGTACTCTTCCGAGAAGAAATCTAAATTATTAGAAAACCCATCTCGAGATGAGCGAATTTTCGGAAGTCATACTGGATATGTTATTGCAGTGTTTTAAATGGATACTCCATATCAAGTTATTAAAAATTAAATGTGGACATAGATTTTTCTTCAGAATATATATTGTTCGGGCCGAGCGGGTGGCCAGCAAGATGCAGCAGATAGGAGGACGGGTTATACAGTCTAAAATTCATCAAATATCAAGGAAAAAAGTATTATAAAATCAAATATTGTGCTTAAAATTAATATTGTCTGTCCTTAGTCAACCATATATATCACGTCATGGTACATCTCAATTTACTATTCATGGGCTAATCATATGGGGGAAAATAACCTGCATATCACGCATATAATTAAAGAATAAAAATCAAGGGTTTTAGTACATCAACACGCAAATTATTTATAGTGGTCAAGATAACTGAATTGCATGTTACATCAAGTACTATAAAATATGGCCATATTTTCAGGCCTTATTGTTTCTAATTAGGACAGTCTAACTTTTCGCATTATGTCATTTTATGAGAAATCTTCGACGAGGACGCTCTAAGTTTTAATTGTATAAAAAAAATTTGTATACTACCTTCTTTTACTTTCCGTACTTTGCCCTCTATATATATATAACTCAGCACTAAGCTCTTATTCTCTTATAACATTCTTTCCTACTTTGCTTAAATCCTTTTTTTCCATTCTTTAAATCTTGCGGCAAAATAGAAAGAAATGGAATCCAAATTAAGCATTGAGGGGACTGTGAGTGGCGTAAAAAATGATGGAGAGAAGGGAGTGATCACGACCGTTGATAACAATAGGAAAATGAATGGTTGGGATGTTATCGTGATGAGGTTTTTGGCCATGGCGCTCAGCATGGCGGGGGCCGTGGTTATCGGCGTTAATAAGCAGACTGTGACGGTGCCGTCACTCAATATTCAGGCCACTGCCAAATACAGTGACTTGTCTTCCAACGTGTGAGTACATATTCGATCTCCATTTTTTGTGTAACTAATATGTGCTAAACTACCTGTCCTTTTTTGCGTCACTATATTTACATGACATGAGATTGGTGATTGTAGTGTAAAAACGTATATGTCTGAGCAGCTACAACTCTGTGAATTAAGATTTTATCACATGTTCAACACATATGTCGTAAATTTAACGATGACTCCGTGAATTGTCACACACATTTAACACAAAAGAATTGGATGGCTCGCTTGCACATGTTATAGTTAACCTACTGTAATTGAAATAATGAAAGCTCATTGAAATTAACCTAAACTCTTATAGTTTTTTTTTTTTTTGGTAAATCTCTCATTAAACCTCTCAATCTACGTAAACTCTTTTTTCTCAAGTTGCCACCTAACCTATTATTTTTTACAACTGACTCCCCGGCCTATTGAAAAGTTGTGCAAACTGCTCCCTAAACCAAACTTCAGTTGTTGGATATGGCCACGTTTCTGCATTTTTGTCTGTTGAATTTGGCTTCAAGGGGCAGTTCGCACATTTTTGACACCATTGCCACATTTTCTTGTAGTGTTGGGAGGTTAGTTGTAAAAATTAATAGATTAAGGGTCAACTTGTAAAAAGGGGTATATGTTAGGAGGTTTGATGCATTTTACCCTTTTCATATATATTATATATATATGAACAATATGACTTGATTTTAAATTAACAATAATATTCGGATTTCTGGGTGTATATTTTTGCATGCGTATGCGACTTGGTAATTTATAAACTTGATATTAAAATTTAGGAATAAAAAGTATTAAACCCCCTATACTATACGCCATGTTGCACTTAGCCTCCTGTCCTTTTATATTTTGCAACTTGAACTATGGATAAATAAAGAAATTTGCCAGTGGGGCAAAGAAGTTTGTCTATATATTTGTTAGATTTTCATTGTCTATATATTTATTTGTTAGATATTGAAATAGTTACTAACTTGTCAAGTATAAATTTAATATTATCAGAGGCAAGTTGAGAATCTTTAACAGTTAAATAATAGACTCATAGGGAACATGTATGTGCAATATTTTTATTTTTATGATGTATTTTTTTTATAAGGTTATTTTTATCATGTATTATGTATAGTTATTTATGTATTTTCATATTAATATTTTTGTATATACATATGGATCAAAAATTTTATACGTTTTCTCTAAAATCACTGAAATATTTTCGTATTTTACGTTGGCAAAATGAAATCTAGGAGTAGTTTCTAATTTCATTACAACTAACTTTTTTAACGAAATCTCGAAACATGTAGGAAAGCTTCTGTTACGAAACGTTTCTAAAATTTAGATGACCGAAAAATACATAGAAACCAAAAGTTGGATCAATGCATACACACACAATATATATATATATATATATATATATATATTGTGTGTGGGGGGGCACACGCACTAGCTTGCTTGCGCGTCTGTTAGAGTTAGCGCGAGTAGTAAGTCTCTTATTGTACTTAGTGTCTATTTTTAAGTTAATCATCTTAGTGATGATAAATTTATCATTTCTAAAAAATATAAGAAATTATTTGTACGAGTTTTCTCATGCTTATAGGCTTATAGCTATAATAAAAAATAAAAAATAAAAATAAAAAATAAAAACTAATTTTTCGGTGATATCTCGGCCCCTAACTTAAAATCCTGGCTTTGCCCCTATTACATGAGATTGATTTCAATATATAGTACCAAAGCTTAGGCCAAAGAAGTATTCGAAGACAGGTACAAGTTTTTACATTAAATGAAACAAAATGTATAGTAAATACAAAAGTAGTACTGAAATTATTCGTGCATTCATGTCTTACACTTGATATTTACATGCACCTTCTTCATCTCAGGTACTTTGTGGCGGCAAACTCTATAGCATGTGCCTATGCAGCCATCTCACTATTTCTAACTTTGGCAAATATGAGTGGAAAAAAACGTGTTTCAATAATGATATTCCTCCTCGACGTAGTGATGGTGGCACTATTATTTTCTAGCGTTGGAGCCGCCCTGGCCATCGGACTTATCGGCTACGAGGGGAACTCGAAAGTGCAATGGGGGAAGGTTTGCACTGGTTTCGAGAGACTCTGTAACAAGGGCATGATTGGTTTTGGCCTCTCCGGTGTTGCAACTCTGTTGTTCTTCTTGCTCGTGGTTCTTGCCACCTTGACTCTACACAAGAAATACTAGCTTACGAATTGTGGTTCACTTAGTTAATTTGGTATATACTTAAGGTCACGTTTGTGCTTGTTCTTGTGAAAAAATCTGAGATTTTAAATAAAGATGAAGCTATATATATGTTAATTTGTCGTTGAAGATTTGTTGTGGACTTATCATTGTAATGGAATATCATGTAATTTCTTACTTGAATGACCGCTATACACGTTCAAACTATATGTACTTACATTCATTAGGAAGAACTGATTTATAAAGTTCAAGAGATTCCAGAGTCTTACTTTCATCTTCCTCTTTTATTTTTGCCTGAAAGCCAATATACAATTCCTTATTACAATTTAACGATCTTATTCCGAGCAGGCACAAAAATCCAGATTGGCGTTCTATTTGGCTCTTCGTCTGCTGGGAGATTTGGAATGCGAGAAATTGTAAAATTTTTAAAGGAAAACAATGTTTGTTGTCTGAAGTTGTTGAGCTAGTCAAAGTCCGTGTTTGGAGTTGGATTAAAGCAAGAGTGCAAGCCTTTTCGTATTCTTTTGCGGAATGGTCGAGCACACCTTTAAGTTGTACTTCGTAATTTTCTTTTACTGGAGTATCCCTTATACTCTCACCCTTCTTTTTTTAATAAAATTTTCGCTTATCAAAAAAAAAAAAAAAAAAACCTTCCTTGTCGAAGGAAGTTTTTTTGTCTCCAGTTAGTTCTTATATTGTTTGAAAGTCAGGGTACATAAACCCCAACTTATTGCCTAAAAGAGCATTAAAATAAATGGTACATATGTATTTCTCCTCACACCAATTGCTTGTTCTTCATAATTAGCCTCATCCGATGCTCTACTACTTCATCATGATCCACTTCTTTCCTTCTCTTTAATCTTTTAACTCAAAATGCAAAAATGACTATTGGCCTTTTTTTCCATAACTTTTTTTTCGAAATATTTTTTTTCCTTTTTTTTGTTAGACAAAACAAAATATTATTATGGAATAAAAGAGGGGTACTCCATATCGCAAATGTTACAAGGACACAAAGTGAATTCGTCAATTCTCGAAGAAACGGAGCAACAAAATAGCACCTCTCCTTACACAAAACACCCCAAAGGGTTTAAAATCCAATCTGAAAAGAAAACACAAAGCTATGAATTTTAGCCTTTAACCAGGTCCATGTTCTTTAATAATTGATCTCAACAATTGTAGCCCTTAACCAATTTTATCAATACATAACATAAGATTTCTTTTCAAACTTGGAACGATATATCGACAATTTAGTACGATTAACTCATGCCTATATAGCACGTGCATATGCCGCATCTAACTATTTCTAAAAACGCTTTTCAATGATGGTAATGGTGGCACTACTATTTTAATCTTCACAAGAAGCACTAGCTTAATTAGTAGCTTGCGGTGGCGTACTGGACTATGTTACAAGTTGTAGGAATTGTGGTTCAATTAGTTAATTTGGCACGTGATTATGTTGGAGAATTGAACAAGGGCGGAGCCAAGGACCCCTACTTAGGTACCCTTTTTCATATTATATTGCCACCTAAAATTTATAATGAATTGAACTAGACCTGCTTGTTTATATTACTTGAACTTTTTATAAGGCCGTACAAGATCGAATATATGAACATTAACAGGTAAGTTCGATCGATTCTATTAGAAAATTGACACCCAAAAAATCAATACTATCAAGTTATTAAAAATATAATGTTAAGATGGATTTTTTCATCAGAAAATATGTAGTTCGGGCCAGGCGGGTGGCCACCAAGATGCAGCGGATAGGTGCACGGGTTAATTAATAATGTAATTAAGTTCATCAAATATCAAGGAAGAAAAAAGTATAAACATAAATAAAGACAAATAATCAAATATATATTATGCTCACAAATCACGATTATAATAACTAATAAGAATGAATCATTAGTTAATTAGTTCACATTATGGTACATCGTCTAAATTTACAATTCATGCACTAATCATATGTTGAAAATTTAATAAATTAAAAGCCAAGCAATAACTAAAGAATAAAAATCCAGCTTATATACGCTACATATTAAGTTTGAACGCGTCGTAAATTATTTATAGTACGTGGTCAAGATAACTTAGCTGCATGTTCCGTCCAGAACCCGAGCTACGTTTACTATGTTTACTTGGAGCGTAGGACTATTAGGAATAAAATATGTTGCCATATTTTCATGCGCTCTTGTTTTTAATACAGCAGAATCTGACTTTTCACACATTATATTACTTTCGTTTTTTTTTTTTTTAAAAACTGGTCATCAACTTATCAAAGTATCAATATTGATTCTTTAACCCAAAAAAAAAAGCATCTGATTTCGGTCACGTAATGTTCAATTAATTCAATTTAGGTCCTAAAAAGTTACGCCTCTGAATTTTGCGAATCTTTAATTTCCCCCAAGTCTTATAAAATAATTACCTATACACCTCTAAAAAATTTATTATAAGACCAAGCTTTGTAAATTTTAAAATAATTATTTGAAGTACAAAAGAATCTCAAGATTTTAAATACTTCAAAAATTTAGGGGTACTGTAGGATTAATTTTCTTTGTTAAAAAAACTTGAAGTAAAATCAAAAGATTCACAAAATTAATTAGTCGGAGAAATTCACCAGGACTTCAAGTGGATTAATGACACGTTGCATGGCATTGAGACTAAACGTTTTATCATTTAAAGACTACAATTAATACTTAGAGACAAGTTATATGACTAATTTAGAACAAAAAAATCATTTTTCCGTGACAAATCTTTCACAAGGGCGGGCTGAAGTATTTAAACATTGGTCAAAAAATCTGCTGATCAAATATCGGTGCATGAAGTTACTTAATTACGTACGTTCCCACCTCTATATAACTCAGCACAAGGCTCTTATTCTCTTACAACATCTTTTCCAACTTCATTTAATTAAATCCGATCCATTTTCTCCTTTCCTTGAAATTTTCTGCAAAATATAGAAAAGAAATGAAATCCCAATTAAGCATTGAAGGCACTGAGAGTGGTGTAACAAATGGTGGATCAAAAGAAGTGATCATGACCGTTGGTAACAAGGGGAAAATGAAAGGTTGGGATGTTATCGTGATGAGGTTTTTGGCCCTGGCGCTCAGCATGGCGGCAGCGGTGGTCATCGGCGTTAATAAGCAGACAGTGACGGTGCCGTCACTGAATATTCAGGTCACTGGCAAATACAGTGACTCGTCTGCCAACGTGTGAGTACATATATAACTCAATCTCCCTTCTTTTGCGTATACTTAATAAGTGGTTCGCTTGCCATTTCAAATTTTATGTGAAAAAACGACGTTTCATCGTTACCATCACACGTTGAAAATATATATGTCGCAAATCTAACGATGACTCGTGAATTGACAAATCATTTAGCACAGAAGACTGCAGAGACTGCTCACTTGCACGTGTTACAATTGACCTACTTCGATCGGTTAACTTAGGGGAATGTAGTATACAAAAGTAGTACAAGAAATCATTCATTGGACATGCATGCCTAACGCTTGATAGGTGTATATGCTCATCTCAGGTACTTCGTGGTGGCAAACTCGATAGCATGTGGCTATGCAGCCATCTCACTATTTCTAACACTGGCAAATATGTGAGGAAATAAACGTGTTTCAATGATGATAATCCTGTTCGACCTAGCGATGGTGGCACTACTATTTTCCAGCATTGGAGCGGCCCTGGCTGTCGGAATTATTGGCTACGAGGGGAACTCTAAAGTGCAATGGAGGAAGGTCTGCACCGGTTTCCAGAGACTCTGTAACCAGGGCATGATCGGTGTTAGCCTTTCTGGTGGTTCGACAGCGTTGTTCTTCTTGCTAGTGGTTCTTGCTACCTTGTCTCTTCAAAAGAAATGATAGCTAACTTACTATGGGTTGTAAATTGTGGTTCAGTTTAATTGTTAACTATGCATGTACTTATGTTGGAGAATGCCACATTTAACATTTTAAATAAAGATGAAGCTATGCTAATTTTTTGTGCAATTTCTTACTTGAATTCACCTCTATTCATAATCTATAAACTGTCATCAGGAGGCTGTAAGTCAAGACTCAATTTTGTATATACACATTCAAACTATATATAATTAAGCATTCATTCCTGGTAAATGGTAATGATTGGGATATTTCTAGTTGGAAATCAAATTCATTAAAGGAGTTAGCTTAATCCAAGATGATCTTGAAAATTGATAATATATGGCTGAAGGGGTAACTAGTTTTGTTACTTGCTTTTTCTATGAGTAAAAATGGTAATCGTCAATTCTGTGAATGAATGAATAACACCAAGAACTGATTTATAAAGTTTGAGACATTCCAAAGTTTGAAATAGTCAGGACCTCTGGTTACATAAGGCCTAACTCTTTGCCAAAGAAAGCATAAAATAAATGGCACATATATTTCTTCTCACACTTGTTTCTTGTTCTTCAGAATTAGCCTCATTATCTGCTCTGCTGCTTCATCCACTTCTTCTCCCTCCTTCTCTTTAATCTTTTCACTCAAGATTTTAGCTCTGTCTCTGAAATCTTCACAAAATTGCTTATCCACAATCACCTTATCTATTGCTTTAGCTATCTTTTCTCCCAAATATTGTCCATTTTTTTCCCTTCCAACCTCCACTCCTACACCACACTCCACCATTAGTCTACCGTTTATCGGCTGATCAACTTTCATCGGCATGGCTATGACCGGAACACCAAAATACATGCTCTCCGTTATGGAACTCCACCCACAATGACTCACAAAACCACCGATGCTCGGATGCTTTAAAATCTTCGTTTGCGGCGCCCAATTTGAAACAACCATTCCTCTATTTTTCACCCTTTCAATGAAACCTTTAGGTAGTGCATCTTCTATATTAATGATCTTCTCCCCATCAGGGAATCTTATGATCCATATAAAGTTAGCATTACAAAGTTCCAACCCTTTTGCTATTTCTCCAATCTGCTCCTTCGACAAGAAGCACTCACTACCAAACGACACGTACACAGTCGAACTCTGATTTTTCCCACTAAGCCACTGCAAGATGTCTGAATGTTCGTCCTCATACACGTCGTTTGTGCCTACAACAAGTGGACCGGTGGGGACAATCTGTTTCTTGCACAAAACAGAGAGGTAGTCGATATACTTTTGTTCGACTGCTCTACTGCTCTTCACCAAGACGATATCAGTGGACATTTTGAAGAATCCAAATGCAAAATCATTACTAGCATCTTTTACGAGTGGCCTAAGTTGAGCACCAAGATCAACTTTCTCATGATCCAGGAGATAGATTGCCTCGAAAGGGAACGGAGAACTAGTTCCGCACGTGTATGAATGATGGAAAAAGGAACAAGGAGCTGCACCTGAAGCAGAGAAACTAACAGAAGGCACGCCTTGAGATAAAGCAAACTTTGCTGCCCACGGTTGAAAGAAATCGTAAATCAGAAGATCAGGCTTTACGGAGTTCATTATATCCACGAAGCTTGCACTCGAAGTTTGTAAGGCTTGTATGAGGATTGGCAGAAGATTTGTTGGTAAGTTCTTGGTTGTGTGGAGATGTGGAGGAAGTTCAGGCGTTTCCGGGATTTGGAGTTCGACTAGTTCTATCGAACGATCATTTCGTAAGTCTTTTTCGATACTGATTCTGATTGAATCTAGATTGACAGAAGTAGAGCATAAATAGATATTGAAGTTTTTGTTTGAGAGTTTTTTTGCTAATTCAAGAAAAGGGAAAATGTGTCCATGAGCTAACCATGGAAACATTAGAATGCTGAACTTAGATTGTTCTTTCTCCATGAATAAAATCTCCCAATCTTGTTTTTCCCTAACAACCTTTGTTGATTGTCTGATGATCAAACTTTTCAACTTTTAAACTTCAGAAAGATATTTAGAGCCTTTTCATATTTAAACTTTCCTTGTCTGCCGCCTGCAGCTTTGTTTTTTGTCAAAAATAGCCAACTTGAAAGTTGATGAAATATGCTAATGTATTTGTCACTTTCTTGACTACATCAAGATTGAATTTACTTTTGTCAATTATTTTTCGTCATCAAAGGGATCCTTCAATTATTATCTTTTCTCTCTATTCTTTCAAGTGGCGAATAAATTTTTTACTTTGAAAAATGTTTGATTAAGATAATAAATGATTGTTTATTTGAAGTTTGAAATCAACTCATAAAAATTAGTATAGAACCAAAATTGAAGAATACATGATATAAATTGCTATTATTTTAAGATAGTGGACAATAATGGCAAGTTACAAAAGTAGAAGGGTAAAGCACTTTAAACCCCCTAACTTATAGGTAGGGGTGGGCATTGGCGGGTACCCGTTCCGAATGGGTACTCGCAGCGGGTACCCGACATGTTGGGTAGTGAAAATTCATTTCCCGATCCCGATCCCGAAATATGCGGGTACCCGAAGGCGGGTACCCGTTAGAGTAGGGTACCCATTAAGGCGGGTAGCGGGTACCCAAATATCTCATTGTTTTTAGCTTTTGTGGTGAAAAAAGTTGATGTTTTTCAATTTTTAATCTTCCACACAATGCGATCTTACGTTTTTTGGTACTATGGTGAAAATTTCTTGAATAATTACAAATTAGAAAGATGACTTATTCTATTTTGTGTGTGATATTCGTAGCTTAGTGAATATCCCTTTTTGGACTCTTAGTTGTTAGTCTTTTTTTCTTTATTATTAACCCCAACTACTCTAATATAAGTATAGTTTTTTCTTCTTTAATTGTTAAGCAAAAAGACTAATAGTATAACTATAATATATATATATATATATATATATATATATATGTGTGTGTGTGTGTGTGTGGGTACCCGATTGGATTCGGGAATTTGGTTAGCAATACCCGAACCCGACCCCGAACCCGACTCTTTCGAAGCGGGTACCTGACATTTGGGTACCCATACCCATATTTCCCGTCCCGAATGGGAAATACCTGATTGGGACGGGTTTGGGTATGGGTACCCAAATCATTTGCCCACCCCTACTTATAGGGTGTTTCATAATGTGCCACAGAACTATAAAAAAGAGCAAATAATCCTCCAACTTTTTGAAAATTGTGTAAAATGCCCTCTGAGACCAAATATCTAAGGGACAAAAATGCAGACATTGTGTCTAAAATAAACAGTAGATCGATGATTCATGGGGCATTTCGCAAACTTTTCAATAGGTTCTGGGGTTATTTTTTCTTTTTGTAATTCGGGGCACATCGTGAAACACTCGATAGATTGAGGGGTTTAAAGTGCTTTACCCAAAGTAAAAAGACTAAAACTACAAAAAAAAAAAAAAAAAAAAAAAAAAAAAAAGATTAAACTTTTGGACCATGAAGATAAAAGATTATTTTAACATGTTGTAAAAACTAAAGACTATGTTTGGGATGACCTTAAAGATAAGGCGCTAAAATTGCAATTTGCCTGGGTAATAGATGTCTTTTGTTTTTGTTTTATTGTGCAGTATGCAAATGGAATATAATTTAAGGGTGCAAGAAAGATTCATCTGAGATTGTTTTCAACTATTTTTAGCCCCACTAAGCTGCCGATAAGATTGTAGAGTGCACCCTGCTTATTTTTTACTGCAAATTAGAGAACTTATTTTTGTAAAGTACCAAATTGCGAATTGTGCTTATCCTGAGGGTGGACAATGCAAATCAACCTCTGAATCAGCGATAGTTACGTGCCTTGTGGAATAGCCCAATGAATACAAAATGGCCCAAGATTATGGGCTGGAAATTGCTTCACTTTCATGTACATATTTGTTTTAAACTTGGGCCTTTAGGCTGAAAAGTGAAACCAACTCTTCGGCCTTTCGGATGGCAGCTTCTTTGTGATATGGCCTCAAAGATATTTTCACAAACTACAAAGTGAAGCCACAATATTTTGCTTTGCATAAAAATAAGTCTAGGCAACAAATAATAGATATCATTAAACTTATTATTTCCCAAAAGTTTCACTTGATTCCGAATATGGATAGTTATATCACCAAATAAATCACAGAGTAAATTATTTCAAGGGAAAAAAAGTTTATTGTTTCTTGATGGACCAGTTTAAGTTTAGACAAGAGAATAAGAACAATAACCGAACAATCCAAATTGCTTTTGGTTGATGGTTATAAAATGATACAAGAAAGATTTGTCTGCTTACTAGATGCATAGTCATGTATAAAAGTTATACTTGCGCCCAGAAACAGAAGACAGAGATTTTTAAAACCAATCCAGCTATAACTGCACCAAACCATAGCCGGGCGGGAAAAGTAAGTTTCACTTCCAATTTTGTACATTACGTACTTAAATTATTCAATACACCTTAATTTCTTAATTTCAATCAAAAAACAAGAAAAAATAAAGAATATTTGGAAAAATTCTTGCCATTTTCCTCAACCATTACTTGGCCATCAATTTTCCCATACAAATGTTATTTTCATACTAAAGTATCATCATTGGTCATGACACATGTCAAGACTTAACAGCTCTACGATGAAAGAAAGAGGGCCACCAATTAGCCCTAGCCAACAATCAAATCAACTAGACCACCATATCATCGCTCGTGGTTGTTGATCATATATATATATATATTGCACAAACTAATGTACGTACATTACTTTGACTTGTGTAATTTAAGATCTTCATTGATCCATCGTACCTCGCATCAACCATTTTACAGTAAATTACTTTGACTCAGGTAATTTAGGATCTTCATTGATCCATCGTACCCCACATCAACCGTTTTACATCAATTAGACCTTCATATGTTAAGGCCTATACCAAAACAACTTTCAAATTAGTCTAACATGACTAGTGGGCCAAAAAAGATATAAGCATCACATATAGTATTATGGTGTTGACCAAGGACCATAATTCTAATACTTTTAAATCGTAGGACAACGTTTCCACAATCTCTTATTCCATACAATCACCAAATAACAATATGGTGCAACTAACCATCATAATTGTAATATTCTTTAAGTTTTTAAAAAACTAATATTTTTATAATTTCAACTTACTTGATCGTTTATATTAATAATCGAATTGACTGCACCATCTAATTTCATTTCCTCCTCTCCTCTGATCCCATTATTCTTCCTCCCCTTAAAGTCTTCTAAAAAGGGACATTAATAGAGATAATTGAAAGAATGGAGAAAATTGAAAAAACTTTAAAGAAAAAGAGCATTGGAAAGAAAAAGAGTGGAGAATAATTCGCATCTACAAAAGCGAAAAACAGAGTATTGTATAGTCAGAGTCCAAATTCTGAAACAAGAAAAAGGCAGAGTCATTAGTGTTCCCTCTGACTCATGTTAAATATATAACCAATTCTCAACAAAATTACCGATTTTGGTGAATCTCAAATATATTTTTGACTTCAATAACAGCCAGAAACGTCACCCCTGCCATAAAAATTCCTCTATATTTAGCAAACTCCCTCCTCCACCATCCACCTCTGTTTTTCTCTCTCTTGCTCTGTTTTTCTCTTTTTTTATAAATCTTTGTGGGATTTTTGCATTTTCACCACAGTGCTTATGCCCTTTTCAATGCTCTAAACCTCAGTGTGTGTGCCACTCACTCATAGAGTTTACTTACACTTTTGTTGCTCTTTTTGTTGCATGAGATTGCATTTTGAGGTTTGAAGGCTTTTGGTGTGTTCTGGGTTTATATCAATCGAGAAGGTGAGTTGGGTTTTATATTTTAATTCAAGAATCTTTTGTTTCTTGGTTTATAAATGAAATTCTTGTTGTTTGGAGAAATGGGATTGTGTTAAATTCTTGCTCTGATGTTTGATTATGTGAGTAATCAATCTTTTTTGATCAAGAATTGTTTTTGGGAATGTTGAAGGTTTCTTGGGTACAATCAAGAACAGAAAAGATTTCATCTTTTTACTGTATTTTGTCTCGGTTTGAGAAATTGCTGCAGAACTAGAAGTGAACCTAAAAGTGGTATTTAGCATACTTCATGTCTTCGTGTATAGATAATATATATTGTTCATTGCAATTGAGAAGCTTTTTGTGAATGTCAATTTTTTGTTGGATACAATCAAGAATCGAAAAGAGTTAATCTTTTTACTGTGTTCTGTTCCAATTTGAGAGATGGTTGCAGAAATAGTTGTTAATTTAAAATTCGTTATTAGCATCTTTTCCATGTATTGTTAATATTGTTGATTGGACTTAATATGGAATTTGGATGTGTTGCTTTCAGCAAATTGTATCTTTTTCTTCTCAGAAATTTTGAGTAATATTATTGATGAATTGTAGTTGCATATATTAGGAAACCTTGCAATTTGGTGTCAATGTACACTTACTAAGAAAAAAGAAGGTTCACCTGTACTGAGTTATGATCTATAATTAGCCTTGCAGAAAATTAGTACTTTTATCAGAAACCTATTATGCGTTTTGCTCTGAATTTGCATTAGATATAAAGGTACATCTATTGTGGAAATATGTTCTTGTTCTTCTTGTAACATAGAAAGTGTGATCAGAATTGCAGATCAACCTCTCTTTTTCAGCTAAAATGATGCATGGAGAAACCATGACAAGTGATCCTTCAGGAGAAATCGAAGTCAGTTTTGGCTATCACTGCAACCGCAAGAATGAACGACCAAATTTCATCGATATCCCGTCTCATGATAACCTCCGAAGAGCAAACAGTTCCTTCTCATGCCTCTCCGGTGCTGCTTTAAGTGCCAACGCTACCTTAGCAAACACAAACATGTGCAACGGTTTGATAAGTTCAGAAATTCTCCCTACTTTAGATTCTCCGACTTCATTCCGCAGAATTCCATCTTCACCATCTTTGGCAAAAATGGATTTCTTATCATCTTCTCTACAAAGTAGTATGTCAAACTTAAGTTTCAGTCCTTCCTCACCGACTGAGGATTACGATTCGTTTTCGCTAAACTCGATGAGTGCTCCTTCCAGAAACGAAAGCTTTCTCAGTGCGGTGGAAGTTCAAATTGCTGGAGGGGCTGCTGGTGAAGATAGAGTTCAAGCCGTTTGTTCTGAAGAAAACGGTTGGCTTTTCTGTGCAATCTATGATGGTTTTAATGGAAGAGACGCAGCTGATTTTCTTGCTGGAACATTATACGAAACTGTTGCTTTTCACCTCAATTTACTAGATTGGGACATTGAAAATGGTGGAAAAGGGGATGGACCCTTTAAGCAGACGGTTCTTAATAGCCTTCAATATGCTCTCAGTAAAGCAGAGAATGAGTTTTTAAACATGGTTGAACAGGAAATGGATGAACGCCCTGATTTGGTATCTATAGGCTCTTGTGTTTTACTTGTTCTACTCCATGGGAAAAATCTGTACTTGCTCAACGTTGGTGATAGTCGAGCTGTAATGGCGACGTATGATGAAGGAATTGAGACGAACGGTAGTGAATTTCTGCAGGCAGTGCAGCTCACTGATAGCCACACCGTTGACAATGAACTGGAAAGAATTCAACTTTTGAAGGATCATCCAGACGACCCTTCAACAATTTTGGCAGGGAAAGTCAAAGGGAAGCTAAAGGTTACAAGGGCTTTTGGAGTTGGTTACTTAAAAAAGGTAATAAAAATTTCTTGATTTGTTTATAATATATTTCTAGTTCAAAGACTGAATTTTATATCCATATGGTAGGCTATATGAGACTCCCTCGAATTAACAAACATCTCAACGTCGTTTTTATGGTTTATTTTAGTTAGATTTGACTTGCATTCATCACTAATATAGTAAATGGACATTTTTATTCTGCAGAAGAACATGAATGATGCTTTAATGGGTATACTTCGAGTTCGTAATCTCATTAGCCCACCATATGTATCCTTGCAACCATCACTTAGCGTACATGAGGTTTCCAACTCTGATCACTTTGTTGTATTGGGGAGCGATGGATTGTTCGACTTCTTTAGCAACGAGGAGGTTGTAATGCTCGTGCATTCGTATATACTGAAGAATGGGTCGGGTGATCCAGCGAAATTTCTGGTACAAGAGCTTGTTGCAAGAGCAGCAAAATCAGCTGGTATGTCACCAAATCTCTTTGGTTTCATTATTTTTTTGCCCAAAATCCAACTGTGACAAGTGAAATTGACAGTAAAATATAATCTGTTGTTCTGATTGTGTAAATAATTACATCCTGATAACTTATCAAGTTGTAGTTGTTGTCCCACTTGAGATTTGCATATGTCAAGGCTAATCTGTATGTATAATCTGTTATATACAATTTCTGGTACTTCAGTTTCTTGAATTTTGACTATGACATATAAAATTCGTTATAGAGCTGTACACCAGCAGTTTTTTATAATACGCCAGATTAATAAAATCTCTGGTGAAATAAACATCTAACTTAAAATTTAATTAATTCCCACTTGCATACTACTCACTGATGACTGTTGTGTAATAAAAGATTAAGAAAAGGGACACACTATCAGGCCGCCGCGGAGGGGTCGTTTACTTTGAAGCAATTTTATATAGCATATCACTTATATATGACTTCTTATCATATATTCAGGTTTTAGTACAGAAGAGTTGATGAGTGTTCCTGCTGGAAGAAGGCGGAAATATCATGACGATGTTACAGTTATTGTAATCTTTCTTGGCTCAAACAAACGGACATCAAAGGCATCAACATTCCAGTGAATAGTCGATAATCAAAATCGACCCGTATACCTCAAGATTAGAAGTGATAAAACATTTTTCTTGCAGTTGTTAGGTCTCATGAGATGAAGTATGTAGAGTTTATCTTGGACAGCATGTATCTTATGATGTCCAACCTATGTGCACACATCTGTGATGTACAACTTGAGTGCAATGAATATCTTCATCTGCAAAATACAACATGAAGTACGTCCATTGCCCCCACAAAAGGAAGTTCTTTTCCTCATAAATTAATCATCTTTTATTTGAGATAAATTCTGCCGGAAAAACATTGGATTTGGTATTAATATGTAGAAAATCCCTTATAAGTTTTAATGCTAGCTTTGAAAGCTCTAAAGGAAAGAAGAAAAGATTTTGGATTAAGAACACAAACCCCATCTTAGACTCGTTTTGCAACATTTCCCATATCTTTTAAAAAGTTGCAATCTGTCCACGATCTATTAAATATGTGTGAACTAAAATCATTTTAAATATTATGTGCATAGGAGGTATGGTGCACCGATTAGAACAAATCACGAGGCATATTACAACTTTTGAAACAATAGATTGCATATTGTAAATGAGTTAAAAAAACTAGGAGTTAGACGCTTTTTGGCTTAAAAATTACAAAAAAGATGTTGAGATTTATCTCAAGACATGCAGAACAACTCTAGACTTGTCTTTAATGGGTAAGTATTAACTTCGATCTCGCCGCCACGTAAATAAATTGCTAATATTCTACTAGATGTCCACATCGCATCTGAAGTCGGCCATTGTTTAGAATTTTCTTTGGGCTAAACGATTGGTTGAGCATATCTCATCATCTTGGCTCCTCATTCGAAACTTGATTCCTCTTTTTTTTCTAGTGCTCATTTTGTAGCTGGACCTTACAAGACATGGGAGGGTAAAACATAAATCCACTTTGAGTTTATGCCCTTTGCTTAGTTGGACCTTTCAATTTAAATTATGCTTCCCTTTTTAAGAATAATAATATATAAAGGTGCACTTAGTAGTACGGCTAAGCTTCTTTTGTTAAAGACGTTTTGCTTAGGCATTTGACCTAGTTACAATCTTTTGGACTACCATTAAGTTATAGCAAAAATTCTTTTTCCCCTTGTTTTACTAATCTCTTTTTAGAGAAAATCATAGTGTACTCTTATTCACCAGTAAGAGGAAGAAAACTTTACAAGTTTTAAGAATGATTTGATGTCATATAAAAAAAACGATTATAGAAGAATTTACAAACGAAATAACACGCATATTTGTTTATCTAGTTCGTCAAATCGACAACGTCGAAAGCTCTGTTAAAATAGAATCTTAACTACTTTCTACGTGTAAATTACAGTCACGCATACATAAACTACTTATATTCGAGGCGCAAACTCTATTATATTTTCACATAAACTGCATATATATTACAAAATCGCACTAGAGTACATACATTAGGCTTCATAAGCCCAAATTTGGTTCATTAGATTGCTGACAAAATATTCTGCACAAAAAGAGTTCGCATTTGTTATTACGATTCATCCAGTTTGACCAACGTCACTCACAGCAAAAAGAATTTTTATGATTCAAAGATGTTAAATAATGTTGTTTATCTTATTTAACAACATAAAAAAAAATGATCTCGCCCTTCACTCAAATATTAGGTATATAAGTATAATGTCAAATGGACTAGGAGAATAAAACCCAAATAGAGCTTTGAACCCTCTGGATCAGTCTCCTATTACAAGGAGTCAAACTCTATGTATGGGATACTAGAGATATTTATGCGGAAGAAACATAAATAAATAAGTCAAAAGATGAACAGAGCATTTTGAATTGGTACATTTGCCAACCATTTGTCAATTTTAATAACATTGTTAAGGAGATCCAAATTTCTTTTTATATTATAGAGAATAATCTAGTACATAAGAAAGGCTGCTGGAAAAGGGTGGAGAAGGCTAATGGTTCCAATGTTCTATGTAAATTTATTAGGAAGCTCAATTATTCCACACACCATTAAGTGCGTACGTGCTAAAGTTAATTCCAGTTCAAATGGAACTATGATCATATTCTTCTTCATCTAAGCTACGCAACTAATGAGTGGATTTCTATGTTTTGCTATTAATATTTGACTCGTTCCTTCCAGTTTTAGAATCTTGATTAGTTATTTAAGGTTTATATATTCGGGACCACATGAGAATATTTTTCTCAAAATTCTTTACCTCTTATAGACGCGGTCTTAGGAACAAAAACTCTTGCTTAATTGTGTTTTCTTTATAAATCAACAACAACAAGTTTCAAGTTTAGTTAATTAAAATTAAATCACATTAAGTCAAACACATCATGATACTAAATGTGATTAACAACACTTTGAAATGCTAGATTAATGTCAAGTTTTTAAGAGTTCAATCTAATAAAGAAGTGAAGTAACTAGGGCTCAAACTCTTATTGCAAAAGTGAGCACAATAAAAGTACAAACTACAAATTAAAGAGTCAAGATGTGAAAGACTGGTTTCTTTATTGGCTAACTACCGCATAACTATTTAAGAAGTAAAAAGCAACGGTTAATGTTATATGACTTAAGTCAAAGGTTCTATTGCAACTAGTAATGAAGTTTTTTAACGTTTACAATTACTTTCCGGATATAACCCATGGACTAAGAACAAAGTATATATCTAGTATATTCTGGAAGTGACTTTTTTCGAAAGACAAATAACAAGCACATTTCCCTTTTTTTGGAGTCAACTTTAGTTAAATAAGGATTTTGTAAATTAAATGTCATTTCAAACTTTGTATCAAATGGTTGTTTTTGGTGATGTCATTGTGAAATTTACACTATGTGTGATGAAAATCAGATAAATATGTGAAAACTTACTTATCTTATCACTCATAGTCTCATGCATTATGATTAATGACATATCGATATATATATATATATATATACATGGTGCAAGTTTAAGAATTGGCACACTATTAGTAGCACAAAGACTTGGACTACGTCATTGTCTATTTTCAAATGTGGATTCCGTTAGGCAGTGTAAGTTGAAAACTGAAACAAAGAAATAATCCCTCTTTTACTCCCAAGAATGTGTCACAAATCCTAAGATGCATAGCAAGAATATCTTGCATGCATATATTAAGCTAAACTTAAAGTAGATAACAAGAAAGTTAGTGTATACCATCTCCATACTATCATTACAAATTGAAGCCTAAAAATCTAATCTCACATGGACCTTAGTACCATAGCACAATCTTTCACCATATTTCTCCAAGTATATACATTTTGTAGCACAATTCCTTAGCATCAATTTCTACCCCATTCAAAGGCTATGATCACAATTCACATGATGTAACATCCATTAGCATTGTCCTCACACAAAATCTCAAACGAATCCAACGGCATAAACTGCACCTGAGCCGCATACGTGTAAGACGGATCCGGCACGTAATAACCGGGAGCACCGCTTACGGTAGGAGGTGCCGCATTGTAGCTCATCACATATTGTTGAGGAGGCTCATAGCTTGAAGGATAGCTGTCCATATTCCGTGATGTAGGGCTCAGATCAACTCGATCAACAACTTGAGTGGAACCCACATTTTCATTCTCTAATCCAGTGCTCGTTGGTGCACCATCTGGACCCGCATTGCTCTTTTTCCCTTTTTGCCCTTTCTTCTTTTTCTTCGTTTTACCACCCTGCTCTGCTGCCGGTGAGTTCTCGCCGGCGGGAGAATATTCCGGCGACTTCATATCCATAACAACCGAGTCAAATCCATTAAACTTCACTTGAAGATTATTATTATCATTAGCATTACTCTCATCTGGATTTTTCTCCTCTTCATTTTCGCCGTTTTTCGAGTTGTTCTGCTTCTCATTATTCTTTGATTTACTATCATTCTCCAATTTTTCTGGCCATAACTCTGCATGCTTCCCAATTTTCACCAGTTTTTTTATCAAAATTTGCGCATCAACATTACCTGTAACGGTAACTTTTTCCTGCTGAGAGTCAATATCTATCCCATAAACACCTACAAAAGAAGGTTTGGAAACAGAACACAATAAGTTGAAAAGTAATTTTTTGTTTTTAAGTAACGTAAGTATACATTGTTATATTGTCGTTTCATCTAAAAACTTAAGTTTGCGGAAACATTTGACATTTATTAGCTTACATATATATTTTTCAATACGTCCGCAAGTTGCGATTGTTTTTGTTATGCCTAACATGTGACATTATTAATGATACAGATGCGACGTACCTTTGATGCTTTGTAGAACTTTCTTAACTTTCATTTTGCAACCTTGACAATGGATGGAGACTTTCAGAACCCATGTCTGAAAAGAAAACATAATTAAGTTAATAATCAGGTTAAATAAAGATAGAGAAACAAGTTTAATTAATTAATTAGAACAAAACTATTAACGTTTAATTATTACCTGGTATTGAAAGGAAGGTTTTGAAGGTTCTTCTGCATGAACAGAAGAATTTGGTGAAGCAGATGAGTATGGAGGAGTTTGATAAATGAAGGAGTTTAAGAAAGAAAGCCTCATAATAGGACTCGAGTGAAATTGCTCCTCGATAATGGTACGCAGAAGAGTCTAGTAGTTTACATAGTTTTATATAGCACATCATAATAATAAAATATAATAAATGTACTTCATATTACGAATAATTAGTCACGAATCTAACTTAACAACCTAGCACCCTAAAAAGTTAGTCTAGTCCAGGTCAAGGGAATTTCTATGCAACTATGCATTGCATGTTTAAAAGTTTTTTTTTTTTTTTTTTTGCTCAACTAAAGGATATTATATGTATAAGTGAATATTATGTATTTTTTATTATACTTATCTTACTATTAAATCATCCAAACACAAGTGCGAAATTGTGTTGAGGATACCTTTTGAAATATTAGCGGGACTTTCTGAAATTGTTCTGGAAGCAAATAAAGATTTTTTTAATTCATACTTCAAAAATCAAAAATATTATTTAAATAAGTTGTTTTTTTAATTTTTGCAGACAAGACAATACAGAGCTTCCACTCAACTCAACTTCATTAAAATCATGAGTGACGGTGGCTTGAGATTCATGTGTCACACATTTATTTGATCACTATTTAAATCTCGTGTGGTGACAAGAAAAATGAAAATATTGCTAGCCACATAGCCACGAGGCCACGCCCTGTTTGGATGTATTCCGGCCCAATCATTTTGAATTTTATCAGTTGAGGCTTTCCCTTTATATTGGACTTGGCCCAATAGAATTAGAAATGGGCCAATGGTTGACTGAAGGTCATAGAAACTTTTGTAAGGATTACAACAGTCCTTGGGGTGACCCTTTAGTTTGGATTAGGCCCAGCATTTAAATGGCTCAGACAAAGTGGTGTCATTTTTAGGCTTTTAATAGGATGGTTTGATACTTTGATGTGTTTAAATCTGTACAAATTACAATATTTGCATTTTTTTTATATGGGCTTCTCAACTATCTTATTAGTATAAATATACATATATTAAAGTGTCTGTTCTTTGTGAATTTATGTTTTATCGATGAACTATGATTACTTTTTAAACTAAATTGATTGTGAAAAATCTATGTTTTTCAAATAAATAAATATTGATTTTTAAAATATCATCGCCACCCGTTGTTTGAATTCTTGTACCGGCCCTTGCTGAAAGATATTGTAAACAATACATAAACCATTTAAACTCATCGAAATTTGATGACAAACACACTTCACATTTATATTTTGGAGAATGATCACAAGTACATCAAACCTTGTCTTATTTCTCACAATATCATAATACATAGAACTCAAACAAGATACGTATATCAGTCCTCATTCTTTCCATAGGTAAAAAAAAAAAAAAAAAAAAAAAAAAAAAAAAAAACTAAACCACAATTCATGCATTTAATTTTAGGCTCTGATAGTATACGGCCAAATTAAAAGGTAAATCTTATTCATACCATGTGACGTGGTTCCAACCTCTCACACATAATAAACACGACAATCCATATAACATTAAGTAACTGATTCAGACGTCCTTAACTTCAAACTCGTTACGATTCTGGATGACAATCTCGTACATGTGCATGGACTTGAACTTGTTGAAATCTTTAGGGAGTGAAATAAGATGAACTGTTGACCTCTTGTGGAACTGAAGGAGATCAGGGTCATCATAGTACCTCTCCCACCCCAGAGACGTAAGCTGTCTTTCTAGAGCTGCATATGATGTAATGACTTCATTGGAAGGTTTATACACTAGCACCTTATGGCGAGAGTGGCTCAACTCCGAGCCCGGGTTCTCGACCAGTCGAACGACGCCGTTTCTGAATACCCACACACCAGACATATTCTTAAGATTATTATTTGAAGATGTATTAGAGAAATGGTGGTGCTGAAGATATTGGAATGTGGAGATATATATAGTGGAGATATAGTTGGAATTTATTTTTTATTTACTATTTATATGTGTGTGCGCTCCAATTCTTATTCTAAAAATGTGCATGTTATTCTCTGGGCAATTATATATAAGATTTGCGGTCACGTGTAAATAATCTAGAATCATAATTTGTTTACTATTTTTTTAATTCACCATGAATAGTTTGATGCTCTTTGTAATATATAAGTAATAAAAGATAAGTGGAAGAAGTCCAACTTGGAAATAAAAAAATGATATACAAGTTAATATCATAATGGTATCTATAGCCACTATATGTGGAATAAAGTTGTTATTGGTGCTGTAGAATTAGGTTCTTTCATTAAATATCAAAAAGGATAATTTAGGTGACAATTATTAATTGGATTTAGTGTAATATTATCAAGAAATAGAAATACCAATGAAATTCTCTCTTTATTAGAACCGATAACAGAATTATAGTTTAAAAAAGTTATTTTTTGCCTTGCTTTTTATTTTATCATATTAAAGAAAAAGTTATTTCAAAATTTATGATCATAGTTGTTCAGATATTTTTGAAAAGTACATTAATGTATAAATGTACTTCGCAATTTATCAGAATAACTACATGAAAAAATGACTTCAAGTAAGATATTCAGTACAAAGAACCGCGCCGAAATAATTTTCAAGCTTTTGCTCATTTGGGGCTTCATTCTATTTTTGATTTGGTCCAAGAAAACTTGAAATGAGTTTGAGTATGTCGAATAATTTTTATTTTCCCTGGTTTTGGCATTAGTATGAGTTGAGTAAAGATAAAATGTTCGATATGAAGATTTGTGCCGGATAATTCTAAATTCTTTTATGTGATGTAATTATTCAATTATTTTACCACAAGTAAACCAGTAGTTAAATCTGTCTCCTACTTGGAAGTTAAACAAATCTAGTGAAAACCAGATTCATAACATAACAGTGGAATGAAGTCAAAGCTTTTGTTATTATTATTATTATTATTATTATTATTATTATTATTATTATTATAAGTTATAACCTATAAATTTTATTTTGCTAACTTGCAATAATAAGAAGGGGCCATTACAATTAGTCTCCCAAATTTGGTCTATATATATAATCGTGTAAAAAAAAAAAAAAGAGTCTTAGGATCCGAACAATTAAAGGAACACGTAATTTGACCTTAATTTTAAAAAGAAAATAAGGAGCCGGGTGTAAACATACCTATCTTCCAGATTTTATAAAGTAATTTTGGGGCTTTTCAAATTGTAAGAAAGTTTCTATGTGCTATTTATTATTAAATGTTATCATATATTTTCATAATAATCCATCAATTCGAAAAGTACAAACTTTAGAAACGTATTTTTTGTTACATATATAGAATTATCTAATAGGTGATAATTAAAAATGATTTCTAATAATAAATACATGATCATCCATTCCCATTTAAAATAAGTAATAATTAGCCCCAACAACAACTTATATCATAAGTTTTGCTTCAATAATATGCTACGCGGGTTCTTATATTGCGTTAATGCGATCGAAATGGACTCTCCACTCTCCAGTTTCGATAGACATTACTATTTTTTTTTTTAATAATTATATTAAGGTTTTTGTTTCGTTTTCCTCGATTTCAATTTTTAATCAGTTGTTTATGACGTTTTAATTTGAGTTATGCCGTTCGATTTTCGTTTTTATTCATTGTTTGAAAATATCGATTATTAGCAACGGTCATACTTACACGCAAATTAATCCCAAAACGCGTTGACTGTTGTGGTCAACAACTAAAGTAATGATCGCTATAAATAAATATATGACCGTTGCTAATTTCCCCAAATCTGTGGTGTCAAATTAAAAAGTTCCGAGCCCTAATCTCCAAATCGAATCAATTGTTTCCAAATCGAACTTGGAGAGTTGCAGGCACTGAGTGTTTTTCTAGGGTTTTTTCTTTCTAATTCTAATTCTGATTCTTTTTATTTTTCTGTTCTTAAATTCTGTGTTTCTTTTTTCAAGTTTCATGTTTTTTTGTGCAAGAATCTTTAAATTTACAGTTTCTTGGAGATATTTTTGTGTAATCTTTAACTTTTAGTTTTCGATCAACTTGATGACTTTTGGATTCTTATTCAGAATCTGTAAGAATCTTGGATTGAATTATCTATTTCTTTTGTGCAAATTAAAGGATCTATATGCGGTATATCTGTTCTGTTGACGTTATGGAACTAAAATCATGTTTTTTCTCTTTTTAAACAGAGCAATCACATTGTGGAACAAAAGGTTTTTGTCTAAGAGCGAGTGAAACAGATGCAGTCTCATATCAAATTGGTATATGGCCATCTTTGGTAAATTCTCTTTTATTAATTAGTTTATAATTGGAATATACACTTACTTATTTGGCTCCACTTTGTACCGCCACATGTAGTATTATCTGATCTTGACTGCGCACTGCGTGAGACCAGGGGTATTTAGTCTTACAAGATTGATGTTGTTATTGTCTTCTGCATGGAGTTTCAAACTTGTTTCTTTTTAAATATTGGTCCGTGTATGTGTCTGTGATAGTGACTTACATTTTGATGTTGTGATTGAATAAGTACAAAGTTTCCATATAAACCATCCAACTTGGTATTCATGGGTGTAGACTTATTTTTTGATAATTTTTCATGGATGTGGACTTGATCAGACAAAAGTTGTGTATATATTTACCTAACCTTATTTTCGATATTGTTGCAAACTATACTTGGGTTTTGTTTGAGTGGCAGGGGTTTAGCGTCGTTCTTGTGCAGCACAAACAGAGGGATTTTCTTGTCGCATTTGGTGGATCTAAGAAGGAACCATCAAATCAGGTGCTTTATAGGCTATATGTATTACTTTCCTCAGCTCTAATTAAGCAGTTATAAGTATATTTATCCCGATCTTCCCCTTTTTTGCACAGGTTTAGGTACCTGCCAACTTGAAACATCAAATATGCGCAGCTCAATTCTGAGTAAAGTTGCAGGATCCTTGTTATCTTAGAATCGTTCATCATCCGCTGGGTTTTCCTCCCAAGTAGGTAATGTGTCAAGTCTCTGGTCATTTTGATTCTGTCTCAGAACTTAACGAACCATGAGTCTTGTAGAAATCCGTCTCCATGTCATTTTTTGTTGATCCGAATTCTTCTCCTGGAAATGCCTCCCTTCGCAAGCAATTTTACAATGTGGAGAATGTCAATATGACTTTGACAAGTAGCTCAGATGACAAAGTGTATCCTCATTGTTGTCCTATTTGCAGTTCTTTACCATGGCCCATCTGGCTGTAAAAACCTGATTTCAATCTTATATTTCTCCTTCCTAAGCATGCATCTTTCTTTCTAGTTAAGAAGTACTTGCTTAATTATTAGTTTAGAGGTAGTCAGATGTTATAATCCGCTCTGACTCTGGCGACTTGAGCCAATCACTAGTGACTGACTGAACTTAAATTTGATGGATTTACGACTTTTGTTGATCAGCATTGCTAACCTCTTTCCCGCACAGTACTGCGGACCTCTTCCCAGTACCAGCTTGCATTTACTTTTTCTTACATTGGTGCCAAACTGCCCCTGCTATAATAACATTTACTGCTTATATAAGTTGTACTTTGAACAATAATCTTATGTCAATATCATTTTCAGACATTGGAGCAAAACATAAAACTGGTTGATTTGGGGGTTGGAATGAGCTGCAGTGTTGATAAATATGCCGAAGAGACATCTTCAATTTCTGAATCTGAGGGCATTCTTGACAAACAAAGAAGTGGAAGCTCGGTTTAGATAACTATGACCTTGTATTTCAAGAAGTCGAAGGAAAATCAAGAATAACAGCTTTATCAGATGTTAGTCAAATTTATGAAGCAAAAGTAGCCAGCCTTTTGAAAAGAATGGCGTTCTGGAAGGACAACTGTCTGCTGCTCTGGCTGGTTGTGAAGCAACAGAAAATAACTTGTCGTCTGCTCTCACAAGTCGACAAGAAAATGGAGAAAAAATTGACAGACACCACAAAGGAGATGGAATTGCTTAAAGAGAAGCTTGCTGCTGTTGAGTTGGGACAAGCAGAGGCTAACAGTCTTTTCAAATATCGTTTACTCTGGTAACGTGAGACTGGATCATGACGTGGCTTTTCTTAACGCTGTTTTGGATGATACCCAAAAGGTATTATAATAAGATCCAAGCTATATGATTTGTGTTTTTACATTCACTTGTTTTTTTTTCCAACTACGAATAACTCTCTGGATTATTATTGAGGAACTTCATCCATAACATAGTCCCTAATAATTTCAACATGCCAAATATTTGCTGGAAAGCTGTTTTTCGAAAATTTCTTTTCTCCGTCTTGTTTGTCCTCTTTTCAAAACCAATTTTCCAAAATTCTTTTAATTTTCTTTATCTTGTCTTTAGAAATTATTTTTAAGAAAGTTCATTTTGGTTCTGTCTGCTCCTTAACTTGTATTTTTCAAAAAAATCATATTCAAACAGAAATCCTGTTCTCTCTTTTCAAACAGAGTAATCATGTTGTGGAACAGATGCAGTCTCAAGTTGCACATCAGATTGGTTCATGATCATCTATGGTAAACTCTCTTTTATTAATTAGTTTATAACTGGAATTTCTCTTTTATTTGGGCCAAAATGTTTGTTAGAAAAGTAGTTTTTTAGTCACTAATAAGCTTGGTAAGAATGTTTCTCATGTTACTAAAAAAGATTTATGCGGCATATCTGTTGCTGTCATGAAACTAAAATCCTGTTTTTCTCTTTTCAGACAGAGCAATCAAATTGTGGAACAAAAAGGTTTTTGTCTTAGAGCAAGTGAAACAGATGCAGTCTCACGTCAAATTGGTTTATGACCATCTATGGTAAACTCGCTTTTATTAATTAGTTTATAACTGGAATATACACTTAGTTACTTGGCTCACTTGTGTATCACCAAATGTAGTATTAGTCCCTAATAATTTATATGGGCCAATATATTTGTTGGAAAACTATTTTTTAGTCCCTAATAAGCTTGGTAAGAATCTTTCACATTACTAAAAAAGATTTATGCGCGGCATGTTGTTATGAAACTAAAATCCTGTTTTCTCAATTTAAACTTCTTTGTCCTTTCCTCAAAATACCTATTTTTTAAAAAATGATTTGTTTATCTACTTTGTCATCTCTGGAAAACATTTTTTTTATAAAACTCTTCTTCAATCGTCTTTCTCCCCTCGTCAAAAATTATTTTTCGAAAACCTCGTCAATGTACTTTGTTTTCTACTCAAAACTTCTTTTTCTTTTTCAATCAACTTAGTTCTTTTCTCAAAACTCAGTTTTTTAAAAGTTCTTGTTAAATCCTCTTTGTCCTTTAGAAACTATTTTTTTCCTAAATTCTTCCAGTCTTCTTTTTTCTCTCCTTTAAAACTAAATTTCAAAAAGTTCTACAATCTCGTTCCTTCTCCTAAAAAAAATATTTTTGAAAATTTCATATTCAATTGCTTTTGCCCTCTTCTCAATAACTAGTATCCAAAGAGTTGTTCTTCGTTCTCTTCGAAAAACCAATTTACTAAGAATTCTTCTTAAATCTTCTTTGTGTTTTCCTCAAAAATTATCTTTCAAATTACACTTCTTCAATCTACTTATCCTCTTCTGAAAATTCTATTTTTCACAAAGTTATTCTTCAATCTTTTCATCAAAAATTTATTTAAGAAAGTTCATCTAAAAACTTCTTATTCTTTCCTTTTCGTCCTTTCTTTTAAAACTATATTTTTTCTAAATCTTCCTAAGTTCTTCTCAAAAACTATTTTCACACTATTCATCTTTAGCGTTCTTTGTCCTCTGTTTTAAACTACATTTCACAAAGTTATTCTTCTACTTCTTTGTCCTCTCTTCAAAAACAACTTTTTAAAATAATCATTTTCAATCTTCTTTATCGTGTACTCAATATATATTTTTCATAACAACAATCAATCTTCTTTGATCTTTCCTCAAAATCTAAAATTTTCAATCGAATTTGTCCTCTCTTGAAAACTTATTTTTTAAAGTCTCTTCTTCAATCGTTTCTTTCCTCTCGTCAAAAATTATTTTGTAAAATGTCGTCAATGTACTTTGTGTTCAACTCAAAAACTTTTTTTCTAAAGTTATTTTTTCAATCAACTTTGTTCTATTCTCAAAAACTAGTTTTTAAATAGTTCTTATTCAATACACTTTGTCCTTTCTTTCAAAACTATATTTTTTCCTAAATTCTTCCAAAATCTTCTTTGTTATCTCCTTAGCAACTATTTTTCAAAAAGTATTTCAATCTTTTCCTCAAATATTATTTTTAAGAAAGTTTATCTTAGTTCTATTTTCTCCCCTCGAAAAGTATTTTAACAAAATCCATCTTTAATGTACTTTGACTTGTATTTCAAAACTACTTTTCTCAAAGTTAATCTTCATACTTCTTTGTCCTCTCTTCAAAAACTATTCTCCTAAGTAATCATCTTCAATCTTTTTTATCCTTTCATTAAAAACTATTTGTCCTCTCTTGAAAACATTCAATCTTCTTTGTTCTCTCTTGAAAACTTAATGTTTTTAAAAGTCTTCTTTAATCGTCTATTTTCTCTTGTCAAAAATTATTTTTCAAAAACTTCGTCAATGTACTTTGTCTTCTCCTCAAAAACTTTTCTTCAAAAGGTCTTTTCAATCAAGTTTGTTCTCTTCTCAAAATCTAGTTTTTAAAAAGTTTTTATTCAAAATGTTTTTTGAAAACTATAGTTTTTCTAAATTCATCCCAAGCCTTTTTTTGTCCTTTCCTCAAAAACTATTTTTCAAAAAGTTCATACATCTCCTTTCTTCTAAAAAATTGTTTATTTGAAAATTTCATATTGAATCGCTTTTGCCCTCTTTTCAAGAAATACTTTTCAATGAGTTCTTTTTTGTCCTCCTCAAAAAAATTATCTTTCAATTTACTATTTTCAATCTTCTTATCCTCTTCTAAAAATTCTATTTTTACAAAATTGTTCTTCATTGTTTTCCTCAAAAATTGTTTTTAAGAAAGTTCATCTTAGTTATATTTTGTCCACTATAAAACTATTCCCTCAATATTCATCTTTAATGCACTTTGTCCTCTCTTTTAAAACTACTTTTCACAAAGTTATTCTTCATACTTCTTTGTTCACTTTCCAAAAACTATTTTCCAAAAATAATCATTTTCAATCTTCTTTGTTCTGTCCTCAATTTATGAATTTCAAAATGACATTCAATCTTCTTTGTCCTTTCATCAAAAACATTTTTTAAAAAAACTATTTGTCAATATACTTTGTCCTCTCTTGAAAACTTATCTTTTATAGTCTCTTCTTCAATCGTTTTTTTCCTCTCGTCAAAAATTATTTTGTAAAATGTCGTCAATGTACTTTGTGTTCAACTCAAAAACTTTTTTTCTAAAGTTATTTTTTCAATCAACTTTGTTCTATTCTCAAAAACTAGTTTTTATAAGTTCTTATTCAATACACTTTGTCCTTTCTTTCAAAACTATATTTTTTTCTAAATTCTTCCAAAATCTTCTTTGTCATCTCCTTAGGAACTATTTTTCAAAAAGTATTTCAATCTTTTCCTCAAATATTATTTTCAAGAAAGTTTATCTTAGTTCTATTTTCTCCCCTCGAAAAGTATTTTAACAAAATCCATCTTTAATGTACTTTGACTTGTATTTCAAAACTACTTTTCTCAAAGTTAATCTTCATACTTCTTTGTCCTCTCTTCAAAAACTATTCTCCTAAGTAATCATCTTCAATCTTTTTTATCCTTTCATTAAAAACTATTTGTCCTCTCTTGAAAACATTCAATCTTCTTTGTTCTCTCTTGAAAACTTAATGTTTTTAAAAGTCTTCTTTAATCGTCTATTTTCTCTTGTCAAAAATTATTTTTCAAAAACTTCGTCAATGTACTTTGTCTTCTCCTCAAAAACTTTTCTTCAAAAGGTCTTTTCAATCAAGTTTGTTCTCTTCTCAAAATCTAGTTTTTAAAAAGTTTTTATTCAAAATGTTTTTTGAAAACTATAGTTTTTCTAAATTCATCCCAAGCCTTTTTTTGTCCTTTCCTCAAAAACTATTTTTCAAAAAGTTCATACATCTCCTTTCTTCTAAAAAATTGTTTATTTGAAAATTTCATATTGAATCGCTTTTGCCCTCTTTTCAAGAAATACTTTTCAATGAGTTCTTTTTTGTCCTCCTCAAAAAAATTATCTTTCAATTTACTATTTTCAATCTTCTTATCCTCTTCTAAAAATTCTATTTTTACAAAATTGTTCTTCATTGTTTTCCTCAAAAATTGTTTTTAAGAAAGTTCATCTTAGTTATATTTTGTCCACTATAAAACTATTCCCTCAATATTCATCTTTAATGCACTTTGTCCTCTCTTTTAAAACTACTTTTCACAAAGTTATTCCTCATACTTCTTTGTTCACTTTCCAAAAACTATTTTCCAAAAATAATCATTTTCAATCTTCTTTGTTCTGTCCTCAATTTATGAATTTCAAAATGACATTCAATCTTCTTTGTCCTTTCATCAAAAACATTTTTTAAAAAAACTATTTGTCAATCTACTTTGTCCTCTCTTGAAAACTTATCTTTTATAGTCTCTTCTTCAATCGTTTTTTTCCTCTCGTCAAAAATTATTTTGTAAAATGTCGTCAATGTACTTTGTGTTCAACTCAAAAACTTTTTTTCTAAAGTTATTTTTTCAATCAACTTTGTTCTATTCTCAAAAACTAGTTTTTATAAGTTCTTATTCAATACACTTTGTCCTTTCTTTCAAAACTATATTTTTTTCTAAATTCTTCCAAAATCTTCTTTGTCATCTCCTTAGGAACTATTTTTCAAAAAGTATTTCAATCTTTTCCTCAAATATTATTTTAAAGAAAGTTTATCTTAGTTCTATTTTCTCCCCTCGAAAAGTATTTTAACAAAATCCATCTTTAATGTACTTTGACTTGTATTTCAAAACTACTTTTCTCAAAGTTAATCTTCATACTTCTTTGTCCTCTCTTCAAAAACTATTCTCCTAAGTAATCATCTTCAATCTTTTTTATCCTTTCATTAAAAACTATTTGTCCTCTCTTGAAAACATTCAATCTTCTTTGTTCTCTCTTGAAAACTTAATGTTTTTAAAAGTCTTCTTTAATCGTCTATTTTCTCTTGTCAAAAATTATTTTTCAAAAACTTCGTCAATGTACTTTGTCTTCTCCTCAAAAACTTTTCTTCAAAAGGTCTTTTCAATCAAGTTTGTTCTCTTCTCAAAATCTAGTTTTTAAAAAGCTTTTATTCAAAATGTTTTTTGAAAACTATAGTTTTTCTAAATTCATCCCAAGCCTTTTTTTGTCCTTTCCTCAAAAACTATTTTTCAAAAAGTTCATACATCTCCTTTCTTCTAAAAAATTGTTTATTTGAAAATTTCATATTGAATCGCTTTTGCCCTCTTTTCAAGAAATACTTTTCAATGAGTTCTTTTTTGTCCTCCTCAAAAAAATTATCTTTCAATTTACTATTTTCAATCTTCTTATCCTCTTCTAAAAATTCTATTTTTACAAAATTGTTCTTCATTGTTTTCCTCAAAAATTGTTTTTAAGAAAGTTCATCTTAGTTATATTTTGTCCACTATAAAACTATTCCCTCAATATTCATCTTTAATGCACTTTGTCCTCTCTTTTAAAACTACTTTTCACAAAGTTATTCCTCATACTTCTTTGTTCACTTTCCAAAAACTATTTTCCAAAAATAATCATTTTCAATCTTCTTTGTTCTGTCCTCAATTTATGAATTTCAAAATGACATTCAATCTTCTTTGTCCTTTCATCAAAAACATTTTTTAAAAAAACTATTTGTCAATCTACTTTGTCCTCTCTTGAAAACTTATCTTTTATAGTCTCTTCTTCAATCGTTTTTTTCCTCTCGTCAAAAATTATTTTGTAAAATGTCGTCAATGTACTTTGTGTTCAACTCAAAAACTTTTTTTCTAAAGTTATTTTTTCAATCAACTTTGTTCTATTCTCAAAAACTAGTTTTTATAAGTTCTTATTCAATACACTTTGTCCTTTCTTTCAAAACTATATTTTTTTCTAAATTCTTCCAAAATCTTCTTTGTCATCTCCTTAGGAACTATTTTTCAAAAAGTATTTCAATCTTTTCCTCAAATATTATTTTAAAGAAAGTTTATCTTAGTTCTATTTTCTCCCCTCGAAAAGTATTTTAACAAAATCCATCTTTAATGTACTTTGACTTGTATTTCAAAACTACTTTTCTCAAAGTTAATCTTCATACTTCTTTGTCCTCTCTTCAAAAACTATTCTCCTAAGTAATCATCTTCAATCTTTTTTATCCTTTCATTAAAAACTATTTGTCCTCTCTTGAAAACATTCAATCTTCTTTGTTCTCTCTTGAAAACTTAATGTTTTTAAAAGTCTTCTTTAATCGTCTATTTTCTCTTGTCAAAAATTATTTTTCAAAAACTTCGTCAATGTACTTTGTCTTCTCCTCAAAAACTTTTCTTCAAAAGGTCTTTTCAATCAAGTTTGTTCTCTTCTCAAAATCTAGTTTTTAAAAAGCTTTTATTCAAAATGTTTTTTGAAAACTATAGTTTTTCTAAATTCATCCCAAGCCTTTTTTTGTCCTTTCCTCAAAAACTATTTTTCAAAAAGTTCATACATCTCCTTTCTTCTAAAAAATTGTTTATTTGAAAATTTCATATTGAATCGCTTTTGCCCTCTTTTCAAGAAATACTTTTCAATGAGTTCTTTTTTGTCCTCCTCAAAAAAATTATCTTTCAATTTACTATTTTCAATCTTCTTATCCTCTTCTAAAAATTCTATTTTTACAAAATTGTTCTTCATTGTTTTCCTCAAAAATTGTATTTAAGAAAGTTCATCTTAGTTATATTTTGTCCACTATAAAACTATTCCCTCAATATCCATCTTTAATGCACTTTGTCCTCTCTTTTAAAACTACTTTTCACAAAGTTATTCTTCGTACTTCTTTGTTCACTTTCCAAAAACTATTTTCCAAAAATAATCATTTTCAATCTTCTTTGTTCTGTCCTCAATTTATGAATTTCAAAATGACATTCAATCTTCTTTGTCCTTTCATCAAAAACATTTTTTAAAAAAACTATTTGTCAATCTACTTTGTCCTCTCTTGAAAACTTATCTTTTATAGTCTCTTCTTCAATCGTTTTTTTCCTCTCGTCAAAAATTATTTTGTAAAATGTCGTCAATGTACTTTGTGTTCAACTCAAAAACTTTTTTTCTAAAGTTATTTTTTCAATCAACTTTGTTCTATTCTCAAAAACTAGTTTTTATAAGTTCTTATTCAATACACTTTGTCCTTTCTTTCAAAACTATATTTTTTTCTAAATTCTTCCAAAATCTTCTTTGTCATCTCCTTAGGAACTATTTTTCAAAAAGTATTTCAATCTTTTCCTCAAATATTATTTGCAAGAAAGTTTATCTTAGTTCTATTTTCTCCCCTCGAAAAGTATTTTAACAAAATCCATCTTTAATGTACTTTGACTTGTATTTCAAAACTACTTTTCTCAAAGTTAATCTTCATACTTCTTTGTCCTCTCTTCAAAAACTATTCTCCTAAGTAATCATCTTCAATCTTTTTTATCCTTTCATTAAAAACTATTTGTCCTCTCTTGAAAACATTCAATCTTCTTTGTTCTCTCTTGAAAACTTAATGTTTTTAAAAGTCTTCTTTAATCGTCTATTTTCTCTTGTCAAAAATTATTTTTCAAAAACTTCGTCAATGTACTTTGTCTTCTCCTCAAAAACTTTTCTTCAAAAGGTCTTTTCAATCAAGTTTGTTCTCTTCTCAAAATCTAGTTTTTAAAAAGTTTTTATTCAAAATGTTTTTTGAAAACTATAGTTTTTCTAAATTCATCCCAAGCCTTTTTTTGTCCTTTCCTCAAAAACTATTTTTCAAAAAGTTCATACATCTCCTTTCTTCTAAAAAATTGTTTATTTGAAAATTTCATATTGAATCGCTTTTGCCCTCTTTTCAAGAAATACTTTTCAATGAGTTCTTTTTTGTCCTCCTCAAAAAAATTATCTTTCAATTTACTATTTTCAATCTTCTTATCCTCTTCTAAAAATTCTATTTTTACAAAATTGTTCTTCATTGTTTTCCTCAAAAATTGTTTTTAAGAAAGTTCATCTTAGTTATATTTTGTCCACTATAAAACTATTCCCTCAATATTCATCTTTAATGCACTTTGTCCTCTCTTTTAAAACTACTTTTCACAAAGTTATTCTTCATACTTCTTTGTTCACTTTCCAAAAACTATTTTCCAAAAATAATCATTTTCAATCTTCTTTGTTCTGTCCTCAATTTATGAATTTCAAAATGACATTCAATCTTCTTTGTCCTTTCATCAAAAACAGTTTTTAAAAAAACTATTTGTCAATCTACTTTGTCCTCTCTTGAAAACTTATCTTTTATAGTCTCTTCTTCAATCGTTTTTTTCCTCTCGTCAAAAATTATTTTGTAAAATGTCGTCAATGTACTTTGTGTTCAACTCAAAAACTTTTTTTCTAAAGTTATTTTTTCAATCAACTTTGTTCTATTCTCAAAAACTAGTTTTTATAAGTTCTTATTCAATACACTTTGTCATTTCTTTCAAAACTATATTTTTTTCTAAATTCTTCCAAAATCTTCTTTGTCATCTCCTTAGGAACTATTTTTCAAAAAGTATTTCAATCTTTTCCTCAAATATTATTTTCAAGAAAGTTTATCTTAGTTCTATTTTCTCCCCTCGAAAAGTATTTTCACAAAATCCATCTTTAATGTACTTTGACTTGTATTTCAAACTACTTTTCTCAAATTTAATCTTCGTACTTCTTTGTCCTCTATTCAAAAACTATTCTCCTAAGTAATCATTTTCAATCTTTTTTATCCATTCCTCAATATCTATTGTCAAAATAACATTCCATCTTCTTTGTCCTTTCATTAAAAACTATTTGTCATCTCTTGAAAACATTCAATCTTCTTTGTTCTCTCTTGAAAACTTAATGTTTTTAAAAGTCTTCTTTAATCGTCTATTTTCTCTTGTCAAAAATTATTTTTCAAAAACTTCGTCAATGTATTTTGTCTTCTCCTCAAACTTTTCTTCAAAAGGTCTTTTCAAGTTTGTTCTCTTCTCAAAATCTAGTTTTAAAAACTATTTGTCCTCTCTTGAAAACATTCCATCTTCTTTGTTCTCTCTTGAAAACTTACTTTTTTTAAAAGTCTTCTTCAATCGTCTATTTTCTCTTGTCAATAATTATTTTTCAAAAACTTCGTCAATGTACTTTGTCTTCTCCTCAAAAACTTTTCTTCAACCAACAGGTCTTTTCAATCAAATTTGTTCTCTTCTCAAAATCTAGTTTTTAAAAGGTTCTTATCCAAAATGTTTTTTGAAAACTATAGTTTTTCTAAATTCTTCCCAAGCCTTTTTTTGTCCTTTCCTCAAAAACTATTTTTCAAAGAGTTCATACATCTCCTTTCTTCTAAAAAATTGTTTATTTGAAAATTTCATATTGAATTGCTTTTGCCCTCTTTTCAAGAAATACTTTTCAATGAGTTCTTTTTTGTCCTCCTCAAAAATTATCTTTCAATTTACTATTTTTCAATCTTCTTATCCTCTTCTAAAAATTCTATGTTTACAAAGTTGTTCTTCATTGTCTTCCTCAAAAATTGTTTTTAAGAATGTTCATCTTAGTTAAATTTTGTCCACTCAAAAACTATTTTCAAAATATTCATCTTTAATGCACGTTGTCCTCTATTTTAAAACTACTTTTCACAAAGTTATTCTTCATACTTTTTGTTCTCTTTTCAAAAACTATTTTCCAAAAATAATCATTTTCAATCTTCTTTGTTCTGTCCTCAATTTATGAATTTAAAAAAAACATTAAATCTTCTTTGTCCTTTCATCAAAACAATTTTTTAAAAAACTATTTGTCAATCTACTTTGTCTCTCTTGAAAACTTATTTTTTATAAAACTCTTCTTCAATCGTCTTTTTCCTCTCGTCAAAAATTATTTTCAAAATGTCGTCAATGTACTTTGTCTTCAACTAAAAAACTTTTTTTCTAAAGTTCTTTTTTCAATCAACTTTGTTTTCTTCTCAAAAACTAGTTTTCAAAAAGTTCTTATTCAATACACTTTGTTCTTTCGTTAAAAACTATATTTTTTCTAAATTCTTCCAAAATCTTCTTTGTCATCTCCTTAAGAACTATTTTCCAAAAAGTATTTCAATCTTTTCCTCAAATATTATTTTTAATCTTAGTTCTATTTTCTCTCCTCAAAAAGTATTTACACAAAATTCATCTTTAATGTACTTTCACATGCATTTCAAAACTACTTTTCTCAAAGTTAACCTTCATATTTCTTTGTCCTCTCTTCAAAAACTATTATCTTAAGTAATCATCTTTAAATTTTTTTATCCTTTCCTCAATATCTATTGTCAAAATAAAATTCCATCTTCGTTGTCCTTTCATTAAAAACTATTTGTCCTCTCTTGAAAACATTCAATCTTCTTTGTCCTCTCTCGAAAACCTACTTTTTATAAAAGTCTTCTTCAATCGTCTATTTTCTTCTGTCAAAAATTATTTTTTCAAAACCTTCGTCAATGTACTTTGTCTTCTCCTCAAAAACTTTTCTTAAAAAGGTATTTTCAATCAACTCTGTTCTCTTCTCAAAATCTAGTTTTTAAAAAGTTCATCCAAAATGTTTTTTGAAAACTATAGTTTTTTCTAAATTCTTCCCAAGCCTTTTTTGTCCTTTCCTCAAAAACTATTTTTCAAAAAGTTCATACATCTCCATTCTTCTAAAAAATTGTTTATTTGAAAATTTCATATTGAATCGCTTTTGCCCTCTTCTCAAGAAATACTTTTCAATGAGTTCTTTTTTGTCCTCCTCAAAAATTATCTTTCAATTTACTATTCTTCAATCTTCTTATCCTCTTATGAAAATTCTATTTTTACAAAGTTATTCTTCATTGTTTTCCTCAAAAATTGTTTTTAACAAAGTTCATCTTAGTTATATTTTGTCCACTCAAAAACTGTTTTCACAATATTCATCTTTAATGAACTTTGTCCTCTCTTTTAAAACTACTTTTCACAAAGTTATTCTTCATACTTCTTTGTTCTCTTTTCAAAAACTATTTTCCAAAAATAATCATTTTCAATCTTCTTTATTCTGTCCTCAATTTATGAATTTCAAAATAACATTAAATCTTCTTTGTCTTTTCATCAAAAACAATTTTTTAAAAAACTATTTGTCAATCTACTTTGTCTCTCTTGAAAACTTATCTTTTATAAAACTCTGTTTCAATTGTCTTCTTCCTCTCGTCAAAAATTATTTTCAAAAATGTTGTCAATGTACTTTGTCTTCAACTCAAAAACTTTTTTTCTAAAGTTCTTTTTTCAATCAACTTTGTTCTCTTCTCAAAAACTAGTTTTCAAAAAGTTCTTATTCAATACACTTTGTCCTTTCTTTCAAAACTATATTTTTTTTTCTAAATTCTTCCAAAATCTTCTTTGTCATCTCCTTGGGAAATTCTTTCAAAAAGTATTTCAATCTTTTCCTCAAATATTATTTTTAAGAAAGTTCATCTTAGTTCTATTTTCTCCCCTCGAAAAGTATTTTCACAAAACTCATATTTAATGTACTTTGACATGTATTTCAAAACTACTTTTCTCAAAGTTAATCTGCATACTTCTTTGTCCTCTCTTCAAAAACTATTCTCCTAAGTAATCATCTTCAATCTTTTTTATCCTTTCCTCAATATCTATTGTCAAAACAACATTCCATCTTCTTTGTCCTTTCATTAAAAACTATTTGTCCTCTCTTGAAAACATTCAATCTTCTTTGTCCTCTCTTGAAAACTTACTTTTTATAAAAGTCTTCTTCAATCGTCTATTTTCTTTTGTCAAAAATTATTTTTCAAAAACTTCGTCAATGTACTTTGTCTGTCTTCTCCTCAAAAACTTTTCTTCAAAAGGTGTTTTCAATCAACTTTGTTCTCTTCTCAAAATCTAGTTTCTAAAAAGTTCTTATCCAAAATGTTTTTTGAAAACTATAGTTTTTCTAAATTCTTCCCAAGCCTTTTTTTGTCCTTTCCTCAAAAATTATTTTTCAAAAAGTTCATATATCTCCTTTCTTCTAAAAAATTGTTTATTTGAAAATTTCATATTGAATCGCTTTTGCCCTCTTCTCAAGAAATACTTTTCAATGAGTTCTTTTTTGTCCTACTCAAAAATGATCTTTCAATTTACTATTCTTCAATCTTCTTATCCTCTTCTGAAAATTCTATTTTTACAATGTTATTCTTCATTGTTTTCCTCAAAAATTGTTTTTACAAAAGTTCATCTTAGTTATATTTTGTCCACTCAAAAACTATTTTCACTATATTCATCTTTAATGCACTTTGTCCTCTCTTTTAAAACTACTTTTCCCAAAGTTATTCTTCAAACTTCTTTGTTCTCTTTTCAAAATTCTATTCTCCAAAAAGTTTTCAATCTTTTCCTCAGAAATTATTTTTTAGAAAGTTCATTTTAGTTCTATTTTGCTCACTCTAAAACTATTTTCACAATATTCATCTGTAAAATACTTTGAACTATATTTTAAAACTAAGTTTTACAAAGTTATTTTATACTTCTTTGTCCTCTTCTTCAAAAACTATGTTCAAAATAATTATTTTCTATCTTTATTATCTCAATATCTATTTTTTGAAATAACATTCAATCTTCTTATTCCTTTCCTCAAAATTTTAAAAAAAAAAATATTATTTGTCAATCAACTTTGTCATCTCTTGAAAACTTGTTTTTTTATAAAACTCTTCTTCAATCATCTTTGTCCTCTCGTCAAATATTATTTTTAAAAACCTCGTCAATGTACTTTGTCTTCTCCTCAAAAACTTCCTTTCAAAAGTTCTTTTCTCAATGAACCTTGGTTGAGATATTCATCAAAAACTATTTTAAAAATATTCATCAAGTGGATTAACACCTACCCTGGTTGAGATAGTCCTTTATACTGGGTTGCAGTTTGGAAGCTACGACATATTCAAATGTTGGACAATGGTGAACTTCTACTTTTTCTTTTCCACACTTTCTGGTGTGTGCACAAATATAAAAAGTGATCTTTTGATGGGATTTCAGTTTTTGAATTATTCTCTGTTCCTAGTGAGGCTAATATTTATCAGTGTTGACAAAATAATTTCATACATCCTAATGTTACCAACTGGAACCTAATAAACAGAAACTGGCTCAATGCATGTTTCCGGTTCTGGAGCATGCTGTACTTTCCTTAGCTCGAGTTATTATACTGATTCGTGAGCTTGCATCCAGACACTTTGTCAACTTCAACATAATCATTTCCTTCGTGAATGCTTATGACGCTTGATGTTTTCATTTGTTCCATGTTAGAACTTGTACTTAGGCTTGATTTGGTCCTTGTTCCTCTAGGCTTGGAATCGAAACCGATCTCCTTATCCCATTCAATATGATGATATTTTTCCAGCTTTTCCTGTGTGGATTAGCCGCTGGAAGGTGTGGTAAGGCTGTTTGAGCCATCCACTTCTTGTGGTGAAGAAAAGGTTCCAGGTAAATTATACTGCCTCGTACAGCCTAATTTTATTCTTTTCGTTTTAACTTTTACATGAATGAAAGTATTACTTTTTTCTCTTGTTCGGTGGTATGGACTTGGTCTGTATTGAATGGATGGTGGAGGTAAATTTTGTAGAAGAAGAAATGAGACTTGCCACTTTTGTGTTGACAATTCCTGAACTAAATTTGTGAAGTTTATCCCATACCTAGTATTAAATGAATAACACTTCACCTTTCTTGTTTATTAGATCCCATCACTAGCAAATGATTACATGTTATTCTATATTGGAAATGTGTCCATCCTTTAGTATGTTTTATTTCTTACAATGCACACACAAAATATCGTTTTTTTGCCGATATTCACCAGTAGGTCCGAGATTTGTTCAATATGGCTGTATGATATATTAGTGCACGACCAAGTCACATGGCAATAGTAAGAGCTATTGCACTGTTATGCCACTAATATATTCGAACAAGACTAAGGACAAGGCCTCTTCCTTCGTCTTATTTTATGAGTTTTACTGTGCGTGTGCACAGCTCGATTTCATGATGGGAAATACGATCATGGCTTTGAGTATCACGAGTAATGAACAAATGGATAATTATGGTGGATTTTCAATAGTTACAAAAACTTCTTTAGAAACGCCCATATTACTGTAGATACATAGCTCCCTTGAAGTTTGTTTAATCTTGAAAACACCCTGTGTTGTTTGGAAAATATTACTATCAGACTCTGCATTATTTAGTGTTCTCAAACACCTGTAATTATTCAAAATCTTAAGAAAAGTTTCAATATAAGATCTAACATCAAGGAGCTTAATTTAATTATCTGACAATTAATATGTGCTACTAATGTTTTCATGTTGAGAGTGTACTAATGTGTAGATGTTTGTTTGTAGATTGAGGGACAGCAAAGGGATCCGCGCTATGGAGCTCGAGTGGAGGAACTTAAAATGTCAAACCAAAAGTTATGAAATAAAATGCCTGATAATTTCTTATGTAACTAATTTAGTAAAGAATACACACGGAAAAAAGAAACAACTCGAAACATTGACATGAATTTAATTATAGATGCACTTCACCAAGTAAATAGGAAAGAGTTAATTTTGAATCATGATTCAGTTGTGTTAGTGCACTTAATCTGTAATCTATATACATATACAATTTGAGGTATAAAATAAAGTTGGATGGCGTATTATAAAATTTGTTCTGATATTTTTGAAATGACTATTACAAAAGGCTGCATTTATTAGAGTTACTTTTTTATGTGTGTATTTTAATAATACTATAGATTTACTGTCAGTTTAAGTCGTTTCCATTTTTTTTTTGTAAAAGAGAAATGAATAATTATGAGAAATCATATACGTTTATCAACTGTGAATATGTTTTTTTTTTCTTGCAAATTGAAATAATTTATTATATATTTGTTTTTCATATTTATAATTATATATGAATATTTTTAGACATGATTTCGTCTGTTAAACATACAAATTTCTCAGACGAGATAAACCATCTAAACTCATCAAACTTTACAATACGAATCCAAACACTTAATTTGCATAATCACATAGCACAATCCACATAAATCGTAATATATCATCATGAGTCTGCATCACTATCCTAGCAACACTAAAAAGGGAAAACTTCTCTAATGTCCAACATCACTATCACAAGTTCACAACATAAACATTACTATATATATATATATATATATATATATATATATATATATATATATATATTATATATTATATATACATAAATCGCCATAACCATTTATAATACCTTGTTTTAAAGAGTCCATAACTTCAAATTCGTTACGTTTTTTAACGAGTATATCGGACATGTGCATGGATTTGAACTTTGATTAAATCATAAGGGAGAGAAAGTAGATGACCTCTTGTGAAAATTGAAGTAGTTCTTTTTAGGGCAATTAAGAAGTCGAGAGGGGAAGAATATCATGAAACCTATTAACTAACTTAGATGCAAAGCAAAAGAAATTGCAAGCGATCGATTCTGCAAATATGTGCCGTGGGAGTTTGAAATTGGATTGGATTCCACTCCCCATGCGTCTTAAGAATTTATACTTTCAAAACTAATAAAAGCTCAGATTCATTAAAGAAATTGGTTTTGCATAATTGAATTAATCAAAAACAACCGTATTTGTAAGTTCTGGTAAGAAAGTCCTACATTACATTAACATATGATAAGTAAGATGTCATGCAAATCAATAATAACCACATAATTACTTAAACATTATATAAATAAACTGTTAACTTTTTTTATTAAACAAATCCGAGAATAAACCCAAAACGCGGTCAAACATGACTAATCACTATTATAGTATTATGTATATATTTAATTGAAAAAAGAAAGAGTTAGAAAGACTAAAGAAGACGAAAAGCATGACTAATGTTGTTCAATCAAGTGGACTTGTTCTACTATAAAATTTAAAAAAGTGAAGGTTCATAGAGTGCGAATACTATACTACTTTTCCATTAAATAAATAAATAAATAGTGTGAACAAAATAAAAATAAAAATAAAATTCTAAAAGCTCCACCAAAATTAATCAGACATAAGCAGCTTCTTTTTACAACATTGAGATTTTGTTTGAAGCAATTGGGTGTGTGTGTGTGTGATATGGGGCAAGAATCGTTCATATACAGCTTTGTGGCACGTGGCACGATGGTATTGGCGGAGTACACGGAGTTCACCGGCAATTTTCCGGCGATTGCTGCTCAGTGCCTGCAGAGATTGCCCTCGACGAACAACAAGTTCACGTACAAGTGTGATCACCACATCTTCAACTTCTTAGTTGAAGATGGCTATGGTATTCTTTTGCGCACTTCTCGTTTGAATCTGTAGTCTGTTGTTGAAATTGAAATGGATCTGATGTAAAGAGCTGAAAATGTTGAGTTTCCACAATTTTGCTTCAGCTACAAGTTACTATTTAGTGTTTTTTAAATGTTGGAGAATTAAATTATCTTTCGTTTTATCTTGTTTGTTATGTAAGGATCTTCAGGAGAAATTCTCTACATTTAAGTGTCTGTGAATTTGGGCTTCATTGAGAGTTGAATTGAGAAATGCTGTTTGGTAACCCGTAAAAATTGATTAGTCTTTGTTGGTTTGGCCCCTGTGATGCCCCAGTCCTCTTGCTTACAAGTGGTGTTTCACGAGTTCAACATTTGGATAAAACGATGAGGAAATATTACTTGAATGTTTGGACCAAAGATATGTCGTTCACTGGTTGAAAGCCGTGGTCTGAGAGTGGCCATTTGTTTTCTGACAAATAAAATCTATGGACTTGGTTATAGTTTCACAGTTTGATCATATAGGATAACTTTAGAAGCCGTAATAGAACTTGAAAATGTCAGTGAAAAGTCATGGAATTGGCACCTCATACCCTCAAAAAGTTATAGGAACATCTTAATATTAGAAACAGGCAGACAAGTTTTTGTGCACGGATTTATGGTTATCGAAGAATGTTTTCTGTTGATGTGTACCCTGTATTTGCAAACTTATCCTGCATTATTCAATTACGCCCTGCTTAACTTTCAAGATTAGAGAAAAAGAATATATGTTCCTGCTTCAACTCACTTATAACCCAATTCACCAATCATGCAGCTTACTGTGTCGTTGCTAAAGAATCAGCGGGGAAGCAGATATCAATAGCATTTCTGGAACGTGTAAAAGCTGATTTTAGGAAAAGATATGGTGGTGGTAAAGCAGATACAGCAGTTGCCAAAAGTCTCAACAAAGAATTCGGGTAATCTTCTCTTGAAACACTAGAGACCATTTGTTAATATTGTTGATAAATCTGAGTCGTGGATAAGTACTCGAAACTAAATCAAACATTCTATGTAATGCAGGCCATTAATGAAAGAGCACATGCAATATATAATTGACCATGCTGATGAGATTGAGAAGCTATTAAAAGTTAAAGCTCAAGTTTCGGAAGTCAAAAGTATTATGCTTGAGAATATAGACAAGGTATGTCGAATGTTATTGTTTTACTTCTCCTGCTGCTTTTGCTTGCTTCTAAAATGTGTGCATTTATCTGCTAATGTTCCTTGCTTGTTTACCATATGGCTCGAATACATCTTGTTTATGCTATATAAATAAAGACTAAAGTTAAAAAAATTGTAGAGAATCAGGCTTGGTGATAGAAGCACGAATCAGTTTTGGAGTATTTTTAGGTTCATGTCTCATACTGTAGGGTTTGTGGGAGCCAACCCGTTCCTCGTGCCGTCTGTCTTAAGCCCCGTGTATATCTCCACCCTCAATTAGATGAAAAGAAGGTTAGAAACTTAGGATATTTGCTTTAAGAATATGCCAGTTCAATTCCTGGGAAATCTTTATCATTCATTTACTCCACACCAGATCTTCAGAATGATTACCAAGTTCAGTTACCGTTATAGGTCCGACAGTCAACTATTTATGCAAAATGTACCTCATTATATTTGCATCACAAGATCCTAGTTGAAGGCGGAGGGCCCTTTTACACTAATTAGAAGCCTTTCGTTATGTAGTTAATGCAGACTCAGTGTCCTGTTGATAAAATGTGTTAAGTTGATAACAATGAAAACCTAGAAGCACGGATTCTGAAGTTATAAACAGTTCAACACCAAAAAGAAATGGTAAGGCTGCCCAATAATGAGACATGCCAGTATATAATTTGGTGCATGATTAAGTGAAGCTGACATTTTGCGAAGAAAACCCTTTTGTATTTATACACACACATACATACATGACTCTTATTGGAAGGATGGGTCAGAATAACACGTGTAGTTGGAGATTCATCTAGAAAAGAAGTGTTTAAACGGAGTAAAGTTACGGTAAAAGTGAAAAAAAATTAGGATGATAGTGCTCTATAAATTGAAATTCAGGAGCAGTTATTTGGCTAGTATCACTACAAGCTTTAAGACTTTTGCCAACGTTTTTTTAGGCTTTTACCTACGTTCCAAAACGCAGGCAAAGATGGTCCCTACAAATTTAAAACGTTGCTAGCACGTTCCTAGTGATAGCTGAAATATGTTTATGGACTTAATAGCATGCTATTGCCTATATACATAGAATAACATAAAATTGCAGAATAGAAGTAGCACATTGGTCGGAACATTGTCCCTAAATGTGTTCAGAAGCCTCTTAACCATCTTTACAAATGAAAATCAATTCTTTTCGTGCATTCCAATATTTTTATACTTTAAGACTAGCGACATTTAGCTGCTATACTAAGAAGTAGCTTTGACATTCTTCTGTTTTAGATAAGAACATAAACAAAATGATTGCCTACATGAGGTTTTAATTTGCTTTGGAACACATTGTATTACCATGCTTATAACTTGTCTTTGATTGAAGAGAACAAGAGATTTAGAACTGAAAGAGAATGGAGGGTAGTGTTGAATTGACCATAATCCTTCTCAGATTTAAGGGTTTGTGTAATATCGTCTTCCAGTTAGGTTAAGTTTGAAATTAGTGGCAGAATACAACTATATCCATTTAATTTGATTAATAATAGTAAAGTGTTCAAACTGTCAACTGATGTTTTTATTCATTATGTTTCTTTCTATGGTTTGGTTATTCACTAATTGATCTACCTATGCACCTTCCAGACTATTGAAAGAGGCGAAAACCTGACTGTTCTTGGTGACAAAGCTGAAAACCTCCGTAATTCAGTAAGTAGATTCGTATTTCCTTTGCATTTTATCTCGAAATTTCTTGCATGATTACATCCTAATAAATCTTCTTCTCTATTCAGGCCCAAGAATTCAAGAAACAAGGGACACAAATCCGGCGAAAGATGTGGTATCAAAATATGAAAATAAAGTTGGTTGTGCTTGGAATCCTCGTCCTCTTGATCCTTATAATCTGGCTCTCTGTTTGCCGTGGCTTTGACTGCACCAACTAGAATATCTTGCATCCGTAATATGGACGGGTACAACTCAATCATGAACTCATTCGGTTCCAGCACTTAGATCCAGCAGGCGCTTCTGCCATTGAAATGGAATGTTTAGGTGATTCTGATTTAAGAGGTTTTCTAAGCTATTACCTGAAACCCAAAGGGTCTTTTTTTTCTCTTTATCTTTTTTCTTTATTGTACTCTCTGGGATTTGGGGTTTTTTTTTTGGGGGGGGGGGGGGGGGGGGGGTGGAGAGTGTATTGTGTTTGTGTAGTTGCTGTGACGGTTTGCTATAATATGATGTAAAGTACACATTTTTCTTTAGATTTATACAAGAAACAGAATGTTCAATGTAATGCATTCGTTGTTTTTTTCTTTTTGTCACGTATCACTATTTGGCGTTCGAATTGAATAGTTGAATCTCAAATTTTGCAATTTCAGAATGCTCAGCAACAGTTGAATACTAACAGATGATACCAATGATCTGGCAATCCCTTATTCATGTAAACTCATCTGTTCAAAGAAAGACAAAAATACAAGAAAACCCAGTTGCCAAATCAATTTCCAACATGGTTCTTTAGCATAATTTGCAGGAGGAGAAAAAAACCCAAAGTTGAAGAGTTCAAAACACTTTAATGATATTTAAGATCTACGAGAGATGAGAAAACTGTTGTCTTCTGCGTATCCATAACCGAATGTGGAAAAGTCATTCGGTTGGCAAAAACTATGGAGTTACAGATTTTGTGTAAAAAAAGGTTAAGATATGGGGCAAAGGCAAAAGCAGAATTTTCACAGAATCTTGCTATCCCACATCAGTTAAGAAGTGAATTAGCTCTGGACAAAGCTTGTACATAAAGGGCCGTCCGCTCGTACTAGAAGCTCATACCTTTCTCGGCCTTTTGGCTAAGATCAAGTGTAGTATCTGTTCTTATCAGTTTAATATCTGATATGTGGGCCAACGGCCCACACGATATTAAATTAATTTTTTCAGGGGGAAGGCCCATCAAGGTAGCTTGCTGCCTGGGCCTTCGCGTGTCGCCCATGCGTTGCACTACTGCAAGGGCCTGGCGCACCCCAACAACTCTATTCCAGGATCTGATATGATACTCATGCATAACAACTCTACCTTACGATATGAGCAAATGACTTATTACTAAGATATATGATCTATTGTCTCTTTTTGAAGAAAAAAAATAATACTATGATTAAAGTGATTTACAAACATATTTTTCTCTGTTCTCATAATAATAATAAATAATAAAAAAAACCAACCGTGAGTGGGCTTTTAGTTTCACTTGTTAGTGAAACTGCTGTTCACTCTAATAATTCTTCTTTCAAACAGATTTTTTAATAATTCTTCTTTCAAACAGATTTTTTATTAGTGTGAGACTGTTGTTCACTCTAACAATTCTTCTCTCAAACAAAAGATCACAGAAATTCACCTACGTGCCTCACATGGCTAGGAGTTCACCAATTTTTGATTCGTTTTGAAATGTTTGTCCCAACAACTCTTATTTCGAGGAGAGAACCCCGAGCCTCCCCTTATTTGGGCACTCACTACATGAGAGTCACAACGTAAGTTAGGAGTTCACCTTATTTCTTGTTCACTTTGGAAAAACCAACACAAATGAAATTATTGGTTCCGATATCAGTTATTAGGAATATATCTCAATAATAATATTGTCCACTTTGATTCTAAATTCTCATATATTCGTTTTTCAACTTCACCCCAAAAGACCCATGCAAATGGAGATATTGTCATTCCAATAAAAATCTAATTTCACATTTTCACCTTTTGGATGCGGCCACTGATGTTCTTCCCCATACAGTGCGGTGCTATGGCCCGGATACTAACAAATAGTAGAATGAATCTATGGAAGAGACAACCAAGACAAAAGAGAATATCAAATAATTTATTAGAGAACATATAGCTCATTAAGCATTCTAAAAGACTCTCCTTGGTGATTATATAATTAATCATTAATGGTGCCAAATCGAATTTTCTTTTTATACTTTGGTAGGAGTATAATTCTTTTTCTGGTGTGAGATGAAGTAAATAAATACTTTTGAAGCATCTCTGTCAAAAGAGGGAATTTAAAGTTAGAATCTGACCCAAACTACGCACTTATTTAATATTGAAGCAAAACCCCTCAAGATTGTTAGTTTGTTACATTATAAGTTACTTTAGTAAAAGGTAAGTAATACTAACTTTTTGTACTTTTTTTTAGCAAATGGAGGACGGAGATGAAGTAAATAGTAAACCACCATCGTATTATCCCCGACCACAAACGCTGGATCGCTTTCCTACCAGATATTATTCCAACCTGAAACCCTCGCCTTTTCCAACGCTAAAATCTGCCTAGAATTCTGCTTCAAAAGCAAGCAAAGGTGCTAACCGATAAAAAAATAATAATAATAAAAAATAAAATAAAATAAAATAACTTTTGTTACAATATATGCATGGCGGCGTTTATGCTAAAAATCCTTACGTTTTGAATACAGACCATAATATATTGGAAATATTACTTAAAGCCATTGTCATAATTGGGAAATTGTGCTTAATAATTATTCCTATGATAGGAAACATATTCATGGATTTGACTCGGGTAATTATTGTCTAAATCTAAAAAATGTATTGCAAATATAGGCAGAAATGCAAAATTTGTCCACTATGTTTGCCCATTTTTCATTTTTGCCCAGTAGCTTTTCGGGCCGGACTTATGTCCTGTACATTCTACTTTTCGTCGCAAAATATGCCCATTCGGGCTGTAAACGGGCTTTTTGCCTACGTGGCATTCCAGCTGTTAAAACGTTATCCCACGTGTAAAATCGTGACGCCACCTGTATTTTTTAACCCAAAACACGATTTTTCTATTTTATTAATTTAATAATAATTAGAAGAAAAAAAAAAGATAAAAAAAAAAAAAAAAACAAATGATCGGGGAAGACGATCTTCCCCGATTCGCCGGCGCCACCCCACCACCAATCCCCTCCTCACCTCAAACCACCCTCCTCCTCATCATCATCCCAGCAACCCCTAATTTCTCAATCTCCGTCAATTCTCCACAACCACCACCCCAAATACTCCTTCACACCACCTCCCTCGCTCAAATCAGACCTCAATTACAAACCCTAAAATTCTCCAAAAAACCCCTGTACAACCCACCATCATCACTCGAACTCGTCGTCGCTGCCGCCTATCTCGTCAGCATATTACCCTCCATCAGCGCCGCACATGTTTTGACTTCCTCCCATGTTTTGACTAGTGTTCTGTTTCATAGTCATCAGGGCAATGGTGGATCGAGTTCGAGCAGGAAGAGATTTAGGACAAAATTTACGCAGAATCAGAAGGAGAAGGTGCTGGAGTTTGCGGAGAAGGTGGGGTGAAAGATGCAGAAGAGGGACGAGGTTGGTGGTGGGTGGAGTACTGGAGTTAGGCGGAGAATCGGGGAAGACGTCTCCCCGATTTTTTTTTAATTATTTTCTATTTTTATTTTCTTTTTAAGTTATTATTAATTTTTGAAATTATGAATTCTGTTAAAAATACATTTAACATTTACTTTATTTTGTAAATTTTACATTAATTAGAAATGAGAATAAAAAATTATAATGTTAATTAAGTCCATGAAACTTAATTGATACGATGCAAAACATTAATCTAAATGATTTTAATTTTTTTTAAAATTTTAAATATTCAGAAATTGATAAATCATATGTAAATTAATTTTTTATTAAAAATATTAATTTCTTGAATTTATTTAAGTTGTTAAGCAAAAATTACAAAAAATGCCCAATAACTTTTGGTAAAAACGTGTTTTACCGTGAAAAATATACAGGTGGCGTTGCGTTTTTACACGTGGACAAACGATTTTGCCATTGGGAGTCCACGTAGGCAAAAAGCCCGTTTACAGCCCGAATGGGCATGTTTTGCGACGAAAAGTGGAATGTACAGAGCATAAGTCCGGCCCGAAAAGCTATTTGGCAAAAATGGAAAATGGGCAAACATAGTGGACAAATTCTGCATTTCTCCACAAATATATAACACTTTGCAACCGTAAAACTTAATAGCTTGCCAGACGCTATACTATATATAAACCTTCGTTAAAAATCAAACGTCATAGACGTAATGCAGATGTGGGTGCATGTAATGATAACCGTATAATTACATATATTTTTCTCTTATTCTTCTATAACTAGACCCAAGAAAAAAAAAAATTCAACATTTGATCTTTTGCATATGTTTTTTTTTTTTAAATGTGAAACAAAAGTTAGGATATAAAATGCCTGACAATGTAATTACTTTAGCAATACGCGCTCAGAAAGACTCAAAACATTGACATCAATACTTTATTTTAACTTCATAGATAGTTTATGTCGAATTCCAAATGTGAAGAAAGAAGAAACAATATATTATACTGCTATTTATTAATTGGTTTAAGCTTAAATGCATGCATATATACTGCAATATATATAAAATAAAGTTAAAATGGTAAATTAATATAGCTGATTAATTTGACTTTGTAATGAATATTATATAAAAACACTGTTTTTTCTGTTACTTGTTTATTTTCGGTGCAATATTTGATTGGGAAATTCTAGGTACCTTATATTAATTCATGTTTTTTTTTTCTTGGTGGTTTGTTGTACTTTTATGATCTACAAATAATTAATCATGAATCATTTTTCTTTTTATAAACGTGATTAATGTTTTTATATTTTCTTTTAGTTTGAATAATTAAAGATATTATATATGAATACTTTAATTTAGACATGATTTGGTAAGTTAATTAAACATACAATTATCTCAGACAAAATTTGAACCACTTAAACTAATCGAAACTTTTCAATCCCACTCCAGAAATATAATTTGCATAATAACGAAGTACAATTCGCATAAAATCATAATATAGCATCAAGAATCAGCATCCTCTATGCTCGCAAAACTAAACCACAATATATAACTCGCATGCCATTCCTAATTAACTACATAAACCCTCATCCCATTTGTCACAAGGTCACATGCAGTACATAAAAATTAAACCCTTTACAAGATCATACATATATAAATCAATCCTCACTCTTTTCAAAGATAAGAAGAAAAAACCTAATCTACATCGAATTTCGTGCACTTGAATTCGAGGCCCTAATAGTATGTCCAAAAGGGCCATAACCTTGTTCCAACTTCACAATCCCAAAAAAGCATAACCAAATATCAATCACCGCAATCCATAGCAAAATTAACAACCTTAATTCATGTATCCCTAACTTCAAATTCATTACGATTTTTTACCACGATATCATACATGTGCATGGACTTGAACTTGTTGAAATCTTTAGGGAGTGAAATAAGATGAACTGTTGACCTCTTGTGGAATTGAAGCAGATCAGGGTCATCATAGTACCTCTCCCACCCCAAAGACAACAGCTTCCTTTCCAAAATTGCATATGATGTAATGACATCGTTGGAAGGTACATGGATTAGCATTTTCTTGCCATGGCAGTCGCCACCTGCGTTTTCCACTAGACGAACGACACCATTTTTGAACACCCAAACACCAGACATATTGGTTTAAGAGAAAGTGTTGAGCATGAAAAAATTTGGTGAAAAGAGAACAGTTGGAGTCTTATGCAAGAGGTGTTGAATTGTGGAGATATATATAGCGGATATGTGGTGGAACTTATGTTTATTTTATTGGGTGTCTTTATGTCTTAGTATACAGATAGGTGTCATTTTTTGTGCAACTATTAACTATTTGTTTCGTATAATAAATATATACTTTTAAGATTGTAATTCATGTACTATGATTTCCAATTCTAACTATCTTTCTATTGTTTGTATCAATACACTTAAAATAAGTATCACGAGTTTGAGATTAATTAAGAAAATGTTACACAAATTTTGTCACAATAGTGTATCTATGGACTATGTGGAATTAAAGTAGTTTGATATTGTAGAACAAGGTTCTTTCTTTTCTTAACATAAAAAGTTGCTTTACAAAATTTGATTATAAATAAGCACTAAGCTTTTGCCTGGATTAATAAAGTCATTTGCCTTCTGTACGTTTACGAAACGCAGCGAATAAATTCCTGCACAATTCAATAACGTACTTAAGTTTTGTCTCAATGGGGCTTTTAAGAATCGTCTCTCGTTTATTCTTATGCTATGTAGTATTTTAAAATATAACTTTCTCACTGGATCTATTCCAACTATTTTAATTTTTGTATAATTTCCTTATTCATTTTCTTTAAAAGCAAAAGCTATCGATTTGTGCTGCCTTGAAAGTTAGAGATTGATTAATATTAATGTAATATATCCAGTCATCCCACTAATTAGGTTACTGTACTATGACATATGCATGGTTATATGATACAAAAGTGTAATATATTGTGAAATTAAAAAAAGTTGCACCGCGTTTTTACTTCAAACAGGCAATAAGTACTTCAAATATACATAATCTATTCAAACATGATATTCTTTAGTTTTCAAGTTGTTAGGTAAGGTATCACGCCTTTGTAGCTTTAAAAATCTTATCTTGTACCACCATGGAACTTGTAGAATGCATGCGTTCAATTACACGGATCTTAATTGTGTGTAACTTTATACGTTACTTTATGTGCCAAATAATGATCTACTGTATACATTTAAATTCAGAACAATGTCGTCATCACAATTAAATGTCACAAAAAATGACATATAAAGTGGCATACATGATACTTAGCGGCACTAAATTGATAGTTTTATTTTTTCTTTTCGATAAGACAAAGAATAAAGTACAAGGGGTTCATGCTCAACCCTAACAAGAAGAACCACAAATCAAACCAAGGTCTAACTCAGACAATCCAGAGGTTCTCAGTGCCATTCAAATAAAAAAAAATGAAATTCCTTAACTCTAGACTTAATCAACACCCACATTCGAATCTTTACTAATTCTACAACCTTCACTATGTCAACTTCTCCTCCTTCAACGAGTAATCTATTCCTCTCCAGCCAAATCGACCAAGACACATAAAACCAAAGTTAAGTAAACTATTTTTGAAGATTTTGGCCATGACCTATTGGATAATTGTCGTTTTTCAAATCATACAAGGAATTTAGCAATTAGAACAACTAATCAATAAATATCATATGTACATTTGTGGAGCACACGATTTAAAATGCCTTTTTAACAATGAATGTGTATAGACACATTGAGATATCGGGAAACATATATTCGATTAAATATACAAAGTCTATAATTGCTACGTACAGGCAATTTTTCTTCGGAAAAGGAAAAAAAATAGTAATAATGCAAAATGGGAACTAATCTTCATGCATGCCATGACTATGAATGCGACAAAAGCTTGAAGCCGTCAAAATCAAACTCGAAAGAAACAAATGGGAAACTCTCTTGCCCCATACTTTGTGGATAGGATAAGAAAACAAAAAATCTCTTCTGCATGAATATATATTTTCTTGCAAATATTTTGTCCACGTTAAGTTGATGATTCTGAATAATATATTCTATTTTTAATAGATTTTTTTCCCAATAATTGCTGAAAAGGAGAGGGAAATGTCACAATAGGGCATTCAAGAAAGGAATGGGTCTCCAGGCCTTTTTGGATATGGGGTTTCTTTCTCATTTTCTTATTCTAGTTTAAATGCATTGGTCACGTGATGATATATATATATATATATATATATATATATATATATATATATATATATATATATATATATATATATATATATATATATATATATATATATGTATGTGTGTGTGTGTGTGTGTGTGTAATCCCCTTATCTTCAGAAGTCAAAGGTATTGTTAATTTTCTGAGTATAGCGTGATAACTGATAAGTATCCATCTGAAATTAAAAGCAAGATCTCTCCGCGGATTCGAAGCAAATTAATGTCTTTATTTTTCTTTGTAATAATTTAGACATTTATCATTCAAAAACATGTAAGTCCATTAATGGTTTTAGAAACACGAGCAATTGTACGTAACATACGTTTCTTTTTTACTTTTCTTTGATCAACAAATTAAAGATCGATTAAATTAAAAAGAGTAAAAGTAGTACTCACGAAAGACAGCAATTTATAGATAAATAGAACTCACTCATGACTCCTGATACAACAATATTAATTGTAAGTAGTGGATGAAGTTTAATCTCTTCGTATAAAGTCTTAGACACCCAATGTTGAAACTATTTATTACAATTCGAAATATACCGTATAATCTGTTTAGCAATAGGAGGATCATGGAAAAAAGTGTAAGCAGGAAAAGATGGGTGCCAATGTTGTTACAGGCACCAAACATGTGCTAGGAAGTCCCCCACATTACTTTGGCATGCATCCCTTTTTTCTATTAAAAGACAGCTTTCTAATTTTAGTGTCATATCAATAACCTCCTAAGTCAAAGCATTCTAGATTAAACACGGTGCATAATACTATATACTATTTCAAGAGACTATTGGGCCTGTTAATTCATTGGTGATAAGACACTTAATTGGCGTAACCTCCACCTACCACTTGGTATATCAAACTAAATCAATATTAATAAGATGTCATGATCATTGGTTAATTTATTTTGTTATAAAATAAAGTAGCTATGGTTTCAGGGTTCATTGATTAATACACCTCCGGTATTATAGTTACCTTTCATCTATTCCATCGTTCATCGTACATAAATACATCATGAAGTTTCAATCTAATTAATAATCACATGTCTAGAAGACTAGTGATTCGTTTGAATGGTTGAGTTTAAGTTATGTCTGAAATTCACCTAGGATGAAAAAGTGACGGATTATGTATAAATTAGTAAATATCAAACCTTTTTGTCAGATTGAGATTTTAGATGAGACAATGAATCAATATGGTAATAGAACTCACGCTAAAAAAAAGGTATTGGGTTCAAATCTTACGACACTCATTTATCAAAAAATGCATAACGTGTCCGGCGTAATAGCACGATTTTAAGTACGTCCTGCACGCACGTGGAGGATGGGTTGAGGATTTTTTTATAAATTATAAATGTTAAATCTAACTACAAGCTTGAGTTTTAGACGAGACTGCCGTCAAATAATAAGGTTCATGTTCTAGTACATGACTTCCATCACATATCATTTTGAGTGTGACATCACCTAATTGCAATCAATTTGGTTAAATCTACGCCAAAAACAGTGGTCAATTAAGGATAAGTTTGATTACATTCTCTTCGCCCTTGACATTCTAAATGTCAGTTATATGAATAGTTATAATTCACGTGGAAAATATGTTAAATGGATAAGTTCTTAATTAATCTATGCGGCGAATAATTTGAAAAGAATAATATAAGTTATATAACATTACGTAGTATGAAATGCATCTACTGATCCCTCGGCCGCCGCAGATATAAACATTCTATTGGCATTTCTATTAAAGTAATGAGGTGACATTTAAATTCGTAGGGATTTATAGCCGAGAAACCATTGTTCTGAGACCAATTTAAAAAGTTTTTGAGATAAAAAGTTAAAGTTATTTTTCATCATCAAATAATCAGTTACAAGATCCACAAGTATAGTATTTATCTCCAACACCAACAAATAATTTGCATGAAAATAATATTAAAATCTACAAGAACTTAAGCACAACTTAAGCATGCAATCGACAACCCTTAAATTAGTTTGAGCATTCTTGATATATGTACACAATTATTCTTATTAACATGCAGCCGTACAACTGGGTTCAAACTATAAACAACTCCATAAAAACAGCAACAAATTTACATGTCTTTAACTTCGAATTCGTTGCGATTCTTGACAACAATATCATACATATGCATGGACTTGAGCCTGTTGAAGTCCCTTGGGAGGGAAATGAGGTCAATAGTGGACCGTTTGTGGAACTGAAGGAGTTCAGGTTCATCGTAGTACCTTTCCCAACCCAAAGAGAACAATATCCTCTCCAAAATTGAATATGATGTAACGATTTCCTTGGAGGGCACGTGGACTAGCATTTTACGACGAGGACACTCTGCGATCGGGTTCTCAACGAGCCGCACGACGCCTCTCTTGAACACCCAAACACCAGACATTATATTATTTGTATGTTTATCAAAGAGAGATGATGGAATCAGTTTCTATTTTTGGCTAGCTCTTTTTGGTGATGAAGTCAATACATGGGGTGCATGAGTTTAAATAGGAGTTGCTAGTTAGCTTTTAACTGTTGGTACTAGCTAGTAGGAATATTTCCTATCTAATACTGTAGATCGAAATTGCATTAAAGCATGTTTGTGGGACATAAGTTAGGGCCTCCAACATCTACAATCTACTATTATGGAGAAGTTCACTAATAAAGTTGATATGTATTGTTAAGCATTAAAAAAATGTTTAAATATTTCCTTCTCTACAAGTTTAAAATTTTAGAAGAGACAAATATTGATTAAACGTGAACTGGAAAAACAGCCATGATTCATGAAAAAGATCACATGTTAGGCTCTGAAAAAGGATTATAGCTTGCAAGGAGGAAGAGTGCTAAAGAATATAATAAATATTTCCTTTATAAATTATTCAAACTTTTAGATAAAATTATCATCCAATAAACACAGTTTCTACACTTCTTTTCTAGTTATTCAGTGTATAAGAAAGCATTAGTTATAGTTTTGTATTAAAGTGTGATTATACGTACTTTTTGAGGTATAATGTAGCTTAATTATGTTATTCACAATTGAATTATTTATTAGACGTACAAGAATTTACTTCCGCCAAAAACTCATATCCATGCATGAATTCGAGCTCAACATTTTCCAAGTTTTTTGCTATGATCTTAATATTAGGTAACCGGATTGAGAGGAATCCAATTCAAAATCTTTATCCCATCCCCTACAAAACCCCACCCATTGGGATGGAATCTTTGTAAAAACTTATAATCCTTATCAAGATTTTTCCAGAAAAGAAGGATAGAAGAAAACGACCTGTTCATTGCATCAAAATTAATTGACTTGATATCAAAGTGGTACTTCTTTACGAATAAAAGTGTCGAAATTCGATCGAGTAGTTTCGAGTTTTGTCTAGAAAATAAGAGAATAATTGATATTAGTACTTATAGGTTGCCATCACAAAAATCTCAGGAAAACAATGGCATTCTGTTGTGAGGGTGAGTGATGAGTGAGTAAACTGAACTTGCATCATCCATTTTTCATATATGTATCACTTTCTAAATTTGATTTTTTTTTTCACAATAGGGGTATGATTCTGAAAGTTCATATCATAATTCTGCAATCTATCTTCATCTATCTGTTTCTTTTAGATTAATAATGACATTATGTCTATTATTAGCATGTTCCATTAGACCATGTAATTAATTAGGAAATAGTTATTAGTAAATGGGGTATTCAATTTTAAAAGATTTTTAACAATGATCAGCTTTTGGTCAATTGTCAGGAGGACCAGATAGAAAGGGATTCTCCACATATTCTAAATGTGAGACTATGGTTGCTTTGCCTTTATATTGAAAACAGAATAAAGCTAATCATTGACGATTTTGTATTCAGCCTTCCTTCTTGACTGTTAATCCAGATTTTCCCAATTTACCCTAAATTAATTCCCACGGTTAATTACTACAATTTGCTAAATCCTTGACAGATTAAGTTTTGTTCTTAGATAAATTTAAGTATTGGTAGAGGAAAGGAAAAACACAAGAGGAGTCTGTTGCCCGACCCATGAAAGAAAATGCAAACGTTAGTTAGTTTATACGATCGTCACACGTGGCATAAATCTATCAATATAACTAGAGAGACTCCATGCACGGAAGATTTGTTGTAAATTAATTGCTGAGAGTTAATTCTTATAGATTTGTTGATGCACCAAGCGTTGAAGGTTAAGAAATATTAAGTCATACTGCAATAGTACCTAAAACTACTACTGAAAAAATAAACAATAGTCATTGGATCGTGACAACCTCTAACTTTAGCAAATTTTGCTCTCTGCATTAATTTTATTTATTTTACGTCAACCATGGTCAATATGTGAGGACATTTTCATGTAGGGCTTTATGATATACAAACAACGATAAATATTGTTATACTTTCTGCAGCCTCATGAAATAATAGTACAATGACCGGGCATTCTTGTCACAACAAAGATTTTGCCATTTTGGTTATGGACCCGTTGTAATCAATTTATCCGAATCCCATTTCGATGGACCACTAGTAATCAAGATTTTCTTTATTTATATTTTTTGGTGAGACTTGGAATAGTGACCTCATTTTTAATTTTTTTTTTGTAGTTTAGATATCACATACCCAAGAAACGGTTAGCTGGCTCATTTTATATTTGAAGTGTCATGTGCATGCAATCTTTAGAATCTAATAATGTTATTTGAATCATACCTCATTTTGAATGTTCAAATGCATTGTGACATTAATTTCGTTACTCAAACAAAATACACACAGGTAAAATTAAAAAAAAAAAAAAAAAAGTTGGCTAACCATCTATACTTTTGTATCTTAGTCTTATTCTTAGGTGTGATATTGGATTTCTTTCGGCCTAATACTAATCCTAAAAAGAGGAAATAAATATTTAGTTCTTTTAGGCCTAAATCATTCTCCCACATTTTAGGGGTCGTTTTCCATCCGAGTCACTTCCAACAAATTAAAGCCGAAAACAATATTAAATATGAAAGAATAACAAAAATCTCTTTTATAAAGAAGTAGATAATTTAGTTGGCATCACGTAATAAATATTCCGCAATGTAGCCTTGCCAACGGGAAGATTCTAGATTTACTGGACCGCGATGCTGACCATAGCGTGAGTTTTATGTATTGAAATTATGTACTATATTTTTGGTGCCATCATTAAATTTAAAATAATTGGATATAATGTATGGTGGGAACGAAATCTTAACATTAATTATGATGGGTGACTAGAGAAATAAGTAAGCACTTAAATTTTATATAACTATAGCGATAATACAAGGAAAAGAAATAACATAAGACTATGATGCTTTGTGGTGTCAATATGTTCCGTTATGTTCCTTTCATGCTTCTACTTTCTTCACATAAAGCTTTTCTCTTTTTCGTGCAATTGTAGAAAAGAAATTACATATGCGTGTGTGTTTTGTTTTAACTAGCAATTAACACTTTATTCATAAGCTTTTTTTATGATGTTAGATCATAGTTAAGAAATTTAAAAGATTTATGGGGCTAAGGAAGAATGGCAAGTCTACATCTTTTTGAACGATTCTACAAGCCCACGTGAACATGAACCCCTCTTGAAAGAACCACATTAATAAACATAGCGTATGCTTTAGAGCCCTAAGGAAAATCGACAGTTAGTTTATAGTTTATCGCTCCTTTGTATGCCATTCAAAATGACATATAGCTTTTTATATATATTTTAGTCCCCTCGTTAGTGTGAAACCTCGATGAGTATCACTAATTAATTAGTCTATGTTCCAGAATCACGATTCAACTATGGTATCGTAGACAATTTACGTAGAGTCATATAAGTAAGAGTTCCGTCATTAATATAAGATACTCCATTTGTGTGTAATAGTAATTTGACTTGTTGAAATAGTGAAAGATGTTAATCTGACGAATTTCAAAATTTAGATATAAAATGGAGGGTTTTATGTTTTTTACCCTTTTTAAGTTACCATGTCGAAAATTTCCCTACAGATCTCATATTTTAATTAAGAAACTTTTATGAAATCAACCGAACAAAGTCCAAAATATTGTTTCTCACGTAGATGGTGCTTATATATGACGGGAAGAGGAGAAAATAACTGGCGTGTTTTAAGAGTACGATGATTAGGTCAATATATATAATGTATTGATAACATTTATAGTGTGCGAAACAATAATGATGAAAAATTCTCAAATAAATTCTCTAGACTTTACTATATATAGGACAATTTATCAGGTAAATCAGAAAGCAAAAAAGAAGTTGTTTGATTGTATTGGATTGATGACTATATATGAAACCAAGGAATTATTACTTTTGTCAAATGATTATGTAATTTATGTTTCTTTTTTATAACATTAGAAATAGGAGTAGCGGTGTTCCACGCATATTAATTTTTTATATTGTAAAGTACTATATGTTCATATTAAGTATGAAGAAAACAAATAAAAAGAAAAAAGATTTGCCTACATGGAAAGAGTTTGAATTAATAGGAGAGTGGATCATCATAATTGGAGTAGAATGGTAAAAAAAAGTAATTTCCATTGAAAGAACATAAAATATAGGGAAACTAAATCATCATTCTTTAAATGGTATAATTAATTTTATTTAACTTCAATTGTAGGAATAAATTGAAAATTTAATAATAAGATGCTACAATGGAACATAAATTATAAGGATAAACTTAAGAATCAAAAGTTTGGTGTCACAAATACCTCTTCTTTTATATATTAGTATAAATTCTTTATGAATGCAAAATACATGTTAGTCCCTTTATTTTAGGAGTCATTACTTTTAAGTTTTATCCACCTTTGCTTTCATTGGCATCTCATATAGTTAGAAAGACTTCAGTCCATTTAACCGAGTTGAAAGAAAAAAAATGTACATAATAATTTAACTTAGTTGACAAAAAAAAGTTGTACATAATAATATGACGAAATTAATTTGGATCAGTCTTTCTACAATAGTTCACTATTTTATTCACAAACTTTTTAGTTTGTGAAAACCCGAGCTCTAAAGCAGGAATAGCCAAATGAAAAGTCACATTTTTAAGCTAGTACTTAGTGATGGCCCCTGGGTGTTACATGAATGGCCCATGGCCTGATATCAATGTTAAGAACTAATGACGAGGAAATACGTAAAAATACACCCGAAAAGATTATATTACCTGAAATATAACAAAATGAATGTAAGATAATATTTACCAATTATTATTCACAAGTCACATTTGTATGTGTGTATTGGTGGAAATTGAAAAGGTTGGGCTATGTTTGCTCTACGTGTACCCATTTGAAAAGTTAACCAACAATGGATTAAGTATAGTATTTTTTCAAACTATAAGTACTTACTATCTCATAGCTCATATAAATGTTCGTCTATATTAGTAATCGAAGTGCATACACAACATCGTCATGCAACGGTTGCATAAAATGATTTCTCGTTTTTCACCACCGAACGACCTAATTAAAAAATCCATATAGAGTAAGCTAGTTCCTTTATAATTATGATGATGTCGCCCATGGATATTATTTTCCAATATTAGCACCAAATGCAACATAAACCTCATTGGAATGCAAAAAAGTGATCACTTTTCAAAGATAAAACTTTGTGAGAGATTGGTTAGAATTTTCCTCCCCAAGATTAGAAAAGGCAAGGTTGTTATTTGGTTACAAAGGGAATTATATGTAAAGAAAGAATACACTCGAAAAGGACTGATTTAGTTATCTATCATTAGCGTTATGCTTTAGTTTATAAAAATGATGGGATGGATTAGAATTAAGAATAAAGCGAAAACCTTTAAAGCCGAGGATATGTTCCGTTAAGTAACACAAATGAGGAGAATTTCTTTTGGATTCATTCCCTAATAATAATATGTTATTGTGCTTATTTATTATAGGGAGAATTAATTATAATTAAAATACGTGAGTGTTATGAAGAACAATTTTAGTTTGTTCCCTCTTTCCGTGTCGAATGTAGCATCCATATTACAATATGTTTTTTCTTAGTCTCTTATTTAATCTAAAAGGAGTAACAAAGTGGTTGCTAGACATGTAGCATCCTTATTACAATATCTTTTCTCTTAGTCTCTTTTTTAATTTAAAAGGAGTAAGAAAGTGCTTGCAAGACGGTGAGCCAAGGGGTTCATGAGGCAACCCCGCCCATACTCCTACCTATATATGTATGTGTGTATGTATATATATTATTCTTCACGACGTTCGACCAACTAACTTATATCATGTGGCATGGTGTTAACATTTATAAATGTTTTGAGTTTTTTCATGTTGAAACTTTCAGTTTAAGATTGTCATTTTAATCAATAAGTAATATATATGTTGATATTACACATACAATATACTAGTAAAACGACTTTCTAATACAACACAACTGGGGTGAGGATTACGGTATATTTTTGTCATAAACTTAAAATATTATGACATCTAATTTATGTGTTATTAAGATGCAGGTAGCAGATAAAATCAATTATTTCCCATGGAAAAATGTTAATATTTGGAAGATATGTAGCTCATCCACTACTCGAAAAAATGTTTATATAAATAACATCGACCAAGAAGCGCATCTGGTGTAGTGGTATCATAGTACCCTCCCACGGTACTGACCAGGGTTCGATTCCCTGGATGCGCAATTTCGTTTTGATATTTTTTGCAACCTTCTGCAATATAATACTACACATGCATGAAACACACTCTTATACTAATTACAATAATAACACTTTAGTTTTAATTTCAGCTGATCGAGATAAGTTTTATGGGTCAAGTGGTCAGATATAAAAACTTTCCTTTTGTCTCCATTTAGTCTACTATTTATCTAAAGGTATGGGAAATATATGATAACCTATTATAATCCTCCCCGTTTATACTTAACTTGGGATAAGAGTAAAATATGTGTAATTAATATTCCAACAAGTCTTATTCATTTGCTACATACATAATCTGTCTTCTTTACGCAATTGCTCTAGTAAATTGGACGTTTGTGATTTTTGGACTTCATTTGGTTGACAAGCCCCGCTTTCAACCGTATAATGGGCTTAAATTATTAATAGCCTAAAAGCTAAAGAGTGCAAGGTGTACTAATTTATTTCTACCAACCGTTGAGATATATGGGCTACTCGTTTTGGGCCTATGAGACTGTGAGTGTTGAGACATATGTTTTTCTTTTGTATCTTTTTATGAAGACCACTCTTGGGAAACATTCCTTTTTAGTTATTTAATATTTATTTTTGAAACTTTCTCATTTTCTTATATCTTTTAGTTTTTATTATCTTCTTCTTCTTTTCCTTTTTTTTAAAAAATATGTAAGCTGTACACATTTATTTTCTTTGTTTTTTTACTTGAAATTATAAATATTTACGTAGCTGCAATTGTAAAGTGACTATGGAATATGGATTCATAAGAAAAAAGAACCAATAGAATTATGGTCATAAAAGAATACGGGAAAAACCCACAAAAGGAAAAAAAAAACTAAAAAAATAACAGAAAATACAATTAAATCCCATCAAAAGTCAAATCCACCACATATATATTCTCATTTCTCCATGATCTCTCAACGTTACAAGCAAAGCACATATTCCATTTAATCATTCTATAAATTTCATCCACCAAAAGGAAAGGAAAATCTGTGGCTTTGATTACCACTCCCAAGACATGATCACGTGGATTATGGACTGTGGAGTGAACAATCTTTCTCTTACGGTGAAAAATCCGAAATAAAAAGAACTTCCGCCAATAAGTATAAAATAAATTGCTCGAGAACCATATTAATATTTATTCATCGTTTTAGCAAACAATTGCGAGTTCAACTTAGATAAATAGAAGTAAATCTCTCCACTACACGAATTACACACTAGACAAGGTCCTTCATTTTTGAATTATACATGTCTGCAGTTGGAATATCAAGATATTTATTACATATGATCCGTTAATAAGAAAATTACCAATCTTGTATACTTATAATATAAACTTTATTTATACATAATTATTAACAAACTATACATTAAGGAGTTGTTAATTAGCTTTATCAAAATCACGCGCACGGAGAACTAATATTACTTTTCAGATATTGTAAATAATATGTACTATTTGTATATTGCATTGTAAACTATACTAGTCAAACTAATTTTTCTCATTATGTTATCTACAATAGCTTAAAATATTATATGCATATTATATTTCATTTGATATAGTTTTCTTTTTGTAATATGAGAAACTATAGCTATATTTTCCAAGATATTTGATCTAACCACTGGATTTGCATTTGAAATTTCAATAACAATATAGACCTCATAAGCCATAACATTCTAGAAAAACCCTTCTTATAAAGTTTACACAAACATGCTTAACGTGGGAGCTATTCATACTATTTCTTTAAACCCTACATATTGTTTCTATTGCTATATTCTTCAAAGAAAAATCAAACTAAAATGTGCATAAATGCAATTATGCGTTTTTTACATGATTATTACTAATAAAATACTAATTTACCCTATTGAATAACTTATGCAAATAAATATCACCAGAATAATCACTTACCAAAAAAATAAAAATAAAAAATCACCAGAATAATCCGAATCCTCACTAGAACAAATTAAGACCCAAAATTCTCTCTCTTCTCTCTCTCTCTAAAGCGGCAAAATCCTGTCCACAATATACACACACACATATATATATAGAAACATTATGTCCGTACACACAGCAATATAACCTTTGACTCAAGAGAATCGTCAATGGCGGCTCCTCTCTTTCTCTCATCCGTCTCCATTTACAGGTTATTTATTTTCTGTTTAATTAATAATAAAATAGAAAACCCATCTTTACTAAATCCTTAATTTTTGTCGGCATATTTTTATTCAAAGACTCAATCTTTACTATATAACTGTTGAAAGTTATTATATTGTGGGTGCACAAGATTATCCCTTTTTCACTTTCTGCTCATATGTGGGGACGGTATTGAATTATATGAGAAAAGGGTACAATTTGCATTATATTATTCGTTTTTTTTGTGCCTTTATTTGATATGTGGACGGTGTCAATTCTGGCTTCTTCACAACTTTTGGGGTCAAAAAAAGGAATAGATAAGAATAAAAGGGTTTTATTTTGGGTATTTGATATTCTTTGCAGGTTCTGTTAGTTTTGGTGAAGGAGGAGGAGGGGGGATGGAAGAGCCGGGGCAGCTTAAAAGGGCTTTGATCGATTCGACCGCAGGTGCGATTTCCGGCGGTATTTCGAGGACCGTTACTTCGCCGCTTGATGTGCTTAAAATTAGGTTTCAGGTACTAAAGTTTTTGAAGTTGGTGAAGGATTTGCTGTGATAACTATATTTGTTCATAAGTCATTGAATTGTATGTGTATGTGTACTATCATCATGTATTTAGCTTTGATGCTGTGATGTTTGATTATTTAGAGTAACGATGCGACTGCCTGAATGTTTCCTGTTTTGTCCACGTGCTTGTTGTGTTTTAAGTAAAGTGCTTGTGTGTGTCGAGTGGTGAGTTTATACGATAATGTTGTCGTGTTCAGGTTCAGCTGGAACCCACTGCACAATGGGCTTTGCTTCAAAGAAATGCGTATGGTCCGTCAAAGTATACCAGTATGCTGCAAGCAACGAAGGACATTTTAAGGGAGGAAGGTTTACGGGTAAATTTTACATCTTTGATTCGTTTCGGATATATAATCCATAGTTTGATTAGAAGTGATGTGAATTAACCAGCTTCATTGCAATGAACAGCTAACCTTATATATTCTGATTGATGTGTATACGGTTTAGTGATGAAACATTAAGTTTAGATTAATGCGCAGTTCTGAAGCTAGCTATTGAATCCCTAAAATCTGTTGAAATTCTTTTGTCTCCTTTGCTTTACTCTGATGAAGCTCTTTAGTCTTAGATAGATTTGTGCCTTGGTGTGCCTTGTGCTCTTGACAACTGTGATCACTGATGTCATTTTGCTCGTGGAAAAACTGTTATGGCAGTCACAATGGTAATAATATGGCAAGAATTATTTCATGTTAGCCATGATATTGTGGGGGATGGTAGGTTATGGAAGTCAAAGACGACAATGGTGGTGTTGCCAGCTGGAAGAAAGTGTTAATTTTTGCAAATCTTTGGATTTACGTTTAGCCAAGTAGGTGTTTAGCAGTGAATAGATCTAGTCTCTTCAGAGAAATCAAACAGTGTCATAAATATTTATTTCACGTGACCCGAAAGCATAGGAACAATAATTTACAGCAGTTCAGGCTGAACTTTATGGTGATTCTTCTTTCACTGTCCTTTTTTCCTTTCTAAGTTAACAAATCACTTCCTTCTCTAAATTATGATTTTCTCACAATCGTGAGAGCTATGGTTCTGATTTGTAACGGCTCACCTTTTTCTGCGGGTCTGTCTTAACAATGAGAGAGGAAGTGCAAACAGAAATCCTGTGTGGCGACAACTTCTTTCTGTTATCTATGAATACTTTTAACTGTAGAAACTTTGTTTATATGTCCAACATGAGATATCGTTTAACTGCGTTTGTGGTACTTTTGCCTTGCATGTTATTAATCCCTTCCTTACATTTTTGTAATAGGGGTTCTGGAGAGGCAATGTCCCAGCCCTACTGATGGTTATGCCTTATACGGCTATACAATTTACTGTCTTGCACAAGTTGAAGACATTAGCTTCTGGTTCTTCTAAGTCAGGTTTGTTTATATGGAATCGCCCACGTTATGCTTGGCTTTGATGCATGTCTAGATATGGAATCTCCCACATTATGCTTTTTTATGTCTTCTAGTGATACTAGGTATCATATTTTCTGTATGGTATTGTCGCGGGAATATGTGTGTTTTTTGTTAACATTCCATGTAAACACTCTTTTGTGCGTTAGTGTTGTACATCACCAGTTCTATGAGAATATGTTTCTTACATTAGAGAATTTATCATATGATGGAAGAATTTGAGTTTAGTCTCGTAAATTGTTCCTTTCTTGGTTTCTTGAACATAAATGTTTTACTATTAATCAACTCAGTTTTCGCAAGCCCTCTTTTGACGTTCATCCACTGTTATTTTCATTGCAGAAGACCATATCAATATAAGTCCTTATCTTTCTTATGTTAGTGGAGCATTTGCGGGTTGTGCCGCCACTGTTGGATCATATCCATTTGATCTTCTAAGAACCATATTAGCTTCACAGGGGGAGCCAAAGGTATTCAGCCTTACTCATGCAATTAATAGAACATTGTGCCTAGCACTATTCTACAGCATTTACAACTGAAAACAGCAAAGAAGTGTGGTTTCTGCTCCTAATTTTTTGCAATAGTTTTGTTGGCCAACAATTTTAGCTTCATACTGACGTGACTCCTATATCTGTGGGTGAATTACTGCTATTTGCTTTGTTTGCTGATTTTTTTATATAAAAAAATAACAGAGATTCTAGATATCTAGTAGTATACAAACTAGATAATGGAAAGCTACATTTTACCTGCATGTCATTTGGGTAGACACTTTAGAGCAGACTTTCTAGGAAATGAAAGCCTTTTGTCTACAGTCATAATCCCGTTGGACCTGAATATTTATTCGGAAAACAGGTAACAAACAAGTTTTACATTAATTGTTTGTTTAAGGTATGTGTGCTATACACCAGTAAATAGTTGTGGAAGTCTAAATAGTAACATTATGGAAGACATGCAAGTTCCACCGTCCAGAGTGTTGGCGGCACTTCATCCTGAGGGATTAGATGGACAATAATATGAGGAGGCGAACTGAAATTGAGAGTTTGTTTCTTGCTTTACTAGCCACAAAATCACACGTGGGACCGCGTGTAAAATTTTTATAGTATACATAACATTTTTATTTTTGGGTGTTGCTTTTTATATTTAAAAATAGACACACACTGATGCATTATGTAAAATTGCAATTACAATATTAGTGAGAAAGTGGGTTAGTGGGTTTGTGCTGAAAAAAGGTAATTACTTTTCTATCCTTTTTGAATTGTTAGAAATTAATGGGGTTAGGGCTATTGTAGGAAAACTAATAATTTGGTACAACAACTGCCAAAATATGTGAGGGTGGGGGGTTTGCTTTTAATATAGTAATAGATGGTAAATCTGTCTGCCGATATCTGATTCAAAGATTCAGTTTTATTTTAATCAGCTTACTTGCAGGAAATGGAAATGGAGGTTTAAATTTTAAACCAGGATCGTAGTTCTCAAGCAATAATTACGTTTATCCTAGTCTGACTTTAAATGTAACAGTATTGTTTACTTAAATGAAGTTAATAACAACTCACCTCTTCAACATATGGTAGATCTGAAATATATGGACAGTAAGTTCGCATTAAGTTCACTGATGTAGTGTATATCGAAGAATATCATGTACGTCGCACTTCAACCAAAAACAATAATTATTTCTAAATGAGGCTTGTGCCAAAAAATTGTGAAAATCTGTATACTTTTTACAGGGTTGCTCTTTCCTGCACTCTTTGGCATTCAAAAATTATGATACATGATTTATTTACCTTTAGTTTATTTGCATAGTATATAAATGATAAATTTCTGGGAGTAAGGTGTTGTGTGCATATTCAGGTTTATCCTACTATGAGGTCTGCATTCATGGATATAATTGAAACCCGTGGCTTTCGAGGGCTGTATGCTGGATTAACACCTACCCTGGTTGAGATAGTCCCTTATGCTGGATTGCAGTTTGGGACATACGACACATTCAAACGTTGGACAATGGTGAACATCTAATTTCTCTTTTTCACACTTTATGGTGCGTGCACAAGCAACACGATTGATATTTTCATGGGATTGCATTTTCTGAATCATCGTCTGCTTTTAATGAGGCTGATAGTTATCAATGTTGACAAAATAATTTCATGCATCCCTAATATTATCAACTGGTACGTAATAAACAGAAATTGATTCAATGCATGCTTTTTTCAGTTCTGGAGGATGCTGTACTTTTCTTGACTTGGAGATATTATACTGATTTGCAAACTCGCATGCTGACACTTTGTCATAATATGTCAATTTTAGCATAATAATTTCTGTTCTGAATGCATATGATGCTTGATGTTCTATTTTGTTCCATAAAACATTTAGGACTTGTACTTAGGCTTGATTGGTCCTTGTTCCTCTAGGCCTGGAATCGATACCGATCTTCTTATCCTAACCAATATGATGACACCATCTCAAGCTTCCAGCTTTTCCTGTGTGGATTAGCTGCTGGGACGTGTGCTAAGGCTGTGTGCCATCCACTTGATGTGGTGAAGAAAAGGTTCCAGGTATATTATACTGCCTCCGGCGGTCTAACCTTTTGTTTTTGTTTTTTCTTTTCGTTTTAACTTTTATATGAATGGAGTATTATTTGTTTTTCTTGCTCGGCAGTATGGACTTGGTCTATATTTATTGGATGGGAGAGGTAGATTTTGTAGAAGAAGGATGGGGACTTGAGACTTTCGTGTTTACAATTCCTGAACAAAATATGAAGTTTATCTTATACCTAATATTATATGAATAGAATTTCACCTTTTGTTTATGAGATCCCATCACTGGAAAAGGACTATATGTTACTATTTCGGAAAGGTGTCCATCCTTCAGTATGTAATCTTTCTTACAATCTACACCCAAAAAATATCGTTCTATTGCTGATACTCTCCAGCAAGTCCCGGTTTTGTTCAGTACTAGCTGTGTGATATATTAGTGCACAACCAAGGTTGCATGCCAATAGTGAGAGCTATTGCACTGTTATGCTATGCCACTATATATTGGGAACAAGATTATGGACAAGGCTTCTTCCTTCACCTTTTTTTAATAGTTTTCCTATGCGTGAGCACAGCTTGATTTCATGATGGAAAATATGATCATTGGTTTGAGTATCATGAGAAATAAACAAATGGATATTTCATTGGGCTTGCAATAGTTACAAAAACTTCCTCTATTGTTTGAATGACTATAGAAACATCCTTGAAAGTGAAAAAAACATTATGGATAGGTCCCTTGAAGTTTGTTTAGTATGTTTGAAAAATATTATTGGCAGACTCCTCATTTTCTAGTCTTCTCAGAGCTTCACAGGGTGTAATTGTTCAAATTTTTGTAGTAGTATCAATATAAGATCGAAGATCAAGGGGCTTAGATTTCATTGTATGAGACAATAATATATGCTGATAATTGTTTTCATGATAGATGTGTCCTAATATGCAAATGATTTGTTTGTAGATTGAGGGACTGCAAAGGGATCCGCGATATGGAGCTCGAGTGGAGCGTCGCGCTTATAGGAACATGTATGATGCCCTCAGCCGAATTCTGGCTGCAGAAGGCTGGGCGGGTCTCTATAAAGGCATTGTCCCGTCTATCATCAAAGCTGCACCTGCTGGTGCTGTAACATTCGTTGCATATGAATTTACATCTGACTGGTTAGAATCCAGATTGACTTGAACTGTATACTATGTTTATGCTTATTGGTGCCCACCACGATTTTTTGGTTCATTATATACTTTGAGATGCCCCCATGGAAATAAGGGGCTAACTATTATATAATCTTTTGAGTTAGGTTGTTCGTAGGCAATAGGCATAGTTGCGACCGGAAGCTGGTCGAAGTTAGGTATGACTCTTTGAGTGAGAAGGGATGTAATTGAGTATTTTCATAGCATTTATCCATAGTTGAATATAATGTGACTAAAGAAAGGTTACACATAACGTCTGGCTGAAAGCTGCGTTCAATTGGAGTTGTTTCAGACTTTTGGTTTTTTACTAAGTATGAAACTTATACTTAGAATAAGGTGTTCCATTACGATACTTACATCTATACCTGTTGATATCAGTATAACTTTAAGAAAATGTATTGTGCACTTTGAATATTAGAACTTTGAAGAGACTCTTCTCAATATTTGAAAAAGTTTAGAAAATGATTTTATTTTGTATGGTTTCTTGAACTCATTTCAAGGTCAATTGGGATCTATTTGTAATTTGTGATCTTTTTTGAGTAATTATTCAAACTTAAGAAGGGCTCATTTGTATCGTATTTCAAATTTTCGAATGTCACTGTAATTAGACATTTTTTTTTTTTTTAAACAAAGCAGTCGTGTAGTTGGATAAAAGTTCAGGTTTATATATAATTCGTCATAGAAGAACTTGACAAGGATGCTCAATTCAACAGAAGAAATTAACAGAAAAGTACTCAAAACTCATTTGTATTTCGACAATATGAGATTCATTAGGTTCTTACAATCTTTCCAACATATTGGAACCGAATACAACTTATTGGTGATGATCCTTTTATCTCTATCTACAGAAATGAAAAAATGTTTATTGCACAAACACTGTTGAGATGAAAGTTTTACACTCAATTATCCATAATTGGGACACCGGCCTAGTCCGAGACTCCGAATCGTTAAGCTGATACAAAAGCAAAAATAAATGGATAAGCTACACTAATTGTCACAAAACCCACTAAAGTCATTTTCTCTGTGTATATCAAGATTCTTCATTTCTAAGAAACAGATTCCGCGTAAATCCTTCATTACTGAAGCCAACTCAAATATGAAAGTGGGTCATTCTTGATTCGTTGTCCTTTTACTATCATCCTCTGGAGGCAGAGCCACAGATTGGAGGATGTTTTGAACGAGCGCAGCATCAATCCGGAACCGCTCAGCAATTTCAGGAATATCCATACGGCCGTTATAACCATCGGCCTTACCTTGATGGAGGAGGATAATTTGTCGTAGTTGTGCCACATTCAGGGTCCCTGGAGGTGCAGGCCTCTCCTCATATCTGCCAGAGTCTGTTGTCGTATTTCTTAGTTTTGGCAGAGGCCTTTTATACTTCTCTACGACATGTGCCTGTGATATAGAGAGTGGTATTAAAATTTGATGCGAATATCAGATCAAAAATTCAAATTTACTGAGTGCCCACAAGAAAAAACATGTCATAACATGGCTTGTCAGCAGCAAAAATGGGGAAGTGTAAATTTAAGGTTTTCCTACATCATTAATATTAAGTTGAAGGGACTTGTGACATGAAAAATATGCATTTACTACTGAGCTTGCTGTGGCTTCACGCACAGTACAACTAGTTGAGGATGTGAACATTGTGCCTTCCGTTTGTAAATATATTTGTACAATACAGGATTGTCTGTCTATTAGGAGGATAAGGTTATGGTCAATAAAAAAGAATTATGAGCAGCAACTTCATTAAAAGCAGATAAAATCAACGCCGATGCTACTCTGACAAGTTTCACACAAACTGCTAAAGTAAACCCTCGGCAACTACCACCCCCTAATTTACAGAAATGAGAGTTCTCTGGAGAGCTTCACTATTCTCTATCATGCATTTAGAGCATTTCTACAATAATTAACTTTCCTTGAATGAATGTTGCTACTATGTACCTAACAATCCAACTACCATCCAGTAGGACAAGCTGATTCCCGATCAGGTTCTTCTTCATCAGATAATTTCTATGACATGACCTAACCCAAGGAGAGCCGGCTCCGTAGTATTCTCAAGCCAGCCATAGTTAAACCGAAAGAGTCACGTGAGTCATTCTAATCATTACTAAAACATTCTTCACAGAGATGCTTTATACTTTTCATCAGCTAGAACTTGTATCTATTTGTCAAAGCAAAGCCCGTACTATCAGAATCTTTCTAAGGAGAAGTGACAACAAGTAGTGGAGAGCTACTATGAAGCGTAACTTGAAAAGAATCCTCATCCTAATTGTCAAATTGAAGCTCTTTTGTTACAACTCTACTTCACAATGTGATCTAAAATGTTCGTAGATTCACTTTCTATATGATAATATATAAATTCTGCCAATATATAAATCATATAGAAATCAGTAATAGCGAGTGAACCTCACCTCGCCCATCTCAAGCTTCCCTCCTGGCTTAGATCGAATTCTTCCCACCATTTGACCAAGCATAGCGTCATATTGCTGATCACGATCTTCAAGGAGATTTTCCTCATTTACTCTTGATGCCCCCTCTTGGAAAAGTTGGCAAAACGAAAGCAGCCAAACATCAAAAAACAAGTTCACTAACTAAACTACCATCTAAAATTCAAACACGCCTCGAAAATGGATTTGAGCCAAAACATTTATCACATACATGTAATGCTAGTAAATCTTTTCTTTGAACTAATCTTTCCGATACTCTTTATCCACTAGAAAATCCTTAACCGTTTATTGATTGACACCACGTGTAGGGTCCAAAAATCTACGTTTGCTTAGATTGGGGGCAAACGGATTCGGGACTTCCTAAAATCCACCACTAATCACCAAGCATTCCTCTACGATTTTCATGAATCAAAATTTCTAAACATTCCTACGAAAAACACGGGAACATTTCCATTTTTTTTGCTTTCAACTGGGTGAAAACAGAACTGACAGATAACTTCCAAGATCATCCCAACACAATGCTATGTTATCCTGAATATCTCAAAAAGCTTCAAAATTTGCTAAAAGTTTTTAATATTTAATTGGCCATAACATGCCCCAAAACCGAAACTTTAATCCACGATAAATTTCGTTTATCTCATCAGAAGTCTAAATATGATCATTCTAACATCATAAGTCAACAAAAGACAGTAAAAAATACTCGATTTTCCAAAGTACATTCCTTTTTTAACAGCATATTATTACGATAACCTAGTAAAGATCGAACTTTAGATAAAAAGAAATTAAAAATTACCAGAGCCAGGAGTGACGTCAGTAGCCGGAAAATGGTCGACGGGAACAACCAGCGGCGTTGGTTCAACCGGTTTCACGATCTTCGGCGCCGTGTCAACTCGCGTGCTGCTGATCCGACCAGTTGCTCGACGAAATGCCTGACCCATTTTTATTTTTATTTTTTCTTATATGCTCTTTTATTTTTTTAGCTATTACTAAAAATAACATTTGCAAAGGTTTTACATTTTGTGTGTGGTTAGTTGAAGTGAATATAGAGGCTCCACGTATTTGCTCTCTTAACGGGCCACGTCAATGGGTGTTTGTATCACTATTTGGGCCATAAAATTGGACCCACTATTAAAGTGAAGGCCCATTCTTTGAAAGACCCAAGTTGGTTTTTCGGGCCCACACGTTCTTTTCTTCTTTGCGAAATGGTGGAAATATTACTTTATGCGAGTCCTTTTTTTTGATAGGAAATATTACTTTATGCGAGTCCTTGAATTGCTAACTTCGTGCAATCAATGGATCAGATGAGAATATTTTTTTGAAATATAAGTCCTATCACCCAAGAATCTCATTCAAATTGTGTGTCAACGTTAATGACCGACTTGTTGTGCCACTTGTATCGTGCAACGGTTGCTTGAAATATTTCTCACAATGGAAGGAAGACCGAAAAGACAAAAGAATATGGTAAAGATCATTTGTCTCATTTTTGTGTTCCACTACTTATGATGATGACACATGTCTTTAGTATTAATACACGAGGGTTGCGTAGATGACACGTGTCCTCAATTTTAAAACACACGAGGGTGTGTTGGAATTCAAAATAGGATACAAAGTGGGCAAAAGATCCTTTGACCAAGATACAATTTGTCCCAAATCTTGTGAACTCCTACAAACGCACACGAGATTTTTTTATAAAAAAATTCGTAAATAGTTTATTATGCAATACGAGTTTATGTAAATCTTTATGCATTGACATGCAACAAAACTGTCGTTAACGCGTGAACTTAATATGCAACTAATTCCATTATTACTACTTCTCAAATGAAACATCATAGTTGTGGCCAGAAGATTTGTCGACTTGATCATAATTCATAAGTAGAAAATTCTCTTTTTCCCTAAACATCCCCTTTTTTATCTCATTGCATTTACAAACTGTTAAAATCTTGAAACTAACAATAGAAGACCCGTTAGCTTTAAACGTTATACATGAATTACCTCTTATACAGTACTTATTGTTACTAAAACGCACTTTATAAAAGCCTCATGCAAAAGAAGGTAGACCTCCTATTAAGGAAAAATATGCATGAGACTCCTAACAAAGTGTAATTGACACCAAAAAAAAAAAAAAAAAAAAAAGACAATAAAGAAACTGGATAGTGATATCCACAACAGAAACAAATTCTGTTAAATCAAATAATGAAAGCTTATTTATATAAACTATATTAGCTTTATAGATCAATCTCCTGAAGTAAACCATCCAAACCTGTAGAATGCTCATTGCAACTGTCCATGAAACAGAAAGAAACTAACATCTACCATGCAACAAAATACTGCAATATTAACTCTTAGAGTCAAAATACCAAGAAAGTTGAAGTCTGCTGTCTTCTTAAGTTCCACATTTTTTCTTTTTTGCAGCAGATGATGACTTGTGCAACAAAATGACTGGTAGACAATGCTTTATCACATTAATTTACTTTCCACCTGATTCCAACTCACTAACCCGAAAATGTTTCCTCATTGGGATTTGCGTCTGGCAGAGCTCGGAAGTCGCTCAAAGGATTGCAAGTACCACTATTAGATGCACCATTTTCAGCTTCCTGAACCTGACAAGCCACTGAACTGCTGGTAGACTCAGTAGGACCTGCAAAAGGTGCACGCTGCGGAGGTGTAGAAGCTACTACTTCCCTCTCTGAACTGTTGTCCTTGCCTTTTCTCTTTCGCTTTATGGTTAAAAACCCATTTGCTACAGCTTCCAGCGCTTTCGTTGTTGGAGGACGGGACCTCTTGCTCTGCCTCCGGTCATTCACAAGAGTCCGCTGCTCAGATCTGGCTTCATTAGCAGAGATATTTGGCAAACACTGGTTATTTAGCTCGGGCGCTCCATTATTATGCTCTTTGAAAGTCAAGACACCATTCTCTGCCTCTGGGGAAATTGGAGGCATGTTAAGGTCAATTAACGTTCGAGTGTCAGTCCGAAGAGAGGACTCCAGTTCATGAATACCAGCATTAGAATCACATTCAACATTCTCACTGGGACTCTGCTTTGAGGAGCTCGTCGATGACAGCTTATCCGCATGGGGACGTGTTTGAGAAGATAATTTTTCAGTAGATTCATGCATGCTAGAGCAACAATTAGACATCCCATTTTCCCGAGTAGAAAGATTTAATAGTCGGCACTGTTTGCCTATTGGAGCAGTATTGTCTACACTGCTCGTTTTCAGCTTTCGGCTCAAGCGAGAATTTGACACCTTTCTTGGCTGAGCTTTTTCGCGTAAATCCTTCTTACGTTTTAAGTTACCGATAGAGATGTCATCCTTAGCATGATTAAGAGACTGGTATTTACTACCGTAAATATTATCTTGTGAGGTCAATGTACTCAAAGTTTCAGTAGGAAGGCCTCTCAACTTTATAACTTTGCTTCCTAAACGACTGGTATCTACTATTGTAATTTCCATGATGCCAAAATCACGATTAGGAGTCTGAGGTTGCAGATAACGGCGTTTCTGCTTAGAAGGTGACTCATCCTCATCTTGTTCCGAATTTCTCCCACCGATCGAGAAGCATTGTTCTTTCTTCTTTTCACTTTCAACTCCTTCTGTATCAAGCTCGATCAGCGTAGGATCCTTGGCAACTTTTCTCAAGATGTCGGTTATTGAGTCAAAATAGTGGTCCCCTTTGACCAATTTACTTGAGAATTTCTTAACACCGGGCACAAGAAAAACCAAGCTATTGTTCAAACCGAGAAAAGAAACCTGACCTTTAGGCTGCTCCGAATGCCATCCTCTTCCCAATAAACGTGGCCAAACTGCTTCCCAGAACAAATCATTGGATCGAGTTTTGCTCAACCGACAATCTCCGCTTAGAAACTTAATTATTTCTGAGGTTGTTAGTTTGGAACATGCTTTCCCTATTGGTATCTCGGGGCGCATGGGATTTACTTTTTTGGACCTTGAAGAGTGCAATGCGGTTCTTGTCAGATCTTGTTTTCCCTGGCCAATGCTAATAGCTTTTACAAGTGTATCCATCCCAACCATGGCTTTCAAAGACGAAACATAGTCGGATAAGGATATTTTCTCATCATCAAATCTCTTAGAGACCTATAAAAGAATCAAAACCCGAATTTCAGCAGAAACTCGAGAAGAAATAGAAAAAGACTAACTAAACATCAGTTTTTCTCCACGTGTGTGTGAGAGAGAGTTCAAAGAGTTCTACTATTATACATCAGTTTAGGCTTTTAGCACTTGACTAGAATACTATAGCGTGATTCCTAACTAATGTATGTAAATTGCGCTACACAAGAGAGACTATCTTCATTGACTATTCACCGAAATGACGTAAAAAGTACCTCCAATAAAGCATCTCTCTGGTCTTCTGACAAAGTGGGAAGCACACGAGATAGCAGTTCCTGCTGCCTCATCCCAGAAAGAATACTCTCCCCATACACGCATTTCTTACTCTTTTTCTTAAGACCGTCTGACCATCTACGATATTCTTCTGAACCATAAAACCCCCCGTAATAGAAGGCTAATATTGCCCCCATTTCTTTAGTTTCGACAAATTTTGTCACCTCGTTAAAATTTCTTTGGAATATGTATAAGCCAAGAAGGAAGCTAGCCTTCTCAGCATCACTCCAGTGTTCATCTGATAATCCAGGAACCAAAAGGCTACCTTGCTTATTCTGCAACTCTCTTGTCGGCTTCCCTAAATCACTCGAAAGATTAACAGTGATCTCAAACTCCTCGTTGTTGGGATTAGTCTCAGGCTTAATGACATTTTCAGATAATATGCCAGGTTTTTTCAGATTTATCCATGTCAATGGTATGGGCAAGCCGACGTGTGCTCTATATATAGATTTTGTGGAAACCGAAGAGTGAGCGATATGGTCCGACTCTTCACTAAGTGGAGGAATTTCAACTTGAAATTCTTCTCCGATTCTTGGGAGCTTGTCAGGTACTCCAAGAAACTCACCAGGCTCGCAAGAACCCCCACATTGATCCAAAGGCAAGGAATTCATCTGCTACAAACAGTTAAGCAGTTACATTGAAGAATAGAGAAACGACAAAAAAAAAATGATCATTAGTTTATCGAAGAAAACGGGATTCCAATACATCATATATATTTGCAGCATAAAGGTGTTACCTCTTGCTTGATATTTCAGCAGCAGGATCAGATACCTCTCAATTGTTTTTATACTCTGAACTAAACTAGTGAGTTGTCACCTCTTGAACTAAATCTTGAAGGGATTTATGTTACTTCTACCTGTTGATAATCATCAGTTTAGCAAAGATAGATATTCTAGTAGACGCACAACAAAGAAGTGTTTTCACGAGAGCATTGCTGATCAAACCATTGCGAAATTCTAGAACTGATAATTCTTGCAGTATCAAGACTAGTACAGTAAACAAATCTCAAATGCAGAGATGTAAAGGGCAAGTATCAAATATTTCACTAGAATTCAACAAAGTAAAATTACAGTGAAAACTTAACTAGTCAGCAACAAACAAAACTTATACTAAGATCCATTCAATAAATTCAAGAACCGCTATAAATTTGTTCATAATCATTAAGTAGAAAATGCGAGGAACACAAAGAAAGAAAACGCCGAACCACAATCAATGAGAAATCTTTCTCTCAACACAAAAGGCGAAATCAAAATCCATAAAAAGAACAAATTCACCTTAAATTCTCAAAATATCAAACGAGAAAAATCAAGGATCCATGCTCCATGTAAATCTACTCACTTTTCACCTCAAAGACAACAACTTTACCACCAAGACCACAAAACCAAACCGCAAAACGACGCACATTAATCCCTAAACTGAAACCCCAAACCCGATTTGCGACCAAAAAGATCGTATCAAGAAACTTCGATTCTAGTCATTCTCTCATTTATAAAGTCAAAATTTAGACATAAACCGCAAACCGAATAAAATAAAATAAAAACACTGCACAACGAAACAAACAAATATGCAATAACAACTTCCAACTAGAAGAAATTAAAGCAATTAACATCAATAAAAATTCCAATGTGATCTCACACCAAAAATCAACTCTTTTTCACACCTCACAAGTCGCCTAGTCCTACAAAACCATCATTTTTTCTTGAGCAAATTAACATTAACAACGTGATACATACACACATACATAAGCAAACATAACAAAAGTACATGTAATAAACAAAATTTATGCATGTATAAACGCATAAAGAGGAACGTGTGGAGTGAAACTGGGGAAATGGGTTCAGATTTGAAGTTAATAAACATGAAAAATACAAAACAAAAGAGACATATAAAGCATAAAGAGTTTATTCATCAAGACATATATATATATATATGCATAAATGAGTTGTATGTATATATATATATATGTAAAGAGAATAAAAAGACAAGAGTAAGAATAGAACCTGAGTAGAGTTTTCATGGAGTTAATTGAATCGAAGAGCGACAAGAATTTTCGTTGCGTTTATTTTTCATTATATACAAGAAAATGGGTAATTGCACAAACACCCCCTGTGTTATTACTAATTGGCACATTACCCATGTGTTAACTTTATTAGCAGTAATTCAAAAAATTAACAAATTACCCCTATGTTATCTTTATTAGCAAAAACCCTTGTGTAATTCAAAAAATTAACAAAAAAACCTTGTCTACTTAATTTAACTGTATGCACAAAAATTGATAACAAAACCTGATTTTATTTTACTTATTTGATGCATGAATAATTAATGTTGTTCATATGACATATTTACCTTTTATCGAAATATTTAAAAATAAAATTACCTTCTATATTTGTATAAACAAAAATATGGTAGGAAGTATTTTGTAATGTTTCCTTAATAATCCTAAAAAGTTGTAAACAACTACAAGAAAGCTTCAAATTATTTATTTGAACAATTATGCGCTTGATATGAAATCATAATGCATAAAGATTGTTAGTTATGGGTACAATCAACTAAAAATATGATGGTAGGGGATTGTTTGCTAATATTAAAATTTTATGGGGAGGTCTTGCTAATAAAAGTAACACATAGGGTAATTTGCCCATTAATAATAGCACAAGGGTGGTTTTTGCTATTATCTTGGTTTTGGGGTGTTCACGCGATGGGAAGGGCAGTGGTATTCACTCGATGGGTTATGTAATGCGATGTCGTGTATGCATCTGTTATTATTATATAAGAAAAACATTTTTATTTATGCATAAAAAGAACATTAATTTATATGTCAAAAGAAAAAGAAATATGTCAAAAAATAGAAAGAACATTAAATTTTTTTTTTTTTTTTTTTTTATGTAGAGCACATCGAAAAACATGAATTTATCATATTTCAAATGGTCAATATATATACCCTGAATTCCTCACATTTGGAAAATCTATTACTATATTAAAAGCAAATCCTCCACCCTCACATACTTTGCAGTTGTTGTACCAAATTAATTGTTTTCCTAAAGTACTCCTATTTTCATCCATCACCAAAATGATCAAGAGGATAAATTTGACTTTTCAAGAGATATCCACTTTTCTCTCTCTTCACAAAACTTCCACTTCAAAAACATAGAAATCTATATCCCCTAAAATCTCTCAATTTGTAACTACTAATCTTTTCCCACTACATTTAAGATTAATTTAATCAAAATTGTTCTTGCTAAAATAAACAATGCATTAATTTAACGTGCAACAAATTTACACGCGGTCCCCGCGTGTGTATGTTTTTCTAGTAATTACTAAACTGCAACACACATATAAATTATAACGCGTTGTGTTATAAAAGAAATGTTGAATAATAATAATAATAATTTAAACAAAAATGGATAGCTATGATGTGCTCATTACTTATACAAATGATTTAGAGATTGATAACCAAAATTAACCAAATATTTTTATCTTTTCAAATAACTTGCGTACTTTAAAAAATAGACAGTCTGGTAAATTATTAAGTTTCGATACATACATATGTTTTTCTGAATGAATTTTCTAATATTACAATGTGTGGCTCCTGTTTTAAAATAGATACTATATTAATATTAAAGTATATAACTAGCTTAATTACAACCACATTGTTTGACATGTTTAACTGCCTTAAATATAGTAAACAAAGTATATTACTATCACATATTTAATTTTATTAAATTATATCAACTATATGAATATTTGTGATGATTCCCAAAATATACAACTAGCTCTTTATTAAAAATTATTGGAACTTAAGAGTATTCTAGTAAAAATGAATTGTTGCAGTTAATGATTATTTAAATAATTGACATCTTTTCAATATATTTAAAATGCAATGAACCAACCAAAGTCAATAAAGATTCTGTATACGGGAGAATGTGAGGTTTTGTTGCTCAAAAACCATTAAAACCATTTGCTACTGATTTGCTCAAACTCCGTTAACGCCTTTGTTATGAGAATATTGTCAGACTATTCGTAGTTCTTTGCATTTAGATCACCAACAACTTTGAATGCATCATTTTTTCTCATATATATATATAGTTACATATTTTAATTCGTCTATTTATTTTTTTATTAATTGAATAACTTGCGGCTTTGTTGAACTGAATTTGCTTATTCTAGACCCCGCTATTTATTTTAAATAGTTACGAGGTATGTGTGGACTCTGTGCTTGCGTGGTCAGTGTGACTGTCTTTAGGTAAGACCAATAGGTTTAATTTATTTTAAAGATCACAAATATTCAAATTTGGGTGCGTGGCTGTTTTGACACATAACAACGTGAGAAATTGCTAAGTATCGTCTACAAAAATATGGCGAATGACATTGAAATGGAATTTCTCCACAAAAGAATAACAAAACGGACAATGCCACTTTAAAGACCAAAATCATGTGAGTTCTGAGAATATGGCGGGAATCAATTCCTAATCTTTAGATTTACCCTTATTTTTTGGTGAGACAGAAGTAGAGACTTTGGAAAGTCCATTTGCAAACATAATAAATTACTTTTTATCGGTCCTAAAAAGGGAAAAGTCCTACAAACACGAGGTTTGTCCCGACAAGGATAACAAATCAAATTAATTTTGTTTTGGAGTATATACTATTCATAGAAATGAAGCGGTCACTTAGATTAACAAGGAAGCATGAAAAACTTGCGCTTTAGAAAATTTTACAAACAAGGTGTTGTGTTTCTTCTAATAAAAAACAGTTCATGGTTATGCTTTAGGACACAGTACTTGTGTAGTATATCTCGCGTGCAGATGCGACCAAATCGTGAATTTATATAGGTCTCTTATAACTGAAAAAATACTTGTAGTCACTAAAAAGTACTTTATAAAACACCATGCAAAATAAGTTAAACTGTCGAACATAAAAGAAATAATGGATATTGATACCAACAACAAGAACAATTTCTTTTAAAAGACACTTGCAGAGAGCTAATTTGTATAAACTATAGCACTTTATTTAATATCCTGGAGTAAAAGCCATGCAAACATGTAGAATGCTCATTTCAACTGTCCATGAAACAGAAAGAAATTAACATCTACCATGCATCAGTTATTACAAACAGAAAACTACTGCAATATTAACTATATATGAGAAAAACCAAGAAAGTTGAAGTCTGCTGTCTTTTTAAGGATAAGTATATGTATGTTCGTCGAAGGTAGCAAGGACCACAAGCGCACTTGGATCACTCGAGAACATACCGACACTTTACCAGCTTTGGAAGACCAGAAAAACATTGATACTCTCCCATCTTCGACTCTTTTGTTTTACGAACATCAGCACAAAAATCTTGTCTTGGTATTCAGATTACTCGCCTTCTGAGTTTAGCTTTCTTGGACAAGATAACTTTAGCAACATTGTTGTATGCATACCACCTCATCGTTGAAGCTCTGTCTAACTTTGGCAAAAAAAAAAAAAAGAAAGGACTGTCCAGATGATGACTTGTGCAGTACAGCAGTAGAATGATTGGTATAAAATGCTTCTCCATATAAATTCGAATTCAACCATGTTACCAACTCAATTCCTCGAAAATGGTCTTTCATTAGCATTTGCATCTGGCAGAGCTCCTGAGCTACTGGTAGACTCACTAGGACATGCCACGCGTGCACGCTGCGAAGGTCTAGAAGCTACTACTTCTCTTTCTGAACTGTTGGCCTTACTTTTCCTCTTTCGCTTTAAGGGTAAATGCTCATTTAATAGAGCTTCCAGCGCTCTCGTTGTTGGAGGACGGGACCTCGTGCTATGCCTCCGGTCATTCGCTAGAGACTGCTGCTCAGATCTGGCTTCATTAGCAGAGATATTTGGCAAACACTGGTTATTTAGCTCGGGCGCTCCATTATTTTGCTCTTCGGAAGTGAAGACACCATTCTCTGCCTCTGGCGAAACTGGAGGCATATTAAGGTCAATCAATGTTCTAGTGCGAGTCCGAAGAGAGGACTCTGGATCATGAATACCAGCATGAGAAGCACATTCAACATTCTCACTTTGACTTTGTTTTGACAAGCTCATCGGTGACAGCTTATCCGTATCGGGGCGTGTCTGAGAAGATAATTTTGCAGTAGATTCATGCATGCTCAAACAACGATTAGACATCCCATTTTCCTGAGTAGGAAGAGTTAATTGTTGATACTGTTTGCCTATGGGAGCGGTATCGTTGACACTGCTTGTTTTCAGCTTTTGGCTCAAGTGGGAACTTGACACCTTTCTTGGCTGTGTGTTTTCGCGTAAATCCTTCGTATGTTTGAAGTTATCGACAGAGATGTCATCCTTAGCATGATTAAGAGACTGGTATTTGCTACCGTAACTATCATCTTGTGAGGTCAATGTAGTCAAAGTTTCAGTAGGAAGGCCTCTCAACTTTATAACTTTGCTTCCTAAGAGACTGGTATCTACTATTGTAAATTCCATGGTGCCAAAATCACGATTAGGAGTCTGAGATTGCAGATAACGTTTTTTCTGCCAAGAAGGTGACTCATCCTCATCTTGTTTCAAATTTGACCCACCAATCGAGAAGCATTGTTCTTTCTTCTTTTCACTTTCAACTCCTTCTGTACCAAGCTCGATAAGCGTAGGATCCTTGGCAACTTTGCTCAAGATGTCGGTTATTGAGTCAAAATAATGGTCCCCTTTGACCAATTTACTTGAGAATTTCTTAACACCGGGCACAAGAAAAACCAAGCTATTGTTCAAACCGAGCAAAGAAACGCGATCTTTAGGCTGCTCCGAATGCCATCCTCTTGCCAACAAACGTGGCCAAACTGCGTCCCAGAACAAATCATTGGATCGAGTTTTGCTCAACCGACAATCTCCGCTTAAAAATTTAATTATTTCTGAGGTTGTCAGTTTGGAAAATGCTCTTCCTATTGGTATCTCGGGGCGCACGGGATTTACCTTTTTGGACCTTGAAGAGTGCAATGCCTTTCTAGTCAGATCTTGTTTTCCATTGCCAATGCCAATAGCTTCTACAAATGTAACCATCCCCACCATGGCTTTGAAAGACGAAACATATTCGGATAATGATATTTTCTCATCATCAAATCTCTTGGAGACCTACGAAAGGATCAAAACTCCAATTTAGCAGAAATTTCCAGAAGAAATAGAAAAACACTGACTAAACCTCAGCTTTTCTCCACGTGTGTGTGAGAGAGAGTTCAGAGAGTTCTACTACTATTAAACATCAGTTTAGCACTTGACTAGAAAACTATAGCATGATTACTAACTACTGTATGTAACACAAGAGAGACAATCTTCGTTAACTATTCACAGAAATGACGTAAGAAGTACCTCAAGTAAAGCATCTCTATGGTCTTCTGACAAGGTGGGAAGCACACGAGATAGCAGTTCCTGCTGCCTCAGCCCAGAAAAAATGTCTTGCCCATACACGCATTTCTTACTCTTTTTCTTAAGACCGTCTGACCATCTACGATATTCGTCTGAACCATAAAACTTCCCGTAGTAGAAGGCTAATATTGCCCTCATTTTTTTAGTTTCGACAAATTTTCTCACCTCATCAAAATCTCTTTGAAATATGTATAAGCCAAGAAGGAAGCTAGCCTTCTCAGCATTACTCCAGTGTTCATCTGATAATCCAGGAACCAAAAGGCTGCCTTGATTATTCTGCAATTCTCCTGTCGGATTCCCTAGATCCCTCGACTGATTAACGGTGATCTCAGTCTCCTTGTTGTTGGGATTAGTCTCAAGCTTAACGACATCCTTAGATAATATGCCAGGTTTTTTCAGATTTATCCATGTCAATGATATGGGCAAGCCGACCTGTGCTTTATATATAGATTTTGTGGGAACCGAAGAGTGAGAGATATGGTTGGACTCTGTGCGAAGTGGAGGAATTTGAACTTGAAATTCATCCCCGATTCTTGGGAGCTTGTCAGGTACTCCCAGAAACTCATCAGGCTCGCAATAATGTACACGTTGATCCCAATGCAAGGAAGTCATCTGCCATAGAAATAACAGTTAAGCCATTATAATAGCAAAGAACATGGGATTTCAAGAATACATCAAATATTTGCAACATAAAGATGCCATCTCTTGCTTGATATTATGCAAAAGCAACAGCAGGATTAGATTAAACTTTAGTAGTCTTGATACTCTAGTCTGAACAGAACTAGTGGACTGTGTCCTCTTGCTCAAAACAAAATCTTGAATGGATTAATGTTTCTTCTACCTATTAACAACCACTTGATTAGCAAATCTAGAAAGTCTGGTAGACGCACAACAAAATGTCTGGACAAGAATATCAATAACCAACAACTGTAAAATACTGGATGCGATGATTCTTGCAGAATCAACACTAGCTACGAATTACAAATTTCCAATGCAGAGAGATAAAAGACAATTATCAGAATAATTTTAGAATCATAGAAAGTAAAAATCACAGTGTTATCAACATGCTTAGATGGCTAAAATTTTGAATAAAATCCATTCAATAAATTCAAGAATCGCGATAAACTTGTGCGTAATCTTTAAGTAAAAAATACGAGGAACACAAAGTAAGAAAACACGGAGCCACAATCAATGAGAAATCTTTCTCTAAACGCTAGACGCGGAATTGAAATCCATAAAATAAATAAAAACCACCGTAAATTTTCAAATTTCAATCGAGAAAAATCGAGGATCCATCTTTCATGTAAAACTCCTCACTTTTTAACTTCAAAGACAACAACTTTACCATAGGTAACACAACATTTACCACGAAATGATGCACATTAATCCGAAAACTGAAACCCCAAATCTATATCGATTAGCGACCAAAAAAATCCGTATAAAAAACTTCATTTCTGCCAATTCTCATTTATAAAGTCATAATTTAGAGAAAAACCGGAAACCGGAAACCGATAATTAAATAAAACAATGGACAACACAAGAAAACAAACAAAAATGCAATAAAAACTTCCAACTACAACAAAAGCAAAAAACATTAATAAAAATTCCAATGTGATCCCACCAAAAATTAACTCTTTTCACACCTCACAACTCATCCATTCACACAAACCATCATTTTTTCTTGAGCAAAAACCAGAATCACATTAACAACGTGATACATACATAAGGAATCATAAAAGAAGTGTATTTAAATATATTTATGCATGTATATACAAAAATAAACACATAGAGGGAACGTGTGGAGTGAAGCAGGGGAAAATGGGTTCAGATATGAAGTTAATAAACATGAAAAACAAAACAAAAGTGATATACATATGAAGCATAAGCAGTTTATTAATCAAGATGTATGCATACATGAGTTATATGTATATGTAAAGGGAATAAAAATACAGAGTAAAAAATAGAACCTGGGTTTTTATTGTCTTCTAAAGAAGAGTTTTCATGGGGTGAATAATGAATTGAATCAAAGACTGAAAATGAAAAAATTTGTTGTATTATTTTCGTTTATATAGTGAGTTTAGAAGAAAAAAGTAGAGGGGAGGGAAAGTCCACACCTAAAAAGGGCCGTGGTGTTCACGCACTGGTATATAAATTAAAAACCTATCCCTCGAGAGGTTATTAGGTGCAGCGGTTGCACGTTTCGGTGGTGTAGCAATTCGGTTATTAGTATAAATGCATGGTTGGGATATAGAGATTATGTTTAATCTTGACCTTCGGCTGTACCACGTCATAATGCAGCGGCTAAACGATGAGGTGGGTACAACAATTATGTTATAAGTATAAATACATGGTTGAGATGATATGTTGAGAAGTTACTTTTATACGTTATCATGTAGCGACTGCACCTATTAATTTTTCCTCTTCTACCCGGACACGGATGATACACCTAAATAATTAATAACCTAACATGCACAGACGCGGATACACCAATATAATTAATTACCTCACCAACATGAATACAACGATACAAATAATAATTGCTCGAACACGGATACAATAATACATAATATTCGTAAAACGATATGGATTCTTTCAAAAATTATCAGAATAATATGATATGAATAAGACTATTTATTTTGATGTTTATACTTATACTATACAATAATACAAAAATAATAATCATGTATCAAGATTTAATCTATAATGTATCAATAAAGTCAAAACACAAAATTCATCCAATTATTAGCTAAAAGACTTTGCATAATATAGAAAACATAGGAGTATCGGAATACCAGACATGTATTGACGTATCAAATACGTACATAGTATCAGTTGAAGTATCCAATTGTCTACTACACCGACTTGTCAATGTTGAGTATAAATAGTTTATTTGCGTAAGGTTCATCAAACATCTAAACTATTTATAAAAAAATATCAAGTAAACATCTCATGTTGAATAAAAAAGGTTCTACTAGTCTCACAAAGCTCCCACAATGAAAATCTAAAATATTTAATTTATTTTTGAGAAAAAAATATTGATTTTTGTTTACTTAAAAGTTATCTAATGAACATAAACATCATTCATTTATTTGTTAGCAAAATAAAAATAAATAATAAAATTTAATTAATTTACCATGGTAAAAAACTAAAAATTGGTGTTTGAATGATGAAAAGGAAGAGAAATTTTCTATCTGATAATTTTTATTGATATTTTTTCAATTAATTTCTATGTATATATATTTTCCTTTTCTGTTTTTGGAGGATAGTTTAATCTTGAATGTAATGTAGCATATTGTTGTAAAAAGTTATAAAATTAAGTGAATAGCCTTTGTTTTATGATCAAATGGATTTTAGGCTTGGGCCTACAAATATATGTTCTGTTGATTTAATAAACTTGAGCTTTTTATCACAATATTATAGTACAAATCCATTACTTAGATTTATGTTTATTTTGTCTAGTATATATGTAAAGATTGGTTACTAAAGACAGGTCCATTTTTGTCAATGTGATTTTTCTTGTTGTTGACATTTTTGGAAATACTTTATTTTGAAGTTTTTTTTTAAATAAAAAATAATTATTTTCAATTATTTACTAGATGACAATATTATTTACGTTGAATAACTTAAAATATAATTTAATATAATATTATTTTTATAATATTACAAAAGAGTATTATTATACTACGATATATGGCCTAAACTAGTGTAGACTTGTGCTATAATTGATTGAACCGATTGAACCTGTAATCAATAAGACTACCGTCAGACGTTCGGTCCATTGTAAAAACAACATTGCATATATATATATATATATATATATATATATATATATATATATATATATATATATGTATATATATGTATATATATATGTATAACCCATTCAAAATATAAAATTCATGGATCAAAATTTCCACAAGTTTCCTCGAAAATCACCGAAACGTTTTCGTTTTTCACTTGATCGAAATGAAACTTAGACGTAATTTCCAATTTCATTACAACTAAACTTTTATGAAGTTTCTGAAACATGTTGAAAAACTCCCGAAAAATGACAAAACGTTTCTAATATTTAAGAGACCGAAAACATAAATCGAAACCGAAACTTTGATCCATGCTTACCATGCAAAACAAACTGGGCCATGGTTCATTTCAAAAAATAAAAAACAAGTGGGCCAGAATAAGTCAAGCCCAAAGAAACAAACCCTTAATAAGACTTCACAAAATCACTCAACCCACAATTTTCAATTTCCACAACAAATAAACCGGCAGTTACAGCAAGACGGTTGGACCGGCCGGTCGATCCGGTCCGACCCGGCCCGCTTTTGAAAGATATTACACAGGGCCATTTGATGTTATTCTTTTTCTTTTTTCACTATCACTGATTTTAGGATGCTCTGTTTGAGGCATTCTCTGGCAACTCTCGCGATAGGATTTGAATCAATTGAATTAGGGCAAAAGAACCGCTATCCGAAAAATCTTGTGGTAAATTTTACACTTATATAAAGCATTTTTATCAACAATTTTGTGTATTTAACTTCCATTATTGATTCATCTTTATATGTTTGCTCTGTTCTTGTGTATGTATTGTAGAGAAATATTTCTTATGCTTCATTTACTTCTATTGTACTAAATTAGTCCAAATTTTGGCCGAGGTGGTTTAATTTTCGGTTTTGAACTAAAAGAAATGGAGTGAGAGATGATATATATATATATATATATTCACTGGAATCTCAGTAAGAGAGATAAGCTATTTTTCACTGTTGTTAGAACCCTAGTAATAGCGACAAGGAGGAAAAATGATATGTACTTGTGGTTGTGTAATTGCTGTTTGAAATTTTCTAGGAAAATTCTTTGGATTAAGACATGGTGGACGATAAATAACGAAGGTGTAATTGAGGTCCAATGGTGGACAGATTGAGAAGATTGGACCAAATCGAGTGAAAGTTGATAGTTTACGGCACGAGTTTTAGGAGATTGAGAAATTTCGTTAACTATCCTGGATGAAGAAAACAGGAATATATAGGACTAAAGGAATAGTAAAATAGTTGAATCATCTGTTACTGATATTATTGTAGATTTTGCTTGATGATAAGATTAGGAGACTTACAGTTTTCACCACATTAAGACTGTTTTTCTTTTTTCCAGCAATGTGCAGCCAAAGGTCCTCGACCTAGGTATCCACGAGTGTGGAAAACCAAAAGGAAGATAGGAACCATTTCAAAGTCCCTGAAGTTTGTGGAATGTGTAAGCTTTTCTCTCACTCGCTTGAAATGTTTAGTTCTCCGAAAAAATGCAGTATTTGATATTCTGTTTCTTATCACTCGGTAAGTTTCAGAACAAGAATTGACTTATTTCTGTTGGATAAGTGTAGGTTAAGGAATTATCTAATGTCAAAGAGGAAGTATATGGTGCACTTGATTCATTCATTGCCTGGGAATTGGAATTCCCGTTGATTACTGTAAAGAAAGCATTGAAAACCCTCGAGAACGAAAAGGAGTGGAAGAGGATTATTCAAGTATATCCATCAGCCTTCTCTTTTCCCCAGTGCTCTCAGCTTGAATTACATGATTTAACTTTTACGTTGGGCTACAGGTAACAAAATGGATGCTAAGCAAAGGTCAAGGAAGGACAATGGGAAGCTATTATACTTTACTGAATGCTTTGGCTGAGGACGGGAGGCTCGATGAAGCTGAAGAGCTCTGGGGTACATTGTTTTCTGAGAACTTGGAAAGTATGCCACGTATGTTCTTTGAGAGGATGATTTCAATTTATTATCAAAGAGAAATGCATGACAAGATGTTTGAGGTATTCTCTTATTACTTCATCCCTCTCAATATATGGTTATTTCTCTTAACTGTAGGAGATAAGATATTTATAGTGCTTTAAGTGCTCTATTCATGTCTATCTTTTGCTCTGCGATTCTTTTTAGACAAAAACTGTAATGATTTTGATTTGGTAGTTACTTTCTTCGAGAAATAGGAACCATCTTGAATTTGCCTTACTTGCTTCAGAGCACGACATCTATATTTTCATCACAAACATCAAACTTGTTCAATTCCTCCTTAGCGGTCTATGTTAACTTTGAATAGAGATGCTGCAACTGGTTGTGAATCTTTAGATGGGATTATCAAGGAGTCTGCAGATATGAACTAGCTAATACATGGTTTAGTAATGTGCCATGCTCTATGGTATGTTGCTTCGGGGTTATATTTAAGCACACTTGTGTTCTTTTTTCTATCTACTGTTATTCTATTTAAAATATTGTCGGAAATTAATTACACTCCAAAATTAACCATTTGTCATGTTCTATGATGCACGGACACGACACGATACGGACACGGCGACACCGATTTTTTAAAATTACAAGACACGACACGGCAGCGACACGGCTGTATTTTTTATATTAAAATATAGAAAACATCATCATAATCTGCACAAATAACATTATTACGTCCAAATATAGAATCAAACCAAATATATTTACACTCAAAACCAAGTATCAACTACTACAAATTCAAATAAAATAGTCATTAAAGTTTAAGTCATAAATTCCAAGCATTAAATACAAAGGCATATATCAAATGACAAAACAAAGTGTTATACCATACTCAAATAAAATCTTTAAATAGGATAATAGTGCCACGACTCGAAGAAAAAACGAATATTTTTTTTGCCCGTCCTTGTTTTTGTGCAAAGAGCAATGCAGTAGACTTATTCGTGAGATTTGATTGGAAAAGCGTTATCATTTATGCATTTTCACTACTTAATTATTTAACTTTTAAAGTTTAATGTTTGATTCTTCTAATATCTTTATCTATATATTTTAAGAAATTTAAATTTTAACCATAAATAAAAATTAAAAACTACAATATCAGCTCAAAAAGTGTCCAGGCGTGTCGGACACGTCCCTAAAATGTGTCCGACACGGTGTCCCTTTTCTTTTTCTTTTATTTTTATTAAGACACGCCACGTGGCGTGTCCGACACGTGTCGGAGGAGTGTCGGGGTCTCGGTGTCGTGTCGGGGTGTCGGACACGGCATAATTTTTTTTTTCGAAGTGTCGGTGCATCATAGGTCATGTTATTAGCCTGAAATTGTGTGCCTACTTTTATGGGTAATCAATCTTTTTCTGCTGTGTTTGTTTCTTTTTCACTTTGCTTAAGTTGAAAAGTTCGGGTTTAAGAGTCATCCTACTTTAAGTTCTTAGTTCTTACATAATATGGAATCTTTCTTTATGCAAGTTTCGTGCTTCGTTCCATCTAAACTTTTTCTCACAACGATCTTTCGTTTCAATTTATAGATATTTGCTGACATGGAAGAGCTTGGTATCCGGCCAACGGTGTCTATTGTTAATATGGTTGGAGATGTCTTTCAGAAGCTTGACATGTTGGATAAGTACCAAAAATTGCACAAGAAATATCCTCCACCAAAATGGGAATATCGATATATCAAAGGTAAGCGCATCAAAATAAGAACAAAGTATCTTGATGCAACTGGGAATGGCAACGATGTGAAGTCTGAGCAGGAAGCTAATAGTAATTCATCCGAGCCGGATGAAAATGAAGAGGTTAGTTTCAATGATGAATGTGAAGAGGATGATCTGTCTCTGTCTGAAACTAATGATTCTTCTAAAACAGATGAATTGTGAATGTAAATTATCTCTTGTATTCAATGTTTTCGATTTTTTCAAAAAAGTAACTGAGCCATACAGGTCGAGCCATTAATTGGCATGATCGAATTCGGTAAGAACAAGTATTCCATTGCTTTATCTCTTCCCTCCCCCCTGTGCGCTCTTCCTAAAGTATGTCGGATTGATGAAAATATATAGTAAAATCTATTGTTCCAATTTTTTTGTCTAAATAGACAAGCGAGTGTGTGTTTTTCCCTTGAGTTGATAATCATTATAATAGACCTCTCGAAAAGCAAAAACTAGCCCATTATTTCTGCGATATCTTTTGCGGTTCAGGGCAATCATCTCAGTTATTATGACAATACCAGCAAGCATTTTAACTTCAACTTAGTTCTGATGGTGATCTTTGTTACTACCAGTCAGCAAGCTAGCTGTATAGGAGTTTAAAACGTCTGAAGAAAACGTGCTGAAGTGATGGGTAACCAAAAAACAGTGATGTAATTTTTAAAATATTAAGGATAAACTGCAGTAATTAAGACATCATTTGTGAGGTTGAAGCACTTCAGTTAGTGGATTTTTAGAGGTTAAACTATATTTGTGGTTTTTTCTCTTGGTGTCGGTGTTCCATCCTTACGTGAAGCAATTTGATTGGAGCCTCTTAGGTTTATGCTTGTCAAACGAGGTTTGTAAGGGGTTGGGTTTATTCATCAATCCATTAACAACCCATTTAATGTTTACCCAACTATTATTTCTATTATGTCTTAATCACACAAAAACACGTAATACAAGAGTAAATACACACTACACTTCAAAAACTTCCACTATACCACAATACTCACACATACACACTCTCTCCTCTCCCTCTCCTCCCCCTCTCTACGCACGAAATACCTAAAAACGCATACTAAAACAAAAACACACAAAGGCTCTCGCACATTCATACACTCTCACCTCTTTCTCTCTCAATTTTGGGAGCGTGTGTTTTTGGTGTAGTATGTAATTTTTGGTGGAGTGTGTGTTTTATTTTTCTTTTGTTATAAATACTTATGGAGTCAAAATGAGTCTGGTAAAATACTCGTGAATTACCTATTGAAATAGTGGATCATAAATGAATGAACCATGTAATCTATTAATTAATTAGGCGAGTTGATGGATTTAGAGTAGCGGTTGACACCTCTCTTCTCAAACTATCTAACTGGAAAAAAGTTTTCAGTTTCTGGAATTATAGGAAAACAGGTTTAAATCGCATCCTTACCCTTCTGTAATGCTACAGAATAGAATTTTGGAATATACCCTTTATCTTTTGCAAATTCTTGAGCAAAGAATTTAGTTGATGATGTTTTGCAATATTATTGACACATTTGCCCTTACAGTGTGCCGATTTTGGATTTAGGGTTGATTTCATCGAAGTATATGTATTGTCCTGACATCATCATTGCACACACACATTCAATTTAATTAAGTATAAGAGATGTCACTGCAAGTTGCCAATTAAAACTAGCGGAAACAAAGAAGCTGAGGCAGCAGATGATGTAAGGTAAAGCTACATCAATTATTATATATTAATTGCCTTAACTTTTCAAGTATTGTCAAACCTTATATGACCAATTCCCATAGTCAAATTCAGATGAAACTAAAATGGAATCTTCACAAAAAATAAAATAAATAACTGGACCACGGAATATTCTTATGATCCTCAAGTATTGGCTGTTTCAATTATCAACTTTATTTCCAAGCTTGTATTATTTTCCTCTTCTGATTAAACTAATTAATGAACAAGACCATGTCCAGGTTCATCATAGACAAAAAAGATGAGCATGGAATCACTAATCTCTGCCCGGATTTAAGGTGGTTTCACTGCAAAAGAGGAACTGGCTTTTGTTTAATTAATGTAAACATTCCATATGTAATCAAGCTATTGAATCTTGGTAGCTTGAGACAAAACTCATTGAGAAACATGTCTTTTTCTATTAATTTAGTTTCTTCGAATTTAATAACAAACAAAACCCTCAAGCCAATAAGATTGGTTTGGTCTGTCCGACAACCTTGGAACATACAACTAGGTTTAGCAATTAAGTAAACTGTTTTTCTTAATTCGACAACTTGTCCACATGCAAACTAGAAGATTTATACGTACAAGAATCGATTCATTAATGCAATTATAAAATGAGGCTTCGTGAGTTTAAAAGAATATTCATAATGATTCAGATACCATGTTGGTGGCTAAGGATTGGCTGATGGAAGCATGCCTCAGTCACAAGAATTATTTAATTTTTGTGGAAAAGTGGATGGCGATGAGGACAAACTCTCAAAAATACCACATCTGCTGTGGGTATTGAAGATGAGAGAAGTACCAAATTACAATTAATTAAATGGTGGATTAATCATTTCAAAACCACAAATTGGTACGACCAGGTGATTTTTTTTTGTCACCACCCCGCAACCCACCCACTCCACTCCTAAAAATCTCAATTTGAATTATAGGTAAATTAAATACAAGTGTTGTTACAATCTCATTTTGAAGATAGCCTAGGGTATAATTTTAGCTAGTGGCAATAGTTAAAGTCCTTGTTTTGTCCACCATTTACATCCTATTAGACTCAATATTAGAGAGAATATTGTGTTTCTTTTATGAATTCAGTGGCATCAAGCTTATTAAGATTTTGGTTATTTCATTTTAGATGATCGTGGGGGACATTAAGTGGTTATATTGTTTTCATAAACAGTAGAAAATATACTAATAATTTTGTTAATGCTAAGAATAGGAACTAGAGAGATCTTGGGAGCAGGCAAATAGTTCTATTATTTAGTAGTTACAATAGAATAAAAAATTACCAACACATCCCTATTATTTCTTTCAGCATAAAAAGGAAAATAAACCTGATCGGAATTTGATAACTCATTTCTTTTCCATACATTTATAACTCATATCAATATTTTGGAAAAAATTAGTATGCTGGCAATTTAAGAACAAATTTGAACCACCCTAACCCTAAAGTTAAGAGACTCATATCCCAATTTGTCAAATATATTAAACTCGTGTTGTTGTAAGTTGAAACACATTATAGTGCACTTAGCACCCTATATTTGTATCATAGAGATAGTTCTCGAATTGTATAGAGGGTTCTCGAATATTGCCAAGTGTGTGCACACTAACACAATGTAGCCCTGGAGGCTTCTAACAGTCCTAATTATCTAGTGCAAAATCTTTGGCACTTAGACAAAAAATCATGCTGATCTCCGAAAAGTACAAGTCACACAAAAGAAGATCTTGAGTTCGAACTAAGAATCAAGATTATTGCCCCACATTTATCTAGTGCTTGGCCAGGAATCCAGCAAAATCCCTTGGTGAATCCCAAAGATCCAATACAAAGTTAACTAAGTAAATGAGAGAAACTCTTCTGATTTGACTCGTATATATGTTGACTCAGCTTCCATTTTCTCACCAACAGAAGCCCTAAAGTAGCTCTACTCGTGCCTAAATTCGGTCATGTCTCCTTCATGGGTTTAATTAGTGTGCATGGACATATATATTTTAGCTATCACCAACTTACTATTTATCATATAACTTTAAAATCCATAAAATAAATATACGATAAATTGCATGGTAATTACACGATTTAGGGTTGAATTGTGGAGCATGAAGTACTGTATTAATATGTTTTCGGGTATTATTGGCAGTCTAATACTTTGAATCACCGAAAATAGTGAAAAATGGTCTAGCGCGGCGCCCAGACATAGTCAATCTTACGAATTACATAAAGATATCTGCGGATTTTATTGCTTTTTGTGTATAATTTTCTGCATCATTTTGTTCAGTAGCATTTACTCCCGTTTTGAGTACTGTTACACAATGTAAATCGTGTATATATATATAGGGTTAGGACCCAAAAAAACTAGTGGTTCTATTAATCGTGTATAGCATGTAGCTATGAAAACAAATGAAGTCAACAGAGTAACATATCTTTCAAGTTTGGTTTGAATTTTCTATCGAGCTCAAATTGATTTCGTAGCGTGTGTGTTGATTATGCACACGAGCTGATCAGGAATAAACTTCAGCCAATAGTTAAATAAGATGAATCTTATCTTACTTATAAATTTAAACTTAATTAGTTTATTAGTTAAACAAAAAAAATAAAACAAAAAGTATATATAACTAATAATTCTTTATCTTAATTAGCTGCTAATTATCTGCAGTAACAGCATCATTTGACAACTCCACAACTTTGTGCTGCTGTCCAAGCAATACACCACAAGTTAGCAATAAATTAATACTCATGAAATATGACACACACATATATAAATAGTCTATATATATGTCCTCTACAACTCATACATACACACACATATTGTTTTAGAATTATTTGACCAAAGATATAGATCCAGATGTCTGCCTCAAACAACAACAACAACTCCAAGCCTATATTCTCCTTGAGAATGGTCGACAATTCGGAAGCAAGCTCTTCAAACGACTTCAAAGAGCAAGAGAGGTTACTACCAATAGCCAACGTTGGAAGGATCATGAAACAAATTCTTCCTCCAAACGCCAAGATCTCGAAAGAAGCTAAGGAAACTATGCAGGAATGTGTGTCTGAATTCATAGGATTTGTGACAAGTGAAGCCTCGGAGAAGTGTCGAAAGGAGAGGCGAAAGACGGTCAACGGAGACGATATTTGTTGGGCCATGGAGACTTTAGGATTCGATGATTATTCCGGTCCGTTGAAGAGGTACTTGAGTAGATATAGAGAGCTTGAAGGGGATAGAGTTAATCAGAATAAGGCTAGTACTGGTGAAGATTTGGAGGAGAATTTCTTGTTGTATACAAGAAATAGACCACCAGATGAACCAGGCTCATGAATGATATATACCTTTTTTATTGTGAGTTATTGTTCTTATATGTTATTTTCAATCAGAAAGTGTTCAATTTTCATTGACTCTTTTATTCCATCTCTTCTTCTTCTTCTTCTTTAGCATATGGTTTTACTTTATTTATGAAATATAAATCATGAACCTAGATCTTGAATGTTTCTTTTTCTTTTTTTGTGGAAATTGATATTTAATGCAAATGAAGAAAATCGATTTTGCTCTAACTCTACATCTTATGGCCGTTTTCAGATGCTATATATTCTTTAATTATTTTCTTTTCTTAAGTACTGAAATTGTTTCTGAATTTTTGTTGATGTCAAAGGAACAGCTTCAATTCTTTAGTTCCTCCCCAACATATAGGCATATGGTTAAATTAATTTTACAAATTCATATATCATGATTATAGGTATTGAATGTACAGTATAATTGATATTCATATTTAAGCTCATTATAAGTTCCAGTTCTTGAATTTAATTATTTCCTCGGATTTTAATGATGTCTCGTTGACTGCTACAGTCGAAGGGTTCAATATATACACAGGTAAGCAAATCACAATTCGATTTCTCCAACACCCTACAACAACTTCTTTTCTTTTTCCGTTTTTGCTTGTTAATTTCAATACATGAATGTAGATGAGGGTGCTATCAGTTGACTTCAACTTAGGACAACTTCTTGGTTAGCCAGTTTAAAAGCATGTAATTGCATGATGAATATGTACATATTTAGGACTTTTCTAATTATTTAGTATAAGTTCGATTTAAAGCATTCATATTTTATGCATATGTCAATTAATATATAGTTCAAAATTGATCAATGTTATGATTCCTTGCAATGCTCTATTGTTACCTGATTGATTTCATTCTACGCCTTCGTGATTGTCTCAAATTCAAGAGTACAAAACCTATATATATCTGGTATCAATTTAAGTACTAGCTAGTTTCCTTTGGAAATTGGCAGTTACATCCACAAATTGAGATGTTTACCTGCTACGTTAATTATTTCATATAATAGGAAAATCTTTTGTGTCAAGATCATACTTATAATAGGAATACTCTCTCTAAGCTAGTGGAAGAAAAAAGAGTTAAAATACCCTTTTTTTGACTTGATCTTCTATGAACAGGATCAGCAAAATGAGGATTTACTATATTTTATAATGGAGACTTATTGTAGACTTTTCATTAATTGCAAATAAGCTGTGATCTTTTGTAGTTTCCTTCAAAAGCTTAAAGGGATTCCTGTAGCCTGTAGGGTACTTTTGATTTTTTTCTTTCAACAGGTAAAAAGATGCTATTGTTACATTTATATGACATGTTGTGGATAAAAAAGTATAGGCTTTCATTTGAGATTGATCAATGGCCTAATGACACTTCAGTGATGTACTATCCCATGGTGTCGGTTATCTTGATCACAGAGAATTATAACTTCCCATATACAGTAAGCTTTCTTAATGAAACTTCCTATATATAATGTCTAAGTCTTATGACAAACTTTGACCTGGTTTCTAATTTTGGTCAAACAAGTCGTATCTTAATTAGCAGTTTTCTCGTTGCGACAAGAAAATAGTTAAGTATCTTTATTGACTAACTTGGCTCATGATAGTAGACACTCCATGCTAGATCCAAGCTCCAGTTGATCTTGAACCAGTTTCAAGTTCAATAAATTTGTACTTAGATACACGCGTGAGCTAGACTGAGGTGGCTATATAGGCTTCGATGCTTAAATCAGAAGAAAAAAAATGCTTAGATTAAACACTTATGCGTTGATCGTGGGTCGAAACAAGCTGATTGGCTGAACCTTCTATTGATCGAATTCCTCTCTTTGGGTCAAATTATGGCCACGAGACTCTAGATCAAATCGAAGCTCTAGGTAGAATGTTGTGCCCTAGATCAAAGTCCAAGTTGATTATTACTAAAAATGACATACATTTTTGTGTTGAGTCACGTGGTATTAACATGTGTTTATCTCAGAATTTATCGTCATATAATGTTCGAGATATCCTTTTGATCATAAGATTAGGGTTTGGGTAGATCAATTGGGCCTACAGTATCGTTACACTTGCATATTACAGATCGAATTCGACCTCTAGGTCAAATTTGGTGATAGATTGAACTCTGCAATTTGACCTTAATGTTTCAGGGGCAAATTTGTCCTTCGTTCTGCCTTGTTTGATACGTGCCCTCATAGTTCTGTGTTTCCTTGGCATTTTCAAATTATAGAATATCAAATAGCTAGTTTAACAAGTAAGGTGTTTTACTTTATATAGTAGTAGCAATTATAAGTTCTAAGGGTATATATACTTTAGTATTATGAAACATGAAGGAAATTACTGTATTTTGGACAAAAAAAAAAAGAGTTTTCATTTTTTATTATTGGTGTGCAATATAGTTAGTAAATTTTACATGTTTTACTTTCAACAGGCAAAACATTTCACGCAGCGCTGTGATTTCACCATTACTTAGTTCTGATCGTGGATCTGGTTAAACTAAAGCATCATGAATAAATAGGATAAAATGAACATACATAAACAGTAGTAATTTTCGGTCTCCTTGTGTTACCTTTTAATCCCTTACACATGATCTACACATTGAAATATAATATTACAAGAAAAAATACTGAGAAACTGAATTTTAAAAAATAAGGCCATAGGCGACATATTTGAAAAGGCTTGTGGGAGAATGAATTTTGCTGAAATATTTAGCGGGAATCATAAAACATATACTTCAAAACCCCCAACAATTAATAAACCTAGCTAGTTTCAAATATTTATAAGTTTTAATCAAATGCATTGCAATCTTGAAACTCTAAAGTATTTCTAATCAAACACCTTTTGACTACACACCTTTAAACTTTTGACCAATAATACAATCTTTTTCTTTCTTTTCTAGTCAGACTGATGTGTAAGCCAACAACTTATCATAGTCTTTAATCTATGTAAGTTTCTTCGATCTCTCCTCATTGTTCTCAATTCCATCTATAGGCTCCCATGTCAAGAACTCCAACTCCACACCTCCCCCAAGAAATCTTGATCAATATATTCTCAAGACTCCCTTCAAAATCCATAGGCAAGTGCCGATGCTTATCAAAGCCATGGCGCACTCTCCTCTCAACCCCTCAATTCATCAAAACTCACCTCAATAATACTCTCACATTAACCATCCTTCATGAAAGTCTCATTCTTGTCCCTCACTCCCTCTTCCTCATCGCCATCACCGCGATCAAAGAAAACGCCTTTGCAAAAGAGCTCGCTCTTCCACCCGAACCGTGGACTAAAGTTGTTGGTTCTTGCAACGGCCTTGTTTTGTTGGTAAACGAGAAAGATGAGATGTTTTTGGTGAATCCCACCACTCTGCGCCAGATAAAAGTACCCGAATGTTCCTTGATTATGAAGAAACCCGAAGGCTTAAGCATGCAGGGATTAGGGTACGATGGATATGCAGATGATTACAAGATTGTCAGCCTTTCTTGTATCTATGATCCTGTCAACGAAGTCGATACATTTGTCGATGTTTATTCTGTGAAAACCGGTGTTTGGAGGAGGCTCGAGCATTGCTCTCCTTATCACCATGATGAAATGCCTATTTCATCAGGAGTATTGGTGAACGGAGCATTACATTGGGTAGCCATTAAAAAAGAACATGAGTTTCCAAATGTTATTGCTGCTTTTGATTTGGTTCGTGAGGTGTTTTACGAAGTTCCTGCCCCGAAAACTAGTGATCCTAACGGCGAAACCAAGATGGTATTTGGTAAACTTGTGAGTTTGAAGGGATGTCTTTGTGCGTTAGATAATCGAACAAGTGATGGTAAAGCTGAGATTTGGATGATGAAAGAGTATGGCGTGGGAGATTCTTGGGTGAAGACTGTGAAGTTTAGTGTTGAGGGTTGGCAAGTAGATAAGCCTTTGTGTTTTAGTGAGGATGGGGGTTTGGTGGTGACAACTGTTGGGGGAAGTTTGGGTCTGTGTGATTTGGAGGGCGGGACGGTGCGGCGGATGGTAGTTGATGGACATCCATCTGTGTTTATGGATGTCGGAACATTTGTGGAGAGTATTGTCTCGCCTAGTGCTTCAAGCGATGGATCTGTTTGAAGATAGGTCATCTAAATTACTTCATACATACTATGACTTAGTGTAGTCAATTCGATTGTTAGTATGAGATATAGAAAAGTTGATTACATCTAAATTAAGAAGTTTTATCATTTTAACCCGTTATCATACCATGTCATTGTGTAACAATTGCGTAAAATAGTTTTCGTCCTTATGTTGATGGGTACGCGAGTCAATATGTATTTTTTATTGTTCGCAATTGAAGGTAGGCAGAAAATTGGGTTTGGCCTATGGAGATTACTTTTTGCAGATTCTTATGTAAGATTTCGTATTAAACTAAATTTAATTATAACCCTAAGTCCCGAACCATGACTAATCACGTTTTTATGTTTTTGTATAATTACTGTGAATGTGAATGTAGCCATATGAAAATGTTTGTGTAATAATTTTGAGAACCCAGATTAAATAATAGAAATACCGAGCTTTTGATAACTTTTAGTAAAATTGATGTGATTGAAAATATTAAAAATTGTTACGGGGCAATAGTGGAAAATCAAAGATTATAAAAGAATGGGCATATGAACCAAACACAACATAGATTTTTTATTTACAATCATGAACTCAAATTGGAGAACAAAAATCCTCAATCAGTCCAATCCACAGTCAATTGCTCGTTTGTTCTTCTCAATTCAGTTCTAAAAATTGAGCCGAAATGACGAACCCTCATCTTCCTCAAGAAATCTTAATCGACATATTTTTAAGACTCCCCACAAAATCAATAGGCAAGTGCAGGTGTTTATCAAAACCATGGCGATCTCTGCTATCAACCCCTCAATTCATTCAATCTCACCTCAATCGCAAAACCCATCAACAGAATCTTATTCTCATCACTCCATCAACCGCTCTTCGCACTATCTCAACCATAAAAGACGACACAGTTTCTCATAGGGTCAATTTGTCGAACACTTGGAGGGCACTGGTGGGTTCTTGCGATGGGTTGGTTTTGTTGGTTAATCGGGAAGATGAGATGTTTTTGGTGAATCCCATTAGTCGGGTGCAGGTAAAAATACCAGATTCGCCTTTGAACGAAACCGGTTACTTTAGAATGCATGGGGTTTGGTTATGACAGTGCTAGTGATGATTACAAAATCTTAATGCTCTCTTGTTATTTTACGGTTTATCCAAGTCGTATTGGTACGCTTGTGGATGTTTATTCTGTGAAAATGGGTGTTTGGAAAAGGGTAAATTGTTCGCCTTACCATCATGATAGTTATGTGTTTCTTTCTGGTGCTTTTGTTAGTGGAGCCATTCATTGGTTAGCTAGCAGTAGAGAAGCCGGGTGTCCGTCCGTGATTCTCGCTTTTGATTTCGTCGAAGAGGTCTTTTATGAGATTCCGGCTCCTAATGATGCTGCTATAGGGAAATTTGTGTTTAATACACCCGTTGTACTTGGGGGGCGTCTATGTATGGTGGACTCTAGAAGTGCTACACCGAAATTGTGGATGTTGAAAGATTATGGTAAGAAAGAATCTTGGAAGAAATATAGTATTTATGCTGGTAATGATTGGGAAAAAATTAAGCCTTTATGTTTTATTGGAGATGAGCAAGTTGTGTTGGTAACTGAAGAGGAGAGTTTGGTTGTCTATAATCTGGAAGAGGGATGTTCGAAGGACATGGTTGTTGACGGGGTTCCAGCCATGTGTTCCGATGGAATCACCTTCACAGAGAGCCTTCTCTCCCCTGCATTTGGCAGTCAGATTGAAGAAGGCATCCTGCTTTAGTTAAAGATGCTACTGAAGTTAAGTGCAGGTAAACCGTAAACCAACTTAGGTTTGTTTTATATTTTTTTGTGATTTACTTTTTCAACATTAGGTTTAATTTGGTCCTTTTTAGAGTGATTGTTTGATGCATAAGGACAATGTAACTTTTATTTTTGAGAAAAGTACTCCTGTTGATTAACTTTTGAGAGTCTGGACTTTGGTAGTAAATTAGTAATTAGCATTATGCCTGGCAAAATGGTATTACCAAGAAGCATTTGTTTGTAGACAAATGGTATTACCAAGAAGCATTTAGCGGATAAAAAGTAAACTACGAATATTTCGCAACAGATATCATGTTCTTTCTGTCTATTGGTTAGCTAGAATTCCAAACAAGTTTTTTATTTCTTATGCAAGCTTAAATTTGGAGACAGGTTGTAAAAGACATATTGCCAATGTACATTGAGTGATCTTGGAGAATTAAAGCATCACAAAAAAAAGACCCAGAAGAATTGGAGTATCAGCCACTTGGATTGATAAGTCTACAGTGTTGGATAGTGTTTTATTTGTGCAAGTATGTACCTTTGCTACGTCATAATATTGGATATTCAAGTTGTTTACTGCTTCTCTAACTTTCTAAAGTGGCGAATTCTGCCCCATAACCACAAGATCTCGAAAAAAAGCCAAGGAAACTATGCAGGAATGTGTCTGAATTCACAGGATTTTTCAGAAGTGAAACCTAAAAGACGGTTCGGAAGGAGAGGAGAAAGATGGCAAACGATGCTGATATTTGTGGGCTGTGGAGACTTTAGGACTTGGTGATTGTTCTGGATCCTTGAAGAGGTACTTGAATTGATATAAAGAGCTTTAAGGGGATAGAGTTGATCAGAGAATATGGCTAGTTGTGGTGAAGAAATGGAGGAGACTTCCTTGTTGTACACATGAAATAGATCAAAATACCTTTGTTTTCTTGTTGTTGAATGATATTGAAGAATGTTTATATGTTCGTATTTAGTTCATTTTGTAGCGTGATTTAACACATTTCGAGTTTTGTTTGAGTAACTTTCACTCTTAAAGTATTCATATTTACTATTATTGTAAAAAATGTTGATTCTTCTTAATATACTTCGCAGCCGCTCAAAATCCAATTTGATACAAATTCTTTGATAAAATGTATGTTTGTAATATTATTTGAATAACATTAATTCTTTATGCAACAGATAAGTATAGTAAAAAGTAAATTTTGTACATGCAAATTAAATAAGTGTAGTAGGGTTTCTTTACTTTTTGCTAATTAAAAAAATACAGGTGGTTTGCAAATTAGAAATAACACAAGGGTTGTTTTGCTATTATCTCAAATAACTTTAGTTGTGGGTCAATGTTTTATCGAGTCAATTTTCTCTTACAAGTTACAATCTGAATACTCAATTTACAATCAAGAACTCAATTTGGTGAACAAAAATCCCCAATCAGTCCAATCCACAGTCAAATTGCTTCATCGAGCTGAAATGACGAACCCTCATCTGCCTCAAGAAATCTTAATCGACATCTTTTTGAGACTCCCCACAAAATCAGTAGGCAAGTGCATGTGTTTATCAAAACCATGGCGTTCTCTGCTCTCAACCCCTCAATTCATTCAATCTCACCTCAATCGAAGAACCCATCAACAGAATCTTATTCTCATCACTCCATCAACCGCTCTTCGCACAATTTCAACCGTAAAAGACGACACAGTTTCTCATAGGGTCAATTTGTCGAACACTTGGAGTGCAGTGGTGGGTTCTTGCGATGGGTTGGTTTTGTTAGTAAATCAGGAAGATGAGATGTTTTTGGTGAATCCCATTACTGAAATGCAGGTAAAAATACCAGATTCGCCTCTAGCTTTGAAGGAAAACGAGAGCTTTAGAATGTATGGATTTGGTTATGATAGTTCTACCGATGATTACAAGATTGTGACGCTCTCGTATTATAACACGGATAACGAGTACGAACCGGATTGTATTCATACGTTTGTGGATGTTTGTTCTGTGAAAAGGGGTGTGTGGAAGAGGGTTAAGAGTTCGCGTTACGATCATGCTGTTCCTGAGCTTGCTTGTGGTGCTTTTGTTAATGGAGCTATTCATTGGTTAGCTAGCAGTAGAGAGCACGGGTATCCGTCTGTGATTGTGGCTTTTGATTTTGTCGAAGAGGTCTTTCGTGAGGTTCCGGCTCCTAATGATGTTGATAGGGCGTCGTTTGTGTTTAATAGACTTGTTGTTCTTGGGGATTGTCTATGTATGGTGGACACTAGAACCACAACTGAACTTTGGATTTTGAAAGAGTATGATAAGAAAGAATCTTGGAAAAAATATAGTATTTATGCCGATGATGAATGGGAAACAATTAAACCTTTATGTTATATTGGAGATGAGCAAGTTGTGTTGGTAACTGAAGAGGGGAGTTTGGTTGTGTATAATCTGGAAGACCGGTGTTGGAAGAACATGGTTGTTGACGGAGTTCCGGCCATGGCTTTTGATGGAGTCACCTTCACGGAGAGCCTTGTGTCCCCTGCTTTTGGCAATCAGATTGAAGGAGGCATCCTGCGTTAGTCAAAGATACTACGAAAGTGAAATACAGGTAAACCAACGTGGGTTCTTATTTTTATATTTTTATATTTTAGTGATTTACTTTTTCACAGTAGGTTTAGTTGTGTCCTTAGAGTGATTGTTTGATGCATGAGGATGATTTTACTTTGAGAACTACTCCTGTTGATTAACTTTTGAGAGTCTCGACTGTTTTAGTAAATAGCATTATGTCTGGCAAAATGGTATTACCAATAAGCATTCCTTTGTAGACAAATGGGAAGGAGATTATGTTCAGCTTATAAAAAGTAAATTTTACAAATATTTCGCAACAGATATCATGTTCGTGGATTTATTGGTTACTTCTTAACCAGAATTTCAGACATGTTTTTTTATACTTATGCAAGCTTAAATTGGGTGACAGGTTGTACAAGACAAATTGCCGATGTACGTTGAGTGATATAGGAGCAATAAAACTTCACACGAGAACCAGTAGAACTGAATTATCAGCCACTTGGAGACTTGGAATGATGAGTCTACACTGTGGGACAGTGTTTTATTTGTGCATGTATGTGACTTATAATACTAGATTATATGGTTAAGAATGTGTATGACAAATATGCTGTGTGTGTATGTGATTGTCAAGCTTTTATGATAAGCTTGTCATATTTGTGATGGAGCTATTAGTTTTGGTAGGAAATACGACTCGAAGCCAACTATTGTTAAGGTAAAATTGATTCCTCTAATGCTGCTTCCTTAGATTTCTAAAGTTCATTGATGATGGTTACTATTTAATATGCTCGATATACTCTAGAGATAGTATCTTATTCCCTGAATTCAACCATATGAATGCATTTGAGGTTCTAAGTACTTAAATAGTGCTCCGACTCCTAGCCCTCATACTTCTCGCTACTTCAAATGGTGGATCTGTTCAAATTGTATGGTAAATTCAAGTTGTTTACTGCTTTTCTAACTTTCTTAAGTAGCGAATTCTGCCCCGTTACGCCAAGATCTCGCAAGAAGCCAAGGAAACTATGCAGGAATGTGTCTGAATTCATAGGATTCGTCAGGAGCGAAACTGCAGAGAAGGTTCGCAAGGATAGGAGAAAGACGGTGAACAGTGTTGATATTTGGAGACTTTAGGATTTGAATCATTTGATGATTGTTCAAGATCCTTGAGAAGGTAGTTGAATTGATATAGAGAGCTTGAAGGGAATAGAGCTAATTAGAATAAGGCTAGTATGTGAAGAAATGGAGGAGAATTCCTTGTTGTACACATGAAATAGATCAAAAACAGGCTGAAAAACCTTTGTTTTTTCGTTGTTGAATGATATTGAACCATTTTAATGTTTTTTTTTTTTTAATTCATCTTGTAGCGAGCTTGACATATTTTTTGAGATTCTTCTTGAACAACTTTAAGTTAAAGTATTCATATTTCGTATTTCATAAAAAATATTGGTTCTTTTTAATATTGCAGCAGCTCATAATCAAAATTTCATACCATATGACCATTTGTGAACTGTGAGTAATTTATTGCGTGAATAATGTGCATTAATGTCTTAGAGGTCATTTTCACGTCAAACAATTACAAGTTAGTCATGAATACTCCAAAATTAATACGAGACCCGACCATATGTGCATAATTTATGACATTGTTAGGAATACTTGTTTCTCATAAATAAAAGTATCTTCTTCCAAGTTTAAGTAAAGTTAGTATCGGGAAGATTTTTGTTAATAATGGATTAAAAGAAGATCCCTAACCACACAGCCCAGAGGGAGACTGTATCAAAAATAATATACAAATAAAACTTGGGCACTTACTGTAATTATAAAATAAACACAATTAAATTCAAGATTTCGATTAACTCTTGAATAAAATATATGTTTCAAAAAAAATCGAATGATATTCTATATTTTGGTTTAACTCGTATATCAATATATATGACATTATTAGTATTAGTACTACTACTCTTTTTATTGTTTTTAGAATGTTATATAAGAAACTAACAAGTTCAGAACTATTGGGGAGAAAAACATAATAAGACAACTTTTGGGGGGCGGCGATGTAAATAAGAAAACTTCAGTGTTCAATGATATATATTATAAACAACGCATAATAAAAAGGAAAAAGCTGAATAATAGAAAGTGAATAGGAAAGAAGAGAGAAAGATTCACATCTCAACCGAGTTCTTCATCTCTTTCAGGTTTTTTTTTTTTTTTTTCTCTTTAATTTAATTAATTACATATTTATCTATTTTGTGTTGAAATGGAATTGAATTTTTCACGATGTGATTCTGTACGATCAGTTGTTGAAAATTTCTTGTGTTTGATTGGATTAGGGATTTGATTTGGGTGTAATTGTGTTGTTTCAACTCGAGTTTGAGTTTAATCGACATCGAGCGATTTTGATTAGGTTTCAGCGTGTTTGAATGCGATTGTGTTGCGTTTTAGGGTTTAATTGGGGAAAGTATCGATTGGGAGTTTTGGGGGTGGGTGGGGTGGGGTGGGGTGTATCATGTATGTCGGTTTGGGTGACGTGTTTTTCTCTGTTTTATGTAGAAATTGATATCGTGTGGATTTCGATTATAAGTTGAAACAAATGAGATGTAAGTGAATTCATCTGCACCATTGTTCTGTCTCTAGAATCTTTTTATTTTTTCGATTCGATTGTATGACATACTGAGGACTTTTAGGAGGTTTATTATTATGTCTAGTATCAAGATGCATGACCTTGTGGTTAATTAATTGATTTTTGTAATTTTCTTATGTCGAATTTCTCCTGTAGTTTCTGTCGCGGTTGATCGTGATAGTTATGCAATATGTCGGGCATGGTTAAGGTTTCTTATTGTCACAAGAACACTGTTTTTGGCGGACCTAAGTTGACAGAATAGCTTTTGTTAGTTGTTGATTTGTGTTTCTATCCAGTTCATTTGTTGCTTGTTCGTTCTTTATTCAATCTAATATCTTAACTTTTGTGTCTCTCCTATAAAGATCTTGTTTCAGTGATCTTGATTCTTGAAATACTTTTAGTTTTATGAACTTCATACGATATTTGTGTCTGCAGGAGATTCTGGTCAAGTACTATTTTTCTTGTGTTGGTCTTGGTCTTGGGCTGTTAAGATGACGATGAACCAGAGAAACACAATTGATTTAGACCAAGGATGGGACTTCATGCAAAAGGGGATCACAAAACTGAAAAATATTCTAGAAGGACAACCTGAGCCACAATTCAGCTCAGAAGACTACATGATGCTTTACACGTAATATCTATCACTAGCACATAAATTTTTAGTCCATTATATTATTGTTAATTGTTGTGAACTCCCTTGTTTTTTGCAGGACTATATATAACATGTGTACGCAAAAGCCGCCGCACGATTATTCGCAGCAATTGTATGACAAGTATAGGGAGTCTTTTGAAGAGTACATATCATCAACGGTAAGAAGGGATCTGGATGTTTTATAACTGGATAACATAGAGATTGTTAGCAAGTACATGCACAATGGAGTATTCAAGAAATTTCATGAGAGATCTGTAGTTTTGATGATTTTTAACTATATCAAGATCTGAATTGAGGTCATTGAACCTCTATGGATGTTTGCATAATCTTTCTTCACATTTTGCATGGTATACTTTTTTTCCTTGCTAAGACAGTTGTAGGTGGTACTTAAGTTTCTATATGGTATGTATTTTTCTCTAAATCGTGTTTGTTACTTACCATCAAATGCATTTCTCTCAAGTTCCCATCCCTGCATTTGTTATAAATGGTATATAAGTATTGATTTATGTTTAACGGATTTTCAATGAATTATCCCATAAACTGTCATAAAAAAGATTTTAGCTGTACTTCTGGCTCATATCTAGCTTTACTTTTGAGGATTAGAATTCATCCCAACAGCTTTCCAGTTACACTACTGATTGATCATATAGAACTAAATAAGTCAACCCCGGCGGAGTTTAAGAAGATTTATCAAACTTGCAGTAGTCCCTAATATCAATATACAGCGCGGTGGCAAAACCAGGTAACCTAGAGAACTAAACCAGGCAGATATGAACAGATACCCTAGCTACATTTTTCACTAGCTGCAGTATCAGCCAGAAGGTTGAAAATATAATGGAAGACTGATTCATTGGGATGGCTGTCAACTTTTCTTGTTGTAATTCAATTTCTGAAGTCTAGATGGGAGTGTAGGTTTCTATATATGAAATTACTCCTGGTTTGAACTGCCAATGATGCTGCGGGATTTGTAACGTGTTTCAAAAGCCAAAAGCGAGTTATGAATTTTCTTGCTTCTCAACTTAATAGTTTGAGCTCTGCACTGAAATTTGGATACGAATCTGGTAATCCGAAACTGAGATTATGATTAAGCTTACATCATATTGTTGTGGTTTTGGTCATCTGTTCAGATCCTACAATTTGGTTCTTGTTCTTACCTTATGGTCTGACTTCTTATATTCTTTGTTTAGGTACTGCCTTCTTTAAGGGAGAAGCATGATGAGTTCATGTTGAGAGAACTCGTGCGCAGGTGGTTAAATCATAAAATCATGGTGCGGTGGCTTTCAAGATTCTTTTATTATCTTGATCGGTATTTCATAGCTAGAAGGTCACTTCCACCCCTCAAAGAAGTTGGTCTGACATGCTTCAGAGATCTGGTAACTTCCATAATGCGCCCCCGTTATTATTGTTTTCTCATTTCTAATGGTGTTTGTCCTGTCATTTTAAAAGAAATGGATTCACGAAGTCTGCGCAGAAGTTTTGAGCTTCGTTGTTCCGCTACTTCTTTTGTGTATCTTTTCCTTCTGCGCCATTCTCTTTGGTTTCTGAACATTTGAAATCTGGATTCTGATTTCAGGTATACCAAGAGTTAAATGCTCAAGTCAGAGATGCTGTTATATCTCTGGTATGTTTGTGCTTTTGTGTTCACCATTTTACCATTTTCTTTATGAGTTTTTACTCAAATTATTTTACTGGCCAGATTGATCAAGAGCGAGAAGGAGAGCAAATAGATCGAGCTTTGTTGAAGAATGTATTGGATATTTTTGTTGAAATTGGAATGGGGTCGATGGATCGTTATGAAAGTGACTTTGAAGCAACAATGCTGAATGATACTGCAGCTTACTATTCTCGAAAGGCTTCTAATTGGATATTGGATGATTCATGTCCAGACTACATGTTAAAAGTAATTATTTTTCCTTTCTGTTGTTGAGAGACACAATCGTTGAGACCAACATTATCCGGCAGAATAAAAACTAAAATGAACTAATTGAATCTTCTTTTCCACATTTTCTGACAATTTTCTGGCAATCCAGGCCGAGGAGTGTTTGAAACGAGAAAAGGACAGAGTCTCACATTATCTTCATTCAAGTAGTGAGGGAAAGTTGCTTGAGGTTTGTTCTTGCCCTGGATTATCAGTTTTAGGAGTGTATCATTATTAGTTCTCATTCGTAGGATGTGTCTTTATATTAATCTTTAACATGAGATTTTTTTATGTTAGTTACATTCTGAGCTTATTTTTAATTTGTTCTTTTTTCTTGATTCTTGTAGAAAGTACAGCAAGAGCTGTTGTCTGTGTATGCCACCCAACTGCTCGAGAAGGAACACTCAGGCTGTCACGCGTTACTAAGGGATGACAAGGTGTGTGACTTAATATTATTTGAATTGTGAATTTGGATTTGGATTTTTCATTGCAATATTTGATTGGTAACCTTTTCGATCCATTAGGTAGAAGACTTGTCAAGGATGTATCGACTCTTTTCCAAAATACCTCGAGGATTGGAGCCTGTTGCTAGTATATTTAAGCAGGTCTGAGATTATTTTGCTTTTGCCTTGTGGACTAGTGTCAGTTGGAAGTTTTGTGCTGCTTATACCTTTATCAAACTGTTCCTCTGCTAATCTATTATGGTCTCTCCACTGCAGCATGTTACTGCCGAAGGTACTGCTCTGGTTAAACAAGCAGAAGACGCTGCAAGCAACAAGAAGGTTGTTTTAAAATAAGTTTCTTAGTTTTGTTTGATTGACCTCTTGTCTATCTTCTTAATTGGGTGGCTCGATGTGCAATGTTGATAACACAATGACTTCGTATGATATGGATTATCTTCAAATGGTGTAGGATACAATGCCTTCATATGATATGCATCTTTATTCAGCTTAGTTTCTTGAAACCGTCATTTTGCACGCAAGGTTGAAAAAGATCTGAATTCTTGTCCAGAATAGAAGATTTTTGTATGAGACAGCAGCAGAACACTGTTATTTCGTTTGGTTTCATAGTAATATACACTGAAGTACCTGACAACATTAAGTAGTTGTAGTAGGATGAAGTGACATAATAATACTATGTAAGATAATGTAGTTACTTATTCTGATAACACTTAGACATACCTCCATTTTTCACTGCAATACTCTTTTGCTAGTCAGCTTTTATAAATTTGGCCTTGGAACATATTCAATGAATTTACTTAGTCTATAACTGGGAATTGGTACATCTGTTTATAATTATTTGTTTGTTTTGCAGGCTGAAAAGAAAGATGTTGTTGGATTACAGGAGCAGGTAACTTGTTATTTACTATTGTGATCTTTATTGTGGTTTCTTGTCTGGAGATTAATTCGTGTTGGATATCCAGGTATTTGTCCGTAAAGTAATTGAGCTCCATGACAAATTCATGGCATATGTGAACGACTGTTTTACAAATCATACGCTCTTCCACAAGGTTAGAATTATGAAATATCTTCATTGTTTATGCTTAACTTGCTTTTGATCCCACACTAATATGATTTTCATTTAGGCTCTCAAAGAGGCTTTTGAAGTCTTCTGCAACAAGGGTGTCTCTGGAAGTTCTAGCGCCGAACTTCTTGCCACGTTTTGCGATAACATTCTTAAGAAAGGTGGGAGTGAAAAATTGAGTGATGAAGCTATTGAAGAGACTCTAGAGAAGGTGGCACCTACTCTATTTCACTTTTAGTGTGTAAAATTGGTTATTGTATTCTGAAAGCTGTAACTGACACTTGAAATATATTCAGGTAGTAAAACTTCTTGCTTACATCAGCGACAAGGATTTATTTGCTGAATTTTATAGGTGAGTTGAGCAAACTAGTGACTGATTTGTATTTTTCCTGTTAATGATGATTGCAATGCATTTTACACTTTCCGCTACTGTTGCTGACAGGAAAAAGCTTGCTAGGCGCCTTCTATTTGACAAAAGTGCTAATGATGAGCATGAGAGAAGTATCTTGACAAAGTTGAAGCAGCAATGTGGTGGCCAATTTACGTCAAAAATGGAGGGCATGGTTAGTTTTCACATTATTTCATACTCTCAAACAGCTGCTATTTTCTTATGTGATTCAATATCTTACCTCCTCCAACTAATACAGGTCACAGATCTGACACTAGCCAGAGAAAATCAAACGAGCTTTGAGGAGTATCTGAGCAGTAATCCAAATGCAAATCCAGGAATTGATTTGACAGTGACTGTCCTTACTACGGGTTTCTGGCCAAGTTATAAGTCCTTTGATCTTAACCTTCCAGCTGAGATGGTATGCTTCTAATATGTGATTGGCGTGTTTAGCAGCCATCAAATTCGCTCTCTTTTGTTTATTCTTACCTTTAACTTTTGTGCCAGATCAAGTGTGTTGAAGTTTTTCGAGAATTCTACCAGACGAAAACAAAGCACAGAAAACTTACATGGATATATTCCTTGGGCACTTGTAACATCAATGGAAAATTTGAACCAAAACCAATAGAGCTGATTGTAACTACCTACCAGGTAATTAGGTTCGACTAGATAACATTTTGCTTAAGCATGATTTTGTGATTGATATTTTTGTGATTCAATATATCCTTTCTTGTAATAGGCTGCTGCGCTGCTGCTGTTTAACACATCAGATAGATTAAGTTATCAGGAAATCATGACTCAGTTGAACTTATCAGACGATGATGTTGTGAGGCTGCTTCATTCGCTTTCATGTGCCAAGTATAAGATTCTGATCAAGGAGCCAAGCACCAAAACAATTTCTCCAACTGATGTTTTTGAATTTAATTCAAAGTTCACTGACAAAATGAGAAGGATTAAGGTATTCGTCACTCTCTCTTTTTCCTTTTGTGTGTGTGTGTGTTCTGTTTCTAACTGTCTATATGTAAGTGCAGATTCCCCTCCCTCCTGTGGATGAAAAGAAGAAGGTGATTGAGGACGTTGACAAGGATAGACGGTATGCAATTGATGCCTCAATTGTACGAATCATGAAGAGTAGGAAAGTCTTGGGATATCAGCAGTTGGTTATGGAATGTGTGGAGCAATTGGGTCGTATGTTCAAGGTACAATCCAGATGCTTTTCTCTGTCTTACTCTATATAGATGCTAACATATAAATTTTAGTATGTAAAAGTTATTATATTTATCGAATTATGTTAATGGTACCATTGCTGAGGTGTGTGACCTTGTATCTGCAGCCTGACGTCAAAGCTATCAAGAAGAGAATTGAAGATTTAATCACTCGCGACTATCTGGAAAGGGACAAGGATAACCAGAACTTGTTCAAATACTTGGCATGATTTGTATCCGCAGATGATCAGTCGTACGACTCTATCGCTGCTGTGAGACGGTGGGAAACTACGGATAATCATCGGTCTCAAATCACTGTAAATGCTTTCAGATGTTACTTTAACGTATTATCTATGACGATCTCTTAGATGCAGGGGCTTGAGAATTGCTCTTCATTTTACCCTTATATCTGGTAAGTACCCGAGTTAAAGATTGGTCCGCGTTGAGAGAAAAGGTTTAGTCGACATTTCCAAGCAGGGAGACAAATCCACCTCCATTTTATTTCCTTAGTGTCAGCCCATGTATGTCACTGTCCTATCTCTCCCTGGCCCGATTACGATAGTTCGGACACGTCTTGTTTATTAATGTTTTCTTTTGTAAGTTCGTGTTTCTTTTCTAATCTTCGCGTAAAACTTTCAGAGCTTGCATATACTGAGCGTTACATAACATTCTATTTAAGTTTTCAGATGAGATAAAAATCGGAGAGAATGTAACATGGCCTTTCTTTTCTCTAGTTTTTATATGAATGAAGTTCTTTTGCGAAAAACGAGAAAGTAATTGTGTTGCGCATAATGCATTTACCGCTAAAAGTAAAAACGCATGAACCAGATCAAAATTTATGACTTGAATAATTAATGTAAATACTGTTATTAACACCTCTGGGGATCCGTGTGATATTTGTAGCACTTGTTTCATAGTTTAAATAATAATAATGTGACTAAAATTCGAAAATGAAATTATTAGTTTAACTTTTAAGACTTTTAGAATTAGTATTCATTTTAACTTTATAACTTGCTAATATATGGGGTACTATATCCATCGTAAACTTGATTGAAATATATTTCAATTTTAAAGTTCTTTTCAACAAACCACTTCAGCGTTAATTATGAACTTGGTGATTTGTGGTGTGAATCAACTCTTAAAATCTAAATAGTTCATATAATATTGACGTCAGTTTATTTTCTCTGTTCCACATATATTCAAGATTAACGACTAGCAAATATGACATTTTTGCTTCAATCCTTGTTTTATTATCTTTTAAGAAAATAAAGCTAATTAGGGAAAAGAGATAGTTAACTCCGACAAATAGAGGAAACATTTGGATGAAAATAATCAATATTCAAATGCTTAACTTTCTAAATATCAAATTATCGTGTAAAATCTGCGGCTTTTTCCAGGCGTATTTAGAGAATGTTTTTTGTTGTGGTCAAGTTCTTTTTTTTTTTTTTTTTTTGAAGCAATTGTTGGGGTCAAGTTTCCTCCACGACGGACAATGGTAATGTTAATGTGCAGATGTCAATTTACTTAGCTTTCAATTATGCAACACTCTCTAATTAGTGGGTCGGTTATGCCCAATAGCCTAAAGCACGCTTGTCTTTTGTTTTCTACCCTTAAATATGGCTTCCAACCATATGCGGTCACCCAATAACCAAAGAATAATTTGGAAAATGATCTCATATTATTAACAGCACAAAACAAAATAGGTTTTTGTGAAACATAGATTCTCTTGCTCCATTTGTCGTAATTGATTAATGTGTTTTCATTTTGCATGAAGGTTTTCATTTGTTTCTAGAACATTTCCTTAGAATATTTTTTTGGGATCTACATGGAACTCTAGATATTTTGTTTAAGTACCAAAATTCCTTATGTTGTTTAAATAATTATAAGGACGGTCTTTGAAGCTTCAAATATATATCAAATTAGGAGGTATGGTGTTTTTCAAACTTTAGAGAGGTTTCTATGTAATTATGTAATGTAGGTTGTCTTCTTTTTCGATCATGATACTTCAGTTTAGATGGAAGTTAAGCGCCCTTAGAGTTTAGCTTTCGACTTTGTTTGATAAATTTGTACTTAAACATTGTACGTGAGTTTAGTTGGCGGCTCCAACATAAGAGCTTTGATGCTAATTAAATCGGTAAAACTGTAAAAAAAAAGTCGTAAACATTTGAAGACGATCGAATCAGAGAAATGATTGAATGTGAAAAAGCGATCAAATGATCGAGTCTTAATTATTGAATGATCAAAACCTCTGAAACAAAACAAACGCACAATTGATCTCTCAAGTTGAGGGTAAAAAGAATATTTCCCAAACCTCAAATGATGTATTAATTTCAGGAGCATACTGATTGTTTTGCTGATTGATCTCACCATCAATTGTTGAGTAAACCGATAACTATTGATCTTGACACCATCGCCGTCCAATTGCCTCGTGTCATATTTACTCGATTACCGAGTGTTAGGCCTGAAATATGGTACATTACTGTTTAAACATCAAAGGATTTTAATATCGTTTGCTTAAATTACTAGGGGTCCATGTAATTTAAACAAAAAGAAATATTTTTGTAATTAGACCGAGATTTATATTATATTATCCCTGTTTTGTTTGACCAACTCTTCGTTCTAGTGAGCTGCATTGCCCAGTTTGACTTGCATGTTTCCAAATGCTGTGTGTATATAAGGGGTGGGCATGTTAAAGAAAAAGGAAAGATAGAATATGACAGGAATCTACCTACAAGTACACTTTCAGTTATAATCGCATCAAGTTGCACTAGGATATTTAGACCATACTAATGGTTGTGAGTGTGCATGGTGCCTTTCATTATGCCTTTTTGACAAATGTGTACCTATGAATGAGATACTTTGGCAAACATCAGAGAATGGGCGTAGCTGAAATTATTGCAGAGTTTCAATTTCTTTATCCTATTTCTTGTACATTTTATAAGAGTGTCCATTTCATTCTGATTTAGTTTTGCAAGCTACAAATCGTTTGAAAAAAAAAAAAAAGAAGTGATAATACCGAGTGATTAATAATGAAGGCGTTCTGCTCAATGAAAATGCGTGGATAAAAAAAATGCAAGTGTTTGACTAGACGTGATTCTCATTTTTGTTCATATTTATTGGAAATTAGAGGCTTGGATACTATCATGCGCAAACAAAAAAAATTGACTCTACAACTTATTACAAGGTCTGCTAATTAAAGCCATTTTAGCCATTAATCATATTTGTCCACTCTGATTTAATGTAGTTTAAGTAGGTCTGAGTTGAAGCTTTTCCACTAGTTAAACCTCAGAGGAGACTTGTAATTGTGAAACTCTTTATGTTTTTAATGAACCATAAAGAAATAATGAGCATTCTAGAATAATATCTAAGCAACAAATCTGGCCTTTTTTATTATTATTTTTTTGGTTAATGGTGGAATCATTCCTCTGGATTTGCATCAGCAATATATCATTCTTATCATTAGATCTTGAACTGTATGTAACCATAAAACACTGTTTCTTTAATAATTAATGTAAGCTATTCTTGGACTCCTGCCAATAATTATAGCTAGCAAAGATTCCTTTCTTCCTATTTAATACTTGTTTTATGCATAATTTTGAACACTTGCTGGTGCATGATGCACTACTTGTCTGCTGTAAGCAGATCACTTGATATTCTTAGTATCATCAAATTCAAAGTTGTTTTGATTCGCCAAGATGCTGCATTTCTTGTCGTTTAGTAAACTTCTGAGAACACTCCATCATGCTGTAACAATTGATAGAACACCTCCATTGTGAACCATTATTGTCTAAAACTAATGACTATGATGAAATCTTGTTGGCTCTCCTCAATGGGAGGAGGAGAATTTATATGTTCGACTCAACGCAATTGTTGCATGGTGCATAGCTACCTCAATTGATCGGAATTATACACTTGGTTGTTATTGTTAACGAGAAAAACTTTTTACTAGCTGGTTTACTTCACAGTTAGGCTGTGATATGGACATAGTATTAATTTTTTATAGTTCTATTAACTAGCAAAAGACTGTTTTTGTAATCTTTGATATATGGAAGTACTATAATAGTGTCTTTGTACTATGCTAGTACACACATTACAAGTTGAAGCAAAAAAAGATGATTGTGGTCCTTCACCCATTCCACTGAAAAAAAGGCTCACCATATAATCAATGGAGGCCAATTGGCTTTCCCTTTATTTTGTTTGTAATGCAAAACATGGGGCAGTGAATGGTGATGCTCCCTGATTTCTCCTCATTATTACATACTATATACTTTCCCAAACTTAGATTCTTGTAAGAAAAACAGTAAAAGTGATGACTTATGTTGGAATCTTGCATATCAACCCTTAATTGAATAATATCACACACAGGAAAATAATCATTAACACAGTAATAATTAGACCCCACTTGCTTTAACAACTAAGCTCCAAAAAACATGATTTAACAAAATCAAACTTCACTACAACTGTTTCCAAGGTATATTAACATCATCATACAGCTTGCAGTTTTGTTTCATCCTATTTACAAGGCTGATAGAAACAAGCATTAGTAAGCAAAATCAGCTTTGAGTTTGGCAAATTCCAATGTTTTCTTGCCCTGAAGCTTGTTGGTCACATAGTGTTTGCTGTACTCCCCATGATTGTACCTTCTATACTTGCATGGATTCTTGTCATCAACCAGCTCTGGTATTGGCCCAAGTTCTATGTCATAGCTAGGAGCATAAAATGTCACAATTGATAGCCTATCTTTTTCTTTATGTGTCACTGCTCTATGCTCCACACTCTTGTATCTTCCATTTGTAAGAACCTGTTTACATTCAAGAAAAAGTGAGACACAATTTTTGAATAATTATACTTTTAATCACTAAGGTTTGGTCTAATCACAAAACATGAATCTTGTATACCTCTATGGTATCACCAACATTGATGACAAGAGCATCTGGGATTGGCTGAACAGATATCCATTTACCATCTTTAAGTATTTGAAGGCCAACAGAACTGCCTTTCCCCTGTTGTAGAACTGTAAGTGCACTTCCATCAGAATGTGGACTTAATCCCAACACAAGATCTGGTCTTGGGCATGGAGGATAATAGTTCATCCTCACTGCTTGAACTGCTGAGCCAAACATCTCTTCGAAAACATCAGCCTTCAATCCAAGGCTAATGGCTATGTACTTCAGCAAATTCTTGCACAGCTTCCTTACTTCCCTCGAATAACTATCCACCGTTTCGCTGTAAAAATCGAGACAAAAGCTTTAGTAAAGTAGACATAAGAACCATTGTTGGTATTTGAAAGTGCTTAGGAAAATACTTGCACAGACCATTTCTACCATAGACTTTATGGCTACAATTATTTCGTGTATTTAATATCACAACGTAATAATAACGTGGCAAAATCACAACCACGTGATCTATAGACGTGTTATCCAAGTGTTTATTGTGTTTTACCTGAAGTCAGATGGTTTAGTTGGCCAAAGCTTGTGGTTTCTCATGTAACGAGGCTCTAGTCCAAGTGCAAACATATTGCACCAATCTAACTTCTGATCTTCAGAAAATACAAAGGCCTGACCATAGCCTTGAACAGTTCCTGGTTTCATTGGATATTTCTGTTTCTCCTCTAAAGGCATGTTGAAGAATTCCATTGCCACTTTTTCTATTTTAGCCAGTAATTCCAAGTCAACTCCATGGTTTATCACCTGTCACAAAATAATTATTATCTAACCATCTTTACTAAGCATGAGAAATAGCACATAAAGGATCATTGAAATTTACCTGAAAAAATCCCCACTCTTCACAAGAAGTCATGAGCTTCACTAGTTCAAAGCAGAATTCATCTTTGCTGCCTTTAACAAGTTTCGATAAATCGATGACAGGAATTTCGTCGCACGGGGCAGGAACGGCTTCGTCTAGTTCCGGCCTTTCGATCTTGTCACGGATAAAGCGTTCGGGTACTTGTGGCGTTCTTCGGTTTCTTAGTTCTTGCACATCATCAATGTGGCCAACTTTGATGGTGTCTGAAATTGGCACTGGAGACATTGTATGAAGTATTGAAAGTCTGAAAGAAAATGTATAAGAGCTTAGTTGATAATTTGATATGCTGGTGATTGTGTAGTTGCTCAATTGGACTGTGTCTATATTTATAGATGGGGGAAGTAAGAACTATAGTGCAGTGGTGAATATATGGAGGAGGGTCCATAATTGTTGCATGTAACTTTTTGTACATGAGGCAGTCAATAATTGATATTGTTCAGATCTTAGGATTTGAAAGGATTAGCTTAAGTCAATAAAGCTCATAATTAGGAACATTAGTTCTGATTTTTCTTTCTATTTTCCACGTGATTCATGAAGTGTACTAGTAAAAAAACACAAATCTTGAAAAATTAATACCAACACATTTAAGGACTGTATTCTTAGACTCACAATTAAGTTTTTCAAATTATTTTGAGACTGAAAGCATGTCCAAGAAAATTAAAAATATAAAAAAAATATTAGGCAATTCATAATTTAACACTAATACAAAACATTTGGCCAAAAGAGAGCATGCTAGTTATGCAAATGGCAAGTGACTTAAAAGATGATGCAATGGAGCAAAAGAATTTTGGTTTGAATGGTAAGTAGAGTTTGAGTGGGAAGAAAAAAAAGGGAATCTACCAACTTTGGAATCTAATGAATGGCAATAAACATTACAAGTAGAATATGCTTGATTTTGTGATCTCAGAGGTCAGTAGTGGTACCAGGGGCCAGTTCTCCATTTGCAAGTTAATGTCTCTATTTTTACAGACCAAACCAAGTGATGGTGTCATCATATACTTGTCCTCACTTCACTCACAAGGTAAAAGCTCCAAAGAAAAAAAAAAATATTTTATACAACCGCTCCACAATGTGATAGTGTATATATGCTTTGAGTATTAATGCAAAATTCAGAAAAATATGTTTTCATATTGACTTGACTGATGGCTGCAGCCAGGGCAGAGCTAGGATTTTTTTCCACATGAGGCTACTCTTAACTTAAGCAAAACACAAGTTTAACACCCCCTCCCTCAATCAAAATAATGTATAGTACTATTGGAACAATAATTTAGTTTTCTAGTTTTAGTAGGGAAAATCTAGTAGACTAGAACCTTCAAAGCATACTTTAACTATAAATTATTTCGAATTATATCAAGTTCCAAGAATGAATTTCTATCAAAAAATATTGAAACAATAAAGAAAATATAGAAAATAAGGCTTTGAATGCACAATAATTGTCATCAATTTGTTAGAAACTAAAAGTTAAACAGTGAAACTTAGTTAACTTACATTATTGAAAATCTTGAAATTATGGTTGAAGATTTGTTAGAAAGATGAAAATATGTGAATTTTGATGGAATTATGGCCTTTTTTGTTTGGTGCTCTTTCTTTCACATTTTCGGGAGTAAGTTGGATGGGAGCTTTTTGCTCTTGTTTTTCTTTATTTGTAAGAATTCCATATGGGAGAGTAAAAGTCTGTAAACATTTGTTAGTGTAGATTGAAGGGAATATAGTTTAGTTTGGTAACTAGTCTTAGATCTAGGCCCAAAACTTATTTGTTATGTTAGATTAATATAATTAGGCTCACAACTTATAAATTTGGACTGGACAAATTATACATATATAAAGACATTGGACTCAAACTTGATCCCGGGTTAGAATCCACCCAAGCTTTGTGGGTGGCTCCGTCCCTAATTGCACCACATCATCCATGCAATGATTGCATCAAATGCTTTTCTCCAAAACAGCTCCACTGATCCCCGTGATCAAAATGGTCTGTGAACCACAAATGACAAAACAGTTAAGTTTTGGATGCACTTATGTCTTCTCTTAGTGAGTGTGAAGTTGGAAGCATATTTTGTATCGCTTAAAGTCATAAATTGCTTCTAAGAATATGATTCACATGACCCCAGTTGTATATACTGATAAAGACTGATGTAGAATTAGAAGCGCATGGCATTCTGCAACTTTTTTCTGCTCTATGATTAGACATTACATTTATATCTCAAACAGTTTGGTATTAGTACATAAATTCCTTCTAATATTTGAATAATTTTGAAAACATTACTTGAAAGTTGAATCTTTAAGAATATTAAAGAATAAATAAAGGGCATAGCTTTAAATAAGTTTCAAACTCTAGTAGGGGTTATATCTGTCAAGCTTCAAACCTAGGAACTTATTTGGACTATCCTAAAGTGGGGAAAAAAAGTTACAATAATGGTAGTTGTAGCAGAATCATTAGCACGCCAGGCCCCTTCTCTAAGGAAAATAAGGGTAGGCAAACTGCTTGAAATGACATTTGATGTGGCCGAGCACAAAACAGATTTTTTAATTAAAAAAGTTACATTTCAAAAATTGCTTTTGTTATTTATTACTCAAATAGTTAAAAAAAAAAAAAAAAGAAGTACTGTAACAACGCTTAACTTAAAACTTAAAAGTAATTGTCCTTATGATTATCAATATTTTTATTTCTTAATCAAATTGCAATCTCCTCGGCAATTGATAAGTGTATTCCTATTTACCCATTCCAAGATAAAGCAATGGACATGAGAATCCTATATCAGTTTGTATTATGCACTACGAAAAAGCAAGAGCTGAAGCCAAAGTTAGATCGTAAACCAAAATGAAGATCTATTGGAACTGCAACTAACAAAAAAAGTAGGGGAGCCCTCTTACGCCACGTGGCGTCCCAAAGAACAAACGCAACGACTTTTTCCCAACAGCCATTGAAGAACATGAAAAGGTCAATCTTTCAAAATCATGCACAGCACTATTGTTTGTAACACAATTATTTTCTCCACCAGTTCCTTGATACAACTGTAAAAGTAAACGTAACCAACTTGCACACATAATAATATCACAACTAATGCATGTATATTGTACAAGCAATCACGAAAGAACTTTAAAAAAAACTTAACTTATATTCCCCAGGAAATAAAAAGAAAAAACAATCACAACGATGAACCAGGGGTGTCGCTGTGAATGGTTTAGCGATCGAATATACATTAAGTTGGAGGACTTAAACATTATAAAAAAACAAGGGAAAAAATTGTAAGGTTATTAATGTGGATCACGTCCCAAAGTCCTTAACAAAAAAAAAATGTCCCAAAGTCCTTAACAAAAAAAAAATGTCCCAAAGTCCCAATACTAGCTTTAACAAAATAAATCTAACACGCCAAAAACTTCCCCCAGGATGCATTACAAGCACAAGTAGAAAACAAGACTCTTATTTTCCATTCACATACCATATTGTTTTGTTATAGACAATCCATCACAGTTCACAGCATAATAAATCTATGAATAGATGAGCAGGCACAAGATGGAGATGTTAGGAACTCGAAATAGAGCAGGCACAGCTCCTATATAGCTATGCGGTACAATATGGCGGTGAGCTCTTTCCCGAAAAAGTACATCAATTTGATAAATGGAAACTTGACAAAACTGAAGAGGAAATTCGATATACAATTGAAAGGGGCCAACTCCCTTAAGTAAATTTGATTCCTATCATACAGAAAAAATCTGATTAGGAAATACCGACACAAAAAACCATGTCTTTCACAAGAAAGAACTGGTTATGATTATATGGCAACTCAATTCCTTAATTTCACCTATGTGCTCTAGACCTGTATAAAAACCTCTTCTAAACCTAATAATTTGTAACTACATATTGTCAAAACTGTTCTCTTATAAGTTACATGAGATCAGGACCCTGAACTTAAACATGCTCAATATTCGCTTCATGATATTCCTAGCATCATTGCATCCAAACTTTGAGCATAGTATGCTCTTATCTTGAGAAGCTGGCTGTTCAAAAATGTTTGCATATGTAGCGAATAAATACCATTTTGCACATATGTCCATAAATGTAAGTAGCTGTCAAGTCTTCTTATTCTCCATATTGCAAGTGCTCAACATGCTTCTTACCGCCAGCCCCGCTCAAACAATGTATACGCAATGAAACACAAGTATGTACAGTTGACTAGTCTCTACCCACTGAGCCCTTGGCAGTTGATGGTATTAAATGCAACCCATATCAAACGCATAAATTCCGCGGCATCTTGAAAACTGAAGTCAATTACCCTCTTAATAGAAACAATGCCCTCTTGATTACCGGACTCTTTAAATTTTGCACAAGCAGCTTCAAATGTATCCTGTGTTTTTTTGGCAGCTTCCATTGCAGAACTTACATCATTTGTCTGAAAAAGAAACCAATGGTTGAAAACTCATTTTTCAAACATACCAAACAAACAAGATTTATCAACCAGAAAACACTAATTTTGAGATTTAGCTCATCTATGACCTAGAGTTCACATCTAATACCAAAAGTATCAAACATGAACACTTCTATGTCAATTTGATTGAAGACAGAAGGAAAAACAAGTTACAGGGACAAAAATGAAAACCTCCCAATCTCAGTGCACCACCAATAAAGGAAAACTGAAAGAGCTGTATTGGCCTTTCCCATGACAATGTCAGTTGCAATTTACTTATTTTGTACAAGAATTGGCAATGAGTAAATTATGATTATGTAACACCAGAGTAAAATCAAGCTACAAAGGGAAGTTTAAATTCACACTACTCCTATTATGACCAACATCGGTGCTATGGGAGAATAATCTCAGAATAATGTCATAAAATTGTTTCTTTGGAATCAACCTAGAATTAAAAGAAAACATGTTTCCATGTATTACTTCTTTGAAATCAAAAGCAGCACTGAAAAAAAAATAAAAAAATGAGGCAGGTGCCATCTGGTCAATTAACTTACAAAGTCAAGCAGCCGAACAAAGTTGCCTTTAGACAAAGGAGCTACTTTTCCATGATTTCCAGAATGAGAAACCTTGGCTTTAGACAAAGTGGTCTTATCAGCCATCACCAAATTATTTAAGTTATCAACGTCAGATGCAGAAGATGATGGAGATTCACCTAAAGAAAATGGCAAACATCACTTCAATAGCTGTTTCATATGAAATTTCCAACCATCATGACAAGAAAATCTCAAAACAAGAGCAATAACTCAAGTCAGATATCAGGCACCACTCATACAAATGGTCTAAAAATAAGAAAGTGGGCAGGAAAATTTGCATCTTGGTACAAAAGAATCATTTGCTTAACGCAGATAGGAGAAGATGGAAAAAACTTAAATAGGCTCTTATAGCAAGTTAATGTAGAAAAAAGGATTACGTCATGCCTTCAGAAAAATTATCTCCTGAAACAACATGCTAAAGTGTTCAAGGGTCAGTGTTTATCTTGAGGAGACGATTAGCCAAATGAACTAAGAAGCTATATAGGCAACTCTTCAGAGGTAGTGAGATAGTCAAAATACATTGTGGAACCACTAGATGCAAGTACATATGATGAAACCTCATGAGGCATTCAATAAATTTTACGTTTCTATATGAAGAAATATCATACCTTGTGGAACCATCTTCAGATCTGACTGCAAATCATGCCAGACTCTATGAGATGAACTTTTGCAATAAACTACTCTCAGGTAAGCCACCTCCACGCATTTATAGGCCAAAGAAGCAGCAGCCATTTCATGCCCCCTTTCATATTCCAATGCACAAGTTCTGCACATTATCCGAAATTCATTCTCATGCCAGAAAATAGGTAGTAATCATATGAATAAGCTTCACACCTACGGTGGCTATTCATACTGATTCTTCAATCAAAATTTTGAAAATGCATATGCACTATGCCGTCATCAGTTATATATCATACAAATTTATGTTCTCCCGGCGGACATGTTCCATAGAGATTGTCCCGACAGTGCTAATGTTTAACAGCTTTTCCTGGCTGAGTTCCACGTATAGTTGTGGGAGGGAAAAAGAAAAGCTTAATGACAATTATTGCGCTACTACTGGATGATGAACTCAGGCCAAGAAAAACATGTGCCCTTCAACCCAGCTTTCTAACACATGTCGAACAAGTTCAAGTATTTGGTGATTTTTAGAAATCTAACCCAGGTACCAATTTCCCCCAGTATGCTCCATAAGACATCAAAAACACTGAAATTATGCAACTGACGTATGGCACTATAAGAAGTAGAAGTATTTACTTACTTGCAAAGTTTGGCAGCAGTACCATACATCTGTAGTGTGTTGGTCTCCACGTGTTTGCTACTTTCACCATTTAAGGCCTCTAAAAGCGAAGCGCCATGAAGAAACTTAAGGCCAGCTTTAAAGTACTCATAAGTACTTTCAGAACCAAAACCAGAGTTCTGCAAAATTTGATGTGGAAAAAATTAAGAAAATGCAGGAAGCAGATTGTCAGTCTACAATAAAGCACAGCTAAACGATGTACAAAACTAAAGAAAATGGCATCTCAGATATACTGATGGCATTTGGATCAAATTACTGGTACTTATAGGAAACAAAGAGAACATAGAAAGACCTTGATTAGATCAGCATGCACCCTAAGCTCTTCTGCTTCTCCTAAGACAACTTCGGCTTCTCTCGAGGCAGTACATGCAGCACCATTGGAGACGTTCTTGTTTGCAACAATTGTGTTTGGAGCTATGGACTGCTCTGCTTCATTATGACTAATGCAATTGGCAACCTCATTCTGAAGGCGGGCAACAGATGTGTCCTTAAGAGCCTTTGATGCACCACCAATCACAGAAGTACCAAATGGTCTTGAATCCATAGAACAACTTTTTAAGGATCCTTTTGAGCCTGATGCATGTTTAATGCGCAACTTTCCACTCCAAGGTCCCTTTTTGCCAGGAGTTTGCTCCACAGAACTTCCGATCAAATCGTGGTTGAGGTTCGTCTGCATCACGTCAGCACTACATGGAGCATTGGATTTTGCATAATTATTATCACACCCTCTCCATGTCGAATGGTTATCAGTTCTGTTTTCACCCCATTCTTCAGAACGCCTCTTTCCAACATTCATATTACTTCTAACAGATTTGATCACGGAGTCGTCAGAGAAATGATGTCTCACGTCAACTAATTCTTCATTTTGAGGTGCATGACAGTGGTATTCAGCATCTCTCTCTTCTTCCAATTTATTCATTGAATCGAAGGCTTCCGATCTGGTAGATGAAATCTCTGCCATACTCTCATAAATAGGTTTGCGATTCTTATCCATGGACCGCAGAGACGATTTTTCTCTAGAGTTCTGCTGAGGTAACATAATATCATTACGGCCCTTGCTAATCCCTTCTTGGCTACGTTGTTTTAAGTTACTTTCATTATCAACCAAAGGGCTATTTACATAATCAGAGCGAAGTTTGACACCTGAAAGAAGTTCACCACGGGAATTTTCTCGGGCATCAGTTTCCCGAAAATCAAGAGTAGGATTTCCAGAGGACCGAGGACAAGAGACACCAGTACTTTTCCCCTTCCTGGTTATCCCCATTTCAGAACTTTCATTTACGTCCAAAAACTTCTTTATACTTCCAGTTGCAGGAAAATTACCGACTCTAGAATTGACTTTTCCTACACTTGGTATCATCATTGGTGAGACCTGATTTGGGCAGGGGTTCCTTGCGGGAGATGAGGAAACTGATTCTTCAGGTGAGCCTCTCACTTCCATGTAACTATTTCTGTTTCTACGGGAGTTAGAAACCTTAGACGAACTTGAAGTGGCAGCTGTTGCCAGCTGTTCGGATCCCAAATCCTGTTTCAGTTTAACTATATCATCCAAGGTCAGCTGCAGCTCCGCTCGTGACTTCCTTCCTAGCTGCTTTTTCTGAGTAACTTTCGAAATAAGATGCTCATTGTTCCCCAGTAATCCAACTCTAGCTTCTGCGGACTTTCTTTTTAGCACATCATCTTTGTATGTTCTGTGCTCCTTTTCCTCGATCTGGGACACTCGGGATTTCTTGTGCCTGTGTAAACCACCACTTTCGATCTCCGTTCCTGCGGAAATATTTCTATTTTGGAGATTGCTCTTACTGTTTTGCAGAATTTCTACTTGATGCTGACTCTCTTCATCACTCATTAACTTCCTCTTCTTTGTAGAGACTTCTCTCTCATTACATGTTTTAGTATGTTTCTTCAGAGAAATTTGCACCTTGCCCATTCCCCCAGAGTTTGCATATTCTAGTGGATTTTTTTTCTTATCATCCTTCAAAGATGCCTTTCCGGGTGAACCAGATGTCAAAATGTGGCCACTCATATCAAGGTGTGCCCCAGAAACTGCACCTTTTGGTCTAATCTTTGTCATCATCCCATCTGCATGTTCGAAAGACTCTTTCCTGATTTTCTTCCTCGGATTTGTATCATCTGCAAAATGCATACCCAAAAATAAATAAGAAAACTCAGAATGAAGAAAATAGGGAAAAGAATATGGCATAACGAATGCCACACCTTCAATCACATGCTCATCTTTCTGTTTTTTTAATTGTGGAAGCACAGTTGCTGACTTATTTAGACGGTGCAGGCTGGATTCTTTAGTTGCATTTTCTCCTGGTTGGTTCACCTCTGTTGAACTCCCGTTTTTTACAGCATGCTGATGCAATTTCTTTTTCGCATGGTAAGAAGTAACTGGATTGCTCGGGCTAACTGAATTTGGTTTCTCTTTCAATTTCTGCTTCTTCACTTTATCAGCAATTTGACCTGATGCAAAGCTCAAATGGTCTTTAGCGAGATGACAAGCACCAGCGGAACTTCCCCCAAACATGGTTCTATCAGCATGGGCTTGAAATGTGGATTGATTTTCAGGGAAAGGAACTAGGAGTTGAGCCTGAACAGTCTTATTTGTATCGTCTTCACTAACATCACATCGATTCATTCCTGGACTGAGCATTAGAAAACTCAAATCAGGTCCAGTCCTCAGTAAAATTTAGATTTCGACATGTATATGTCAAAATCCTTAAATGATGAGAGAAAGAGAAGGGGAAATCAGAGAAAGATTGGCAGTATATATATGTGAATAACAAAATGGCTATTGTGCCGATAAACAGCACATTGCAATCTGATACACCCTTGGGAGGAAATGGGATATGATGTATCAAGTTTTTTATATACCTACCTATCTAATAAAATTTTATTTGCAACAATATTTATCAAGCTTTTCTGAAATGATGTATTCTGGTCTTTGATCTGTATTTAAATCTCGATTAACTGATAAGAGCTTCTGAAAGAAGAATGTACAAGTGATATAATTAAAAGTATAATTGACAGGAGCATCAAATTTCAGGAGCGAAGTTTAATTACAGAACGCGTAAATATATTCACCAAACAAGAGCTATTAAAGTACCAGAAAGGAACTTACAGCCAGTCTAGCATGCTGCAGAACCAATTATCAGGTAGGTCCTCCGACTTCCTACCAATTGGCAGGAGACGCCACTTTTGACAACGATCACAGCAGACCCAATCATCAACCGGCGCGATCTGTTCTGAACCAGGGATGACTCCTTCAGTAGGAAGTACGGCTGCAGCTGGAGGTCCTGACATAGTTAGGTTCTCAAAATATTTTCTGTTACTGGATCTTTCCTTCAAGTTATCAGCGTATGCATGTTTCGACTTTAAACCCTCAATATTAGAGTTCTTTGGCCGGACACCAGGCCTCTCCATTACAAGTTTCTGGTTCTCCTTATGTACTAAACTTGTATCAACTGCGTCCTTATAGATAATCTGAACCCTCTTCACGTCCCTTCCACTGTATTTGTTTTCTAATGCAGCACAACCACCACCCTGTAAATTATCTGCTGCTGGTTTTGGACCAGAACTTCCTCTGATTTGACTTGCTTTCGGCCTTTTTTTGGTGGACAACTTATTCAAAGCTCGGGGCATTTCTAAGCCTTCCTGTTCACCAGATTCAGGTTGCCGAGTAAATTTTACAATCGACTCATCCAAGGCTTCTTTAACCCTTTTACCTTCAGAAATATCCGAATAAGCTTTAAATGAGGCACTATTTCTGTTACCACTAATCACTCCCTGAACAGATGAAACATCCTTGTGAGGAATTTTGGCTTGATGTTCCACAACCTTCTCTACAGACTTGCATCTGGAATCTCGTACCTCATGATTATTTAGGCTTTGGTCCAGACAACGTTCTAGAGAAGTAGCCTTAACCACATCTACTGTAACGGCTCTTCCTTTGACCATGTCCTTACTTCCCTTCATCTTCTTCACCTGGACATCCTTCTCGGGCTTCCTGGCTGTATCAGATAAACTTTTGTAATTCAACTCCTGGACTGGTAGTGCTCTGCCTCCCAGGGTCTGACTCCCTGAATTGCTACTCTTACATTCATTAAGATCCGCCATACATACATTTTCTGATTTCTCAAATTTTTCACTGTTATTGACAGATGTTTCGACGTGCCCAAGACTACAAGTGTTCAAAAGCTTATCAGAGATAACAGAACTCTTGGGGACACCTTCATATTCATTTTCTAGTGAAGATTCTGTTTCTTTTACTAAGTTCAGTAAATCTTCAGAAAGAGGTGAAAGCAAAAAACCACCAGGAACTGGGAAAGAAGTCATCATCTGTTCCAAAGCATGCATATAGTATTAAGAAAGAGTTACAGCATATCAACTTAAAAACAAATAAATAGAAAAGAGTTATGTCATAATAAGAAAGATGTTTAGATCAGTAACATATGTAAATGTACTTCAAAGAAAGAAAACCAAGGCAAGTATGCAACTGCTTATATGCTTGTGCTGCATGAAGACTGTAAACCAAGGCAGGCAAGCAACAGCATATATGCTTGTGCTGTATCAAGATTGTAAACATTTGCAAGGTGTCTCTAAATGTTATTGTGATGTTCAAGTTCCAATCAATTTCAAATTGGTGAGAGAATGGCCGATACTACTGGATAAACTCCTCTTGGATAATAGTGCTGTAACTGGTATTCTTGTGATTGGATACTTATCTCATGATGAGAGAAAAAAGTTAGGAAAGTATTAATTTGGGAATTCCAACAATTTGTTTAACCCTCACCCTCACGACACAGAAAACAAGCCAAACGATAGAAAGAAATAGAAAATCTCATTATGTCGACTACGTCCAGGAAAGGAAATGAGTATTAAAATCACAAATCAAATATTTTCTTATTAACCCAAAGAGAAGAAAACAAATAGTAAATTGATCTCCATCGCAAAAGGAGTCATACCTGAAGTATGTAAGAAGGAGATTCATAGGGAGTCTCAGGAGATTCAAGTGATAATTCACCACTTTCCTCCGGACTGCTTTCTGCTGACGATAATGGGGATGCAAGCCCCAGACTGTCTATTTCAGCATTATATTGTGCCATCCTATCAGCTCCCACTTTAATGCGAACCTTCAGTGTTCTCTGGTTGGTTTGTTTGTCTAACTTACTTGAAGGAAGTTCAACTTTTTCAGGAATAGTCTCCGCAATTTGTTCCGAAGACAAGGATGTGCCTGGTACGACTGATGCTTTCCCCGAGCAATTTTTCAAGCTCTGTGATGGGCGCATACTGGAGGGAGTCGCACATCCTGTTCTCTGAGTAGAAGGAGCATCAGGGACCAGAACAGAAGTAGAGGCAGGACCCTAGGTAGCACAATGCAGAAGCTAAGTATACAAAACGTCCGAAACAGAAACAGCCAATTACCGTTCCAACCTACAGATGAATCACAGCAACAAATTATGTCCATATACCTCTGGACAGAGATGATTAAGGGATCCCGGCGAATTGGCATCTTGAACTCTCTGGGGGGATTTCGGCTGTGACCGAATACAAGGAGAACGTTGATACACAGGTAAAAATGAGCCATATCCACCAAATTTTGCCCCTGGGAGACCATCAAATGCAAAAAGGTTTGAAGCCATCCTAAAGCAATAGGGAACAAAAAAAAAAACACTAATGATAGTTCCAATTACCCAAATTTTCTGCAGAAATGCCTCCTTCAAAATCTTTCTGAAGATGTCCTAGTATACTCTGAACCTTGTCTCCCTTTTAGAAAGAGAAATACAAAGAGAAATTGATGCCGTTAGATGCGTGATAGATACAAGAACGAGATGTTCTGATCATAAAGGGAAGCACAAAGAGAATGGAAGAAAGTGCATCAGTGTAAGTCAGATTGTCATACAACATAAAGATGTGATAACTTTTGTGACAAAATTGGGCACTTGCTGTATGCCAGGTACAATATTCAGTCACCTTACGTGCTGCATTCTGGTCAGAAATCCTTTTGATACTTATATCAAAACCTTTGCTTTATAATATTTTCCAATTACCACTTAAATGTCACGCTACCAACAAAGATCATACAAAAGGTTTTTTTTTTTTATTCCATCTACTAAGTTCTGACACATGAATCTAGCTCATCATGATATGGGTATGCAAAGCCATTCAAGTTTCTTACTTCATAACCAATACACTCAACTGCTAAAACTTACAAATAAAGCATCTTGATGTCCTTGCAGGTTCAGTGATCATCAGTCAGCTGTTAAATATTTGGCATTCACGACCAAGCTCGTGCATATTTCATCATTAAATTAATTCACCACAGTGATTACCATTATTCATCTATCTCATATCACAAACTTTTAAGTTTCTCAATAAGTAAAACCATCATCTCTTCTCTGTTACTCATACATTTGACCTACTTACTCAAGTGTTTTCTTCAGAAAGAAACCACCAAAATTCAAACTTTTATAGTACTGACATGAGAATAGAAGTTGCCAAGACATAGAAGAAGAAACTCTTACAATGTAAGAGAGAGCTATATCAGGATCAATGTTTACATCATCCTTGTAATAGCAAGCCTCTCCTTCTTCAAGCTCAGGCTCTTGAATCATACCTGGACCATCTCCCCAACCCCCCATACCAAACCAAAAAAAAACCCTAAAAATCCTCCCCCAAAAACCCTAAATTCCTCAAACCCTAGACCAACACACCTTTATCCGAAAATCCAACATAACAGTCCTCAATTCAAAAATCCAACTTCAACCCAACAAAATACTCCAAAACCCCACCAATAAAGCCCCCCCACAAAACCCCCAAATTCCCCAAAATCAAAAACCCTAATTTAACCCTAGTTGATCATCAGCAAACACAAAAACAGACGCTTTATAACATTAATAACCGCCCAAATAACGCTAATAGGAGAATGTAATTCACAATGATCAATATTTCGTTGAAGAGAACAACGATCAAAAACGATTCTGAACGTAATGCTCTTGAAATATTTTATTTCCAATTTTTTGAAGTTGTGTATGTATATGTTAATGAATACATACAAACAGCAAATGGAATGAGGAAGAAGGGGTGTTTGGGGGGGCTTTCCTTTTTTTCTTTTTTTTTTTCTCCCTCTCTTAATTTTTCAGAGGAATTTTGGGCCTCTTTTATTAATTAATTACTCCCCTAAATTAAGACCTAATTGATAAACTAATTTGGGCCTCGATTATTCATTTATTAACAAAATTGCAATTTCCTTAAATTGAGATGTAATTTTAACTTCATAATACTCAATTACTCATGTCTTTTCTTCTTCTTTTTTCGTCACAAATTTGTGGTGTGTTTTACTTATAAAATAATGTTTATGTTGATGAATTACATCGCATTATGTTTTCAGTATACTTTGCTCGATTTAAGTTGGTTGCAGATAATGGTATTAGCTCGAGGTTTCATCCGTGCTCACTTTACAATAGCGGTCGTAGATTTTCATGTCAATACTCAACACAATAATTTTATGTCGTAAGTTGTCACGGTGAGTAGGTCATTTTAATATTAAAACTTAATTATACTAACAATAAAAGCTCGTTAAGTATGGGATAAAAATATAGAGTGTAGGTGAGAGAAAAATCCAATGCGCAAGAAATATCAACTTTGAGACCAAGTTGACCTAATCGTTTATTTAATATAATTTCAAAGATTACGCATACATCATATCGGCATATGTTTGACTAGTTGTTAATAGTGATTTTGATATAATCCAATTTAAATACACGAATATCCACACGGATCGTGGACAATATTTTGTGAAGGTGTTTATTTATATATGTGCAGTTCAATGAAAATTTATTCTTATGATATTTGTTGGAGTTAATAAAGTATCCAAATGAATAAATATGTATAAATTTTGTTAGCACGTCATTAGGTATACACTGAGTAGGAAAATTTGTATTGAGCATTCAATAGCGAACAATTTCAAGAAAGAGGAAGTCCTAATATCAACTGAAATCAAGTCTTTACAGTATTAGATTAATGGACACATGTGCCATTGTACCAATTCAACGTAAAATTACATGGGATGTATTGTGTTTGCTTTTTTCTTGTTCCCTCTTTTTCCCTTTTGTTATTTTTCTTTTACAAGTCATTTAAATAGGCTAATTGGTAGCAAATTAAACTCTTGGAAAAATATATTTAGTGGCCTCTTGAAATTTGGTCTAATCATAAAAAAGTTCCTTAAATTAAAATTTTGAGAAATTGTAAATATATTTTTTGTGCGTTATTATATGAGAAGAATGATTGGTATGGTGGGTTTTTTTTTTTTTTTTGATGGAAAATTGATATGGTGGTTTGGTATGCTCTAAATGTGCAATAATATGCAGAGACAAGAGTATATTTAGAAGCACAATAAAATGTTTTTTTGTTGATATTATTGATAAAACTCGATATTAGAACATTCATAACATCACTTACTTTTGTTATCCATTGTGTGATTACCGACTTTAGTTCAACTAATGAAGTATTTGGAAGCCTTCGATCAAATGAATATTCTACATATCCCCGACAAGAAATTCAATATTGATGAGCAATTTTGATTCATAAAGACAACATGTTGGTTTAGTATATTATTTGATAAGAGACCATAATCGAATGATAATGGATAAGACCTATCCCTTTTTTACAGTACGATGATCTAAAGAAAATAAAATAATATAGAGAGTTGTGAGCATATTTAGAAGTAAAAGAGAACGTTCTCTTGCTGTTATAATTATTAGAATTCGACATTATCATTCATAACATCATTTACTTTTTGTTATTCATTGCGTGATCGCCTGTTCTAGTTCAACGCTTAATGTATTTAGCAACCTTCGACCATATGAATGCTCTACAAAGCGCCAACAAAGAATGCAATATTAACGGACAATTTTGATTCATTAAGACAACTCGACAAAATTAGTAGATTGTTGTTTAAGAGGCCATATTCGAGTGATCTAGATCAGCCTAACCTATTTTTATAGTACATGGTGCAGACACTTAAATTTTGTGCCTAATAAATAAATACAATAAGTGTTAATTTAATTTTTAATGTTTGAATTTTGGAGTTTAGTAAATTAAATTTCAGAAGAATATTGTGAAATTGATTAATTTTTTAATATATTTTGCCGGCCAGTTAAATGATGTCAAATGTCAAAATGAAGTGTTCAAGCTAATAAAATCACTTAAAATATGTGGCGACTCAAATCAAGATCCTTGTGAAAATTGACATGTTTTGACCAATCAAAAAAGACTTCGTGATAAATATAATTCGATTAATTTTGTATTTATCTTTAAAAGTGGAACAACCAATCACATGTCGTCCTCTTAGCATTTGATTTTATCAAAACTCTACTTGTACACCTATAATATCGAAATGTTACCTAGATATTTCATTGGTTTTTAAGGGATTTCTTATAATTGACTAGAAAGTGGGGCATGCGGAGCCTCGCGCACATTAATTTTTTATATTGTAGAGTATTATATGTTCATATTCAAGTGTGAAGAAAAAAAATCTGGAAGAAAAAAAATGCAAGAAAAAAGATTTGTTTAGATGGAATGAGTATGAATTAATAGGAGAGTGAATCAACATAATTAGAGTATAATGGAAAGAAAAATATTTTCATTGAAGAATATGAATTATAAAAAAAACTAAATCATCCTTCTTAGTAAATGGTATAATAATTTCATCTAACTTAAATTGTAGAATTAAATTAGAAAATTAATAATAGATGCTATAGTGGAACATTAATTATAAGATTAAACTCGAAAATCAAAAATTCGGTTTCCTTTATATATTAGTATAAATTTAGAATTTAATAAATTATTATATTTAAAATAAGAGAAAGAGAAAAAAGAAGAAAATGTCTCAATTAAACGAAGATTTTGGCACCAAAAAGTAGAAAAGAGGTGGGGTTCACAGGATCTAGTTATATACACTTTGCACCCCGCAATTTCCCCAAATATAACATTTACACCCCAAAGTGCCAAATTTAGCTAGGGCTCATACTGAGCACCAAATCCTCGAGCCAAATCTCACACAGGTGAATCAATTCTTCATCGTCCTCCAAATCAATGTTTATGCAATATTGCTTACCCAGAAGGGTATTTCACTCTGCAAAATGCTCTGTTTTCAGTTCTTCAGCAGAGCATAAACTCTGTTTTCTTCAGCAAAACTCATTAACAACCAAAACTGACAATCCCAATTCCAGAAGTGCAAATCAGCACTCATTTGCCGTAAATTATATGATAAAAACATCTGGGTTTTCAACAGAAACGGCTCTCAAAGCCTCAAACGAGATCAATTTAAAAATCCCTGAGGCGTTCGTTGAGTTCTTCAAGAACCATGGTTTTAGCCAAACCCAAATCTCATGTCTCATTAGTAAATATCCAGCATTGTTGAGGTACAAGTTAAAGGATAATCTTTTGCCCAAGATTGAATTTTTTCACTCATTGGGAATCTCTAGTGGTGACACTGCAAAGATTCTGTGTACAGGGCCACGTTTGTTGAGTAGAAGCTTGGAGAATCATATTATCCCTTCTTTTAAATTTGTCAAGAGTTTGCTGAACTCAAATGAGGATACAGTGTTGGCTATTAAGAGATATCCTGCTGTTTTACAGGTGAATGTGCAAGATGTTGTACCTCCTAATGTCGAGAGATTGCTCGAGGCAGGGGTACCTAATGATAAGATTTTACACTTGTTCAAGATGCACCCGAGAGTTCTTTTGATACAGCCTGATAGTTTTAATAAGTATGTTGAGTGCATTGCGGAAATGGGGTTTAACCCTCGTACGACGAATTTTCTATCGGGGCTGTATGTGATGAGGACGGTGGCTGGATTAGACTTGAATAAAAAGATTGGGGCTTACAAGAAATGGGGTTATACTGGGAATCAGTTGCTCACTGTTTTTAGAAGGTATCCGTGGTGTATGGCAACCTCGGACAATAAGATTGACGAAGTAATGGATTATTTTGTTGGTAAAATGGGTTTTGACCCTTCGATTTTAATGACTTGCCCGCAAATGTTTTCGATGAGCTTGGAGAAAACTCTTATTCCGAGGTGTTCGGTGTATCAACTTTTGGTTTCAAAAGGTTTGATCAGGAAAAATACTAGCTTGGGCGTGTTTCTTAAGCTGTCGAAAAAGACATATTTGGAGAAGTATGTATTGTGCTTTTTGAAAGAAGCTCCTGAGCTCTTGAAACTATATCCAACAAAAGTTGCATCCATCAAAGTACTGGATTAGTGTTGATTCTCATACTTGCAATTGAACTCTGAGTTTTCTTTGCTATGTTGTGGTAAGTGAACTCTATTCCAAATCCTTGGTAATAATTTGACAATTTTCAATGCATTCCTCCCTTTTTAGTAGTGGAATTGGCATATGAGTGAGTCTTTTGATCCTTTTCTTTCTTCACCTCTTCATATTTTATTTATGATCTTCTGCAATTACGTGGAACTGTATTTACGTGTGCATGTGTGTGACATGTGCAGTTGAGTTTTAATGTGTGTAAAACCTGAAAATTATTTGTATCATTCTTTCAAGTTGCAGATTGAATTTGTCTACCATCATGTAAAGTTACAATAACAAGCTAATTCTGATTCTCTCTCTCTAAAAAAAATCTGCTTTGACAAAAATTGATTTTCTAAGTTGTCTCTCAAATTATTGAGTAATATGGAAAGTCAAGAATGCACATGTTATGAACTGTTTATTAGTTGCTGTCTACTTGATAATCATATTTTGACGTCCTGAGGCCTTCCACCTGAGAAACTCTCTTGAGTTAATGGGATAAAAAAGGTGGCAGAACTGTTTTTTCTTATTCAGCCACTACCCATCGATATTTTATTTTTGGTTCTTCATTAGTAGATAAGATGTCAATGTTGAATTGTTGATGTCACTTGAGAGTCACAAGCTGCTCGTGAGCTTAGTGAGTTGGTACTCGATACTTATCTTGGTCATGGCTGCGCCGTTAGAAACTTGGAAGTCTTCTCTAAGTTCTGATATAAAAGGTGACATTTTTGAGTTATTTGATATTTCTTTGCTTGAATATAGTTCATTGTTGAGTTTCCCTACCACAAGTTTCCTGATCACCAGCAAGTGAAGCTGTTATATTGCTATTTTTTGTGCTAACTTGTCCAACATTACTGGCAACAAATTGTATGAAATTTGTGCTGAAGTGTTAAATGTATCCTCACCAGACTATTTTGACTTGGAAACTTAATAGCTTGGGCTTAACATTGTTTTGCAGAACCTCCAAAATGAAACTTACTGCATCCGCCATATTCCTTATTTCGGCTTCAGGGAAGTTCTTGTACTGGAACAAGGGATAATTTGGGTTCCAAGCTTCTGTTGAGTGCAAAGGTGCACCAAGGTAATTGCCTGATCAGAGTACAAGTGTAACAGCTCTGTGAACTGAAGTTGAAATGGAGTAGCCACACTGGACCGGTTCTTGAGGTTGGTTGCTGCACCATGTGAAGAACATCGCCAGCCCTTAAATGAACAAACCCCGTACCCTTGCAGAATTTACTTGTTCCTGAATCTTGGTAATCGGCTTCAGTTCACCATGCGAAGAACGCTGCACGCTTTTGCGATCAGCTTGCTTCTTGGCTAACTTCCTCTTAGGTTGCGGTTTGTAGCTGTTTAAACTTGTAATGTCTTTAATAATTCTGGTACAAAAGACTTACACTATTATTATACTTCTGTTAACGTCCTACGGTAATAAGTCTATTTTTATGTGTTTTAAAGCGGAATTTATAGTCATCTAATGCTTGCCAACAAATAATTATAAATTCTTGTGAGACACTTTATGATTACAAAATTCAGCCTTAAATCTTAATGTCCGAATATGATGAACCGGAGAAGATTTTACAATGTCACAGTGCCTCTCATTTTTTCAATGTTCTAGTCCAATAAAAAAAAATTGAAACATGAAAAGGACGAGACATAATTATAATGATTTTTCAAACTTAGGATATAACAATAAATATTTCTGTAACTATTCAAATAGTAAAATTGGCAAATCAAGGAGATTGTGATTTTGTCACAAAATAAAATCTTAAAATAAAATAAAATTAAATTAAAAGCACTGGACTTTAGTCTGAAGATTCTAAAATATTGCGATTTGGTCTCTGAGAGAGCCTTAATTTAATATAATATAACATCCTTCAAAATTCTAGGGTTTATATGAAGACAAAAAGAATTTAGAGGACAAATCGATTTTAGGAACTGATTCAGCTCCAGAACAAGGTGAGTCCTTTTGAAAAATCATTTTATGCGTTAATCTTCGCATAAACCCTAAATGCTCTGATGTTGAATTCGATTCGTAGAGCTTTTAGTGCACCTGTTCTTAGAGTTATAAACTCGACCCACAATTCGATATGTTACGTTCATCTCAACCCATTTTGTTCAGCTGCAATCGCCGCTGAAGAAAAACCCATCTCAGGATCTTCAAATCACTACTCTTTAACTGTAGATTACTTGGTTAACAAATGTGGGTTCACCGAAGAAAAGGCAAATAATGCCTCCAAGTATTTGAAACTTTGCTCAGCTGAAAAGGCAGATTCAGTTATCGCATTGTTTCAAAACCAGGGCTTCACACACGAGCAAGTTCGAGCCTTGGTTCGAAATTTCCCTCCAATCATAACCTGTGATCCCAACAAGACCATTTTGCCCAAGATCGAATTTTTCCGGTCCTTGGGCATATCTGGGGACGAACTGGCTAAGATTTTTCAGTCGTCGCCGAGTATTTTCAGGAGGAGTTTGGAGAAGCAGATTCTGCCGTCTTTTAATTATTTAACGAGCTTGTTTGACTCGAGTGGGACTAGCTTAGGTTCCGTGAGGCGCCTAGCCGAGCTTTTGTGCGTCGATTTAGAAACTCGATTGCTTCCGAGTGTCGAGATTCTGAGAAAAGCAGGGGTTCCCGATTCGAAAATCACGGTCTTGTTGCAGTACGAGCCGAGGGCGTTGATGGTGGATAATGAGAGGTTTAGGAAAGTTGTGGAGGACGTTAAGGAGATGGGATTCAATCCAGAAGGTGTGAAGTTTATACTAGCCATTCAAGCGTTTCGATCGATGAGTAAATTGACTTGGGAGAAGAAGGTAGCGGTTTACAAGAAGTGGGGTTGGTCAGACGATCAGGTTCTTTTGGCATTTGAGAGGCATCCACATTGCATGAAGCTATCGACGGATAAGATAACGGGACTCATGGATTATTTTGTTAATGACATGGGGTTTGATTCTTCTCTTATTTTGAAGAGGCCTGACCTGCTGTCACACAGTTTGGAGAAGAGGATTAAGCCTAGATATGCCATTTATAGGATTTTGGTGAAGAATGGTTTGATCCTGGAAGGTACTTACGTAGTTTCCATTATCAAGTATACTGAGGCGGAGTTTTTAGAGAAGCTTGTGCATCCTTATGAGAAGGAAGTTCCGGGACTCTTGGAGCTCTATAATAAAGAATTGTCTGTTTCAAAGAGTTAAGTTTCTGGATACATGTAGGATTTTGCCAGTTTTGAACTAATCGATCTCTGCTAATGCCTGCAGCCTTTGACGTGTAATTGAAAGTTTATATTCGGAAAGTCAACCTGGAAATTAGCTTCTTTCATACCCCGGTTGCTTCATTTAGGTCTCAAGATCTCATTATCTCCACAACAGTAAGTGATGCGAACTGATTTTCAGCGAATTTGCATCTATGGATGTATAATTAGCAGGTTATCTTGGATACTAATGTTGTCTGTGAATCTTTCTTTTTTCTTGGTTTTATACAATTTATCTAGTATTTTGTTATGTATGTGATTAACTTCAATGTCATGGCAATATATGTGATCAATGCGCACATGAAACTGAGAATTGCTTAACTTTCTCGTATCATGTTTTTCGGGGAACTGATTTAACTTATCATCCTTTTGTCTCTGAATTAAGTTTTGGTATTTCATCGTTTTGACTGACAGTTCAAACTATTGATCCGTATAACCTTATCTATTTCCGTTGCTCTTTTGCATTCGTAGGCACCTTCAACTTTCAATACTATCTTATTGCAAATTAAGTTATTCCGAAATCCTTATAAGAAAATCTGTCTAGATTTCTTGCAATTCTCATGTTGGACAAACTGGCTTGTAACAATTTCTGGCTCTATATAGTAGCTTCATGAAATAACCGTTGCTTTAGTATGAATATGTTGGTAGAAATGGACGAGATTGGCGTTATACCAAAGTGAAAATATGATGAAAAAGATATAACTGAGTCTGAGAAGCTGAAGTTGAAATGAAGTAATAGTAATGTTTAAGAGAAGAAGCTGCCGTTAAAGGAGAGAAGAGAATGAAGAAGGGTTGAAATATTTCCAGTTCACTAGTAAATATGATGCTTTCTAATTTTCTCTCTGTGCTCATCATTATTAGATTGTTCTGTGTTGTGTTTGATCAAATTTGAAAATCATAACGACTTGTTTTTTACATTAAAATAATACTGGATCTTAGTTTGAAATTTTGATTTTGTTGCAAACATGATGGAGTTTCAGTATCTCTGTCTATCGTAAGAATTTGGGTTCATGTCAACTATTTAGATCTGGTAATAAGATTTTGTAGTTTTGAATTTTTTTGGTGACTGTATGTGATCGAGCCAACCTTGATTAGAAAAGACTTGGAATGATGACATATAAATGATTAAACTAATACGTGTTTTCCATGTTATTTACTTCTTTTTTTCGTAAATATGTAGATATAGTATAGAATAATGGCTTATAAAGTTGATCGTATTTACGACTTCAGTAATTTAAATAGTCAAGAAAATATCTTTTAAATACAGAAAAAATATCGCAAGTAAACTAACTCCTTGGTTTAAAAGCTTTGAAAGTTGCTTTAGTAATTGATTAAATTTAAGATAATATTCATGTTATTAAATCAAACCAGAAAGATGCCTATGTAATTATTTCTAGAATATATATATATATATATATACACACACATATATCAAAGTTCGCGACTTGCACTTTTTTCTTATTATTATCGAAACACAGTTTACAGGAAATACTTACCTAGATTATGTATATGCAATTGACGGTATAACGCTCAACTCTTTTAATTTTATATTTTAACTATAGACAAATAGTATTTTCATTCATCTTTTCAATGTTGTTATGTGTTATTTTTATATTCTATAAAACAATGGATATTCTCATTCTAATGGACATCTAGTTGTACTTAGGTTCTTCAAAAACATCTTTACTCAATTTACTTAATAATTTAGCATCATAGGATGAAAAAAGATTCTGATACCGCCCTTGATCTATTTCGTGGCCACAATTATTTCTTGTTTTTTAATACATTATTTTTATTATGACGTGTCACATTCATAGATCTGTTTTAGGCAAGTACTATTTCAAGTTGGGAGGTGAATAATATATTTTTCTTTTTTTGAAAGACAGAAGATAGGATTTCATTGACTCTATTAAAATCTTTATGTGGGACCTTATAATATCTTTGCAATAATAAGGATGTATATTGCATGAACCGCCGATGCATGGTTGTGGGTGGATGCTATTAAATGCTCCAAACCAAATCTGGCAAAAGTGCTTCCCTCACAGAACCGACTAATAATTATTTCACAAAATAATGTGATTACGACTCGTCCAGTTGATGCACTACAATTAATTTTTATTTTATTTTATTTTTTCACTCGTATTCTTTAATCTGCTTAAAACTTCAACCGATCATTTTAACAGGTAATAATTAGCGTTTTGGACCTTAATATTTCAGATATCTTGTGATGATCATTTATTGGATCTTTCGTATAAATATTAAATCAACCAAAGGAAGAGGTGAATCCATTAGCACAAAATTAATCATTCATTTTGAGAAAAAATACATAAAAGTTTTGATTTTGTTGACTTACATTGGATTTAATTATTTATATATAGTGGATATCTTTTTCTTGATTAATTAATGAATTCTTCTCTTCACGTAGCACGTCATTCCTCCCGAGGAGAAAAAACGTTTTCTTTCTGTATTAAGACACTTCTTGAAAAAGATATTTGCCACTATTATGATGTTCAATCACTTGAAACTGAAATCTATTTTTATTTAGATTTTTACATTTTAAAGCAACCGAATAATATAAGTAAGTTGGTGATTGATTTAATAGCAAAGAATTGAATAAATGAAGTCTCACGCGAACTTTTTAGCCACCAAAATTAGTTGAAGTACTTACTTCTTTCTGAGCCCACAACTCATGTCATTTCAAAGCCTAAAAGTATAAAAAGTCCCACTTATAAAATCTAAAGGACAATTGCCCCAAGATGACACAATTTGGCATTTTATTCATAAAAGTTAAAAAAACATATAGCACTTTGTCCTCCAAATCATTTCCTTCACAATTTTCAAGGGCTATTTTGTCATGAGACATTATCTAGGGGACGAAATTCTCATTGTTAAAATTTTTAGATGGAAATCACTATTCATTTTTTATCGTCATGTTTACATAAGTAGTTTATTTTAATAGTCAATTTCTTATATACTTTTGAAATATTAGGTTAAGTGCTCATTTGAATAATGTGTTAAGACAAGAATGCATGTTACATTTATGATAGAATTCGCTTGTTACATTATTAAATTCTTAGGAGGTTAAATGCTTATTTTTAAGCTTGATATATAAAGTGCCATATTGTATAATTTGTGGGAGGGAGTCAAAGTGTTCTTATCAAATCCAAAAAGTGTAAAAAGTCTTATTTCTTTTTAAAATCTAAAGACAAAAGTATGGCCAAATGGTTTCGTTTAATACAGGATGCGCGCACGCGCGAATACTTGGCGTGGGGCAAGGTGAAGGCGTGACCGTGAAGCTACACTTTTGTATGCTTTGATGTGACGTGTCGGCCTACTATTGGACGATTAGAAGACTTATTGTATTTCTTTTTAGTTCTCAGGTGTCTGCATCAAGTTCCCTTATATTTTCATATTGCCAGGTTTTAACTCGTTTCTATGTGATATTACAAAAAGGGAATAGTAGAATTGCGAGGGCCTAAAATGTCCTTCTGTTAAAATAGTAAGCACCTAAAATGTAAAGGAATATAATCTTGTGCATTGATTTTAAAGTTCATCAATATATTCTAAAAGATAAAAAAATTATATAAAAGTGAGTAACCTTAAATACGAGAGATTATTAGGTCCAGCGGTTGTACGATGATGTGGTGTAGCAAGTCGGTTATTTATATAAATGTATGGTTGGGATGGGGTGTGGAGAAGTTAATTCCCTATAATTTGGGAATAGTACACGTCACCATAGAGCGGATGTACCTAATAATTTTTCCTTAGTTACACGAGAAAAAAATGTGACAAGAATGACAAAATTACAAAAAGAGCAAAGATTAAAAGTTCAGAAGGTGTTGAATGCAAGTGTATGAATTAATTGTTGAATATTATAGACAGTCTGCTTAAAATTTAATATGCGTTGTATACTCAATATAATAGTGTATTATAAATATGTGTAATTATAAATTGGCTCACTAGAAATATTCAAAAAATCTATCTTGCCAGCGTTTTTAGACGTAGTCAATCTGATAAAACGGGTAAACAAATATGTGCACGTGTCTTTGATCTCTTTTCATATATATGTTTTGTAATCGTATTGCTGCTTAACATAACGAGAAGAAGCCGAAAAGTGAGATTATAAAAATTGTTTAGTGAGATAATTTTTGTAGCACTTGCTAAGAAAAAAAAAAAAAAAGATCTTCTCATTATGAGGCTGTGTTGTGTCAAATAATCAGTAAGATTTAATTTACAAGCATCTTATTATGCTAGCTTAACTTATAATCTTTAGTCGACTCAAATATTCCCTCACTTAAATTGGCAAGACAAAGACTACAGGAAAATTTCATAGGATCTCTATTTTGTCAAATAATAGAACTTAGAGCATACATTTATAGTCTTTTAAGGGTATCAATCTGTTCAACCGTAATAAGAAACAACTCTTCATATGAACATATGGCTACTTTATATATAAAGAAAGATACCCCTTTCATAGGTCACCTAAAGATTGCCATATATGAATGTTATATGTTTATTAGCAACTACAGGGGCATATCCGAATAAACAGTCACAATCATTTCAATTTATTTGCAATCGAACAAAATAATTAGATGCCAGAATGTTTTTTCAGAGGTTGTTGTTCATCGGAGCTTATGGAACTTTATGGCAACGGAGACATATGGAATGATTACTCATTAACACTGTATCAAATTAAAAGATAAAAAGGTGTATAGGTGAGAAGCACCCTTTCATTAATTTTCTGGCGGAATATGTTCGTTGAAGAGTATGTTTTTATTGAAATATTTAGTGTAATTAAGAAAATTTATATTTAATCATAATTTAAAAAACAGTCAATATTTTTCTTCAAATCTTGTCACATATTTCTAGTAGTTTTATGTCAATTTTCAATTTCTAAAACCCTAAATTTGGAGATTGAGATTGAATTGAAAGGAGAATAAGGTTCTTTGTAAACTTTCGGTTAAATCGAAATAAATTCATATTTAAGTTTCATATTTGGTACAAAACTAGATTTCTACTGAATATACAGAAAATTGTCTAAAAGTACTTTACCCGATCAAGAAAGATTATGATACACATTTCTCTATGTTAAACAATATGATGTATAAATGATATTATGATGCAAAACATGTAGAATAAGATAAGCATAACTTGATAAAGCGTTAAGCATTTATGATATCTAAAACGTTTCTTCCGCACACGGCTTGCAATCTTTAGTACGCACCTTACTAGCATGTATTTATGGTGAAGAGCCTATAAAAGTTAAATATTTACACTTTAAAACTTGAATTCTGATTAATTATTAATATAGTACTCGATCCCTAAAACTTGTTCAAAAATTATAAATGTGTCATCTTTCGAAGTACATAGAATAATATATACATATAATGTACCATTATTTGCATTGTATAATGATACAACACAACGCATATCAAGTTTAACTCCTATAAACATCCTATCTCAGAATGTTTGATATATAATTTCTCAGTTCTCACTTTCTCTCGTTTTAAATTAGATATTCTCTAATCTCTCTTTAAAATTTACTTAATAACTAAAGCATCACGATTAATCAACAAGCTTATGTGTCTTGCTCGAGTGTTGAGTGTCAAGTGAAAATATTTTCGGTATGACATGGAGAAGCCACTTGTCCTGTGTAAAAATATGTTTTACGGTGCGTGTCTGCATTTTTTTTACTGGCATTAATAAATATGGAAGCATAAAATTACAAAAAGCTTCTCTATTTAAATTAAGTTCGAGAAGGTGTTAACTTAATTATCCAATAAGAAACAAAGTATGAGATATTTAACTTGTTCTTTACTAAGAAAAGAATTAATATAGAGTGTCTACTTCTCTTAATTTTTGTTTTCTTTAATTTCATTTTTCAATTGTGACACACTAAGTAAACATTTTTCTGAAGTCCAATCTGTTTAATATATATAAAGTATATCCAATTTAGACAAACGTTCATGATACTTAATGAAGGACTGATCTAAACACCACCTTAATTCAATTTGTACAGGGGAAAAATATATGTGTCGGTGCTTCTTTTATAGGCGATTTCAGGAGTGGCAAGTGGATCTTGGATGCACTTAATTGGACTCAATAAAGACCGAACCTGTTATTGAAAATTTAAAATTACATAATACATGTAGTAGTTGTATAACAAAAATAAATTTAAGGGTGCATAAATAAATACAAGTGATATAATTCAAAATATAGAAAATATAAATATTATACATATATCTTTAAAAACTACTTATAATTTTATTTACGCTCAGGGCATATTCAATATCTCACAAGTTTTAAATTCTAATTACATAAAGTTAAGAAAGTTGAGTATAAAGTACATACAAATTAAATGACTTATATTGTTTGCCAAGAAAAGATTAAATGGCATATCTTAATGTCATATATATATATATATATATATATATATATATATATATATATATATATATATATATATATATATATATATATATGTGTGTGTGTGTGTGTGTGTGTGTGTATGCATACGTACGTACATGATAGTATATATACATTTGTATATCACACACGTATATACATAATAATATATACGAGTGTGTCATAATAATATATAGTGTGTGTGTGTGTGTGTGAGGGGTGAAGTACATGAAGTACGTGAATGGCTGCCCTATTTTCCTCGAACAATAATAATGCTCGTTTATTATATCAAACAGCAGTGAAACAATACATGTACACAATATCTTCAAATTTTATTGTAGATTTTCAGCAAATGCACATCGAGACACACTCAAAACCCAAAGTGCAGTTAGTGAATTAAACTACAAAAAGAATAGAACTCAAGTACAGAAAAAAAAAACGTTAGAAGTTCTTTTAAAATAAAAAACCCACCTAATTAAACAGCACCAAACCACTAATTAACGAAACTCCTAAAATATGCACTTATAAGTGGAGGTGCATGCGTCGTGCACTATTAATTAGATGGCTACGCACGTGATTAATAAAAATTTGTGTTTTCATACTCTTGGAGCAGTATTTGTATCCGTACTAATTCTTATTATGATAACTACCAACACCGTCTTTTATCTTTATTACGTAACTACTTATTAGTGGAACCTACAAACACAGTCTTTTTGTCTTTTATCTTTACTATGTCAGTATTTCATTTTAATTTCTGTTTCGTTAAAATAAATAAAAAATGTCAAAGTTTCAACTATGTTACATGCACGAAAGTCGTAACTCGAAACACCTGCGATGTACCATATCATTAAGTTATAAGCTAGGGTCCATGAAATGTGCTTATATGAGAAATGAAAAGCAATATGAATAAAGAAAAAAAGTATTGTTCGCCAATATTAAGTCACAAGTTAAAAAATAAAAACTATACAATAATATTATAAAAACAAGAGATCAAAATTTCAATTTGACCAGTTGCTGGTGCAGTTGCTTGTTAGGTACCGCGGCTATTTGGCGCGTAACAGCTGACAAAATACACTGCAAAAGAAAGGGGATAGATTTACACAAAGACCCCTGAGGTATGGAGTAATTACATAAACTCCTTTCTCATGTTTAAAAAATTACACAAAAACCTCTCATAGTTAACTTTTATCTAGAATCTGTTAACTTTTGTTTTGCATACCTTATTTATTCTGTACAATAAATAAAAATAAAGTAAAATTGCTAACAAAATATAAAGCGTAAGTTTCATTCATTATATGAAAAAAGCGAAAAAAAAAACCATCAAATACAAAAAGTATTTTAAGAAAGAATTAGTAGATTGTTTGCAACTTTTTTTTTTTTCCGTTAGGATTTAATTCATTTCACTACATTCTTCATCAATGGGAGAGGCAAGATATTCGTTATCAGGAGTCGTTTTGACATTCAAAATAGGTCGAGTTTCTCCCGCAGACACTGGTGAACATGGCAGTGTGGGCACAATGCTTCTCAGTTGTTTTCCGCGTGCCGCGCCGGAGTTCGTTAGCTGCAACGACACACGCGTCGAGCGGGCATGGGTGGACGGACCACCATAAGGTTGTACACATGACTAGATATTGTAAATAGTGTTTGTTTAATCGGACACGTACAACATGAGGGGTGTTTCTGTAATTAGTCCATACCTACGGGATGTATATAATTCTTTCAAAAATATAATGAGAAAACAAAACACCAAAAGACAAAAAAAATAAAAAATAAAAACCAAAAAAATAAAAAATAAAAAGCAACACAAAAAGTGCACATAAAAATCACCACACACACTGAATGTGTGAAAATATATATCTCAGTGTGTGTGAAAGCTCTCTCTCTCTCTCTCACCACCAAACCCCCACTCGATCAAACTACCTCTCACTCACTCGCGCAAGCAACTCTGTTTTGTATCTATAATATACGTATACATATACATATATATATATATATATATACATATATATACACACACACCAACACTGGTGTCGTACAGTAGTATCTCTGTAAGTATCTACAATCAACACTTGTACACTCTATAATATCACAATATTCATTACAACTGTATTTATATATATTTATAGAGAGAGAAAGTTTGTATAAATTATGGATCCCGTGGCGGAATGGGCTGCGCCAGGGGGCGAAACTGGACTCGAAGGTGAGTTACATTCTTAATTTCAATTTAATTCAAGTTGAATTTTGACCTAATTTTACTGAATTTTTAGTGTGTAATGTTGATTGATTTTTGTGAATTTTTAGAACCTATGTGGCAAATGGGCCTTGGTGGTGGGCCCGAATCGTACCCCGAGAGGCCCGATGAGCCTGATTGTATCTATTACTTGAGGACTGGATTCTGTGGGTACGGGAGTCGGTGCCGGTTCAATCATCCTCGCGATAGGAGTGTGGTATAATTATTGATCTTTTGATGAATATTTGGTGTGATCATTGAGTTTGGTGGGGTTTTCATGTAGATTTGATATTAATTTGGTGAAAAATCGATCTTTCTAGTTTATCGTGCTTTTTAAGGTAATATAAGTGTGTGAGATTGGGAGAAACGTTTACTTGTTGGACGATCACATTAGTTGGGAAAGCATGCATTAGTTTAATTTGTGTTATGCACGTTGATGTGAATGTAAAAAGGGTAAATATCAACTCTTTCTTGTTTTGGTGGAGTTTTGTGACGGTACTGATGAAAGAGTGAAGCAGGGAAGAATGGGAGGAGCTTATGATTCCTTTGATTAATGGGAGTCGGATAACTTGGGCGCAGTTAGGGCTATTGCGTGAGTTTTATGTACATTTCATTGAGTAGAATTAGTAGGGTTTTACGTGGGTTTGGTGATAATTCAAATAAAGTTCTGCTCTTTCTAGTTGAGTTAAGTAGCATAGCATAAACTAGGAAGACACATGTAGTACATTTTTGGATGTTCACTTCAATTAGGTAAAGATGCATGCCCCCTTTTTTGGCATTTGATTGTAGGCAATGGGAGCTCTAACAGGTGGAGGAGTTGAGTACCCAGAACGTGCTGGCCATCCTGTGTGCCAGGTATAAAATGCATGCTATTTTCTTCCCCTTCTCTTTTTCTTGGCTCAAAGTACGTGAATGTGTTCAATTGAGTGGAAAAATGTTTAGCATGTTCAAAATGTTAAGTCTTTTGCCTAACTGTGGTAAGATATTTAGTTGACTAGACAAAAATGGCACATAATTTAAGTGCTCCATGTTGCCTTTTTGTAAAGATTGGACTTTTGCTGTATAGTGATTGATTTGTCTTCATGTCGGTTCTGAGAGGATGAGTTTATTTTAGTTGATAGTTAATTTATCGTTTTACCTTGAATGACTATGTTAAATTCGTTATCTGTGAGATAGTATTTGCTGCGTCATTCTATCTAACTAATTTGTCTCTTTTGCTGTTTGCGTCGAGGACCCTGATCTTTATTCCATGTGATTAAATCCTTGATATTGGAAAAAAGTTCATTTAATAGATCTTGCTATTGTAAGTCATTCGTCTGCTTATTGTCTTTTTTATATTAGGAAACATGCCTGCTCGACTATGTTTGTTGAGTTATTCGTCTGTATGCTGTCTATTTTGTAAGCCTGACCTTTCTTGTTGATCCATGGTTATCTGTCTGCTTCTTGTCTTGTCTGCTTATTGTCTGATTTCGTCTTTTTCTCGTCATTTACTCAATAGAATGTTGAATACTGGATAAATCTTTTTAATGTACCACATGAAAGGAACTATCATTGTAGCTTAATCCTTTTGAGTAAGGTTATTCTTTCTTTGGCAGGGATATTAGGCTAGTCTGTTCATTATTTTTTATGACTTACTGATCTCAGATAATGAAAATTCGTTTTGATTTCTGTACTGGAGTAGCATAACAAGTTGTCTGTTGCGATAGAGAGATTTCTCTTTAAGTTGATTGTGCAGTGGATAATGGTTTAATTGGAAAGAAAATTCATGCTCTTATTATCCATTAAATTGGCAATTTTCTTTCCAGGTTTTTCACAATGAAGTTATTATTGTAATTGTCGACAAAGTTGTTTCTTATTCTTTCCTCAGTTCAAATACAAAAAGATTAGAGGCCTTAGATAGTGCCTGTGGTGTATTTGTATCATATATATATATATATATTTCATTCTTGTTAAGATAATTTCTTGATTGAATAGCCTAAATTTTTGTGTGTTGGTTTCCTTATATTATACTATTGCTTAGTGGGACACTTATTTTAGTACATTTTGTTGTTTATATGAGTTAATGTGACAACAGTTCTTTGTTAAACTTAACAAAAGAAAAAATAATTTATTAACATTATTACATTGTTAATTATTGGGTATATTGTTCAATTGGTTGTTAATATTTGCTTTGAGCTCCAAAAAGGGATCAAACAGGCATGCGCAAATATATCTTTTTATCATTCTATACAGCGAGTAGCATTTGCGTTTGCATCTTTATTAGTTATAACATCACAGCTTATCAGAAGTCTAATTATATCTTTTGAAATCAATTTTTCTTTCCTTTCAAAATTGTTTTTCCCATCCTTAGTTTCCATCATATCTGTTGAGTGTCAAATCTGTATTTTCATTTTAAACTGCATTATCTCTTTCTAAATGAAATTTGTGCTAAGTATGCTCTTTTCTCTCGATTTGTAGTACTACATGCGGACTGGAATGTGTAAATTTGGTGCTTCCTGCAAGTATGATCATCCGAAGCCTGGAGCTGGGTCTTCAACCCCTGTGGCAATGAACTATTATGGATATCCATTACGACCGGTCTGCCATCTTGAAGTTTTGCTTCTTGTTTACATCTTCTGTAGCTTTATATCTCTCTAATACCATTCTTGATCTATAGAGTTGTCTCATATAGTCTTTGTTGCAGGGAGAAAAGGAATGTTCATACTATGTAAAAACAGGACAATGCAAGTTTGGTGTCACCTGTAAATTTCATCATCCACAACCAGCTGGGGTAGTGCCAGTGCCAGCCCCTCGTCCGGGGCCATTGGTTGCTCCAGCTGCTGTGCCAGCACCTCCAGTTTATCCGACGGTGCAATCTCCATCTATTCAATCTTCTCAGCAATATGGATTAATTCCTGGCAATTGGCCAGTTGCCAGGCCAGGCATGCTTCCAGGTTCATATGTTCCTGGAAGTTATGGTCATATGCTACTCCCCCATGGAGTTGTTCCGGTTCCTGGTTGGACTCCCTATCCAGTATGTGTAGCTGACACTGATGTTTGATCTGTTATTCTTTAAAGGATAATTACATATACATCCCCTTGATGTTTAGTCTAACTACAGATAGCTCCTAGTTTGAATGATTACAAACACATCCCCTGATGTTCCAAAAAGAAGAAAAAAAGGAAAAAGAAAATGGGAGCCTATATGTAATCATTCAAACCTCATGGGATATATGTATTTTTTTTTTTTTTTTTTCAAATTAAAAGGATGTTATTCTAATTATTCATATAGTCGGAGAGGTTTACGTTACTAGATAACCTTCACGGGGAGTGAATGGAACTGTCCATTCTCCATATGTCCCTATTTTATGCTAAATCTGTGAGTTACATGGTACAGGAATCTGCTACTCCCGTCGCCTCCCCTAGTGCACAAACCGCAGTTGCAGGCTCAATTTATGGGATAACACAATTGTCACCTTCAGCGACTGCATACACTGGACCATATCTTTCCATTACTTCTGCTGGCCCCTCGAGTGGCAGTCAGAAAGAACATGCATATCCAGAAAGACCTGGTCAACCAGAGTGTCAGTATTATTTGAGGACCGGGGATTGTAAATTTGGAAACACATGTAAATATCACCATCCACCAGAGTGGAATGTACCAAGGACAATTTTTTTACTTAGTCCAATGGGCCTGCCATTACGCCCTGTAAGCATTCAACCCCCTTTCTGACGCGTGATCTAAATTACCTGCATATAGAAAAATAAATTTATGAACTGTTGAATATCCACATTCAGTTTATTGGCAGTTTATGATTGTAGAGTTTCTTGTGCTTGAGGTTGCCTTTGTCACTTAAATCTAAAGCCTGTTAACAAGTGAATCTGAATTAAGCTCTAGGTGTTGATTTCTTAATTGAATTATCCATTCTAGTTAAACCTTTGCCTGGAGAAATATAAAGCACTAGTGATTTCTTTGTTCCTAGTGGATTGAATTTAGTTCGTAGTTCAACTATAATGATAGGAAGACAATCACCTGGTCTTTTCAGATATTTGACTTTCATGCAGAGTACACTCCATTTCTTATCCACCCCCCCCCCCCCCCCCCCCCCTCTCTCTCTCTCGGCACCATGTCCCAGCCATGATGTAGGTTGAATTTTAGAGCTACAACTAAATGTTATATTCGTAATAAAATTGAAAGAAGTGATCACATGAATTGCTTTGGGGTAGTGCAGTAAGATGATTTTACATTTCTCATGAGAGGATGCCAGGATCATTGAAATGACTGGGGAGTTTTATACGTCATAATCATCTTGAATAAATAAGTGGTCCCCGACTCTTATTCTGATTGTCCTTCAATTAGATGAAAGATATGATTGAGCATATAGTACTTGGATATGTATTTGCTAAAACGACTTATCTGATCCATCCTTCCTGGATCTGGAGGTGTTAACTTGATATGTGTTGGAGGGATAGGCCAAACTTACCTCCTTCCCTCCATTCTGGAATTTTTTCTTTTTCTTTTTGGGCTAACCTTCTCCATCTACTTCATGCCAAAAAGGAAGAAGCTCAAACCCATGCTCTTAGCCCTCCCCATCCGCATCCCCCTTACCAAACACACTCTTAAGTCTGTTATAATCGTGTCTTTGAGTACTAGAAGGAAGGGCTCTATCAAGTTGGTTGGTAACTACTTCCCCCCCAAGATGAAAAGTAGGTCTTTTGCTTCTTATTCGTGACGGTGCAGTGCATCTTCGTTTTTCTAAGTTGCAGGCCTGCAAGAACTTTTTTATACCTGCCGTACTAGTGTACCTGTATTACCATTGTTGGATTCTTTTCTTTTATTCTATGTATCCCATTTAATTGTTTTGCTGCAGCATTGGATCTAGTTTCTAGATTTCAATTTTGATTTTAGGCCTTAGTAGTCCTATACTTACTTTTACTAAGTGCAATTTCTAGAGTTGTGTAATTGCAGTGAACTGTTTCCTTGTGCATTATGCAATTGAAAATTATACCTCATCTATCTAAAAGATATATTTTTTTTTATTTCCAGGGTGCACCACTTTGTACTCACTATGCACAAAATGGGGTGTGCAGATTTGGGCCATCGTGTAAATTTGATCATCCGATGAGAAGCTTGAGTTACAGTCCTTCTGCATCCTCTCTGACTGATATGCCTGTTGCTCCTTACCCTGTAGGATCTACAAATGCAACTTTGGCTCCATCTTCCTCGTCATCAGACCTACGACCTGAGCTCCTTTCTGGGTTCAGCAAAGATGCATTCACATCACAGATGTCGGCAATGAACAGTGCAAGTGCTTCCGTTGGTTCAATCTTCTCAAAAAGTGGGTCTGTTCCTCAACTAAGTGTTCAGCAAACTGGCCAGGGTTCGGCTTCTTCAAGTGGGGGTACTAGTACAAGTCATGGTGGTGAAGTTCGGCCATCTAGCTGAACGAAAAGTTTGGTTTTTGTCTATCAGAACACTTTCGGGAAGCAGACTTAAGTTTTGGTGCAAATCTCCTCTATATATGATTCCTGGTCCCTGTCAGAAATCCTTAGCCGTTAATATTTAGAGCATTCAAGCTTTGGCCATATTCATAATATTATCATACGCCCACGGTTCACTATTTCTGTTTCTAATAAGTCATACATATCCCTCAGAAGATCTTTGCAAAGCTCCATTTAGTCTTCTGCTACTCTCTGAATAAGGAGCCCCTCTTATTTAGGGATATCTGCACTACTGTGCAAGTTTTGGAGCTTTTGTTGTTCCTATATATGTATCTTTTTCGGAACGAAGAAGATACTTCCTCGCTGTTATGTAACCATATTGAATGGTCGGCACGCCTCCATTTCATCCATGCCTTCATCTAGAAGCACATCTGAATTTGAAGGAATATGGAGGTGTGTTCTTGTACCCCTTTTTCATCTGGGGTTCTGTTGTGGAACCAATAATGAACTCAATGGATTTCAGAGCAATTTAAGCTGCCACTTTTTGTAAAATATGTTGTTGTATGTCAAGAATAAGTTCTTGACTGCCTTTTTGTTTTTTATAAATTTATGATCGCTATACATCAAAGAATTTATGAGAAAATCTTGGATTACACTATTAGTTGTTTTCATTATATTCTTTTCTTTTTTGCTTGGTGTTATGTTTTCAGTATATACGTAAAGTTTTAGTTTGTGTCGAGTATGCCTCATTATCTGGACGGAATATTGTCTGGAAAATTTATGATTGGAATTGGATCTTTATTTTTTACAGTTTCAGGATAGCAAAATGATTTTAAGGTTATTGTGGAAAATTCATGCATAAACTAATATATTACAAATTAGTACATAAACCATAAGCATCTCATTAGTTGATTCTAACTATATTCTAAACCTTTGCATAAAAATGTAATTTGTTAACCTTCATTGCCTATCTTGAACCACTGGTGCGCCTTTCAACCCAATGCTACATTTAGATACTATATATGGGTTGTGATGTTCACTTTTTTTGATCTTATGACATTGACCCTTTCAAGTTCTAAATGTGATGATGAAAAAGTCTTGGACAGTAAGATTCATCTTTTTATAATTCTTAATATCTCTTCATACTCTTGAAGAAAACCCTAGAAGTACAGGTACATAATATCTTCAAAGTTTATTGTAGATTTTCAGCAAATGCACATCGAGACACACTCAAAACCCAAAGTACAGTTAATGAATTAAACTACAAAAAGAATAGAACTCAAGTACAGAAAAAAAAAACGTTAGAAGTTCTTTTAAAATAAAAAACCCACCTTATTAAACAGCACCAAACCACTAATTAACGAAACTCCTAAAATATGCACTTATAAGTGGAGGTGCATGCGTCGTGCACTATTAATTAGATGGCTAGGCACGTGATTAAAGTTTTTTTTTTTAATGTTTTAACTAAAAATATGAAATGTTGTTAATATTTTTAATTTTTCTTTCAGTAGAATAATTATGTTCACTGCAGCTGGTAGTTACAATATTGCTTCGAAATACATCAAAATTTTATAGTTTTTGTTTGAAAAACCTAATGTTCATCATATGATAATACACTTCATAAATGAGATTAATAAAAAAAGATAATTTGTTTTGGTTGTAGTAAGGTTCATTTCAGGAGTCGTTTTGACATTCAAGATAGGTCGAGGTTCCCTCGCAGACACCTGTAAACGGGGCAGCGTGGGTACGATGCTTCTCAGTTGTTTTCCTTGTCGCGTGCCGCACTAGTTGAAACGACACACGTGTCGAGCGAGCATGGGCGGACCACCATAAGGTAAGGTTATACATACTACATGAGGGGTGTTGGTGTAATTAGTCCATACTTACGGGATGTGTATAATTCTTCCAAAAGTATAATGAGAAAACAAAACACCAAAAAACCCAAAAAAAAAAAAATGCAAAAAAAAAAAAAAAGCAACACAAAAAGTGCACATAAAAATCACCACACACACTGAGTGTGTGAAAATATATATATGTTGTGTGTGTGTGAAAGATCACGCCACTAAAACTCTCTCTCTCTCTCTCTCTCTCCACGAAACCCCCACTCGATCAAACTACCTCTCTCTCTCTCTCTCTCACTCACACAAGCAACTCTGTTTTGTATCTATAATATACGTATACATATACATATATATATATATATATATACATATATATACACACACACCAACACTGGTGTCGTACAGTAGTATCTCTGTAAGTATCTACAATCAAAACTTGTACACTCTATAATATCACAATATTCATTACAACTGTATTTATATATATTTATAGAGAGAGAAAGTTTGTATAAATTATGGATCCCGTGGCGGAATGGGCTGCGCCAGGGGGCGAAACTGGACTCGAAGGTGAGTTACATTCTTAATTTCAATTTAATTCAAGTTGAATTTTGACCTAATTTTACTGAATTTTTAGTGTGTAATGTTGATTGATTTTTGTGAATTTTTAGAACCTATGTGGCAAATGGGCCTTGGTGGTGGGCCCGAATCGTACCCCGAGAGGCCCGATGAGCCTGATTGTATCTATTACTTGAGGACTGGATTCTGTGGGTACGGGAGTCGGTGCCGGTTCAATCATCCTCGCGATAGGAGTGTGGTATAATTATTGATCTTTTGATGAATATTTGGTGTGATCATTGAGTTTGGTGGGGTTTTCATGTAGATTTGATATTAATTTGGTGAAAAATCGATCTTTCTAGTTTATCGTGCTTTTTAAGGTAATATAAGTGTGTGAGATTGGGAGAAACGTTTACTTGTTGGACGATCACATTAGTTGGGAAAGCATGCATTAGTTTAATTTGTGTTATGCACGTTGATGTGAATGTAAAAAGGGTAAATATCAACTCTTTCTTGTTTTGGTGGAGTTTTGTGACGGTACTGATGAAAGAGTGAAGCAGGGAAGAATGGGAGGAGCTTATGATTCCTTTGATTAATGGGAGTCGGATAACTTGGGCGCAGTTAGGGCTATTGCGTGAGTTTTATGTACATTTCATTGAGTAGAATTAGTAGGGTTTTACGTGGGTTTGGTGATAATTCAAATAAAGTTCTGCTCTTTCTAGTTGAGTTAAGTAGCATAGCATAAACTAGGAAGACACATGTAGTACATTTTTGGATGTTCACTTCAATTAGGTAAAGATGCATGCCCCCTTTTTTGGCATTTGATTGTAGGCAATGGGAGCTCTAACAGGTGGAGGAGTTGAGTACCCAGAACGTGCTGGCCATCCTGTGTGCCAGGTATAAAATGCATGCTATTTTCTTCCCCTTCTCTTTTTCTTGGCTCAAAGTATGTGAATGTGTTCAATTGAGTGGAAAAATGTTTAGCATGTTCAAAATGTTAAGTCTTTTGCCTAACTGTGGTAAGATATTTAGTTGACTAGACAAAAGTGGCACATAATATAAGTGCTCCATGTTGCCTTTTTGTAAAGATTGGATTTTTGCTGTATAGTGATTAATTCGTCTTCTTGTTGGTTCTCAGAGGATGAGTTATATTTAGTTGATAGTTAATTTATCTTTTTACCTTGAAAGACTATGTTAAATTCGTTATCTGTGAGATTGTATTTGCTGCGTCATTCTATCTAACTAATTTGTCTCTTTTGCTGTTTGCTTCGAGGACCCTGATCTTTATTCCATGTGATTAAATCCTTGATATTGGAAAACAGTGCATTTAATAGATCTTGCTATTGTAAGTCATTCGTCTGCTTATTGTCTTTTTTATATTAGGAAACATGCCTGCTCGACTATGTTTGGTGAGTTATTCGTCTGTATGCTGTCTATTTTGTAAGCCTGTCCTTTCTTGTCGATCCATGGTTGTCTGTCTGCTTCTTGTCTTGTCTGCTTATTGTCTGATTTCGTCTTTTTCTCATCATTTACTCAATAGAATGTTGAATACTGGATAAATCTTCTTAATGTAGCACATGAAAGGAATTATCATTGTAGCTTAATCCTTTTGAGTAAGGTTATTCTTTCTCTGCCAGGGATATAAGGCTAGTCTGTTCATTTCTTTTTATGAATTACTGATCTCAGATAATGAAAATTCGTTTTGATTTTTGTACTTGAATAGCATAGCCAGTTGTCTGTTGTGATGGAGAGATTTCTCTTTAAGTTGATTGTGCAGTGGATAATGGTTTAATTGGAAAGAAAATTTATGCTCTTTATTATCCATCAATTTGGCAATGTTCTTTCCAGGTTTTTCACAATGAAGTTATTATTGTAATTGTCGACAAAGTTGTTTCTTATTCTTTCCCCAGTTCAAATACAAAAAAATTAGAGGCCTTACATAGTGCGTGTGGTGCATTTATATCATATATATAATTCATTCTTGTTAAGATAATTTCTTGATTGAATAGCCTAAATTTTGTGTTTGTCTTGCTTATCTTATACTATTGCTTAGTGGGACACTTACTTTTGTCCATTTTATTGTCTATATGAGTTAATGTGACAACGGTTCTTTGTTAAACTTAAGGATTTTTTTTTTATTTTTTTTTTTTTAACATTTTTCATTTGGTTGTTAATATATGCTTTGAGCTCCAACAAGGGGTGAAACATGCATGCGCAAATATATATTTTTAATCATTCTATGCAGCGAGTAGCATTTGCATTTGCATCTTTATTAGTTATAACATCACAGCTTATCAGAAGTCTAATTATATCTTTTGAAATCAAGTTTCTTTTCAATTATTTTTCCATCCTTAGTTTCCATCATATCTGTTGAGTGTCAAATCTGTATTTTCATTTTAGATTGCATTACCTCTTTCTATATGAAATTTGTGCTAAATATGCTTTTTGCTCTGGGTTTGTAGTACTACATGCGGACTGGAATGTGTAAATTTGGTGCTTCCTGCAAGTATGATCATCCGAAGCCTGGAGCTGGGTCTTCAACCCCTGTGGCAATGAACTATTACGGATACCCATTACGACCGGTCTGCCATCTTGAAGTTTTTGCTTCTTGTTTACATCTTCTGTAGCTTTATATCTCTCTAATACCATTCTTGATCTATAGAGTTATCTCATATAGTCTTTGTTGCAGGGAGAAAAGGAATGTTCATACTATGTAAAAACAGGACTATGCAAGTTTGGTGTCACCTGTAAATTTCATCATCCACAGCCAGCTGGGGTAGTGGCAGTGCCAGCCCCTCGTCCCGGCCCATTGGCTGCTCCAGCTGCTGTGCCAGCACCTTCAGTTTATCCAACGGTGCAGTCTCCTTCTATTCAATCTTCTCAGCAATATGGATTAATTCCTGGCAATTGGCCAGTTGCCAGGCCAGGCATGCTTCCAGGTTCATATGTTCCTGGAAGTTATGGTCATATGCTGCTCCCCCCTGGAGTTGTTCCGGTTCCGGGTTGGACTCCCTATCCAGTATGTGTAGCTGACACTGATGTTTGATCTGTTATTCTCTAAATGATTATTACATATACATCCCCTTGATGTTTAGTCTAACTACAGATGGCTCCTAGTTTGAATGATTACAAACACATCCCCTGATGTTCCAAAAAGAAGAAAAAAGGAAAAAGAAAATGGGAGCCTATATGTAATATTTTTCAAACTTCTGGGGTAATCGTTGAAACCTCATGGGATATATATATATATATATATATATTTTCAAATCAAAAGGGATGTTTTTCTACTTATTCATATAGTCGGAGAGGTTTACGTAACTAAACCTTCACGGGGTGTGAATGTAATGTCCATTCTCTATATGTTCCTATTTTACGCTAAATCTTTGAGTTACATGGTACAGGAATCTGCTACTCCAGTCGCCTCCCCTAGTGCACAAACCGCAGTTGCTGGCTCAATTTATGGGATAACACAATTGTCACCTTCAGCGACTGCATACACAGGACCATATCTTTCCATTACTTCTGCTGGCCCCTCTAGTGGCAGTCAGAATGAACATACATATCCAGAAAGACCTGGTCAACCAGAGTGTCAGTATTATTTGAGGACCAGGGATTGTAAATTTGGAACCACATGTAAATATCACCATCCACCAGAGTGGAATGTACCAAGGACAAATTTTTTACTTAGTCCAATGGGCCTGCCATTACGCCCTGTAAGCATTCAGCGCCCTTTCCGACGCATGATCTAGAATTACCTGCATATAGAAAAATAAATTTATGAACTGTTGAATATCCACATTCAGTTTATTGGCAATTTTATGATTGTAGAGTTTCTTGTGCTTGAGATTGCCTTTGTCACTTAAATCTAAAGCCTGTTAACATGTAAATCTGAATTAAGCTCTAGGTGTTGGTTTGTTAATTGAATTATTCATTCTATATAAACCTTTGCCCAGAGAAATATAAAGCACTAGTGAATCTCCTTGTTCCTAGTGGATTGAGTTTAGTACGTAGTTCAACTATAATGATGGGAAGACGATCACCTGAACTATCTTTTCAGATATTTGACTTACATGCAGAGTACACTCCATTTCTGGTTTTGGAGGGAGCAAGTGGCACTTGTTGCCAGCTGATATAGCTGAAATTTACTTGTCCAGAGAAAAAAATAGAAAATAGCACCTTGTCCTAGCTTTGACGTAGCTTGATTTTCAGTGCTACAACTAAATGTTATATTCATAATAAAATTGAAAGAAGTGATCATATGAATTGCTTTGGGGTAGTGCGGTAAGATGATTTTGCATTTCTCATGGGAGGATGCAAGGATCAGTGATAAGAGATACTTGAAATGACTGGGGAGTTTTCATATGTCATAATCATCGAGAAAAAATAAGTGGTCCCTGACTCTTGATTCTGATTGTCCTTTAATTAGATGAACGAAATGATTGAGCATATAGTACTTCGATATATGAATGCTAAATGCACTTATCTGATCCATCCTTCCTGGATCTGGAGGTGTTAACTTGATATGTGTTGGAGGGATAGGCCAAACCTACCTCTTCCCTCCATTCTGGAATTTTTTCTTTTTCTTTCTGGGCTAACCGTTCTCCATCTACTTCATGCCAAAAAGGAAGAAGCTCAAACCCATACTCCTAGCCCTCCACCGCATCCTCCTTACCGAACACACTCTTAAGTCTGTTAAAATCGTATCTTCCAATACTAAAAAGGGCTTTATCAAGTTGGTTGGCAACTACTTTCCACTGATATGTAGAGTAGGTCTTTTGCTTCTTATTCGTGACGCTGCAGTGCATCTTTGTTTTTCTAAGTTGCAGGCCTGTAAGAACTTTTTTATACCTGCCGTACTAGCGAACCTATATTACCATTGTTGGATTCTTTTCTTTTATTCTATGTATCCCATTCAATTGTTTTTCTTCAACATTGGATCTAGTTTCTCGATTTCAGTTTTGATTTAGGCCTTAGTAGTCCTATACTTACTTTACTAAGTGCAATTTCTAGAGTTGTGTAATTGCAGTGAACTGTTTCCTTGTGCATTATGCAGTTGAAAATTATACCTCATCTATCTAAAAGATATATTTATTTATTTTTATTTCCAGGGTGCACCGCTTTGTACTCACTATGCACAAAATGGGGTGTGCAGATTTGGGCCGTCGTGTAAATTTGATCATCCGATGAGAAGCTTGAGTTACAGTCCTTCTGCATCCTCTCTGACTGATATGCCTGTTGCTCCTTACCCTGTAGGATCTACAAATGCAACTTTAGCTCCATCTTCCTCGTCATCAGACCTACGACCTGAGCTCCTTTCTGGTTTCAGCAAAGATGTGAATCTTTCTGGGTTCAGCAAAGATGCATTCACATCACAAATGTCGGCAATGAACAGTGCAAGTGCTTCCGTTGGTTCGATCTTCTCAAAAAGTGGGGCTGTTCAGCAAACTGGCCAGGGTTCGGCTTCTTCAAGTGGGGGTACTAGTACAAGTCATGGTGGTGAAGTTCGGCCATCTAGCTGAACGAAAAGTTTGGTTTTTGTCTATCAGAACATTTGCAGGAAGCAAACTTAAGTTTTGGTGCAAATCTCCTCTGTATATGATGCCTGGTCCCTGTCAGAAATCCTTAGCCGTTAATATTTAGAGCATTCAAGCTTTGGCTATTTTCATAATATTATCATACGCCCACGGTTCACTATTTCTGGTTCTAATAAGTCATACATATCCCTCAGAAGATCTTTGCAAAGCTCTATTTAGTCTTCTGCTACTCTATGAATAAGAAGAAGCTAGATGAGCCCCTCTTATTTAGGGATATCTGCACTACTGCACAAGTTTTGGAGCTTTTGTTGTACCTATATATGTATCTTTTTCGGAACGAAGAAGATATTTCTTCGCTGTTATCTAACCATATTTAATGGTCAGCACGCCTCCATTTCATCCATTCATTCCTCTGGAAGCATATCTGAACTTGAAGGAATATGGAGGTGTGTTCTTGTACCCCTTTTTCGTCTGGGGCTCTGTTGTGGAACCAATAATGAACTCAATGGATTTCAGAGCAATTTAAGCTGCCCCTTTTTGTAAAATATGTAGTTGTATGTCAAACAATAAGTTCTCGACTACCTCCTTTTTATAAATTTATTATTGCTATACATCAAAGAATTTATGAGAAAATCTTGGATTGGTTGTTTTCATTGTATTCTTTTCTTTTTTGCTTGGTGTTATTTTTTCATTATATGCGTGTAAAGTTTTAGCTTGTGTAGTGCATGCCTCATTATTTGGAGGGAATACTCTCTGAAAAATTTATGAGTGGATCTTTATTTTTTACAGTTTCAGGATAGCAAAATGATTTAAAGTTATTGTGGAAAATTTATGCATAAACTAATTTATTACAAATTAGTACATAAACCATCCTATTCTTTTCTATATTTTCAGCTTGGTAGAGCATCTCATTAGTTGATACTAATTATATGCGAAACATTTGCATGAAAATGTAATTTGTTAACCTTCATTACCTATCTTGAACCACTGGTGCGCCTTTCATCCCCATGCTAAATTTAGATACTCTATATGGGTTGTGATGTTTACTTTTTTTGATTTTATGACATTGACCCTTTCAAGTTCTAAATGTCATGATGATAAAGTCTTGAACAGTAAGATTCATCCTTTTATATTTCTTAATATCTCTTCAGACTCTTGAAGAAAACCCTAGTTGCAAATACAGTTGCTAAAAGAAAGGGCAACAAAAAAGAACATAGCAGAAAGAGAGGAAAAAGTGAGAGGTCCATGCACATACATATTGAACTTTAGAATTCTATATTTTATTAAAAGCATTAATCATAACTCAGAAGAGAGAGTATCCCAAGTCAGCTGCATCCCCAAAAGAAGGAAAAAAAGGTGAGAAACTTGCACTAGAAGTACTACTGCTGGGGGCCATCATCTGAAAAGTTGCATTGCTTTCACAGATTTGATTCATATTTTCTACCATTGTAGGGTTATTTATCATTGCTGAAAGTTCACATGAACTCATTTCCCATGACTTCTCATTGGCCACTAAATCATAGCCATATTCTTCAAGATTCCATGTCATGTCATTTTCATAAAATGACTGATTATTCTCAGATGAAACACTGATACTTGAGCTGAAAACCTGACCCTCATTAACTTTGTTGGCACTTTTGGAACAAGTATTAGTACTAGAGCTAGAAGGGTTCAAGTAGTTATTAGGAACAATGCAGTCCAAATATCCAGAATTTGTGTCAGATTTGGAGAGATAAGAGAAATAATCATCATCATTTGGTGGTGAAGATTCATGCGAACGACGCGTGTCGTTCATCGACTGGACTGGCTTCGAGAGATTTATGTTGTCAGCAGGTGGACATGATGAAAGAGGCTTCTGCTGTTTAGTTTGTGATGATGGTTGCATTTGGAATTCAAAAGGGTTCATTAAGGATTGGAAAGTAGTTTGATCAGTGTATATGAAATTGGTTCTTGCTTGAGTGCCTTTGATGGATAGGGCAGCCCTATCATAGGCCAATGCTGCTTCTTGTGCAGTGTCAAATGTTCCAAGCCAATGCCTTTCTTTGGTGGTGGGGTCCCTTATCTCGGCTGCGTACCGGCCCCACGGCCTGCGCCTGACGCCAAGGAACCGTCCCGGATCAGCCTGCTTCTTCCGGCCCCTTCGGTCGCTAGGCTGAGACGCTGCCGCGGTGTTGCGTTGGAGCAATGTGATGCCTGTGTCAGTGAGGATGGGCTCAAAGAGAGGATAGGGTTTGTCATGAGAGGGTTTTGTGATTGACATTGTTGATTCTTGAACAAGTTAGAAAAGTTTAGAGTTTTTCCTCTCTTTTTGTACTGGTTTGGCTATAGCTTTTAGGAGAATGTAGTAAGTTGCATGAATGTGGAGAATTGGGAAATTGTGGGTGCTTGCGGACTATTTTAAAAGCATAGCATGTGTGTTCAATATATATAGACAAATAGTGAGAGGGAGACATGACACTGCAAGCAATACTCACTGAATAACACATTATATTATTAATTTTTCATTTTGCTTTTAGTTTTTCCTCTTTTCTTTTTCTTTTTACTATTTTAGTACTTTTAAGACAGAGAAAAAGAAATCAACCTCTTTTCCGGAGTATCAGATTTTTGGCATTGACTATGATTTGAAGATTCCATCTCATCAGAAAAAAAGGGTTTCCATAAATATGTTTTTAAGGTCACAGACTTAAACACCTCGACTCAAGGTCTTGAAATAATACTAAACTGACTATTTATATTCATTTGAAAGTTTGGACATAGCTAGTTAGGCAAATATTGTTGCTCAATTTTTTTTCTGTTGGTAAATAATAGAAATTGTGAGAGATTACGTACGTACATATTTAAGTACTTGGAAATACCTTAATAGAACTTACAATAATGCGACCCAAAATTTTTGTTTTTACTATAAAGCTAAGAGCAAATCATCCTCGTGAATTATGTCTATTAGACAAGTTAATTACTTCTTTATACGAAAAGTAAGTACTAAATACTCCCTTGTGATCTAAAAAATGACGTAAAAGGACAAAAACTACTTACGCCATATAAATTTATATCTTTTGGGGCTTAAGAGATCATTTGTAATCTTTTTATTTCGCATGCATGGGTAGTTATGAAACTTAATTTTTTTTTTTTGAAAACAAGATATAATTGTGGATTCGTTTAGAAGACATTTTTAAGATTTCAATGCACCTGAATATAAAATGACATTTGAAACAGAGTTTAAATTATTGTTTTACTTCAAAAGAAGAGTTAATAATTAAGTTTTAACCATATTAGAAAATGTTGGCTGCAAATTCATTTTAATAATATAAAATGTTGGCTTCAAAAGATACAATTCATTTTGTGAAAGTAAAGAGTAGGCAAAACAAAAAAAAAAAAAAAAAAAGAGTACGCCAATAGCTCCAAGCCAAATCTTTAATAAGTTATGATTTCCAAGAGGTCAGGTATAGAAGTGAAAATCCTGACAATGATAATGCATTGCTATAGCAAGTTCTAGATTTGGATAATTAAAGCCATAGAAGAATGTTGGAGTCAATTGAAAACATTAAGAATTTCGATTTTGAAGAAATAGTTGATTAAGGATAACGAAGCGATAATGGGTGACATAATTTTCTTGTCTGTACATTTCTTGAGAGACTCGAGTATTTGAAATTGAAGCACAACTTTTGTGAACTTTCTTGAACAATTTCTGATTCATCACATGTTTAATCCGCGTTTGATGCATAATTAATGAGTTAAATTTCTGTCTTTTTTCGTGTTTTTCAAAGAGAGCAGTTAGGGATCTTCACTCAATAAAATGATTAATCCCAAATATTAAAGTTATATTTAGCGATTTGGCTTGTTTGATGGGAACATCACCATATGCTAGATTTCCAACAAACACACAAAAAATTGTACTTTCATAATGCCCTAAAGTTGAATTTATTGTTTGTCACCACTTAATTAGGCTTCCCACCATATAGTCTTATCTTTATCGTTCAAATGTTGTACTTTTTAACTTTTATTTTTGATTTTCTTTCTACTTTAATTGAGTTTTCACAAATCCACCTCAAGTTAAGGGGAGTTATTTACCAATAATAAACAAAATGCTATATAACTCAGAAGTTTTCAGAATTCCAATAATGAAAGAATGAGTTTATAAATATTTCATATATGGTTTAGATTTTTCAAAACTAAAAAGATTGAGATTTTGTTTTTCAAACTTGTAATAAGGTTATAATTCGAGTCATCTTGAGTGTCCAAGTGGTCGAGTCCGTGAAAAAGAAAAACGTAAAAGGAAAAGAAAAAAAAACTGCACGAACTTGTGTCTTTTAGAAAAGTGACTCGAAAAGGGCTGTAGTCAAAAGTAAAAATTAATCAAAATGCTTCAAAGAACACATGTAGAGCAGAATGGATCAAAACTTCCCTCATCAAAGTTTTGATAATGATAGTTAGTGGGCCACTAGAAAATTAATCTATTTGATTAGCAATTCTTATAAGGGGCCTTTTAACTTGTAATGATTTGTTGATTAGGTAGGTATTCACATGCATTGATGGCTTAATGGCATTGGAAACAACATAAAACTATATGTTATAACCAAAGGGGTCAGCCCCATTTTTTTCTGTCTTTAGCATTTCAAAATTCCATGATGCTTGCCACTCGTGTCTAATGGCATGTATTAGTAAGTTTTAGAGCGTCTCCGTGAACTATTAATCAAGTATTTACATCTCAAAGAGGTTTTTATAATAAAATAAAATATCAGTGAAGGCATAACCATTTCTTAATTTTTTTCAAAAAGAAAGTGTAATGTGGGTTGTGATAATTTCTTGATTAATATAATCGACCAACCTTTAAAACCAAAGCGCTGCAAATCCTTTGATGTTCATTATATTGTTGAAGGATAAATAGAGAAACTTATTTCATATACCGTAAACAAATAATTACCATACTTCTCAAACAAAATTTCCTACTTAATTCGGTGCCTATTCATTTGATTTAGGGGGGCTTATTTACCATAACATATATGCTAAATAATTGATAACCAAAATTTTAGATGAAGTAGGGGGCCTCATTCCACCTAAGAACTAAGAAGTACTATGAGAATATTAAAATAAAAAAGAGAATAAAAGCTGAAATACTGACAAGAGAAACTGGTTTTCGGTCAGATTGGAATTTTGCACAATCTCCAAAAAGAATTGCACACACTTTTGTCTAAATTGTTAAGGCCATCCGTAATTTAGGGAAAAAGATATGCGACATTATAAGAGACTAAAGGACTTAAGGACCTGGACTTTGACTAGAAATTAAAATGCATAATCTTCTTTCTTCTCTTTGACCACTTTCAAAATTTCTTTTTACCTGATTAAGCAATTTTGTGGAACATGTTTCTAATCACTAAGGTTGTTTGGTGTGATCATCGTGCACTCCTAATAATCCGTAATTAAGTTGAACTTCAAAGGGTTTAAATGCAATTATCCCTTTAATACTTTGATTTAGCATTCCTAGTATCAAAAGGTTTGATTCAATCCGAGACTAGTGTGCAATCTTTATTCTCGAGGTTCGTATTGTTTTTGTCATCGCGAAATTACCCAGCAACTTCCCGATCAAAAGCTTATAATTAGCACATAAGTTGTAACCATACATTACAAAATCACTCCGTACTATATTTGATAAGTTTATGCTGTATAATCCTATAAACTGTAGTAGTTTTATATTTCTGTGGGGTATGAATATTTTTTATTAGATATACCATATTGATAATCAGAGATCAAAGAACGTAAAAGAAACAATCATATTTTATTGAGAATTCAATGTTGAATGATTAAATGTTTAAGAGTTTACAAAACCTAACGATTACAAAGAATTGGGTGAGATTCATCTTAATCAAGTGAGTAAAAATGAACAACTAAACTATCCTTATATACTAATCTAACGAAGCATGAAATTACATTAATACCGAGTTAATCTTTCCATAAAGGAAGTTTGTTAAGCAACGTTCACTAACCGAATTATAAAATGACACTATAAATGTAAATCTCTACATAATTAAGTTAGTTAGTTTAATAGTTTAACTTCTACTAATGTATTATAGACTATTAAATTATATTTCTTCATGTGATACTATATCCACCCTCTTAGAAAACCAATATCGCCACATCCCAACACTTGTATATAAGAACATGACTATTAGAGAGATTCACAAACCTACCGCTCGGCCAACAAAAACACTTCAACACTTCTCAAGTGAATGCAGTCAAAGTTCTACGCTTGTTTTCGCTCTAAAATTGAAATCTTGCTAGTTCATATGATGGACCCAATGAAATAAAATGTTGATTTTTATTTTGTATATATACTAATGAGTGACGAAAAGCAAACTCCCACGCTAAATTAAGCATACGCTCCAACATCAACAAATTCAGCTTGGTATTATATTCATACAAAAAACACTTTCTTGAAAGTCTGAACTATCAGATAAATTTTGAGTTGTTTGCTCTAACCTTGTTAGATAAAAATAATAGTTAATTTATGTATTTTTTTTTTGAATGCAAGTTAGTTTATGTATTGAGCTTGAGCATAACTATTATTGAATTAGAGACATACTGTTATAGTCACTTATTTTGATTTTAAATAAAAACTACTTATGAAGAAATATAACGAATTAAATTTAGGAAAAGATTTCACGCAGTGCACACACTATCTAATCTTTGGGGGTCACATTTTCCGGATTCTATGTGACCAAACTTCAAAAACGTCACTGCTGCCACGTCATACATTCACAACGAATAATGAAGCCGAAGTGACACGTGGGTACTGTTGCCACGCGAACGTGTCACGCTGTGATTGGACACATAGGCTTGTACAGTTGTACGGTACACTGCCAGAGTTGTACAACGTGCATTGCGAATGGTTCCCGTGTCTCACGGCAAGACGTGCACCGCGGTGCAGGGGATAATGATGATACGAGGTTAAGTTATAGGGTGTAATTCACTGCAGTACTGTGAAACGGTGTAACGGACACAGTTAGTGGAACAGTGTTTAAAATGAATCTTCACTCGATCGAGGAGTATAGTCAAAGATTGTGGGGGGCTAGAGATATGGATAAAGGTACATTGTCTCGAATTTTAGGTTACATGTAATAGATTTGCTCCCTATCCTCCTTACAAAAAATTAATTCAGACGCCTATGATTTGCTACCATTAATAATAATTAAGACTGCAACAATATTACATCGAATTGAAAAGGTTGTAAGTATCTGCAAATCCATATATTTGTGTATTACCAATTTAATGCTAATAGTTGAATTGACTTCATCATGTCATTCACACACAGGTTGATTTGCTGCAATTAGTAATTAAGATAACAATGATTTTTAAATTGTAAGAGACTAATCGTTCTATAATTCTATATAATTTATGATTTATACTAAATCATTAATAACTGAATTGAGAACATCATACCATTTTACAGTAATTGCATATAATACTTCTTCTCTTCAAAACCGAAACTTTTGAATATTAATACGTATTTTAGAAGGTTATTGATGCATTTTACTTGCGAAGTATCAATGTCATAATTCCAACTAATGGAGTCATACTCCTAAATCAGACTTGTGCTCAAATGAATTTTCTACTTGTTTGGTTTGGATAACACATCATTCATTACTTGAAGGAAACACTCTATTTCGTGCCTCGAACCAAACTTTTCGTTCTAACTTATTGTGTGAATTATTCTTAATTTGTGATGCATATTGATCATTATTATATTTGTCATGTGTGACTGCGAGCATGGAACGTCTTAATAAATAAAGATTTTCAATATTTTCAAAGGAATATAATTTTTTTCGAACAATGTTATCAACATAGATTTGTTAAACCTGAGAGCCAATTTCTTTCCCTAGTTCAATGTTTCGGGAAATTGTGCAAATGCTAGGCTTCTTACCGGGCTTCGGTGAGACCTAGCCAGCTACGCTGCTTGGATTTTTGCTAGCCTAGAAAGTCTGCTGGGCTTCACGCTGGGCCTGGGGAAACCTAGTGCAGCCAGGCTAATGGGCCTGTAGCTGGGTTTAGGAGAGACCTAGTCCAGCTAGACCGCCGGGTTTCTCCTGGGCTAGGGAGAGATCAGAGCGGCTAGGCTTCTGGGCTTCTCTGGGCCTGGAGAGACCAAGCGCAGCTAGGTTGCGGGGCTTCTTTCTTGAAATTTCATGTCCAATTTAAATTCTTCTTTCTAATTTTTTTTCTTTTGCACATTGGTCCCAACATAAAGAGAAATTATTTTGTGTAACCATTACACGATGATGTGTCGTGACAATTATTAGTGTAGATACATGGTTGTGATGAGAGTATGAGGAAAATATTTTCTATGATTTACGAAAAAGTTTTAATCAAGATCGTTAGTTACATCACGTCAGCAATGTAACGGTTGCATAAAATAATTTTTCTATCAGAAGGTCAAATAATTTTCAAAAATATCCTGCACAAACTTTGAGAATTTGCGGTAGACCTCACAGGAAACTGAACATAGGCAAAAAGAGCCCCTGAATTTTAAAAAATTGCAATGGAGTCACTTAAATAAAAAAACTATGTATTTCCTTAAAAATGGACGAAGCATTTTATATAAAACGAATTTCAATATGTTCCATATAACTCATCTTTGCCTTTCCCTTTTTGAATTTTTCAATAGGAAAGGAAGAATATGGAGGCAAATAATTCATCACGATAACTAAGCTCAACTGTACTAACACAATCCTATACTTGCATATTCTTCATTTTTTCAATATCTTATGTTTCTTAACTTGTAAATAGTTGACTTCCAAGAGTAACAATTGTCGTTCCTTCACCTGCGACTGTGGTACGTGTGATCTCCTTCTCAAGTATCTGATCAAGTTCCATCGCCACGTTTTCCATTGTCGGTCTCTCCCTCCCTGGAAAGCTCATGCATTTTAGCATCAACTTGATAAGATCCCTCATTCCCTCTCCTGTGAAGTTACCAACTAACCGATGGTCGACTAAACCATTCGTACTTAGTTGATCCTGAACCTGTTTAGGTTTTAAGAAACACGATCATTTTAGTGTTATGTTTAGCCTTCATAAAACATCAGTGAGACAAGGTGGGGTTTGGATTTTGGATACTTTGATCACGCTCTATAGTGACTATACTCTACATTAGTATTCATTCGTAAACGTGTGGAGTTTTCGTTCATATGAGAGCTTGAAGAGAGAAATTTTGGAATGTGATTTCTTCAACTAACCATAATAAACTGATGTTTCGAAAATCGAATACTTAAAAGCATTGAAGGAAGGTTCTTTACATACCCATTGAAGTGCACTGTCATTTGATCGAAACGACTCTTTCTCAGTAGCCTCCTTTCCAGATATGAGCTCCAAAAGGAAAACACCAAAGCTATATACATCATTCATTTCATTGAATATATTGAATTCTTCCAACCTAAAACGTCAGATAAAATAAATGATGTATCAATACATTGGTAAAACCAATATCCATGCCTAAATCAAATGATGAAGTTGGAATGGACTTGCTCTGGATCCCTGAAAACATTGAAAGAACTGGAGCCAGATGAACTTGCATCTTCGATTTTCTCGAGTAATTTTGACACCCCTGCATCTGCAACTTTAGCAATGAAATTCTCATCAACCATTACATTAGCCGTTTTGAAGTTACCATGCACTAACAGAGGTTGTAGGCCGTGCAAATGACATAAACCTGTTATTATAGAAAAAAGAAACAAAGAACACACTACTCATGTTATCTTGAATCATAGCAGAAAAAACTGTGAATGACAATTTTGATGAAGATACCTTTAGCTGCTCCAATTGCTATTGATAGTCTTTGCTTAAATTCGAGCTTTGTGTTCGTCTCTTTTCCGGTGTCTATATAAAGACAAATCACTTTCATTTATTTTTTAGGACTGTGACATGTAAGTCTGTGTCTTTAAAGGATCATACCATACAAATGACTGCACATGCTGCCATTGGGTAAATACTCAGATACTAGCATCTGATATCCACTTTCTTGACAGTAGCCGAGAACTGTTACCAAATTGCGGTGCTGAATGGTCGAGAGATAGGCTACCTGTGAACACAACTGCAGTCTCAAATAATTGCATAAGGTATTTAGCTAACAACATCTCCTTGCATTTGTTTAATTCTAGAGAATAAGATATTTCAAAATAACCATGTCGTAATTGATAATCTTTGCTTCCATATAGTGCATGAGAAGGTAGCAAATATTGTAATGTACATTAAAAGATATGTAGTTTGAGTATAAAACTACGTAATCCACTTTTTAGTAAAAGTAATATCATTTTGAATGCAAAAGTCAGGACCATTAATAAGTGAAGGGAGTTAACCTTCATTGAGTTAAAGGTCTGAAGATGATACTCAAAAGGGTTCTTTCCCATTACCTCTTCACTAAATTCTTGGCGCGGATGACCGTTACGCCTTTTGACAGCGACAATAGTTCCATCACAGAGCATTCCTTTAAAAACCAGACCGAAAGTTCCAAATCCTATGAGGTTGCTCTCATTGAACTGCCTTGTGGCTTGCTCCAACTCTTCCATTTTGAAAACTCTTGCTCCATTAGCTTCACTATGTGGTTCTGCTGGAGCTGTGCTTCCTCTTCTCATCTCCACTGTGACAATTAAGCACGAAAGTTCGAATCGAAAAAAGAAAGCAACATAAAGTTTGAGTAACATGGGGCAGAATAAATGATTAGCAAAACTAGAATGCATTATCTTTGGTTCCAAATTTTACCTACTGCAGATGGATCTGAAGAGCCAGTTTCTGAATCTCTATTTGAGGAATCTCTGCAATGTGACAATGAAAACCACAAAAGAAAAATGACTATGCAAGAAAGTGCTATTGCCCCTCCTATTCCTCCAACAATAGCTGCAAATGAACTTCCCATCTAATAAAGTATCAACCCTCTTCTTTACAACAGATCTTAGCATTGAATCTTGTGATATATTGTAGAATCACTACACTATCATCCCACATGAAAGAATCTCCCACAGCTAATGCTTTAGCAAGATATATTCATCATAATAAAAAAGGATGATGAATAATAACAACCACTTATCAACAACTTCAATCCCTATGGAAAACATGAAGACCCCTCATCAAAGTGGTCCTATCTGTCTTATGACTTTTAAAGTGCTTTTTTGTGTGTTCAAAGGCTCCAAGAAAATGATCTCAAAAACAGAAACTAAGGTTAAGGAGCAATGTTTGCCAATCCTTATTGCCAAACAACTCACTAGCTTTTCATTGTACCCCACTCTGTTGTCCAGTTCTGAAACAGCTCATCAGTGTTAAAAAAAAAAAAAAAAAAAAAGAACTAAACTTTACAAATCCTAGCTACTACTGTATGACATTCTTGTCCTCCTTATAAAACTTTCCTAGGATAAATTTTGCTTCTGATGTCATTCTTCTTCTTGTTTCTGTGATGGGATTTTTTTTTTTTTCACCTTTTTACCTTGAGGGTAATTGAAACAAGATAAAAGCTACAGAATGTGATGTCATCTTTAAAGCTCTCTTTAGCAGAAAGAGCAGTAGTTCAGCATGAAATTGGTATGCCACTTGAAAATTGAGAAAGTTGGCATGCATTCAGACTTATCTGGATATATATTTGGCTTACATAATCTTGATGTTTTTTGAATTCTTTGTAGTGTAGTAAACTACAACACTTCATATATAAATTACCATAAGCTATAAGAACTGTATAGATAATCTTGATCTTTAACTAGGATGTAAAAAGTTTTGATCTTTAACTAAGATATGAAAAGTGATGACAGTAACTTTTATGACAAAGGCACTTGAGAACATAATTATTGAACCAAAATATCATTTCTTAATCTTTTTTTTTGTATCTTTTCTAACAATCAATCCCATCCATTGTCAAAGAGCTGGAAATAAAGGGCTCACTTTCTATTTTTGTTTGTAAGATGAGACTTCTCCTCAAAACAGGTCATGAGAAATTGAAAGCTGAGCCAAGAAAAGGTACTGCTGCAGAAAAAAAGTAGTGTTTCTTTAAATTTTGTTTGCTTTTTATTGGACAGAATATATTTTCTATAATTCATTCTTTTGCAAGCAAAGCATTGCCCTTTTATTGGTCAGAAAGTTGAGCTCATGGGATTAGTTTTTATGCTGGCATTTAATGCAGCTGTTGGAGTTTTTTGTATTAGTAAAACAAGAGAAGATTCTTGACCTTTATAGTGGAATTGGAGCTATCAGTACACTTAAGGCTGGTGGAGGCATCATGTGTGTGTCATTGTCTCAATGTGTGTGTGTGTGTGTGAGAGAGAGAGAGAGGGAGAGAGAGAGAGAGAGAGAGTATGTATTTATGTATGTATTTTATGTATTTATGAGTTGGGAAATGTGGAAATCTCAAGCCGCATGATGTTTGGATTTGCTGTCTGGATTCTTGACAACCAAGTAGGGATGTTTGGTCTTGTGACTGGTTATTTCTCAGCTTGTCATTTTTTTGTTTTTTTACTTAGTAAAATATATTCTTTTGTATAACATTTTAACATATCAATGTTACATTCTTTTGTAATTATTGTAATTTGTCTTACTATGAGAAGAGTGTATCAGGTGGTCCTCGTAAGATATTTAGTCATTTTTACCAATTAAAAAGTCTTGACTTTTGCCTTAAATCTTTGCTTCACTTTTTCTTTCTCCCAAGACTTTTACCATGCAAAAATTTTAAATATGGTTTTGTTGTAGAGGCCCTCTACTCGAGGGATGTGATTCAAGCGACTGGTTTCAACATGGATTTTCTTTTGAGTCAACTTTTAAATGTAATTTGTTAAGAATGAGAAAGTCAACATACGAAGACCTATTAATCCTTAATTTTTAAATGTGATTTGCTAGAAACAAGAGAGTCAACTTATATGCTTTTAGACTTGGTATTTTAACATGATTATGTGTTAATAATTTTTTGGCAATCTCTTAACCATCATTTAGCAATCAATGGCTTGAAAATGAACGATTTCTGTTGGTTCGTTCTTTCTCCTTATTCTAGAAATTAACATTCCTTTCCTTTGGGGTGAAGTGAAACTGATATCTATGTTCATATATTCCCGTACATAACACGTTGTACTGTCTGAGTTTTCAGTTTTTGGGAAAATTCACCAAAGAATCCACGAGTGTATAGGTGAATTTCTAAGGTGAATTCAGGTACCTGTTCTTGAAAAGAAATCAAAAGGATATACCTCTTTTCCTCCTGCACAAGTTGATGAGGCTAAAATCTTTCTTTATCTGAATTACGCTTTTGTTCTTTGCTGTCCTCATTCACTCAAAGAAGCGATGGGTCCTAGAGCTAATAACTCTTTATCTCTACACTGTAAAAAAGTAAAAGAATCCGTCCTGCGTAAACATAACATTAAACGTTACCTATCGATAAAATTTTCTTCGGGTCTCAAGTTTGATCTCCACGCGAAGTAACTTGATTCTAGGTCATATCACCCTACCACAAGAAGTTCGCCTGGTGTGGCCCTGCGTCTAACTTGATGATTTACCAAGTGACACTCGCTAAAGTAACTTGAAGAAAATATGACATTACTGCAATATAAGTCGTTTGATGAATCACCTAAAGTGTCATCTGAATAATTATCTGTTGTTTCCAAGTGCACATGCTCCTTAATTTGTTTTTTGCTTTATAGTGGCACATGCAGTGAGAACTTTTAAATCAAGCGGCTTAAAAAGTGAGGAGATATAGGGTCCTCCAAAAGGTAAAACTGTAAAAGCTAGCCAAAAGCCAAGCGGAAATATGGGCTTTTATGGATTTTCAAGCATCAAAATCTTACACGCTTTGTTCAAACAGAGCCAAATATTGAGAATCCATGCATTTAACTCGGCGTAATTTCTATTCTGCCATCTGCGAGTATGAACATTAATTCACACACAATTCATCCATTACATCCTCGGATGTATACAATTTTATATTGAATTCCAGGGAACATCATAATGGGGAAGGTTATGGAAGAACTTTAAATAAATTTGCATCATATTCCAACCTTTGATCAATTCCTCAGGACAGTCATTGTTTTATGATGGATGAGATATGGAGCTCGAGATGAGAAGAAGATTATACAAAATTTAATATGTATGTACTAGTGAACGAAGGTCTTTTCCATACTTGGAAGTATCTTGATGTAGCAGGCAATTTGAGACTCGATCTTTATGCAGAACTACAAGCAGGAAAACCCTGAAAAACAAACATCTCAACAGTGAACAAACTGATCCTGTCTGTACAACAGTATGTTCGAGTAATCCTTCATCCAGCTTCGCTTAGAAGCATCATTCACTTCAAACATCAGATAGCTCACCCAGAACGAGAAAACATTTCTAGTCCATTCTTTTGTACTCCACAACTATATCATATGTTTGCATGGGGAACGAGCTTTCCGCATAACATCTGCAACCAATTGAAAGTTTTCCATCAGAGCATGATCACAAGCAGTACAATTCCAAAACAAGAATAGTAGTCGATGTGAGTTGTATGTCCAGAGATGACTGGTGAGTGTGGAATTAGTTAATAACAGGGATTTCCAACTACAAGGTAGAGTCGACTACCTGGCCCGAATAGTTGCTGCCAAGTTAATTTGCACGCTACTGTGGGCTAATTGAGAACTGATATATGAACACATTAAGGAGAAAGTAAGGCAAAGCAAGAATATCTTTTATCTTCGCTTTTGGAGCATATTGCAATCTGGGTCATAATCTATATAAACATACGCAATGCGCACTAGAATGGTCTTGGACTGTGGTTGTACAAACAGTGACATGAAGGCCTATCTAGGATACATGTTAAAGCCTGCATACACTTTTCCACATTCATTATGAAGTAGAATGCACAAAATTGAGATCTTTCTAGCATTAAGTCTGGTAGATAATCCGGGGGCAAAGTGGAACACGATTTAAGAAGGAAATGCTAAATCCTTAATCCTACCAATTGCGTCATTCTGGTACGCATCATTGTGACAACCAGTGTTCCTTAGGGAAAGGGTGATAACAAAGAAGTAAGAAAAAGTACCTAAGTTCATGCCAAAAGATTTCAGTTCGCTCATGGAGAAAAGGCCGCAAGGGTGCAAGAAAATCATCTTCAACACCCACTTGCCCCTGTTGGTTCCCATGCCCCGTCTCGCACTGTGAAATGAAAAGTGAGGTGGCAACATGTACAATGACAGTAGGATCAGGATCACCAAGAACAGCATGCAGCTCCCTCTGTATCCATGGTTCTATCCTCCTCAGTAACAACGCTTTTGCAACATTATTCCCCACAATTTGCTGCAAATTAGAAAAGACATTCTCGTTCTTAGAAAAAACACAGAACAAATAAAATTGCAGCTCCATTCCACATCTTATTACAGAAACTAACTGAAACTTATTCACAACATCCTCTTGGAAACGATGATCAAGCCACCAACAAGCTACATAATCAACGAATACACAATTTTAACAGTAAAATATCAAATAACAAAAACAATTAGCATGCCATACACTATACAATCTTCTAACTAAACACGAAATCAGCTACACACAAGCTTACCGGCACGAGACGATTCTCCGGAGGAAGAGGAACTGCCTGTAATCTCTGCTCGTAAATGCTGAACACAATCAAACAGGAAACGATAAACCCTAGTTTCATCATAATCACAGTAATTCATACACAACAATAACAGATTCTCAAATCTACACAATTCATCATAATCACAGTAAATCACACACAGACAACACCAACAGATTATCAAAACTACACAATACCTAGCCCGCCATTCTCTAACTCTCTGATCAACAACTTCAACATTTTCCACATCGAACGATCTTCGCCTAGGCAAAACACTCGCCTGAGATCGCACTCTGAAATGCCTCCTAAAAGCGCTCCTTCGCACAATACCTGCAGCTCTACGCCTCCGCCACGACGAAACGTCGTCGTTCCGCGGTAAGATTGAAATCGCCGTTCGCAAAGGAGACAATACTTCCTCCGTAAAATCTGGAGAATCGATTTTGATTTTGCGGAACAAAGAGTTGAAATCGGTGTTGCAGAGAGGACACTTGCGTTTCAGATCGCTCCACTTGCGGATGCACCCGATACAGTAGGCGTGCAGGCAGGGGATAATTGCCGCCGATTGCGATTCGATCGCGTCGAGGCATATCGGACAGGTTTTGCCGGCGATTGCGCCGGTGAGCCGATTAGGGCTTGGATCTGAAGGCATGATTCGGAATGTGGCGGTTTGATTAAATAGGCGGTATATTTAAAACCGGTTCGGTCTTATTATGTATGTGTGATTAGCTATCATGCACCGACACCTAAAAAAAAAATTATGTCGTGTCCAACACTCTGACACGACACCGACACTCCGACACTCCTCCGACACTTGTCGGACACGCCACGTGGCGTGTCTGAATAAAAGAAAAGAAAAAAGAAATTCGACACCGTGTCCGACACTTCTTGAGGGCATGTCCGACACTTCTTGAGGCCGTGTCCGACACATTTGGGATGCGTTTGTAATATTTGATATTTATTGAGGGTCAATTTGAAACACTTTTATTGTTGAATACCTTAATAATAAAAAAAAAAAAAAAAACATAAAACACACACTTTTTATTGTTTGTTATGTGGTTGAGATTGTATTTGTGACTATATGTTTAATGCTTGGGATTCATGAGTTATTTGAACTATTAGTAGTGATTAATTGTTTTTTAGTTCAAATATGTCTTTGCTTCATCCTTTATTTGGACTTAGAATGTTATTTGTGCAGGTTTTGATCGTATATATATATATATATATATATATATATATATATATATATATATATATATATATATATATATATATATATATATATATATATATATATTAATACAAAAAAGTGCGGCAGTGTCCCGACCGTGTCGTGTCTTGTAATTTTCAAAAATCTGTGTCGCCGTGTCCGTGCATCATAGGTGATTAGAGTCGGTGCTGATTTGTGACTATATGTTTAATGCTTGGGATTCATGAGTTATTTGAACTATTAGTAGTGATTAATTGTTTTTTAGTTCAAATATGTCTTTGCTTCATCCTTTATTTGGACTTAGAATGTTATTTGTGCAGGTTTTGATCGTATATATATATATATATATATATATATATATATATATATATATATATATATATATATATATATATATTAATACAAAAAAGTGCGGCAGTGTCCCGACCGTGTCGTGTCTTGTAATTTTCAAAAATCTGTGTCGCCGTGTCCGTGCATCATAGGTGATTAGAGTCGGTGCTGATTTTCTGATTTAATCATATTCTTTTTTCAAATTAAGATAAAATGATAAATGATCTCTCGTGTTATTTTCAGTAATATAATGATGACGAAATTGTGTTATCAATAGATTTATGAGTTACTCGTAAATTTAATAACATTTGCACCTTCACAATCTTACTTGGTTCTCCTTTGCCATAATTAATCAAACACCTATACTTTTTAACCAACTTTACCTTCGTCGAAAATTTCGAGCAATTATTTTTTCCTATAATTGAGACTGCAATAATTTTGCTCCCCATTGGTGTTGGATATTGTTGTACCGAAGAAAAAAAAACTAAATTATTAGCCTTTCAGAATCAATGATAAATTCTCTTCATAAGCATTATCAAACTTAAAATATATGATATATAAAGAAATGTTGCAACAAACGATTTAAAAAGATAATAAATATTAATTGATTAATAATACAAAGCAGCAGTCTGTCTTCACGTTCAAGAGATTTTGGGGGCTGCATCAAGAGTCCAAAGACTAGACATTGTCACAAAATACATACATTTCTACTTCATGCAATGAACCATACTAACCATGGAAAGAAGAATGCTTCACGCGCTAAACATGGTAAGGTTTCCTCGGTGTTGGTGCTCGAGTCTCCAGAGACTGTAATCTCTGTTTCAGATGGAAAACTTCAACCTGCAAAGCTCAATATGAAGCAATGGAAAATGAAAAGGACAGAAGTGAAATAAAGAATGAAACGGGTGGTGAAACGGCTGGTATAACTAAGGATCACAGTAAGTTTTCAGTTCATAAGTGAGACTTTCTTCGTCGAACTCAAGTTGTTAGAAGACAAAGAGTACCTGTAGTTGGAAAGCTCTTGCTCGCTCTCCAGCAACAACTCCTCTAGTAGAATGAAGTTCCTAAAAACAATCCAGAGAATATTATGATGCATAGTTGAAAAAAAAGAAGTGAAAGGTGGTAAAAACACAAATTATACAGTTTGGATCTTATTATAATACCTTTTGGGTATCATCCAAAACAGCCTTAAGGAAAGCCACGTCATGCTCCAGTCTCACGTTATCAGAGTGGACGATATTTGAAAGACTGTTAGCCTCTTCTTGTCCCAACTCAACAGTGGCAAGCTTCTCTTTAAGCAATTCCATCTCCTTCGTGGCGTCTGCCAATTTTTTCTCCATTTCCTGTCGACTTTTGAGAGCAGACGACAAGTTCTTTTCTGCTGCTTCACGACCAGCTAGAGCAGCAGACAGCTGTCCTTCCAGAACGCCATTCTTTCTCAAAAGGCTGGCTAACTTTGCTTCATAAATTTGTCCATCTGATGGAGCTGTTGTTCTTGATTTTCCTTCAATTTCTTGGAATACAAGATCATCATTATCTAAAACGAAGCTTCCACTTCTTCGTTTGTCGTGAATGCTCATATTATCCGATTCAGATATTGAAGATGTCTCTTCTGCATTTTTATCTACACTGCAGCTCATTCCCACCCCCAAATCAAGCGGCTTTATGGTTTGCTCCGAAGTCTGAAATTGATATTAGGTATTTTGACATAAAATTATTGTTCAAAGTAGACAGAGAAGCATTTGATCCGTTATGGTGGTTTTCCTATCCAATTAATGCTAATCCTTATGTTAGCAATACATATGATTACAGCAGTAGCAGTCCAGCACCAAATTGTATGAAAAGAAGTTAACGTGCACTGGTATTGGACAGAGGTTAGCAGTACTGAACACACAGTCGCAAACCATCAAAATTAAGTTTAGTCAGTCACTTTGTGAATGACTATAGTCGCCAGAATCAGAGTAGAATATAAACCTCTGACTACTAAATTTATATTTAAAGTAGTTCTTCCTAAAGTAAAAAGGAAAGTTTTGCAGATTTTGCAAAAAAGAAAGATGCATGTTTACGAAGGGGAATTTATAAGATTATAATCAGGTTATTACAGCCAGATGGGGAACCACAAAAATAGTGAGGAGATATTGTAGTTTACCCGGAAAATATTTTTGTCATCTGAGCTACTTGTCGAAGTCGTATTGACATTCTCCTCCTCAATGTAAAATTGCTTGCGAAGGGAGGCATTTCCAGGAGCAGAATTTGGGTCAACAGAAAAAGACTCGGAGACTGATTTTCTACCAGACCCATGTTGTTCAAGGGCTGATGCTAAATTAAGTTTTGAGATGGAATCAAAATGACCACTGACTGATACATCGCCTGCTTGAGAGGACAACCCAGCCGATGATGAACGATTCTCAGATAACAAGGATCCTGCAACTTTACTCAGAATTGATTTTCGAATATTTGATGCTTCAAGTTTTTCCATGGCAAGTACCTCAACCTGTGAAAAAATGGGAAAGATCAGGATAGATATATTTATAACTGCCTAATTACAGCTGAGGAAAGTACTAAAGCACCTGATTTGATGGTTCCTTCTTAGATCCACCAAATGCGACAAGAAAATCCCTCTCTCTGTGCTGCACAAGAACGAGGCTAAAACCCTGCGACTCAAAAAAAACCCAGAGTATAGTTAGCAAAAAACTAGAAAGTTCAAAAATAAGGTTAAACACATAAAGATTTCGCAACTTTTTACTGACCAAGCCTACATCCATAAAAAATTATCAAAAAAAATGGTAAACATCCATGAATACCAAATTGAATGGTTTATACTGTTTCATAAATAAATAAATAAATGGTTTATATTGAATTTTCATACCCATAAAGTATATTGAAAACCAGCATCTTAATCACAACATCAAAATGTACAAGTCACTATTCAAACACCCTATACACGGAACAACATAGACAATACGGAGGAAAAGCAAGTTGACTACTCCATGCAGAAGTCAATAACAGCATCAACCATAGTTCAATTTCATACACTATGAGATGATTTCAGTTTGATGCTCCATAAATATTCATTCAACGAAGGCATGGTCTCAAAAAGCAGATTGGACTACACTCAAAATTGAAGAATTACAAGGACAAAAAGGAAAAATCACATGTTAATTGAAGAACGCCACATCAAAGGAAAAAGCATTGGTATCACTTTTATTAAGAATCAGTAACATATATAAAGGAATCAGGCCTTGTACATAGTGATGGAAGGTGGGACAAAAAAAAATCATTAAGTATTTACAAGAGCACAGGGGACAAACAACATCAGTAACTTATTTACAAAAGCACATGGTACAAACAAAATCAAACCTTGTTTGTAGTGATGGAAGATGAAGGTGATGCAAGTGCAATTGACCATTCAAGCTTAAGAACATCTAATATCAAGGTCTCAGAATGTCCTGCAAAGGGCGAAATGGGTAGTCAGAAGAGGGAGCAGATTTTGAGATTATCGACTTGCAGTTGGAAATTGAGGTATATTTTGACCAATAATGACTCAGATGTGCGACAAATGTTGTGTCAATGTTTTTGACTAGGTTTTCAGCATATAATGATGTAAATTAGAAGCACAGGGAACTGAAGGGAAAGTTTCATAGTTGCAAAGGCATATAATCTCTACACCAGAGTGGCATGAAATAAAAAAAGTAGTAGGTGGTTAGCCAGTGGAACATACGTTTCTTCTTGGTACCACCACCAGCTATATACCACTTTGTTCCACAGAGAGCTCCACAGCATCCAGCTCTAGGTGATGGATGAAAATCTCGTATTTTGATTCTAGACCACACCATCTAACAGAGAGAAATAATTCATGAGGACAAAATTGGAGTATGCTAACATTTATTTCTGTTTGTAATAAAATCTGCAAATTAATTAGGAATAGATTGTGACAAACCGCCTCAAAGTCAAGTGAGTACAAGTCATTCAGAGTATGAGATTTTGATGCACCGCCAAAAACTAAAAGCATTTTGTCATCATAAAGGGCAGAAACATGGTTTGATCTTGGTGACGGTCTTGGTCCCCTGCCATTGAAAACAACACAGAACATACATCCAAATCAACAAATGCACTTTATCCATACATGGAATTACGAAAGAAATGCAGTAAAGAAAACCTAGCCACAATCAGGAAAGCATTGTAGCCTGAAGCACCAGAAAGCTAAACAAATTTGAAAAGGCTGATTTGAAAGAATGCCTTACGTGCAATGAAGAGGGAGCCAGGTTAGAGACTTCAGGTCAAACATATGCAGATCATTGAGTTTCTTCCTTTTAGTATCTTCACCGCCAAATAGAATTAGAACCGAGTTTGCCCTTACAACAGTATGACCACTACGAGAAACCTATCATTGTGTTACCATTAGTTAGAACTAGTTATCTCTATTAAACATCCTGCAGGGACGCACAATTGAGGCCCAAGAGATAAGTGACAAGCAAATGGAAATTTTCTGAAATTTTTTTTCCTCATATAAGGCTGTTTGACAAAAGAAAATATAATTTAAAGAAACAACCATGCAATATAGTTTCACGAGAGAGATAAGTAAAGGCACAAAAGCAAGAAGTGTCTTTGTCTGTCATAAATATACATGTAAAAACTTGTCCTCAGTTTTTCCTATTTAAACCCAATATAACAAGACCAAATAGTTAAATTGTCGGCTACATGATTCTGCATAGGCTACAGAAACGATACTCATTGAACAGAAAAATATAGAAGTGAAATGTTGTTTGCCCCTGCCTCATTCTGCAGCTTTTCTCACCAATTTCCAATTTGGAAATTATTAATTTATCAATTTACATATTTTTACGTGCAGTAACAGCTCTACTTTTTCAATATTTGGGGAAGGTGAGAATATAAATAATTAGAGAATCGCTAGGAACTGATATATGGTGTTGCTAACTTATGAATAGTGACTAGTTAAAGGATTCCATATTTTATGCTTAATAATTTGAGAAAATAATATGATGCATATGATCCCCAGTATGTTAACTTAGGAATTTTCAACAAAGTTAGCCAAGAAAACAAAACTAAGAAAGGATATTTTCAGAAGATGCTAATCTGTGGGACATATCACATGCCAAGCATAACGCCGTTCTTGAGTCAGGAAGAGACTATAGTTCTTATTGAACCTTTTGATTAAAAGGCAAAATGTACCGGAATGTCTCCCTTTGCTTCTACAATTGACCAGCATTCTGCGTCCATGTCAAATGCCCAAACTGCATGATAACAAGGAAACATTCATCACAGCACTTGCAATATGTTAAAGAGAGTGTTAGAGAGAGTTTTACAGAAAGCAGCTAAAAGTATACAAGAATTACCTGAGACTCTGTCGCTTGCAGGTTCAGTTTTCCCTCCAATAAGAAGCACTTTCTTTCCCCATGGAATCTACAGTGTGAAAAAAAAAAAACATCATCAATTGGACCAGCAAAAAGGATTAGACAGCATATTGAACTTCATAAGCAGTATGATCTTGGAAAAGCATAACTCAAGGAATACTTGATGCAGTCCAAGAGAGACTTCTCGATGAGACTGTAAAGAGTAAACTGGCAACATGTAGGGGAGTCAACTCTAGAAAAGCCTTGCCATCACGGCATATACTTATAAGACAACATTTAAGCCCTTTGAAGAAGGTAAATATCTCTGAATTGCATGTCATGCAGAAGAATAAATAATGACAATTATTTAGTTCACCACATACTCAGGCTCAACAACAAGAAATACAAAATGTATATGTGTCAGTATCCCAATCTGTTTATCAGTTTTTGTTATGTTCACTCAACTCGAAAACTAGAAAAGTCTTTTTAATAAGTTTATAAAGTTCCATAACAACTCCTAAGGTTAACAATAAAAAGCGTTTTCATACCAAGACGTGACCCTTGCATGTAGGAATTTTTAGCGGAAGGCTAGTCGGTGAAAGGTAAAGCTTTGAGGAAGCCTTAGTCCAAGAAACTCTATCAAAACTCAGCACCTGAATAAAACCAAAGATATTAGAGTATTTCAACTGCACAATCAGATACGAGATGTTATACTATATGGCTTATAAAGCTATCGTGTTCTTGACAATGTCACTGCCAATGCTTATAATGGGCAAGAAAAATGAACAATTCCCAAATAATGAAGTAACAATAGGAGGACAAAAATATCAGTAAGAGGAAGCTAAAATCAGGAATTCTGTAATAGTATGCTGGTGCATGTTAAAGCAACAAAATGCTACCTGCACATCGTCAAGCAAGCCATCTGCAGACTCACCACCAACTACGACCATCTTGTTCCCAATCACTGCCGCTGCATGCTATATCAAATGTATTTTTAAATATTTTCAAACCATCTAAGGTACCAATTCAAATTCCTCCAGAAGCTAGGAACAAGAGTACTTTACATAGGAACGAGATATAGGCTTCTCTCCATTGATCGAAAGCGCCCTCCAGTTCTCAGAGCTCCCCAAATTGTAGTTGTTGAGGTCAGGTGCATTAGATGAAGCCTGGAACTTGATTTCATCAGATTCACTAGTTGTAGCCGCACCACCTCCCCCCTTCAAAGACAGAAATAGCTGATTGGGCATGTGTGTTTTAACAGGATACCAAATAACCAATAATAAATAAAATCTTACATTTAAATTGTTAAATCGTTTAGTTGGTCTTATGGGACTTCTGGTGCCCTGAGCAGAATCTGAGAGTTGAACTTTTAATCTGGCGCAAAGTACAAAAATATGAACAAAACTTCTCTACTTTTCACTTGTCTGATATATTTATCATAAATCAGCAAACTACGACAAAATAATAAAGCTAACATGCAAGTTACTTTCGTATAAGATAAGAATGATTATAACATAGTCTCTGATTTGGAGGGCAAGTACTAATGTGCAAATTCCTGTAACTACTTAAACATTATAGCAGAACAAATCCCCCAAACTTTTCTAAACAAAACAAACTTTCATTCAACATACTCCAAATTTGCCCCAATACTTAAACCACAACAAGCCTATAACACAATCTGCAAACAGTAAGGGATATATAATCAACAACAAACACCAATGTCGATTATTTTACTAACATAAACACCACCAAATCCAAATACTAATCACCTCTAAACATACACACAATTTACAAACACTACCAAAAACCACAATAAACACAAGCACAACTGATAACAACACAAACTAACTAAAACCATAAAATAAAATAAAATAAAATAAAAAAAGTATGCATATTATATGTACAGATATACATATATAAATAACCTTCCGAGCTTCATTCTTCTTCTGGAGAACCCAAACATTTTCGTTTCTTCAAAAATATGTTCCAAATTTTTCACTGCAAATAGTTAGTAATGATCAGAACCTTCAAAATCGAAGCTACATTATGGCCCTAACTAGTAAAAAAATACAATAGATACAGCAGAATGTATCTATAGATTAGCGTATAAATTACCTCAGTGAAGAGAAATTAACCCAACAGTGTTAGGGGCTATTCAATGAACAGTATTAAAGCTCGGATTTGGACGGATACGGTGTCGTTTTACTACGTGGAAATGAGTGTGTATAGATACATAAATATGTATGTATTGGTAATGGTGTCAGAGTGTTGCAGTGTTAAAACTTTAGAGTTACCGTGAATGAAAGAGAGAGGATGAGTGGCGTACGTTAGTGTGCTGCTTGTTTGTGTGTGTGATCTGTATCACGTGAATCTATGGAGCAGTTCAAATGTTGCTAAAGTGCGCGCGGGCTGGCGTATTGGGTGTGGTTCCCTTCCGTGCAGTTGTTACATTTTTAGACTTTTTCTTTTTTATTGATGATGATAAATATGCATTTTTGAATTTGATAATTTATTGTGCATTTTCATGTGAAACTGGATTTTTCATGTGGTGTCCAAGACAAAGAGTCTCGATTGACAATCATATATACTAAGATACGAAAAAATAGTTTACCTTGGCATTGCTCGGGGTGATATTTATAGGCATATATTGTGCCCAAAATTTTGCACGACCCATTACTAGTGTCACATATTGTTACAACTAAACTTATATTTTCAAAATTTTCAATTATGAAGGTATATGACTAATAATTTTATAACTTTAAGAAGTTTGCGTATAATTAATAGAAATTACTCGACATTAAAAAGTTATGATTATACCCTTTTTTATTATTTAAAAACTAATGAAATGTCAAATTCACCATATCAAAAAAAGGACCTTTAAGATATTGAAAAGATGGGGAAAGTTTTATTATTTTTATTACATTCAAAAAGACTGTCGTCACCGTACAATAAAAAAGTGAAATACAGAACCCAAATCAAAATTTTCCGTAGAAACTGGACAAAACTGGAAGCAAGATACCGGAGAGAGAACAGTAGACCGTTGTGTGATAATAAGTCAAACGAGTGACTGCATTTATTGCGAGGGAAAATAAGACGGGCCAACGGGCCCACAACCTGTCTGGGGAATTGAGATTGGAACAATCCCAAATCCAAACATGTGTCAACAGCAAAACATATATTGTTTAACAAAAAAAAAAAAAACAGCAAAACATATATAATAACCTATATTTTATAATTCGGCTGGCCCATTTTCTATTTGAATTGGGTTTTGGAGAAATTTATTTTAAGTCGGCCCATGAAAATCTTAGGTTCCCTGTTATGTCATCAATGCATATGTGAGTATGTATGTATATTTAATTATTTATAGCCCTGGTCTAAATTAATTGAAGTAATATAGTAATTATATTTTCACTGTAAGATTCAACTTCAATAATATCTTCACTTGTTCTGTTTGATACAAAACAACTTTTGTGACATTCATTTTTATCAAACAATGAAAAATTCTTGTTATATTTTAGATATTTTGTTTTTAAGTTTTTTCAAAATTTATTAGGATTCACTTTTACACGTATTCTTTCAATAGTCTAGCACTAAATTTTTTTTACTGTTTGCACCTTTGATTTGGTTTCATACTTATTCTTCAGTAAAATTAAAAAAAGTTACTGGTTGCACCCCTGGTTACACAGTTTGAGAAACAATGAAAACTTCTTTTATAAATAGGAAAAAAGTTTTATTAATTAGAGTACAAGATCTCAAAATGTGATTTTACTTTGTACGCATATCGTTGTTCTTTGTATTTTCACTTGCTCAACTGTCTAATATCATAATAATTTATTTCTTAACTGATTGATTGTTTTACTATTTTTAAAATTTTATCTTAATTCTATTTTATTACTCTTTTCATTTAGAAATAAAATCGAAGATGATCATTTAACATAACACTTTTCATATCATTTTAGGATAATTTAATGTTTTTCTTAAAAGTCCTTACAATGAAACAATTATTTTTTGGAGAAAAATATTGGTGAAGACAAGTTTAGAGTTTAAAATTAAAAATAGTTTCTAAATTAATATTACATTAATAGTACAGATTTAAAAAGAAATAACCCTTGGTGTTATTTATAATTTTAATATATTCTTAAACCATGCATAGAAATTATTAATGTTTAAGTGTAAATAAATAATAGAAAATTCATAGAAGTGTACACAATATCTCTATTTTGCATAAAGTACCTTTTGTGTATATTTATGTAGCTTTATTCAATTTTTTGTGAATTTTAGCTATAAGTTACCTTAGAGTTACTTTTGTAATTATATGTTTTACATATTTGCCTCTTAAGGTATTTATGTTTTCATGATGATTTTTTATTTTTAGAATTTAGTAAAAGTAATTAACAATAAAACATTCATAATTATTAGAAAGAAAATCTTCATGTGGTTTGGCCCCCTCCCCCTAACTCATATATTCGCTCTGACCATCGTACAAGATCATCTCCAACATTTTCAAGACAAAGAACATGTGCATTATCCCAGTCCACAAGAGAATAAGAAAAAGAACTAAACAATCTGAACTTTGAAAGTTCTATGTAGTCATATTGTTGGTCTATATACACATTAATAATCGTGACCATGCTAGACAAAATTGTTTATTTATTTCATGACGTGTATGAGTTTCGATTTGACGTTGTCCATCATTTAAGCAAAATTTTCAAGTCCCTGAAAAATACAACTAATCATCATTTACTGTATATATAAACAAACAAGTTATATGAATTGAATAATCTTTAGGCAACAATGCAGTAAAATCACTCAGGGTTATTCAAAACCATAGTTTATTTAGTCAAAAACATACGAACTGCAGCCTCACTAAAAAAGGCTGTAGCTAGTACACATTATTTAGGTATAAGTTGTAACGCCAGGAAAATTGGAGCACATATAGGCTCACTATCTCTCTTCCTATATATCTATACTAACTAATCCGAACTTACAACAATTACATGTAACAAAAGCACATTATTGTTTGAATCGGATTCATGATATAATTATCAAAATATCAAACCCACAAGGCACCGGCTCTCTTGAGCATGGGCTTCAAGCATCTCTTGAGGTGGAGGCTCATGATCTCATTTGCTCCTCCTACAAACTCACCACCAATAAATATCGCGGGCACGGTGTGGTCACAGCCGAATTTGGACAACTCTTGCTCGATTTCTCGACCCCTAGGGATCTCGTCAAGCTCGTATATCGTTGGATTGACGCCAAACTCGTAAAATAAAGACTTGATAGTGTGGCTCATGGGGCATGAATTCTTGCTAAAGACCACCAAAGGCTTCTCGGACACCATTTTGTTCACACACTCCATTGAAATACTAAAATCGTTTGTGGAATAGGGAAAAAGAAGGGATTGGATACTACAATCTGAATATATTAATTTAAATTTGAAAATTGAGATGTTTTTGTATGATCAAACTTATAGAACAAGATGCTTGTTATTGGAGAAAATGTATATTGCTTTGGTGATTGCTAATAGAAGTTTGGTTTTGGTGGTATAAAATGGGGAGTGCATGGGGGTATTTATAGAGAAATTGTGTGTTAAGATTAATGTTAGAATGCGGATTGGAATTTGGAGGGATTGAGAATTTTTTGAATACATTAGTTTGAGAGGGATTGATTTGCCTCATTCTCAAAAGTTGCACGATGACGAATCTCTGCATACGAAGATCGAAATGAGACGTGTCCTTTTGTACGGCCTCTCAATATTGTTATGGTGATTTGATAATAGCTTTAAGGATTAATTAGCAGTAGTGTCTAGTCTTTTTCCCACTACTTCATATTCCCTAAACTAGTGAAGCAAATTAAATTGGAGTTTTGATAGTTTATCATACGAGGCTTTACTCTGAATATTTTGATTTTTTAGGTAGTTTTATGTTCGATACCAATGTCACTACTTAATGTCTATTAATTTTGTTTTATTCTGAATGTGACCTAACATCGATCGTTACATGATAAAAGTTGCATGTGCGCATATTTCATAAAAATACGAACTAATAATTCTGTTAAAATTATTTAATATGTTTTTTGATATTGAATTCTTTAATTCTATTTCCATCTGTTTAATAGATCGCGCGATCCATAAGTTCATCTGTACGAAGCTGAAGTTTTATAAAATTATGTGAAATTGAGTATTAAGCCAAAATATTACGTATTCATTAATCATATCGTTGTGTTGAACCTCTCTCGTAATGTATTATCTTTTATTTAGGAAAATAATGAAAAGGCAAAGGGCCGGTATGACTTAATCATGCTATATATCTAACTCATCATACTAAATGGATCTCGAATCTTGTTTAATTATTTCAGTTAACCTAGATCATAGTTCGAAATGGCAAAGGTAATTTATATTAGGTTTTGGTATTATTAAGGAAAAATGTCTCCCCCCCCCCCCCCCCCCCCCCCACCCCAAATAAAAAGAAAAACAAGGAAAGTAAATTAAATGGTCCAATTAACTTTCTTATGTATCTTTCAGGAGGCATCTCGTGACTTGGAGAAGCAACTTGAAATTATCCATTTGGCCATTTGGGACCTCTTCTTTTTCTCTTCTCCAAAACAAATATTCGTTTTGATCAGTAAAGGTACACGTAATAAAGATATATAGAGCTTCCTTGTGGAAAAAAGGGAAATATGTATAATTCATATTATTTATATATGGATTGATATCTTTGTAGTTAATAATTGATATTTTAAGAAATATATTAGAATTGAAATGAATTACATATAGATATAGTTATAGCTTTTGATGTAGCATATATTTTCTTCGACAACTTTCATCCCAATTCTCTACTGGATTATTACATAGAGGAGGCGATCGAGAAACAAGTGCCACAACATAGCCCTAAAATATCCCAAAGGCCGGTTTTGTGATGTTTCCTAGCCATGCATGGTATATTACTATTATGTATCTTGTTATCATGCATCTACTTTTATTTTATTTTTTGGTTGCATGTTAAGCTTTTAGATAACTGTACGTGATTATCTAATATCGTCCATTAAAATTAATACTAATTATTTTTCAAAAAGACTATTAATTTATTCTTTTATGGTGTAAATCCAAATTAATTAATGAATACATTTTAAAATTATTCGCTCCCAATTTTCTCGTCATCATTTAAACATTTGTTCCAAAAGCCAGCAAAGGCCAAAAGAGAATATTATTGAAACGACATATAAGCAAAGGGTTGAAACGCAATCTTTTTTGCGCATCTAACGCACACGCATATGTGGGCGCCATGAGCAGCTGATACGATTCCTTTGTAAACGTAACATATTTGCATGTAACTATATATATATATGTATATGTGGATAAACGGACGACTTCCATCATGTGAAAGGAATGTCAACTTTATTACGTATTAATAAAAGATAAATATAATATACAGTTGCGCGAGGGCGGTTCTCAGCATCGCACACAGATCTCAGCAATATTCAATCCAATCAATTTGATGAAAAAGATCATACATAGCCAGCAGCACCTAAAAAGGGGATATATAAACTTAAAACATCAGTAGTTTTGAAAAGACCGGCTAATTTTTCTAAGAAATTAAATTTTTATTAATTAAAGCTCTTTATCTAGTAGATTATTACAACCAAAAGAAATGTAATATATATATGCATGCATTTATTAGAAAGAGTATTGTTATGTTGAATTTATTTTATCATCATATAAAAGATATTTAAAAAAAAAAAGATGAGCAGATTAAAGATAGTGTTTGGGAAGTGGACAAAATCATATATAGATTTGCTTTATGCTACTTGACTTGGACTTTTGCATATTTTTTTCTTCTCTACTTATCTTGATTTTGATGCATTTGGTATTCAGATCTTGTTGAAGATCGAGTCATTTAAGACTTTTCGCCCCTTGTATCGTACAAAAAGAATGGTCGGCTAACTTTTTGGTTCATATTTTATATTGAATCATTCTCTATTAATTAATTAGAAATGATCAGATACTAGCTTTTCGGTAACAAGAGATTCGATTATCTTCACATAGAGACTGAGATCCATGTTTTTTTCTGAAATTTAGATTTAGATGTATGTATATACGTTGGAGTTGAAAGGGCTTATAGCTCGAGTCACGCGAATATTTGAAAAGCTATATAAAGAGATTAAAATATCAAATCAGAACATATGCGCAACTAATTAAAAGTAATACCAAGAGAAAATTACATTTACATTCTCGAGGTACTTAGACCTAATTTCAGCTAATTATTTGGGACAGTAGCAAAAACTACCACTTCTATTCCTACGTATAATGGCAAATAACCCATGTGCTATCTTTATTATTAACAAAAGACCCCGAGTAAAATTTACAATACAAAAGAATCACATGTTATCATACTTTTATGCCGATAAGTAATAACTGTTATGTATTAGAATTATATATCATACGTATAATTATCCAAATAAATATTATATGTTTTCTAATAACTTTTGAGATGTGTTTAGAATTATTAAACAAATAACAAAAGTAATCAATACCATATTTCTCGAAACATGAAATAAACTCTCATTTGGTTTGTTAAATGTTTAAAAAGTCCGTGGTTTCATAAAAAGTCCTGTGGAAACATGAACTAACCACGAGAGGGCTTTTGTGCGTAGTTAGAGCACAGTTTATGAAATTAACAACGAGGGGTTTATGCATTTTTCTCTTTTGTAATTATATATATATATACTTTGCACAAAATTTCTCTTTTAAAAAACCACAAGTAGATTTTGTAAGGGGTTTATGACACCACAAGCGGGATTTTGTGCGGTACTGTTAGAATTTTGAGCACAGTTTATGTAATTAACCATGAGGGGTTTATGCATTTTTTCCTTTTTTTATTTGAAATTTTAATGTATTTTAATACAAACACTTATTTTCGTATGTGGCTCGATATTTCAAGTAATTTACTCAAATAGCAAATAAGCAGTGAGTGAGATTAAGGTGGTGTTTGCAAATGCTTATAAAAGGAGCTTGTTGACTTTTGCAACCGCAAAAGCACATTTTTAGTGTTTGGAATGCTGACTTTTGCTTCTGTTTGTCTAAAAAAAAGTCAGAAAAAGCACAAGCCGCAAAAGCATGCACAGGGGTGCTTCCCCAACTGCTTTTGGAATTATGTTATTTTTGAAAGATCTTTAAATAGAAAAGTTACTCCTCATTAATTTCTCCAAACACCTAATTAATGATTTAAGTAGCTTTTTAAAACGATTTGCAAACACTCCCGACTTTTTATTAAAAGTCACTTAAAGTGACTTTAAGGAAAAATAGTGAACAAGCTCCTTTTATAAGCATTTGCAAACACCACCTAAATCGACGAAACTTCTTGTATCAATATGCTTTTTGGCATCTGGTTTTTGCGTCAACTATCGCAATATATATATATATACTGAGGTCAGATTCTCTTCCTTCTCATAATGTCAGATTCTCTTAAGTCGAACCACTAAGTCTAGGACACATGCTACCTCTAATTAACTTCCAAATATATACTATTTTCACGTGTTCCACAGATGATTTAAGATTCTATACAATCTCTTGTCACGGTCAGATTTTCTAACCATCACATTTTATTACCTAGCGAAAAAATTACGCGGAATCAGGTTACAACTCAATTGATTATGCTTCAACTATTTCCTTATCAGAATAAATTAGTTGTTTACTTTATTAGAATCTTGTTTTAAAATCATAGAGGCAATCAAAAGCCAGTTAACTTTCCCAAAACTGATGTGAAGCAATTATAGATCTATTAGAGTGCGTGTATGCTTCGAGATATACATATATATATATATATATATATATATATATATGTATATATGTATATATGTATGTATATATATATATATATACATACATATATACATATATACATATATACATATATATATATATACATACATATATATATATATATATATATATATATATATATATATATATATATATATATATATATATATATATATATATATATATATATATATATATATATGAGTAATACTAATCTTACAGACTTGTAATTTGTCTGTGATACAGACGTAATCTCTGTATATAATATTATTGCAATTGATTCCCTAGTGATTAGAGTTTCAATCAAATTGCCCTTTAAGAGTTACCAATTATTAAAAGAACCCCAAATTTTTAAAAAGAAAAGATAAGATGCAACAAATCAATCTATATCTGCAATTCGTTCAACTTTTAAGTAATAAAATAACTAAAATTCCGTAAGAGATTTTCACTGGTTATGCTATTTCTAATTAATAAATTTTTTCTTAACTCAATTATGATGAACTTACTTCATTTATAAAAGAATGATAAACCATAAGTCCATAAGTATATACATAAAAAAATTTAATATGTTCATGGATTTTTTTCCTGGCTATATCCCTATTTTTTGGTTAAAATTTGATATGATTATCGTAAGATGAAAGGGAATCAAAAGAGAAGTAAATATTAATTAGCTACAAAAAATAAATAGCTATAAGCCTACAAAAATTGAAAAGGAAAAGAAATTTTAGATTGGAAAAGATCAGTTACAAAGATTTGGAAAGTTATTTGTTAATCAAGATTTAATTAATACAATCTGAAGGATTCAAATGATATTATTAGAAGTTCAAGGTTAAATTTAAATTTTTCAATAAGTTAACTGAATCTGTTGTTCCGATTGTCCATTGAAATATTAAATTTCAAATGGCTAATCAAACGGTTTAAGATTAGTCTGTATGCTTACAGACTGTAAGCATATCATTTTCCTATATATATATATATATATATATATATATATATATATGTATATAGACATATATTGACATAAATGGTTCATGCTTACGAGTTATGATTATGTGTCATTGCATGGTTTTAATAAATATATTACGAGGGTTATATTAGTGGATATTCACAAACAGAAAATCAGTATATATACATATATGTACATACATATATACATACATATATATACATACATATATACATATATATATATATACATATATATATATATATATATATATATATATATATATATATAGACATATATTGACATAAATGGTTCATGCTTACGAGTTATGATTATGTGTCATTGCATGGTTTTAATAAATATATTACGAGGGTTATATTAGTGGATATTCACAAACAGAAAATCAGTTGACACAAAATTCATAATATTATTTGATAGTTAAGACACACTCTGCAACAGCTTAAATACAAAAAAAGCTGAAGCATATATTATTTAGGTCATATAAGTTGTTTGGAAAATTGGAGCACATAGGCTCACTCGCTATATCACTCTATATCTTCTAACTCTTACAAAAGATTACATGCCGAAAAGAACACCCTATTCATTCGTATCAGACACATGCGCGTATAGTATATCAGACCCATAGGGCACCGGCCCTTTTGAGCATTGGCTTTAGGGACCTCTTGAGATGAAGGCTCATAACCTCATTGGCTCCTCCCACAAACTCTCCACCAATGAACACCGCCGGCACCGTGGGGTTGCACCCCATCCTTACAAGTGCCTGCTCGATTTCTCGACCCCGAGAGATCTCGTCTAACTCGTATACTGTCACGTTAACGCCAAATTCAGAGAAAAGGGACTTGATTGTGTGACTCATGCAGCACGAGCTTTCGCTGAAGATCACCACCGGCTTTTCGGACACCATTCTGCTGATCACTCTATCCATTGATGCAAAAAAATGTTGTGTTTTTGAGAACACTGGCTTTTGTTATGAACTAAGATTGATGATGGGTTATTATAAGAATGCTTTGGTTTTGGTGTGAGGAAAATGGGGGGTGCCTAGAAGCATATATATAGAAGTGATGATCGTACTGTTATATTGGCCCTTCGAAGAAATTGAGAGTATTGATTGATTTGCGGCCGTAATGCATCAAAAAAGTTGCATATCATGAACGAATCTTGCCATACGGAAACATTCTAGACATGTTTTTTGTACGGTTTTTACAATTAAAAAAAGTTGCAATCCCATAATTAATGATTTGTTTTGCCAATTATATATAAGTGCATAAATAAATTAATTAAAGATGTGCACGACCTTCTTTTTGGTCATGTTTTGAGTAAGGCCGTTATTCAAGTGTTTATAGGACTTTGTACATAATACAATGTAACGATTTAATTTGTATCATGCATGCATGGTCAAAGACTCAAAATTATTAAATCTTCAATCAATAAGATTTTAGTGTCGAACGTATCTTAATTACGTACGCTAAACAATGGCCTTTGGGACATTTTAGGGGCAGTTATGGGCGCGCGCGCGGCGTGTGTACCTCCTCTTGCCCCACTTGAATTTTTGCATGAGCCTAAGGAATTCGATCCTTGATGCACAAAATATTCACACAGTACTATATATACCCACTGATGATAAACATTGCAAATTCTGAATCGATAAGGCAAACAAAGATTCGAGAATTATCGCGAAAAGCCTGAAAAGTTATTTTGCTTTTCATTCCATTTGTAAGAACAGAAACACCCGGAAGGAGTCCTATTTCAAGAGCTTTTCTTACATAAATTTGATATTAATTTGACAGCCACAAGCAAGGAATAAAAGCTGACCTGCATCTAATCATATGATGTATTAATAAAGTATTACTAACTAATCATATGAGGTATATAATCTCTTAAGAAACAATTAAATCCACGCACTAAATCTGGTTTGCGTTTAAGACATACAGATCATACAAGTGATTTACCATGGAAGGGAGCCGGTGGATGCATGAATTAGAGCTCCAATGACACTAATTAAATTTCACTCTAGCAAATATATATATATGATATTGCACTCTCGTCTTTTTGTAGACGCAAAAGTCACTCGATGCCAATTATTATGAGTTTTCGTTAATATACTAGCTACTAATAGTCACTAATAAAGTCAAATTACCCTCTTGTCATCTAAAATAGAGAAACTACACTCTTTGATCTTAAAACGTGGATGTAATGATGCTTGTTAAAACAACAAATGCACATAACGTAATTTTTTCCATTTATTTTTCAAAAGGGGTAATGTGCATGTTTTAACATAATACGTGACGGTAATTTGAACAAGTTCTTTTTGATTTTTTAATTTGCATATTTCACAGTGGGGTTACAGTGGGTGTTTGTGCAGAAAATTCAAGATATAATATACAAAAAAGTCCATGGAATCTCTTCAACAATTCATTCAATACATTAATAAGTTAGAGAAATAACAACACTTCCAGTGCTAGTACTCAAACTAAACTTCTTCAGTACTGACAAATTTCAGATATTGATCCAAGGACTTGAAAACACATGGAAACGTTCCATTCTTTACTCGGAAATTCGACATTCAAGTCATTAGAAAATGCCAAAGGACATATGAGGTCACGCATGAATACGCTAATCAAAAGGCAAAATTGATAACTTGGTTGTTGGGGGACCTCCTCTTACATAATTATTCCTCTTGTCTATAACATTTTACATATTATTTTTCTTCAAAATGAACCATCGAGAAGTAAAGTTATTTGAATCGAATAGATACAGATTTTATCTAAATTAATTAAGTTAACAAAAAAATACTATATATTAAAATCTCCCGTAGAAGATTTCAAAATTGAATCATATAATATTGGTGATGTGCACTTATTATTTTCTTTTCGTCAAGCAATAGTAATTCATTTAATAAATGAGTTAATGCATCTTATGTATCATGAAAATACTGAATTGTTGTTTCTCATCAATACATAGCCACTCACAATATTATATCACTGTTGTGATGCAATGATTATCACAACATATTTCAACTATTTCTACAATGAAAAAGGAAAGATTGTGTATTTTTACCATCTCCGTTATTTAGAAATCATATTTATATCAATTCGATCGCCGCGTTGGATGTAAACTATAAGGTGCATAAAAGTATTTTTTTTGGGCTACCTGTGCCTTTAGCGGCAAAGAATCTTGTTTTGGAGAAGAAGAAAAGAGGAGGTCCCAAATGGATAAATGCAACTTCAATTCCTTTATCCAACTCACCAACGTGAAATATGCCCTCTTCAAAGATACATAAAAAAGTTTGATGAAGCACTTAATTCCTTTAAGCCATTCCACGATTTCAGTATTATAAATACGTGTTTGTTATATATATATATATATACACACTGATATAAATTTTTATATTTAGGTAAAAATTACATGAAGAAATTTATATATAAATTGTGTTCTAGGGAGATAGATTACATGTACAATTATGACACCGGCACCATCAATTGATGAAATATGAATTTACAATATTCTACCAATAAAATGCACGATCAAAAGGAATTAAGTAAAATAAAAAAGTTTAACTTGTAAAAAGCCGTATAAACTAGGAACATGTCGCGCTTTGTTCCGTATGGCAAGATTCGTTAATATGCAACTTTATTGATGCACTGCCGCTACAAATCAATCAATAGTAGTACTCTTAACTCCTCCGAAGGGCCGATATAACAGTATGATCATCACTTCTATATATATGCTCCTAAGTACCCCCTATTTTCCTCACACCAAAAACCAAAGTTTTCTTATTACCCAATCATCATCAATTTAAGATCATAACAAAAACCAGTACTGTTCTTTAAACACAACATTTTTTTGCATCAATGGAGAGAGTGAGCAGAATGGTGTCCGAAAAGCCAGTCGTGATCTTCAGCGAGAACTCGTGCTGCATGAGTCACACAATTAAGTCCCTTTTCTCTGAATTCGGTGTTAACGTGACGGTATACGAGCTAGACGAGATCTCTCGTGGTCGAGAAATCGAGCAGGCACTTGCAAGGATGGGGTGTAACCCCACGGTGCCGGCGGTGTTCATTGGTGGAGAGTTTGTGGGAGGAGCCAATGAGGTCATGAGCCTTCATCTCAAGAGATCTCTAAAGCCCATGCTTAAAAGGGCCGGTGCCTTATGGGTCTGATGTGTTATACGAGCGTGTATCTGATACGAATGAATAGTGTGTTCTTGCGGAATGTAATCATTTGTAAGAGTTAAAAGATATATAGTACTGAGAGAGTGAGTGAGCCTATGTGCTCCAATTTTCCTAACACTCTTATATGAACTAAATAATGTATGCTTCAGCTTTTTTTACTGAAGCTGCGGCAGGGTGTGTTTTAAAGTTATAAATAATATAATGAGTTTTGCTATCCTCTTTTTTGAGTTTGATATATATGCACCATAACTAGCTTGCTAATTGTAACTATTTGTTGATTTTTGTGATTCTATATATATATATATTTTGCTACTTGTTTTGGCCTAAAAGGACCAGTGATAGGACTAGCTTGCTAACCGTAACTATGTACCATGAATTTGATATCCTGTAATGGAAGAAATTTTTTCTCAGCTAGTTAAAGAAAATAGAACAAGTGTGAAAAATTGTTGATTCTCCCAAAACAGTAACATTACTAGCAATAATTAATTTGTACAGAATCTTTATCGCTAACAACAAAGGTCAAGGAGATCATGATCAGATGAATATAGCGCATGAATTGAAGCCAATAAAATCACCGGCTTCTCATTTTCCATGACATCCTGTTGGACTTGGAGTTCAGCGAATTGACATTATATAAGTAGAGACTTTTACATAATTCCAGTTGAGTTCCATGGTTTTAGAAAAAGCAAAAACTTATATAACGTTACTTTTATATAACCTTAAATTTTCATTTAGTGTTAAACCCCAGAATTGTAGTTCAATTTTATTTATCTTTTTTTTTTTGTTTATTCAAGAGTTATCTGAAAATTAATTTATTCGTGATAGACTTGTTAGTTGTTATACAACATTTGTAACTCGTAAAAAGATCTAGAGTAAAAAAAAATGTGTACTTTAAATCAACATTTAGCGTATATCGTCTCCTAAAAGGACGACTCAACCATTTTTTTAAACCTTTATATTGTTTATACATGTTTTTTGGGTATAGATATTAATGAAGACAGTTGATTAGAATGGAAGGTCTTTTTTTATATCGCATGCAGTAGTATACATAGGAAGCAAATTAAATTATTCAGATTTTTGTAATTACGAGATTAGCTCTTTATCCATAAATCAGTCCACGAGACAGGTTCACCTAACGTCCAAGAAATCGCTTACAAAATGCTATCGTGCTATTTCCCTATACAAATTCCTCATAAGTTAGACAAATGCAGTTCTTATAGTATTATTTAAGATAAATATTATTTTCTATTAATGAAAATATTTGTGTATTATAAATACAGCCACTTCACCTTGAATTAATTATTTTCAGTAAAAGATATTATGTCCTACATAACCACTATTTCATGTTTTAAGACCAATGACATGTGTCATCGTGGATAGAAGATCCTTACCAATTTTTTTTTTTATCAATTTTCACGCTCTATAAAATACTTGAATGACAGCAACAAGCGCTAAAATCCAACATTCATTTGATCATCAGAAAGCAAAGGCCAAAAGAGAATATGAAAAGGCCAAAAAAGAATATGGAAAAGACTTAAATAATGCTTGAACACATCATCATTTTTGCGCATCTCATGCACACAATTCTGTGGGCGCAATGGAAGCAGATACGATTCCTCAGCAACGTTAACATGCATGAAAACTATATATATGTGGATAAGCTGACGGTTTCGTCATTTGAAGGGAATGTCAACTTTATTTCGTATAAAGGTAATATATATAATATACAGTTGCACGAGAACGGTTCTCAGCATACCACACAGATCACCATTCTATCCAACAAGATAAAAAGATAATCTGATAAAAATAAACCATGGATTATAATATATTAATTTTCTAATAAACTGATATAATATACACGACCGACAAGGTGAATAAGAAGGCAAAAATTATAAGAATTTTCATACATGTCTTATACAAGACTAGAGTTTCTTAAAGTTAATTGAAATGAACTAAAATAAATTATATATCATGATTAATTTTACTGAATAACGTTCAAGTGGCATGGATAAAATCATATTTAGATAAGCTTACTGCTACTTGAGAATGAGATCTGCTTTGGAATGTTCTTGTCTCTTACCCGATCTTGATTTCGATACATACATTGAAATCTTGTTGAAGATCATGGAAATTAAAGTTGAAACTTTTCGGCAAATTGTCCGAGCAAATAGAATGGTGGGCTAACTTTTGGGTTCATTTTAGATATCGAACGTTCTCAGTTTTTAGCACCGAATCCATCAAATTCTTTCTACTTACAACAAATTAATTAAATTGATGTTTTCAGTTTCACGGATACGGAATCGAAACACAATGTAACACTTTCGAAATTTAGGTAATATAACGTGTGTGTGTGTGTGTTACGTACGTACTATCAGGTCCGGCGAGGAGAAATCTAGTGAAGAATTCTTTTATTTTCTAAATATGAATGTTTTTATTTTTATGTAATTTTACAAACAATAAATTATCACGAAAACATAAGTACTTGAAGAAGCAAATACTAATATAAGAAATTATAAAAATAACTCTAAAATGACACAACTATAGCTAAACTCATAAAATAATTAACTAAAGTAAAACTACATAAGTATATAACAAAGACATATCATAAAAAAAATAGATCCATGCTCCTAATAATTCTCTCTTATTTCTATTCAACTTAACATAAATGATTGTGTTGCATACTTTAACATAAATGATTTTGTACTAATAAAGAGTTGAGATTCTCTTTTCACTGTTGATGTCAGATCCACTTAGCCCCATAAGAGTATATTGATAATCACAGCTCTATTAATTAGACCAATTAAATAATTAAATCTAAGACATATATGCTGCCATGCAAACGGTCTAGTATATATGATTTCCACGCGTGGCAATTAATATTCTAAATGATCTCCCGTCCAATTCAGAATTCCTAATCAACACGTTTTATTTTTACTTATTAAAATAGAAAATCACAGGATACGATATCATTATATATGCTTCAACTGTTGGCATAAAAACAAGTATTAGTCATATATATATATATACTTAATTATCAGAAGCTTGTTCTAATTTATTTATTCAGTGTACACGTGGCTTTATCAGTAGTGGCCTAGCTTGCAGGTTGTATTATGTTTAAAAGTGGTCTTTTAAGTCGTCTAATAGTCCCATTTTTGTCTTCTAAATTGCATTTTGTCCATTTCAGTTCTCTTGTGATAAAATCCGATCAAAATTAGAGAATTTCCTGATTTTCTCTCCAAGATCTTTTGAAAGATTCTATTTAGCATTTACAATCAAGCGCGGTTTGGCTATAGCTCCTTAATTTCACGGGTTTTGAAATTAGCTGATCATTGTATAATGTGTGTGCTATATATATATATATATATATATATATATAATATAACAAGTTACAAGTACGAGCCTGAAGGGGTTCAATTCTTTAATTGTTATAACATATATATGTAGAATTACATTGCAGTGTAGTAAACCAAAAACTCATAATTAATTATATATTAATACTGAAAAGCATGCATAAGCTGCTGTAGCTTCAACAAAAAAGGCTGAAGTACACATTATTTAGTAGTTAGGAAAATTGGAGCACATATATAGGCTCACTATGTTCTATCTATATATTCCTCATTTTACTATATATCAATGCACGCTTCCAAAACTACTCTATTATTCATTCGTATCGGATACACGCGCCCTTTTACTCTATCAGACCCACAGGGCACCGGCCCTTTTAAGCATGGGCTTTAGGGATCTCTTGAGATGAAGGCTCATCACCTCATTGGCTCCTCCCACAAAATCTCCACCAATGAACACCGCGGGCACCGCGGGGTTGCACCCCATCCTTACAAGTGCCTGCTCGATTTCTCGACCCCGAGAGATCTCGTCTAGCTCGTACACCGTCACGTTAACGCCAAATTCAGAAAAAAGGGACTTAATTGTGTGGCTCATGCAGCACGAGCTTTCGCTGAAGATCACGACTGGCTTCTCGGATACCATTCTGCTTATAACTCTCTCCATTGATATGAACAAAGTTTGTGTTGGGATAATAATTATGAAAATGTATAGGGGACACAAATTGAATATTGCTTGTAAGCGTTTGATGATTTTGGTGTGTGAGAAATGGGGGATGAATAAGGGCATTTATATAGAAGTGATCGTGCATAGGATATAGTTGTTGGATTAATGGTGTTGTGGGGAAAATAAGATAACGTACGTGAGATTCTGTTTTAAGTTTAAGAGTGATTGATGGATGGCAACAATGCATCAAAAAATCAGTTGTATGTGTACAATCACGAATCTCTGCGTATGGAACATATGGAGACGTGTCCTTTGTACGGCCTCCTATGATTAGATTCAATTGATTAGTAATTTGTTAATCACTAAAGATCTCAAATCAACTATTCAAATTCATGCTGATCTTTATATCTTGTGTTCACTATTCGTTGTCCCCTAAGTAAAATGACGGGAATTTAAGTTAGAGAAACAAAAACTCATGTGTTATGCGCAATAACTTTTTTTTAAGAAGTTATGTAATAACAAGATTAAGGGAAAAAACAGAAATCTCATGCGTAAGTGTAGTAGCAAAAGTAAAAAACTCAAAAAAAGAGGCAAAAAAAAAAAAACCCTCACAAAGGGATTTTTGTGGCTTTTCTTTTTTACATGAAATTTGTTGCTAATTATTACGCATATACATTAAATGGTTCTGTTAGCTCTAAAACTAAAGAAAGATTTTTTGTAGTATGTTGATCTTATGTTATGCTTAGAGTATTTGGTTCGATGTTCTCACGATTAGTCAATTATTTCGTGCAACGAATGCATTCACTATATATTGTCGATGCACCTAAAATTATATTCTCAATGTGATACATTGACGTTGTAATGGGAAAAAGGATTTACTAGTATTAAAACATTATGATTTATTAATTTGAGCTGGCAATGTTAAGGAATAATAAACATAAAATACCTAACCTTGCTCTACTGTGCATAAAATATCCACGCATATCACACTGATTCTAGTGAATCTCCATTAGTAGTTATTAATATCGGTCATGTCAAAAAAAATATTAATATTGGCAATATAAATGGTTTAAGTGAATCAATTAGTGGGTCGAGCACTTTTTGGTTTTATCTTTAAAGATGCACATTTCGAGATGGTGAGTTGGCGAGGTTGCATTTATCCTACTGAGGCTTCCTTTTTTGGTTTATATTCAAGAGGCATAAATGCTACAATGACTACATCACACGAGGGTTCGATTGTGCTTGTTTAATATATGTCCTTAATATCACAATTGATTATCTGCGTGCTACAATGACATTATCACTGATTTCCTACGTAATATGATTCATAACACATGTACAATCACAACTAAATGTTACACATGGCATAGTACAGGCGATCCACATCGCTTTTATATATTATTAACTCAGGAATAATAGATATATATGGTGTTATCTTCAAATTCATTTTATTCTAGCTGTCGAGCATTATTTTTTTTTTTTCTAAAATAGAGAACTCTTGAAGTTGGGCTAGCTCCTTCTAGGTTGTTGCTTCTATGACAGGTGGAATTAAAAGCAAAAGAACTTTTTTTGGGGGGAGATCTCAACAGTGAAAGTTGGCTTCACTTTTCAGGCTTTTCATTTTGGAATCTTGGTTTATTTGCCTTTATCACTTGGAAAGGTTTTTAATGCTTATCATCAAATGTTAGTTGTCATGTGAATCTTTTCTGCATCAGTGATCAAATTGCTTGGCTCATGAAAAAATTGTAAATGGGGCAAGAATAAAAGGCCCATAACTGGCCCTAAAATGTCACAAAGGCCATTTTGTAGTGTTGTCCTATCAAACACTGGTATATTTTATTTGTATCTATACATATGGTACTGCGCTTATCAGCAAATACATTGCAATTATTATGTGGAAACACTTCGTGGGAAAATTAATAAACAAGTAAATGAAACCATATGGAAGATAAAATTAAGATCGATACGGTCTATGATTCAACTCATTGAAGCTAATGGCATCTTACTCCTTATAGTATATAAAATAAATACGTCCCCTTCTATAAAAAATAATTAGGTTATTACTCACTCTGGCTATATATGTTCAATAAGACACATCACCCCCAATGATAATGACACGAAAAGACAAATTACCGCTCAAATGATTTCGAAAAAATGCACACTGCTCTCTAAAACTTACTTATAAGAGGACCATTTTGCAAAAGCATATAAATAAACAAGGAGGTAATGTGCATATTTAGTACATTACATAGAAATAATTTGCCTATTTATTTGTCATATCAATGATACGCGCTATTTAAATTAACACATGGGGTAAGTTATTTAATTATAGAGAGTAATATCGGTTATAATCCATAAGGGTTACATATTGTGCCCAAAGCCCCAACTATTGATTGATCGTGTTTAGAGAATATAATATAAATGATAATGTGGATGCATGCATGCATGACACTGGGAGAATGTCAAACCATATATGCGCGCAAAAGGTGATCGAGGGCGGTTCTCAGCGTCCAAATCGCGCGCTGATCATGGGCTTTAGGCTACTTGAGCAAGTGGACTTTAATAGTTTCATTTTTTATATATCATAAAAATATGTTAAGCCTTATCTAAATCTATTTATTATTCTACCAAAATCGAGTACTGTAGTACTGGAATATTACAAAAAATGATTCCTTTACTCACGGGAAAAAAGAGGGGTTATTTTTAGGTCATACATAGAATGAAATCGGCATAAGATCATTAGGCTTTTTGGACCTCTATTTTTGCACAAGCATAAGTATGGGCTGCATGCGTTCCTCTGTTACATATCTGATACTTCTTTGTAGTGAATATGTACATTATATTAAGTAGTACACACACATATATATTTTTTATATAGTAGGAATATATGTAGGTTCGCCTGTCCATCAACCGACAATTTGTTCATTTATAACCAATTTTTCATTATATTTTAGGTTACAGGCCGGGAATCGGAGTTTTTTTCAACTTTGGTCCCTCAATGAGTACTGACTCCATCTATGGTCCTCTATTGATTTTTTTTTGTTGTAATGTTGGTCATCTAATTTGTTTCACAATTCATACTTGATCCTTTTTTCACCAAAATGGTCTTTTTTTGCCAAAAAAAAAAAAAATCACGTGTTGTGCACGTGGTCATATAAGGGTTGTTTTGATGTGGGAAAGAAGTCGCGGTTCTGAAATCGCACCCCTCTTTTGTTGTTTTAGGACAACACTTTCTCTATTAGGAGACTAAAATTATAAAAAAAATTCGATAGGGAACCAAAGATGGAATGAGTACTCATTAATGGAGCAAAGTTGAAAAAAACCCCAAGGAATCGATAGACCTATGATGATGATAAATCTTCCACATTTCACTCTATCAATCAAAATTAATATTCAAAGGTTGCATGCAAGCGTTTACATAAGGCACAATATGCATGGTGAAGTACACACTGTAGAAATGGACAATATTGTATTGACTAATTGGTAGGCATCTCAAGGAAAGAAAATTAGAAAAACAATCTGGGGTAGTTCTTTAAGGACTCTCCATTTTCCATACATGAAAAATCTGGTAGTTATTGTGGTCATTACGTTTACAAATTAATCAAAACTGGATGAATGATACATTTTATTTGGTGGTTTTTGCAATCTTTGCTCTTAAGTAGAACTGCATAATTAAGTTAGTATTTCAAAAGCATCTTGCATAGTGTTGCAAATCCATCTAAAAGCTCATAAATATTAGTGGGAGGGCGGGGGGTGTTAAATTGACTATAATGTTCCTAATTTTAGCTTGCATTATCTCGTTCAAATTCATACCCATAATATATGTGGTGATGAAAGTACTGCATTATGATGAAGAGGTTGATGAAATGAAATTAAGGTTCAATAAGATCACTTGATTATAAGTTATAACCCAAATTTTCCCAAGAAAAACTTAATTAAAGAACATTCTAGGCCTAAAGAGTCAGGATATAATATCTGGTATCTTTTGATCGTATTGGGCCGTTTAGGCCCAGAAACCCTTCGGCCCTGCTCACTTGTTAATGGGCTCATGGTTGGAAATCATAATTTTTTTTTTTAAATTGATTAAATTTTTTATTTCACGTAAAATTAAAATAAAATTAGTTGTTTTACACAGCAAAATATAATCTTAGTCTATTAAGATTTCGAGTTTCATGTAGAGCTGTATGCATGATGTTTTTTTTACTGCATACAGAAATACGTGAAGGAAGAGTGGTCATGTTACCACTTTTATATTCTATATAACTAAAGAGTTTGTTTTTCCCTTTCCTTCTTTTTTTGGTATATGGTAAAGTTCGAAGGAAAACATAAAAGAACAATGAACACCATCAGCCTAAACTCTAAAAGAGTCTGAAAGTCTATAAAATAAACTGTCGTGCAGTTCGTTAATCATTTAATTACGTACTTTTAAATGTCAATTATCTGTAACAATATAATTAATGTTTTGTCAAAACTGTACAAAAAACATTGTATTTTTCAAGTTTATCGTAACAATTTATATCTATGACTTTCTTGAAATTAATATATTCAAAAACTTTTTTGAAATATTTAATATATTAAAACATACTTCAATATCAAAACTTTAATCTATGATTGCAACATTTCCAAATTGAAGACTACATGTCAATTAATTTCGGAGCTCTACCTATTTTGACGCTCCCTTTAATCTAGAGAATATTAAAGAGGTTGCCTAATCACATGCAACAGCTTCTTGAATAATTGTGTTCCTCCATAATATCCCCTATAAACCATATAGATTTTATAGGGTAACGCTTAGTTACACAGTTCTACTCTTGAGTGTGTTGTAGTATAAATTGCATAAATTAAATGATTATCTAATAATTTAAAAGGTTGAGTTGTGTCTTGACAATAATTATCTCTAACACACTATTTACAATTGCTCTAAATTTTGTATATTGTTGAAGTCCTCGACTTGAGACAAGAAAATATAAATAGAACACGAACCAGGAGGAACTCTAATGGAGGTGACACCGTGCTATATGAATGTCCAATAACTAAATAAAGGCGATTAATTTACTCAATAAGATTAAGAGGAAAAAAAATAGAATGGTGCAACTCAACATGATCTTCATTTGGTTCTTATATTCAATCACAATTCAGTAAAGTTAAAATATTACTCCTTGTTACTACTAAACCAAGTCGCCAATAAAGTTTTTACAAAACCGAACAAATACATGAACCGAATCTTTTATCAACATGCTCTAACAACATAATGAACAACCGACTCTAAACTATCTTCAAAGGTTTATTTGACAAGACTAAACAAAATCCAAACAACGAGTAATGGGGCGGCACAAGTGGAAGAAAGAATGTCAAAATCTGTCATTTTACACGTAGGTAATGACTAAGATTGTCTCAAAATTCATATATCGTCACAAGAATCAGTGAACTTTGGTTATATACATCAACAAACTCATGATGTAGTTGTTCTCTAATTATTCTTAAAGAACATATTTCATTCTCACATTTCAACTAAAACATTCTTTATCATTTTCCACATGTAATTTGAGGTAGTTTGCCCTGCCACATATGATCAAGATTTTTCAGTTGATAAGGCCAACCACCACTAAATATTCTTACACACTATGATATATGTTTATCTTCACATAGTATGCTGCACATAATTCTCCTCCTTGTCTGGAATCATATTATTCTTACCAACCTATGTGTCAGTTAATTGCTATGGACAAATTCATCTAAAGATTATAAAAAGAAATTGCACCTCATGTATAAGTTGTGACCTCATACATACAAGTAAAGAATCAGATACCTGTGGTCCACCATCACTTGCAAGATTTTGTGCTGATTCCAGGGTGTTTTATCAAATCCAACATCCATATGGATAACTTTGCATCATCGTGCTAAGGCGTTTTCACTGCGTTTCGCCATCAACTGACGCCAGTGTACGTAAATCTCCTGGCAAGCCGTAGCTTATCCGACTCCGAGCAAGTTGTTAACTTTTTTCCAATATCAAAGCTGACATCCCCTGGCAATCTCACACTATCATGAGACAGCACATAATATGCCTTATATCCACTGAAACGACGATGCAAGTATACGTAAGTTGCTGCTTTATGTTATATTGCAGGACAATGTGAATCTGCTTTAGTTAGTGTGTGACTGTGTGATGATTCTGTGATATAATTAAGCTTAGAGATTCCAGGAACAGTTGAGAATAACATGTAAGGAGCCATTGTCACTTCAAAAACAGGAGGGGTTAGTTTATTAGTTAGCATCTATCCAATAAATCTGAAAGAACCTTCTTCTTTTCTATCAATCACAAATCCCTTTTTTCTCTTTTCAATTAAACAATTTCAAATAAACCATCACTCACCTCTATAAATACAATGCATTGAAAATTCTTTACCATCACCAAACCCAAGTTTTACAAGTCACTAGCTAGCAACTCCAACATATTTCCTAGTTCAAAATACTGCATTGTGTATCAAAAGTATTTATAACTAGTGAACTATATTCGAAAAGATGGATCGTATAGCAAAACTGTCGCAACAGAAAGCAGTGGTGATTTTCAGCAAGAGTTCATGTTGCATGTGCCATGCTATCAAGAGACTATTCTACGAGCAAGGAGTGAGCCCTATGATCCACGAGCTCGATGAGGACTCGAGAGGGAAAGAGATGGAGTGGGCTCTGATGAAGCTAGGCTGCACCCCTGCCGTCCCAGCAGTTTTTATCGGGGGGAAATTTGTGGGCGCTGCCAACACCGTCATGACTCTTCAGCTCAGCGGTTCGCTCAAGAAAATGTTGAAAGATGCCGGAGCCTTATGGCTATAGTATCAACTATCAACTAATTAACTATGGCCTAAATAAGGCCAACTCTGTTGTACTGAATTTCTACACTTTTACCCTGAGTAGGCGCGGCTTTTAAACGTTCTACTGATGTATGGAGGGATCAATAGAGTCTTTTCTTGTACTCTATTGAAAGTTCAGCTATAGTACATATAACAAACTGCATTAGCTCAGCTCTTTAGTTTTTACTATGTTTCTGCTACTATTTCAATCACACAATCAATATTTGCAGGCATCATCATCAATATTATTCTTAAAATGTCTTTATAGTAAGAAAAAATACTTCCTAGTTACAAGTATATGAACTTGCAATTAAGTACTGACAATGAAATGGCACTGCAAAACACAATGCTACAAAGATTAGCAAGACTGCATAAAATTCGCAAACAAATATACAACATGAATACTAAATAAATATCAGTAAACAGATATATAACAATAGTGATTTGCAAGACTACATAAACAAAGATAGTTTTTAACCTTTTTGGTTCACAAACTTCCTCAATATGCCACATATACAGATTCTGAGCTATCGAGATAAGTGCACAAGATATATTTTGAGAATCAAGTTTAAAGTTCCAAAATTCCAATGTGACTTAAGTGAAAATGCTTATTCTCCAATGCTATGTCAAAATTCTGAAGATGAATGAATTGATTCTTTGATAATATCACCAACCTGAAATCAATCCAATTAGAATAATGTTCTTTCATTTGAATAAAAGTGTGACCTTTCAATACTCTTGTAGTTATTTTGTACATGTCTTTTGAGTTATCCCTTATTAGGCATATTATTTATATAAGTATGAAATTTTATTTTTGACTCTATGAAAAATTTCTACGAATTATTTGGAACATGTTGATTTTTTTTTCAAACACTGTATTTGTTTTTTTAGTATTTATTAGACCAAACAAACACTAAAATTGAAATTTAGATCCATGATGATAAAAGATAAAATGATTATCATCAAACCGTGACGTCACGACCTTTACTATCCGTGAATAATTTCTACTAATCGAACGGTGCAGAATACAGATCTCATGAGCCCTGGAACATACGCGACAGTACCAAATCATTATGTCTTTTCTTCATTCATTTTAGCATTTACTTTTCAATAGTTTTTTAACACGTGTGAAGCATGTCAAACCTACAAAATAAGCATGTCAATTAATACTTTTCAATAGTGTGTAAGCACAGACCTAAGCGGGTCCCCATGTTCGAAGGGCTCAAAAAAAGTACACGTAGGGTATATTAGTGATTAGTCCCATCCAAAATTGAGTTAATACAACATTTTATGACAAACACAAATCCACAAATGTACAATAACCAGTTAAAGAATTACAGACTTTACAGTAAAAATTAAATCAAGATATTAGATGCAAGTACCTCTAATGCCCTTGTAATTTCAACAAATATATTGGATATGATTATAAATAAACTTGTAGGTATTTAATTTATGTATATATAACACATGCGTGTCTCATAATATTAATATGTATCACTGTTTCATATTTTATCTATTTTATTGCGACAAATTCGATTTTGAACTCCTCATTCTGTACAAATTCCTATCAAAAAGAAAAAAAAATTCGAGCTCAACGCAGGTGATTCATATGTATAGAGGGTTTGCATCTGACAACAACATAAATGCATTTATATTTATTTTATATCTGTTTAAGACTTATTCTGTCAAATTTTTTAAATTTATCAGACACAAACTATTAATGATTTCATCATTGTTTTTTAAACGGAAAAACCATCAAATTATATTCTTAAAAAAAAGGAGAGAAAGCATGCCCAAACAATCACAGAATAATATATTTTCTATTAATTATGCCATCCATTGGTTGGGAATGTTTTTTGTCGAGATCTCTTTAATTAACCTATTTATAAGGAGGAAAATATTACCAATTGAATTTAACATCTCTTACATTACACTTTTGCCCCTTTTAATCTATTAAATCCCACCAATACCCCCATAAAAGATTGACACGCATTTCACATTACACAGTCCAAAAGAAGATTTATTCAGACAAGACTCTACCTAATCTCACTCTCTTACAAAATTTTACCAAATAACAACATTAAAAAAATCCACCTTTTTTGACTTTCACCACGACCCCATTTCATTCAATTTCTCCAAAAAAAATATAATATTCTATTTATTGCAATAATTTTTTTCTGCTTTTTCTCTCTTTCTTTACCTTTTCTCTTGAACAATCAAGATTTTCTTCGATTCGTTGATCTGCTTTTTTTTGCCTCAAAAACAAGCGGCGAGCTTGTTTTAAATCTTGAAACTGAAGTGCAAAACATCGATGTGTGGCTTTTGGTTGAAAATCTCTTCAAAACACTTCAAAGACTGGATTTTTATGAGATGGGGTGCTGCAAAAAGCTGAGATTTTTCTTGATGATGGTGGCAATTTTTGGGTGTGTGTAGATAAAAGAGGTGATTTTGGAGGTGGGTTTTTGTTTGTGAGAGTTGATATGGGGTGTTTTCCATGCTTTGGATCATCAAAGAAGGAAGAAAATAACAGTAATGGAGTGAAACAAGTGTCCAAAATTGAGTCTTTTAAGGAAGGTTCAGCTGCTCAGTCTAATAGCCTTGTAAATAGACAGAATTCAGGTTAAATGATTCCACCATTGTTCTTTTTTTGTTTTGGGAATTAATTGTGTTTGAGAGCATTGATTATTGTCTTTGCACACTTGAAGTTTTTAGGTGTTTAGTTTTATTTCTTGTGTTTTGTTGGTGGTGTTGTGCTTGGTTCTTTTCTTTCTAGTGATCTGTGGTTTTTCCAATTTTTGGTGATTTAGGTTATGATTTATGGTTTTAACCATAACAGAACAGGGCCTCATAATTTGATTCTTTGTTTTTCATGTTTTTATTTTTATTTATTAGTATAAAACTGCCTTCAGTCTTTGTTTGCTAGGGTAAATCTGCGGCTTAACCTAATAATACTTGTGAAGGGTAGAGTTCTCTACCTATAAGATAGTTGGTGGATTGTGTTATGGGGATGACTTATAGTAGTTGATATACTGAGCATTAGTTCTATTTCTTACTAGAAAAATCGGAGAAGTTATGCTTTGCTGCAATTGGAATGTAAGCTCGTAAAATCTCAACTTAGTTGGGAAGTTGTTAGGTGATTTTGAGTAGGATGTAATGTGCTTAAGAAATTCTTGTTGAAGGTGAAGATAAAAATGCGATTTTTTTTTCCGGCACTAGTTGATTCTGACACGAATTTGTTAGAATTTTTTATGGTGTCTTGCCTTCTTGATCTTAAGGTTTGTATCTTATGTTGCCCAGATAAATCAAAATCTCGGAATGCTAATGATTCTAAGAAGGAAGCTACAATACCGAAAGAGCCAACAGGTCAAATTGCTGCACAAACATTCACATTTCGTGAACTCGCTGCAGCAACAAAGAACTTTAGACCAGAGTGCTTGCTTGGTGAAGGTGGATTTGGACGGGTTTACAAAGGCCGACTTGAAAGCACAGGACAGGTACTTTGGTTATGGGTTATCTAATGCCATCAACTCCGCAGACTTCGTGAAATTCGCTTAGTGTATTATTGGATAAAAGATTTTTGCATGCTGAAATTTTTATTGATACTGCTGAATGTACTAATATTAGGAGTTCAATGAGTACACTGAATCCATGCTATTGATTCACAGTTTTGCAAGATGGTTATTTGTGCAGGTGGTTGCAGTTAAACAGCTCGACCGAAATGGCCTTCAAGGGAATCGAGAATTTTTGGTGGAAGTTCTGATGCTCAGTCTATTACACCATCCAAACCTCGTCAACTTGATAGGGTATTGTGCCGATGGTGACCAACGTCTTCTTGTCTATGAGTACATGCCATTGGGATCTCTGGAAGATCACTTACACGGTTAGTTATACTTTATTAGATACCATACTATAATTTTAATTAGAATGCCTATATAATTTATGTGTTACAGTTGTCGTCCATAGCCTTGTATAATTATTGCTATACTAGAGGCTTGAATAAGTTTTTGATATTAAAATTTTAGATTAGTGTCATTGTTGATGAGCATCTATTTAATAACTTTGAAACTGTATTGGCATTAGGTTGTGCTTCTTTTCTGTGCATTTGCAGAATGCATTGTTGCATTCCTATTCAGCTGGCTTTTGTACTTTAAATTTGTATATCGGTAGGCCGTAGACCTAAATTTTAGGTTGAAAATCATATCGTGCTATATAATCTATTGGCAATTGGTGAAAACATTTTCTTTCTGGTATAATAGTCGGGAGTCCAAAAGATGTGATGATACATATGTTGTTTAGAGAATACTACTATCTTTTGAGTTATTCTATTTCATTTTTTTTGTTTAATAGTTAGATTTAGGGACAATCACATTTACACCATTGAAGTTTTGTCCAAAAATCTCCCCTACTATTTGAATAATTGTAAAAGCATTCCTTAAAATATGAAAAACACTATGGATATGCCTCTCTGAGGTGTGAATAATTGCATAGACCCCCCCCCCCCCCCTGCAAGGTTTAAAATCTTACAAATAGACTTCCTATTTTTACATGTTTCTGGATCTGCATGGCGTGTCTCTGTAATTGTTCAAATAGTAGTAAAAGGCTTCTATAATTAGGCCTAATGGTACTGTTAATAGATGTCATTATCTCGAACATTTATAAAAGAGCTTTAGGTATTGCAATTTTGCCCCAACGTTAGCGTAATTATCTAGTTTTGTTTAATTATTGGGAGATAATTGACTATTTAATCATTTTAAAATGTAAATGATTGGGACATATATAAGTTAGATTATGAACGTACCACTTGAAATTTTTAGAAAGAAACAAAATTGGGGAATTAATGGAAAAGTGTCCCCCTTGTATTTCTTGTACCTAAGATTCCGACCGGTTGATTTACTTTATGTTAATGCTAATCTCAGTGTGTTGGATATGGATAAGAAAGCTGACACTTTCTGAACTTAGGTCTTCTTTGCTCTTTTTCCCCCTCAACTTTTGATTTTTGCACTTGACCCCTTCAACTCATTGAAGTAGTCTATTTACCCCCTAAACTCATTTATAAGGGGTATTCCTCCGAAGGTTCTTTCTTGTACAAATCACGTGATGGAGGTCCATGCCCTTCGTCATTCATAAATTTATTTAAGGAGCATACCACCACTCCTGAGCTTTAAGATGCAATGCATAGCCCTCTAACGGTCTAACCTTACGAATTGTGCAGTTAATCTCTTTAACTCTCTTGGACTGTTTAATTCCCTCATAGTGCCACTATTTCTATCAAGATATATTGATCCTATTAGTTAATTTATTATACATGTGGTAATTATTATAATTTCTTTCCACTTATGCAATGAAAAAATTTATTATTTAATAAAGCAAATTTCTTTTCTAATTTTAATAATAGTTATGAGAATAAAAGGAAAAAACAAAAGCAATCTGTGCTACTCAACCATAAATCATGTCTTCTTTTCAATTTTCATAGCTATAAGCGGAACCTAACCCTTCCTGTGAGGGGTTATTTAGGAGGTTAATGACGGGATAAATTCTCAAGAAGTCAAAAGGTGATATGTGTCGGTCTCATAATCGATATTTAACAAGATTTATCATGAAAGAAGTAGTACTAAATTGGTTGCTGCGAAATGATGAACTCTGAGAGCTATTTGGTATAAAATTTTGTAAACTAATAAATCCAAATAATATTATTGCTAGGAATTATCTAAAGTATTCATTTCTTATTTTTCTAGACATAAATTAATTTTGGAGAGCTGTTTCCAATGAAAATTTGTGGATTGAGAAATATTCTTAAGTTGATTGTTTAGAAGAATGAGCCACATGTGTAATTACTAATGTAATGAAAAATGTAACACTTATAAATAGGTATCAAATATAACTTTATTACGAGATCATGAAAGACTCGCGCCAGTTGCTAGCGTTTAGAAGGTTAATTGCAACATTTGTTAGGTGAAGTGACAAAGCGCACTTCACCTCAAAGTTCAGGGAAATGTATTCTTTAAATAAAATGGCCGAAATGCCCTTACTTCATCACGTGATTTGCATATGCTAGAATCTCCGGTGGAATATTACATTGCAGTTCAGATAACGGGTAAGTTACACTAGTTTACCGAGGGGCATTACGTGCATAATGCGATGTCAGTGGGCATGCTGCAAAGAGTGCCTTAGTTCCCGGGGGGGGTAGGGGGGTGGGGGTGGACTGCTTTTTACTCCTATCCATTGTCATAGGCTGTGATTGGCCTGTGTTTGAACAGTTCTAATTGAGACTAAGTCATATTATCTAAGTGTGCGTTCACGGTAAACACCCTATGTAATCGTTGCTTGTTTCCCCCAAAGTGTTTGAAAATCTTTTAGCTGGCTGCGAGAGCATGGAAAAGTTAGTTGTTTGGCAGATCTGTTGCACTTTACGAGATTTAAGTCCCTATTGTTAAGGATACATATTCTACTTGCTCAATAAATTTGATTTCAACATGGTTGCATAATAATTAAGACAAGTTTTTACATTTGGCCGTTCCACTTTTCTCCAATCTTTTTAAAGGCATAGTTAGTGTCTTGTGGCAAATGCTCCATCACCTGACAATGAGTAATTCTATCGCCCCTCGTGGTGATAAATAGTTAACAGCATCTTATCATGAAAAATAGTCATTTTTTGCTTTAGTTCTATAAGTTTGTGCTAGGGACTGCCTTGAGATTCTACCTTCTTTTAGATAAAAAAAGTTTGAATTCCCAGAAAAATTGTTTTATGAACACAGATCTTCCACCGGACAAAGAACCTCTGGACTGGAATACTAGGATGAAGATTGCTGCTGGTGCAGCTAAGGGATTAGAATATTTGCACGATAAAGCCAATCCACCAGTCATATACAGAGACTTAAAATCTTCCAACATCCTTCTTGATGAAGGATACTTCCCAAAGTTGTCAGATTTTGGACTCGCAAAACTGGGACCCGTTGGCGATAAAACGCACGTCTCGACAAGGGTGATGGGAACGTACGGTTATTGTGCTCCTGAGTATGCTATGACTGGTCAGCTTACATTGAAATCTGATGTCTACAGTTTCGGAGTTGTCTTTCTTGAGCTCATTACAGGTCGGAAGGCTATTGACAACACAAAAGGTGCCGGGGAGCATAATCTTGTTGCATGGGTATGTTAGTGCTTCTTTAAGAATTCAATTGAAAAAGAGATTATTAGGTTTAAATCTCAGGAAGATCTAATTAGACAAACCTCGTACTGTTTGAATAATTACATTTGCATCATTACAGAGGCAGTCGATTATGATATGAAAAATATAACAGATAGACCCTCTATTTTTCTTTTTTAAAGCTTTAGGGGTTGTTTACAAAGTTATCAAAACCTTACGAAGTTTTATTTTGTAATTAGACCAACCTTCAAATGATGTAGGTTCAGTTATCCCTTATAAAATGATTGAACTGCAATTTCAGATGTGTTTCATAGACTGCATGTTGAGTTAATAAAATCCTTTCTTTTTGTTACGTTGTTTTCAAAAATGAACACAGGCGAGGCCACTTTTCAAGGACCGGAGGAAGTTCCCCAAAATGGCTGATCCTCTATTACAAGGCCGATATCCAATGCGCGGACTATATCAAGCACTTGCAGTTGCTGCCATGTGCTTGCAAGAGCAAGCAGCCACAAGACCTCTAATCGGTGATGTTGTGACTGCTTTGACTTATTTGGCATCACAGAGTTACGACCCCAGTTCACCTGTTGCTCAGAGTAACAAAGTTGGATCATCTACTCCAAGGCACAGGGATGAACGAAGGACCACATCCGATGGCCTTGACAGATTAGATGGCTCCCCTTCTTCTCACAAGAATTCACCTGATTTCAGGAAGAGAGACTCTGTAAGAGAGTTTAGTACTGGTGCGGAGTTGAGACAGATTGAGGCTGGTGGTGGTTCGGGTCGGAAATGGGGTTTGGATGAGTTAGAGCGTCCTGATTCTCAACGGGATAGTCCTGTCAATGGTGGCAGAGCAAGAGAAACTCCTAGGAATCGGGACTTAGACAGAGAACGTGCAGTTGCGGAGGCTAAGGTTTGGGGCGAGAATTGGAGAGAGAGAAAGAGAACAAATGCTATGGGCAGCTTCGATAGCACAAACTAAGCTACTTATGCGTTTTGCTGTGACAGTCGCTTTGCTGTCTGATCATAATGGAGAGAGCCAAAAGCCACAAGTACAATTTGTATTACCATGTTTCAATGAGAAAAAAAAAAAAAAAAAAAAAAAAAAAAAAAAAGGATACTCTCTATCTTTCAGACTGTTGGCTACCAGGAAACTGTTGTTGTGGTTTGGTGTTGGCAGAATGTTAGGTTCATCGCGGGTTTACAGTTAGCAGGAGGATTTGGACTGTTTATGGTATTCTACATAATCCAAGTAAATGACATTGCAAATATGTTGTAAGCAAACATGTTAGTCTGTGTATTTAGGGAATTCTGACATTTGTTATGATAGGGAAGAGAAGCTCGGAGGAATGTCCTCATTTTTTGTTCCATCGATACTTGTGATGTCTGTGCATTCTGAGTTCTGAATTGGATGTTTAAAGTCCATTTTGGTACATGTTTTCGTGTATGTATTGTTCCTAAATGCCATAGCATGCCTGGGTTTGGCTGGCTCTGAGAATCGAATCTTTCTGAGTAATTTTCACTCTTTCATGCAAGGAAATTGCACAACATGGCTTCTGTCATAAAACATAAAATTGAAAATTCCCCTAAACGATAGGACAACGGATAAATAAATTAAAGATGACCAATACAAATGACACTACAAAGACCCAAAACAATGTGACATACGAAATAAGTTGAATAGAGTTACTAAACCGTGACTCCAAAAACTAAGCAGAGACGTATTATTCAATAGAATGGTAGCGTGAAGGAATGATACTAAGGCTAGTGACTAGTCGAAGATGTTTTATGTAATAGAACAAAATGGGTGGAAGAAGATATCATGTTCTTGATGTTCTCTACCTGAGGAACATCTCTGGCCCCATGGACTCTAGCAAGAACCTCATATAATGAGATGGTGTGCATGCATGATGATACACCAGTTTGTTTGGACTGAGAAACCTGAGCAAGAAAGAGGGGTATTGCCTTGGAATCCAAATCATTCATATGATTTCAGTGCTTTCATTGATGATTTTCTACTATCAGCATCCTTGTCAAGATTCTCAAACTCCCTCCGCAGTATTGGGCTTAGATTTCCATTTGACAAGACCTGAAAGAGCGAAAGGAAAACATAGAAAATCAGATAGTAACCTCAGTTTGGTTGTTTATTATAAAATCTATAAAGGGTGGGATTAGCAATTTGTAACTTGGTAGGGTTGTCTATGACCTCTAACATGTAAACCAAATATTGTCAATCAAAACGTTAAATAGTATATAAAAATGGGTTGAAACAGAAAAGAAAAATTACACCTAGGAGAGCCAGAACCCCCCATTTAGTGGTATGAAAATCATAAAGAATCCAAGAATAATTTTTTGAGAATTAATTGGGTCAATAAAACAACAAAAAAAAATCAGATCTTGGTTACTTCCAGTACAGTAATCTGCAGTTTATGAACAGAACAGAGCTAACATAGTCATCCATCAGTAATTGTTTCCTCTTCTTCCAAGTCGAAGGAGGACTGTAAACAGCCTGTCTAGCAGCAGCACGCTTAGATGGTGTCATATTCTGTCACGTGGAAAACAAAGAAGAGAAGGGTTATTGGTATAACATCACTAAATATAGTCATAAAATTTAAGGAGATAATTGCATTTTCATCTCTTGAGGTCTCCCCACAAGTTTGAATAAGACACTCCTGCTGCTTCAAAAACGTGAAAAGAATAGGAGGTCGATGTGTAATACATTTCAAAACTTTACAGGCCGTTTTTATAAATATTCAAACCTCAGAAAAGAGCCTATCTGCAATGCTTTTATATATTTAAGAGCTGTTTCTGTGATTATACATAGAGTAGGAGAAAATTTTGTAATTAAACCGAACCCCTGTGGATGTAATACGGTAATCCCAGTTGTAAACTAAAATGTTTAAGATGTTTACAAATGTTTTCAATTACCAATAAACAGACACAAGGCCTTGTTAGTGAAGATGAAGATAATTGGTTGTTCTAGTGGTTTTGCTCTCATCTACCTAAAAAGAAATTAGAAGAGAGACAATCGGACTACCTTCGCTAATTTTTTTCTCTTTACGAACCAGCCTCTCCCTCTCATCGTGCACTTGATTTTCCCTTTTCAACAGCCTAATAAGTGCATAATACTATGTGATTGTCACATTCTTCATTATACAACTTTCGTTTGTTCTGTCGATACTGGATCTTTAATTTCAGCCAGGGGTTCTTATAACTATCCAATTTCTTCCTAATAGCCTTCATGATCTTGTCTTTTCTTGAAACTCTAGCTGGCCCAATCAACGTTTCTGAAAATCATGTCGTAATCTGTCAGTTTTACCTATGCACAAATTAGTATAACCTGGAAAAAGCTGGATAAGGCCAAATATTATGTGACAGTAGCAACATATTTTTTGTAGCTGAAATAGAATTTCCTGCTGCTATTTCGGCAAAATCTCTCCATTACATGAAAACTTGAAAAAACAAAACATTGGAATTACCTAAGCACATCAATTTTATTTTATATCTTACCTTCAAAACTTGAGCAAATATCTTGAACTTCTTCCTCTGTTTTCCTTCCAGATCAAAAGCAGTTCTCCTAATATCATCTTGGCCATACTTCTCACAGGCACTGATGAAAGTGTTCTCTATCTGAAGAACAATCTCTGGCCCCTCATATACTGAGATGGTGTGCATGCCGGAGGATATACCAGTTTGTTTGGACTGAGAAACCTGAGCAAGAAAGAGGGGTATTGCCTTGGAATCCAAATCTTTCAATGATTTCAGAGCTTGCACAATGATTTTCTACTTTCAGCATCCTTGTCAAAATTCTCCAACTCCCTCCGCAGTATTGGGCTTAGATTTCTTCCAATTTGACTCAAATATGTTATTTCAAGCAATTTATCATAAATCACGTTTCATTTGTCCCCAAAAATGGTTTTCAAGAACTTACCTAAATCTACTTGTCCATTGCTCAAAACTTTTTCTTTATCATGATATTCATCATAAATCTACTTAACTTGTCTTCAAAGACATTTATCTTAAACCTACTAAGTTACACTCAAACATAAATTTCAACCAATTCAACAATCTAAATCATTATATCCTCAAATATGTGTTTAAGACATTATTCACTAACCTACTTTGTCTTATTCACAAAAATATTCTTCCAAACAATCCATTGTAAATCTACTTATCATTTCCTCAAAAATATATTCAACACATCCATTTTAAATCTAGATTGCCATATCCTCAAATATGTTCTTTCAAGCAATTCATCAAAAATCACCTTTGTATCATCCTCAAAAATGGTTCCAAGAACTCACCTAAATCTACTAGTCCATTCCTCCAAAACTTTTTCTTTTTCATGAAATTCACCATAAATCAACTTTAAGTTATCCTCAAACATAAATTTAAGCAATTCATCCACAATCTACTTATTATATCCTCAAAAATATGTGTTCAAGACAATATTCAATAACCTACTTTCTCTTATCCTCAAAAATATTCTTCCAGACAATCCATTGTAAATCTACTAATCATTTCCACAAAATATGTATTCAACACATTCATCTTAAATCAATGCGTCATATTCTCAAGAATAATCTCCCTAGCAAATCATCGTAAATCAATTTTGTCTTATCCACAAAAAATGTTTTTTCAAACAACTCACTATAAATCTATTTGAATATCCTCAAAAATATATACTATACTCAAGGCATTCATCTTAAATCTATATTATCTAATCCTCAAAAATATTCTGTCAAGCAATTCATCGTAAATTAACTATCTTATCCTCAAAATATTCTTTAAACTCTTAATTTTAAATCTACTTATTATATCCCCAAAAGTATATTCAACACATCTCTCTTAAATCTACATTGCCATATCCTCAAATATGTTCATTCAAGCAATTTGTCAGAAATCACCTTTCTATCGTCCCCAAAAATGGTTTTCAAGAACTTACCTAAATCTACTTGTCAATTCCTCAAAACTTTTTCTTTTTCATGATATTCATCATAAATCTACTTAACTTGTCTTCAAAGACATTATCTTAAACCTACTAAGTTATCCTCAAAAATAGATAGCAACCAATTCAACAATCTAATCATTATATCCTCAAATACATGTGTTTAAGACATTATTCACTAACCTACTTTGTCTTATTCACAAAATATTCTTCCAAACAATCCATGGTAAATCTACTTATCATTTCCTCAAAAATATATTCAACACATCCTTTTCAAATCTACATTGCCATATCCTCAAATATATTCTTTCAAGCAATTACTCAAAAACCACCTTTGTGTATCATCCTCAAAAATGGTTTCCAAGAACTTACCTAAATCTACTAGTCCATTCCTCAAAACTTTTTTCTTTTTCATGAAATTCATCATAATTCTACATAACTTGTCTTCAAAGACATTCATCTTGAACCTACTTTAAGTTATCCTAACACAATAATTTCAAGCAATTCATCTACAATCTACTTATTATATCCTAAAAAATACATGTTCAAGACATTATTCAATAACCGACTTTCTCTTATCCTCAAAAATATTCTTCCAAACAATCCATTGTAAATCTACTTATCATTTCCACAAAATATGTATTCGACACATTCATCTTAAATCAATTCGTCATGTTCTCAAGAATAGTCTCCCAAGCAAATCATCGTAACTCAATTTTGTCTTATCCACAAAAAATGATTTTTCAAACAATTACTATAAATCTATTTGAATGTCCTCAAAAATATATATACTATACTCAAGGCATTCATCTCAAATCTATATTATCTAATCCTCAAAAATATTCTCTCGAGCAATTCATCGTAAATTTACTCTCTTATCCTCAAAATATTCTTTAAACTCTTAAGGAGATTGAAATACTTTTTGAAAAATAGTTCTTAAGGAGATGACAAAGAAGATTTTGGAAGAATTTAGAAAAAATTTAGTATTTAAAGGAAGGACAAAGTTTACTGAATAAGAACTTTTTAGAAACTATTTTTTGAGAAGAGAACAAAGTTGATTGAAAAAATAACTTTAGGAAAAAAGTTTTTGAGTTGAAAACAAAGTACATTGAGGACATTTTCGAAAATAATTTTTGGCGAGAGAAAAAAGACGATTGAAGAAGAGTTCTATAAAAAGTAAGTTTTCAAGAGAGGACAACTTCGACTGAAAATTTTACTTTTTGGGGAAAATACAAAGAAGATTGATTGTTGTTTTAAAAAATATATACTGAGTACACGATAAAGAAGATTGAAAATGATTATCTTAAAAAATAATTTTTGAAGATAGGAAAAAGAAGTAGAAGGATAACTTTGTGAAATGTATTTTATAAGAGAGGACAAAGTACGTTAAAGATGAATATTGTGAAAATAGTTTCTGAGAAGAACTTGTAAAGATTTTAGAAAAAGTATAGTTTTTAAAGAAAGGACAAAATGGAAAGAATAAGAAGTTTTTAGATACTAGTATTTGAGAAGTGAACAAAGTTCATTAACAAAAAAAGTTTTGAAAAAAGTTTTTAAATACATTGACGAGATTTTTGAAAACAAAAATTTGACGAGAGGAAAAACCGATTGAAGAAGAGTTTTATTAAAAATAAGTTTTCGAGAGAAGACAAAGTAGATTGACAAATAGTTTTTTTGTAAAAATAGTTTTTGAGGAAAGGACAAAGAAGATTGAACGTTATTTTGAAAAACAAATATTAAGGAAAGGATAAAGAAGATTGAAAATGATTATTTTTGGAAAACAGTTTTTGAAGAAAGGACAAAGAAGTATGAAGAATAACTTTGTGAAAAGTAGTTTTAAAAGAGAGGACAAAGTGCATTAAAGATGAATACTTGTGAAAATAGTTTTTGAGTGGAAAAAATAGAACTAATTGAAAAGTATTTCTAGAGAAGGGGGCAAAAGCGATTGAATATGAAATTTTCGAATAAACACTTTTTTAGGAAAAGAAAGGAGATGTATGAACTTTTTGAAAAATAGTTATCTAGGAAAGGACAAACAAGGCTTGGGAAGAATTTAAAAAAACTATAGTTTTCAAAGAAAGTTTTGGATAAGAACTTTTAAAAACTAGTTTTTCAAAAGAGAACAAAGTTGATTGAAAAGACCTTTTGAAGACAAAGTACATTGACGAAGTTTTTGAAAAATATTTTTTGACAAGAGAAAATAGACGATTGAAGAAGACTTTTATAAAAAGTAAGTTTTCAAGAGGGGACAAAAAAAATTGAATGTTTTCAAGAGGGGACAAATAGTTTTTAAGGAATGGACAAAGAAGATGGAATGTTATTTTGAACAATAGATATTGAGGAAAGGATAAAAAAGATTGAAGATGATTACTTAGTACAATAGTTTTTGAAGAGAGGACAAAGAAGTATGAAGATTAACTTTAAGAAAAGTAGTTTTGAAATACATGTCAAAGTGTTTAAAGATGAATTTTGTGAAAATACCTTTCGAGGGAAGAAAATAGAACTAAGATGAACTTTCTTAAAAATAATTTTTGAGGAAAAGATTGAAATACTTTTTGAAAAATAGTTCTTAAGGAGTTTTTGAGAACAGAACAAAGTTGATTGAAAAAATAACTTTGGAAAAAAGTTTTTGATTTGAAGACAAAGTACATTGAGGACATTTTGGAAAATAAATTTTGGCGAGAGGAAAAAGACGATTGAAGAAGAGTTCTATGAAAAATAAGTTTTCAAAAGAGGACAAGTTCTACTGAAAATTTTACTTTTTGGGGAAAGGACAAAGCAGATTGATTGTTTTTAAAAAAAAATATATATTGAGTACACGATAAAGAAGATTGAAAATGAATATTTTATGAAATAGTTTTTGAAGATAGGAAAAAGAACGTTAAAGATGAATATTGTGAAAATAGTTTTAGAGAAGAACTTGGAAATATTTTAGAAAAAAGTATAGTTTTTAAAGAAAGGACAAAATGGAAAGAATAAGAAGTTTATAGATACTAGTATTTGAGAAGTGAACAAAGTTGATTGACGAAAAAAGTTTTGAAAAAGTTTTTAAATACATTGCCGAGATTTTTGAAAACAAAAGTTTGACTAGAGGAAAAAACGATTGAAGAAGAGTTTTATTAAAAACAAGTTTTCGAGAGAAGACAAAGTAGATTGACAAATAGTTTTTTGTATAAATAGTTTTTGAGGAAAGGACAAAGAAGATTGAACGATATTTTGAAAAACAAATATTAAGGAGAGGATAAAGAAGATTGAAAATGATTATTTTTGGAAAACAGTTTTTGAAGAAAGGACAAAGAAGTATGAAGAATAACTTTGTGAAAAGTAGTTTTAAAAGAGAGGACAAAGTGCATTAAAGATGAATACTTGTGAAAATAATTTTTGAGTGGAAAAAATAGAACTAATTGAAAAGTATTTCTAGAGAAGGGGGCAAAAGCGCTTGAATATGAAATTTTCAAAAAAACAATTTTTTAGGAAAAGAAAAGAGATGTATGAACCTTTTGAAAAATAGTTCTCTAGGAAAGGACAAACAAGGCTTCGGAAGAATTTAGAAAAACTATAGTTTTCAAAGAACGTTTTGGAAAAGAACTTTTTAAAAACTAGTTTTTGAAAAGAGAACAAAGTTGATTGAAAAGACCTTTTGAAGACAAAGCACATTGACGAAGTTTTTGAAAAATAATTTTTGACAAGAGAAAATAGACGACTGAAGAAGACTTTTATAAAAAGTAAGTTCTCTAGAGGGGACAAAAAAGATTGAATGTTTTCAATAGAGGACAAATAGTTTTTGAGGACTGGACAAAGAAGATGGAATGTTATTTTGAACAATAGATAATGAGGAAAGGATAAAAAAGATTGAAGATGATTACTTAGTACAAAGTTTTTGAAGAGAGGAAAAAGAATGAAGATTAAGTTTGAGAAAAGTAGTTTTGAAAAACATGTCAAAGTACATTAAAGATGAATTTTGTGAAAATACTTTTCGTGGGGAAATAGAACTAAGATGAACTTTCTTAAAAATAATTTTTGAGGAAAAGATTGAAATACTTTTTGAAAAATAGTTCTTAAGGAGATGACAGAGAAGATTTTGGAAGAATTTAGAAAAAATGTAGTTTTTAAAGAAAGGACAAAGTTTATTGAATAAGAACTTTATAAAAACTATTTTTTGAGAGAACAATGTTGATTGAAAAAATAACTTTAGGAAAAAAGTTTTTGAGTTGAAGACAAAGTACATTGAGGACATTTTCGAAAAAAAAAATTGGCGAGAGGAGAAAAGACGATTGAAGAAGAGTTCTATAAAAATTAAGTTTTCAAGAGAGGACAAGTTTGGCTGAAAATTTTACTTTTTGGGGAAAGGACAAAGAAGATTGATTGTTGTTTTAAAAAATATATACTGAGTACACGATAAAGAAGATTGAAAATGAATATTTTAAAAAATAGTTTTTGAAGATAGGAAAAAGAAGTAGAAGAATAGCTATGTGAAATGTAGTCTAAAAGAGAGGACAAAGTACGTTAAAGATGAATATTGTGAAAATAGTTTTTGAGAAGAACTTGGAAAGATTTTAGGAGAAGTATACTTTTTAAAGAAAGGACAAAATGGAAAGAATACGAAGTTTTTAGATACTAGTATTTGAGAAGTGAACAATTAAAGTTGATTGACAAAAAATGTTTTGAAAAAAGTTTTTTAATACATTGACGAAATTTTCGAAAACAAAAATTCGACGAGAGGAAAAACCGATTGAAGAAGAGTTTTATTAAAAATAAGTTTTCGAGAGAAGACAAAGTAGATTGACAAATAGTTTTTTTGTAAAAATAGTTTTTGAGGAAAGGACAAAGAAGATTGAACGTTATTTTGAAAAACAAATATTAAGGAGAGGATAAAGAAGATTGAAAATGTTTATTTTTGAAAAACAGTTATTGAAGAAAGGACAAAGAAGTATGAAGAATAACTTTGTGAAAAGTAGTTTTAAAAGAGAGGACAAAGTGCATTAAAGATGAATACTTGTGAAAATAATTTTTGAGTGGAAAAAATAGAACTAATTGAAAAGTATTTCTAGAGAAGGGGGCAAAAGCGCTTGAATATGAAATTTTCAAAAAAACAATTTTTTAGGAAAATAAAGGAGATGTATTAACTTTTTGAAAAACAATTCTCTAGGAAAGGACAAACAAGGCTTGGGAAAAATTTAGAAAAACTATAGTTTTCACGGAACGTTTGGGATAAGAACTTTTTAACTTTTTCTTTTTCATGAAATTCATCATAAATCTACATAACTTGTCTTTAAAAACATTCATCTTAAACCTACTTTAAGTTATCTCAAACATATGTGTCTTCAAAAACATTCATCTTAAACCTACTTTAAGTTATTTCAAGCAATTCATCTACAATCTACTTATTATATCCTCAAAAATATGTGTTCCAGACATTATTCAATAACCTACTTTCTCTTATCCTCAAAAATATACTTTTTCATGATATTCATCATAAATCAACTTAACTCGTCTTCGAAGACATTAATCTTAAACCTGCTAAGTTATCCTCAAAAATAAATTTCAACCAATTCAACAATCTAATCATTATATCCTCAAATATATGTGTTTAAGATATTATTCACTAACCTATTTTGTCTTATTCATAAAAATATTCTTCCAAACAATCCATTGTAAATCTACTTATCATTTTCACAAAATATGTATTCAACACATTCATCTTAAATCAATTCGTCATGTTCAGTAGTAGTCTCCCAAGCAAATCATCGTAACTCAATTTTGTCTTATCCACAAAAAATATTTTTTCAAACAATTCACTATAAATCTATTTGAATATCCTCAAAAATGTATACTTTACTCAAGGCATTCATTCATCTTTAATCTATATTATCTAATCCTCAAAAATATTCTCTCGAGCAATTTATCGGAAATTTACTATCTTATCCTCAAAATATTCTTTAAACTCTTAATTTTAAATCAACTTATTATATCCTCAAAAATATATTCAACACATCTCTCTTAAATCTACATTGCCATATCCTCAAATATGTCCTTTCAAGCAATTTATCATAAATCACCTTTCTATCGTCCCCAAAAATGGTTTTCAATAACTTACCTAAATCTACTAGTCCATTCCTAAAAACTTTTTCTTTTTCATGATAGTCATCATAAATCTATTTAATTTGTCTTCAAAGACATTAATCTTAAACCTACTAAGTTATCCTCAAAAATAAATTTCAACCAATTCAACAATCTTAATCATTATATCCTCAAATATATGTGTTTAAGACATTATTCACTAACCTACTTTGTCTTATTCATAAAAATATTCTTCCAAACAATCCATTGTAAATCTACTTATCATTTCCACAAAAATATATTCAACACATCCTTTATAAATCTACATTGCCATATCCTCAAATATGTTCTTTCAAGCTATTAATCAAAAATCACCTGTGTATCATCCTCAAAAATGGTTTCCAAGAACTTACATAAATCTACTTGTCCATTCCTCAAAACCTTTTCTTTGTCATAAAATTCGTCATAAATCTACTAAACTTGTCTTGAAAGACATTCATCTTAAACCTACTTTAAGTTATCCTCAAACATAAATTTCAAGCAATTCATCTACAATCTACTTATTATATCCTCAAAAATATGTGTTCAAGACATTATTCATAAAATCAGATAGTAACCTGGTCCTTTGTTTGGTCGTTTATTATAAAATCTATAAAGAGTGGGATTAGCAATTTGTCACTTGGTAGGATTGTCTATGACCTCGAACATGTAAACCAAATATTGTCAATCAAAGCTTTAAATAGTATATAACACTAGGTTGAAACAGAAAAGAAAAATTACACCTAGGAGAGCGGGAAGGGCCAGAAACCCCATTTAGTGGTATGAAAATCATAAAGAATCCAAAAATAATTTTTCGAGAATTAGTTGGGTAACAAAAACAACAAAAAAATCAGATCTTGGTTATTACCTGTACAGTAATCTCAGTTTATGAACAGAGTAACATAGTCATCCATCAATAATTGTTTCGGCTTCTTCCGTGTCGAAGGAGGACTTGAAGCAGCCTCTCCAGCAGGTGGAAAACAAAGAAGAGAAGAAGGGTTAATAACATCACTAGATATAGTCATAAAATTTAAGGAGATAATTGCATTATCATCTCTAGAGGTCTACCAACAAGCTTGAATAATTACAGAGATGCTCCTGCTGCTTCAAAAACTTGAAAAGAATAGGAGGTCTATGTGTAATAAATTTCAAAACTTTATAGGGCGTCTTTATAATTATTTAAACCTCAGAGGAAATCCTATCTGCAATGCTTTTATATATCCAAGAGGTGTCATAGAGTAGGAGAAAATTTTGTAATTAAACCAAACCCCTGCGGATGTAAATACGATAATCCCAGTTGTAAATACACAAGGTCATGCACAAGAAGAGAGAGTGCCCAATGAAACTAAAATGTTTACAAATGTTTTCAACTACCAATAAACAGAATCAAGGCCTTGTTAGCGAAGATGCAGATAATTGGTTGTTCTAGTAGTTTTGCTCTCATCTACCTAAAAAGAAATTAGAAGAGAGACAATCAGATTCCCTTCACTAATTTTTTCTCTTTACGAACCAGTCTCTCCCTCTCATTGTGCTCTCGATTTTCCCTTTTCACCAGCCAAATAAGTGCATCGCATCTCCTTGCCAGTTCCTGAGGGGTACGAGACTTTACAAACCAGTCAAAGCGAAACAATGTGGAATTACGAAAGGCTGTCTTCAAATCATCCGAATTTCCATACCCAAGCTTGTGAACCATGCATATCTGGGAAAGAATAGGAACAAGTATGATAAAACAACGAAAAGAAACAAAGAAAATATACTCTTGCAAAGATCTAAGTAACAATTAGAACTTTTACCATGTAATTGTCACATTCTTCATTACACAACTTCCGTTTGTTCTGTCCATACTGGATCTTTAATTCCAGCCAGGGTTCTTATAACGATCCAATTTCTTCCTAATAGCCTTCATGATCTTGTCTTTTCTTGAAATTCTAGCCTCGCTCCTTTCTACGTTTTTGATAATCCTGTCGTAATCTGTCCAGTTTACGTATTCACAAATTAGTATAATGTGGAAGAAGCTGGATAAGGCCAAATATTATGAGACATTAGCAACATATTTTATGTAGCTGAAAGAGAATTTACTGCTGCTATGAGGGCTTGGAAATTCATATTTTAATGTTAGATGATATACCAGTTTGTTTGGACTGAGAAACCTGAGCAAGAACGACGTGTACTGCCTTGGAGTCCAAATCTTTCATATGATTTCAGTGCTTTCATAGATGATTTTCTGCTATCAGCATCCTTGTCAAGATTCTCCAAATCCCTCCGCAGTATTGGGCTTAGATTTCTTCCCGTTTTACTATACCCTGAAAGAGTGAAAGGAAGACATGGAAAATCAGATAATAACCTAGTTTGATTGTTTATTATAAAATCTATAAAGGGTGGGATTAGCAATTTGTAACTTAGTAGGGTTGTCTATGACCTCTAACATGTAAACCAAATGTTTTCAATCAAAGCTTTAAATAGTATATCAAACAGGGTTGAATCAGAAAAAGAAAAACCCCCCATTTAGTGGTATGAGAATCATAAAGAATCCAAGAAGAAATTTTTCGAGAATGAGTTGGGTTACTATTCCAACAAAAAAAAAATCAGATGTTGGTTTTTCAGTACAGTAATATGCAGTGTATGAACATTATATATACTCAGAATCAGATGATATGCGCAAAACCAAATCAAGAAAACTAGATCGAGAATTTAGTCAACCTTAACCAAAAAGGGGTTATTATTTTTAGCGTATTCTTCAATCCTATTTCAAGATAACTCAAAAGCAGGCCAAAATTAAAAAAAAATGTTATTTTCAGTATAGTAGTATGCAGTGTATGAACATCATATACTCAGAATCAGATCATATTCAAAAATCAAATCAAGAAAACTAAAGGGTTTTCAAGGATTGAGTCGAACCTTAACCAAGAAGGGGTTTTTATTTTTAGCGTACTCGTCAATCCTTTTTCAAGAACACTCAAAAGCATGCCAAAATTATAAAAAAAAAAATCAGATCTTGGTTATTTTCAGTATAGTAATATGCAGTGTATGAACATGATATATACTCATTATCAAATCATATGCGCAAAATCAAATCAAGAAAACAAAGGGTTCTCAAGAATTTAGTCGAACCTTAACCAAGAAGGGGTTTTTATTTTTAGCGTACTCTTCAATCCTACTTCAAGAACACTCAAAAGCATGTCAAAATTAGAAAAATAAAATCTTGGTTATTTTCAGTATAGTAATATGCAGTCTATGAACATAGTATATACTCATATGCGCAAAATCAAATCAAGAAGACAAATAAAAACCCTATTTTTAGTGTACTCTTGAACCCTATTTCAAGAACACTCAAAAATTAAGACCCAAATACGTATTATTATCCAAGAAGAACAAAGAGTATTTCAGAGTACTTACACTGTTGCGTCTTGATGATTGAACTTGAGAAGATACAGTTGAAAAGATTGAATCTTGAACAGTTGAAAATAACTTTTTTTGATGAATAAAATTGGATACATCATACAAGTGAAATCAAACATACGAACTAAAGAATTCTCTATTCACTCTGTTATTTATAAGGCTCTCGCAACGGCTACTAAATAAAACGCGTTATTGATTAACAAAAAAAACGCGTTATTAACTTATTTTAACGTTTATAGGACGCGCGTTATTATTTAGAATTTGATTCTTTTAAGAGGATAATTAGAAGTGAAGAATACATACAAAACCCAAAAAAAAAAAAGAAAAAAGACAGTCTTCAATATACATCTCCTAATGTTTCTGTTATTGATTTACTTAGAAAGTAAGTATTATCCTTTTGTTTTTAGGATTTAAACTATGAAAATAGTACAAAACAAAAATAAATGTGGAATTAAGTTGCAGTTTTGATTTTTATATGTTTTGATTTTGTTTTTAGACATTTACTTGTAGAGAATTTTAAAACAAAACTCTTACTAAATTTAAAACTACAGGAAATAAAATATTAGAATTATCAAAAAAATTTGGTCATATATTATTATATACAATACAGAAATGAATAAGAGGCATCAGGCTATTTTTAAAATTATTAAGAGAGTATGCTTGATTTTTTTTTCCTTTTCGTTCTCAGAGGGATAATTTGCCAAATTGACATAATACAAAAAATAACTTACCAAAACCCATTTGGCTACATGTAGCATTCTACCTGGGATTACGTATTACATTACACAAATACTCTTTTATAGGTATATTTAATTACAAATCTTTCTTTGAAAGCATCCTTTGCTTTCTATGTTTTCTTATTAGTCTAAAACAAGATAAATGAGACTTATTTTATATTTTCTTAGCAACTTTGGTTTATTTTGTATTTATGGGAGAAGTACAAATTACCTCACATGTTATCAAAAATTGGCAAATTGCCCCGATAAAAATAAAATAGGCAAGTTATCCCGCTTAGATTCTGTAAAGCTGTAGAATACCTCCCTCTCGAAGGAAAGAAGCATAATTCACTTGCTTGAAATTAGTTAAGGGTAATTTAATCTTCTCATAGTAATAGTAACACTAAAACTTGTATAGGGATGGCAATGTGCAATTTTATGTGTATAGGGGGGGCAATGTGCCATTTTATATAATCATAGAAGGGGTAACTTACCTATTTTATTTTCACAGGGGATAATATGCCAATTTTCATAACACATGGATAATTTAAGCTGCTCTAATTTAAGTCGAAGAACTGATTAATGTTGATGGTGTTTTCAGCTAATACATTGACGTTCAAGCTTCAAGCCTGTATCTGGTTCACCATGTTGCCCTACCCTAAACGTGATACATTTATCCTACATATTTAAAAGCGTCTTTTCCAACATTGTTTTGAATAAATAAATAAAATTTATACAAATTTAAGAAGAGCGATAAACTAAAGGGAAGTTGAAAAGGTGGTGAGGAAAAAGGAGTTAAGGTGAAAAAACTCGAGAGATTAAAATGCGCCATTCTTCCAATGGTAAATTCCGACCTGACATTAACCTGGGTGATATCAGGTGGCTTTTTAAACTACAAAAAATATTAATCTCCTTTGAGATAATCCGTTGAAGACATGTTAAGGATGTACCTTCTTCAATTCAGCAACATTCTAACACTCCCAGGTTTCAATATAAACGGGGCACATATTAGCCACCAATACATGTAAATATTAATTAACCAAACTACTGCATCTATTACCTAACGAAATTATACCGGCCTCATTTGGACCAAGGGCAAATTTTGGAATGCAATATGACCTCATCTCCTCTTCTTTCCCTGAAAAAAAAAAAAAATTAACAAATGAGATCGGGTTTCAAAATCCATATGTAAACAATAAAGTCGAGCAAAATTATAACATAGTTATTCAAAACTACGCACAGAGCTGACATAGTCATCCATCAGTATTTGTTTCCGCTTCTTCAGAGTCGGAGGAGGACTCTCAGCAGCCTGTCTAGCAGCAGCACGCTTAGATGGTGTCGTATTCTGTCAGGTGGAATACAAAGAAGAGAAGGGTTATTGGTATAACAGAACTAAATATAGTCATCAAATTTAAGGAGATAATTGCATTTACATCTCTTGAGGTCTCCCCACAAGTTTGAACAATTACAGAGACACTCCTGCTGCTCAAAAACTTGAAAACATAAGGAGTTCTATCTCTAATAAATTTCAAACTTTTATAGGGCATCTTAATAATTATTCAAACCTTATAGGAGAGCCTATCTGCAATGCTTTTATAAATTTAAGAGGTGTTTCTGTGATTTATCATAGAGTAGGAGAGATATTTGTAATTAAACCAAACCCCTGCGGATGTAAATGCAATAATCCCAATTGTAAATACTCCAAGTGTCTTCTTCAATTACCAATAGACAGACTCAAGGCCACATTAGTGAAGATGAAGATAATGGGTTGTTCTAGTGGTTTTGCTCTCATCTACTTAAAAAAAGAAAATAAAAGAGAGATAATCAGACTACCTTCGCTAATTTTTTCTCTTTACGAGCCAACCTCTCCCTCTCATCGTACTCTTGATTTTCCCTTTCCACCAGCCGAATAAGTGCATCACATCTCCTCGCGAGTTCCTGAGTGGTACGAGACTTTACAAACCAGTCAAAGCGAAACAATGTTGAATTACGAAATGCTGTCTTCAGTTCATCCCAATTTCCATACCCAAGCTTGTAAACCATGCATATCTGGAAAAGAATAGGAGCAAATATGATAAGACAACACAAAGAGAAAAAGAAAATTATTCTTGCAAAGATCCAAGTAACAATTAGAAATCTTACCATGTAACGATCACATTCTTCATTGTACAACTTCCCTTTGTTCTGTCCATACTGGATCTTTAATTCCACCCAGGGGTTCTTATAGCGATCCAATTTCTTCCCAATAGCTTTCATGATCTCGTCTTTTCTTGAGATTCTAGCCTCGCCCCTTTCAATGTTTTTGATAATCCTGTCGTAATCTGTCATATTACATGTTCACAAATTAGTATAACGTGTAAGAAGCTGGATAAGGCCAAATATTATGAGGCGGTAGCAACATATTTCGTGTAGCTTTTAGAATTTACTGCTGCTATCAGGGCTTGGAGATTCATATTTGAACGTAACATAATTGTGGCTATTTCAGCAAAATCTTTCCATTACATGCAAACTTCAAGAAACAACAAAATCAGAACTAGCTAAGCACGCCGATTTTATTCCCTCTAATCCACTCTAAGAAATTCTCCAAGTAAACAGAAAGCATGAGAAATTTCTCAAATTATATTTTGCAAGAATAAACTAAAAGATAATAGCACAAATACTCACCATTCAATTCTTTATATCTTTCCATGAAAACTTGAGCATATCTTTCAACTTCTTCCTCTGTTTTTCCTTCCATATCAGAGGCAATACTCCTGATATCATCTCGGCCATACTTCTCACAGGCCCTGATGAAAGTGTTGAAGTCTCTTCTGCTCCACGTTGAAAATCCCTATATACAACAACTATTAGTTGAAGCTAAGGGTAAGTTAAAAATTAAAGCTTAAAAGATAATGGAAGCTTACTTCTTCCAGCCATCGTTCCTTTTCTTCCTGTTCTTCAGCAGTCAATGGGTCTCCAATTTCTGGGTGGAGCAAAATGTATCAAGATAAAGCCCAATTGCATTCGGTAGAACAGAAAAGGCATCCTTTAAAATAACATACCTTCGGGCTCATCCACCTCTATTGTGTCCTTTACTTGATTCCTCTGACGCGTTTGCTGAAGCCACAAATAGGACAGACATCAGAGAAATATGCAATTACATGTATGCGGATAGATACACATGCGTGTATACACGTATGTAATATGTGCAAGAAAATAAAATACCAGCACAGACACCCACCATGAGGTAACGCACTTCCTTTTCATATAGCTCACCAAGACGCTGTGTGTTGAAGAACTGGAAATCATGCCTAAAACAAGAAATCAGCCATGTCAATATGCGGAAATCAAAACACCAATTAAATTAACATAAATATATCACAAGACGCGTACAACTGAGGCATGCGAGGGATCCGAGGCTCCTTGGGCTTAGAAGGACCACTTTGGCGCATTGTCTGCTTGAAGTACTCCGACTCGGAGTAACTACAGAAAGATTAAGAAAAAAGTCATTATTTTGATTAACAATTAAAGATGGTGTAGTTCGCAATCTGAGCAACTGAAAAAACGTACTTGCGCTTCCTTTCTCTTCTTGAGGGTTCAACCCAATTTTCACTGACAATTTTCTTGAAGTCAAACTTACTTTCATCCTTTAACAAACAACAATAGGAGAAAGGGAAAAATGAGCTTGAATACAAAATAACACGAAGTCACAATTTTTATTAATAAAAGAAGTAACTGTACCTGTTCATCATCAAAATCATACAAGTCAGCAGCTGTCAAAAGTAACAGCTTATATTAGCCACGTCAAAGGATAAAGGTTTCAGAAGAATGAATAACACAAAAGAATCAAAAACAGCTAGATGAGTGTTAAGCATACTTTCATCCATTTTGAATTTGATAGCATCTTCTGTAAATTTTTTCATTTTCGCATCAAGTTCCGCAGTTGTCTCTTCTCCCTTGGCAATGATTCTATCAATATCTTCATCTGTGATGGTGCTATCCTTAGAGCTGAAAACCATTTCAGCACCAAATCTCACCATTTGGAGCAGCTCATCCTTATTGACAGCTATATAACAGAAAATGTTAAAATTTTCTAGCAATGGCATAGTTGTGATAGAGTCAATTAAGAAGAAAGAATGATGGGGATGAGATACACTCACTCTTGGCCTCTGCTAGACGGCCTTGTTGAATAACCAGCGCATCAAGAGCAAGCTTTTTGTAAGCCCTTTCAATCACCTTTTCTTCAATGGTGTACTGGAAAAGAATATTTTGGAAAACAGTGAGCACATAACTACTTCATGAAGGGTCACTCTCATGATATCAGTATATAACCATGACAGACCTCCGTGCAGAACCGGAAGACTTGGACTTCCTTCTTCTGTCCAATTCTATGAGCACGGTCTTGCGCCTGCAAATCAACCTGTGGGTTCCTGTAAAGCACCAGATGACAAACGTAACATTAGAATGTAAAACTATAACATGTGGGTCATTACCAGATAAGAGAAAACGCACAGACTCACCAATCACTGTCATAAAGAATGACTACATCAGCTGTAGCGAGGTTGATACCAAGACCTCCAGCTCTGGTTGACAGTAAAAAGGCAAACTTCTCGCTTCCTGGTCTGTTGAAGGCTTCAATAGAAGCATCTCGATCTTCACCACCAGTATTTCCGTCGATTCGGCAATAATAGTATCCACGGAACATTAAGTAGTCCTCAAGAATGTCAAGCAGCCTTGTCATCTGTACTTCACAATCAAAAGGAATTAAGCATGGGCTATCCAAGCAGAAGTAAGGCCAGAACCCAAATACTAACACAGTTCCTCTAGAATATTAGAAGGTGGCCTGTAGATAAGGTTGTACAGAAGCCATAAAACAAGGAGAGTCAAGGCAACAAACCTGAGAAAATATCAAAACCCTGGAATCACGCTCCTTTAATTTTGGAAGCAACTTATCAAGAAGAACCATTTTGCCTGCAATTAATGACATGATTTTATGAAGTGAAGGTAAAGATGAAAGATGGGGCAATCACCACAGAAAATATAATTACGAGTTCTAGGGTTAAAGAATGAACAAACCAGCATTTTCTACAAGGTGTACCCCGGTGCTGTAGGGTGGGCCTGGTTCAGCACCTTGAAATAAATAGGGATGATTGCAACATTTTCGAAGCTGCATTGCTATGTTTAAAAGGCGTTTGCGTTCTCCACCAGCATTTACAACCTCAAGATCTTTCTGTAATAATGCCTTATAATATTGCTTTTGCATCTGGGACATGCCAACTTTAAGTATCGTCTCCTTCTTGGGAGGCAAACCTTTCTCAACATCAGACTTCAACCTCCTGAGAAGGAAGGGCCGAAGGACCTGGCAGATCAAGAGAGGGAGAGACAGGATTTAATAAAAGATAGATATTACTCAACAGAAAGTAATCCATCTACGTGCCATCTGCCATCTAATAGATGTATTCATTAACTTTAATCAATTTGATAAACACAAAAACCAGGTGGTATAGAAGAAGGCTTAATCAGAGCTGGCTGTTTATAATAATAACTGTAAATCTAAAACCAACATATACATGCAGCCTAATGCAGCACAAGGGATGATCATTACCACCCTGCCATTATTTATGGTCCCCAGCACAATCTCAACAGACTGAGTAAAATTATCAAATATATAAATAAACGGAGTACAGCAAATAAAGTTTGCTGGGTAAATTATGAGCTACTATAATAGAATGTTCTGCAGACACATTCCAAATTTATTATATCTTTAGCAGGTAATTCCGCATGTGAAACATATTCACTTCTCATGAAGTATAAGTAATCAATTAACAAAGAGAAAATGCATCTTGCAAACCAGTAAAACAAGATTGGACCTTGTGAAGTTGCTGGACAACTTCATGCTGATCGTTATCACCAGAGATTTGGAACCATTCATCAAAAGTCTCAGCAGAGCTAAATATCTCTGGAAGCAAAAAGTTAAGGAGAGCCCAGAGTTCGTGAAGATTGTTCTGCACAATAAACACTGTCTTAGAACACGAACCAAATTCGCAGACGCAATAACCTACAGATGCAAACCAACTACTCCTGAAAGTATATAAAGAATGTAAAGTAAGAAGGGCAATAAATAGATGTTAGCTACAATTTACATTTCATACGACAGAATAGATTGAGAACTATATTAATTCGTAGATTGTAGCTCACACATATTACCTTCAGGTTGCGTTGGTCATAAAACCAACAACAAACTTCAGATTATGCAAGCGTATGCAAGAAATACAATAGGAAACTACTATAAAGACTGAAATTTGAAAAATGGCTATTTAATCTCGTTTTCAATCGCCCATAAAATATTCTTTATAGATAACATGGAAAGAATGTTAAGTTTCTTCATTGCTACTTCTTACATATAAATTATATTTGTCAGCAAAATCAAATGAGAAAAAGTAAATAAGAAAGAATCTTTAAAGCATCTGAAAATACTATAAATTAGGTGGATTTTGCCAGAGTTGTAAATGAACTTTAGAATAAGAAAACAAATAATATGCGATGGATATCTATGAGAAAAAAAGGGGCTTAAAGAGTCCGAGTCATATCAACCATGGGACAATAAATTGTTAGATTTTATTAAGCATTAAAAAGAAGCTCTCACAAAGATTGCCTGTATTTCACCTCACCCCTTAGAGATGAAGACAAAAAAAATCATATAAAAAGTCAAAAGGAACTCAAAACATTGGAGAATATTGGAAAATACCTGAAGTGGTGTTCCAGTAATTAAAAGCCGATAGTTGGTATTAAAAAGTCTCATCGTTTTAGAGAGAAGAGAGTTCTCATTCTTGATCCTATGAGCTTCATCAATAATGATATATCGCCAGCTAAATCGGCGCAAGGTAGACTTCTCCTTGATGGCCATCTCAAAACTAGTGACACAAACATCAAACTTTCCAGCAACAAGTAATTCCTCGCGTATATATTTCTGCAAGATAAAAGACTTTGAAATGAAAAAAGAACAGAAAACTAGCAAAACAATATTTGAATGGTACTGCAGGCTTACTCTTTCATCAGGATTTCCGAGAAACTTTACAGCACGTAAAACAGGACAAAACCTTTTAATTTCATTCATCCAGTTCCCAAGTGTAGATTTTGGAGAAACTACCATATGAGGGCCAGTAATCCCTTTAAATTCATGCAAGTAACCCATCAAGGAAATGGTTTGCAGAGTTTTACCGAGCCCCTAAATTCAAAACCACAGAAATTATGATCGACGTAAAATTAATGCAATTTGTATTTGCAGATATAGTCCGATACCATTTCATCAGCAAGAATTCCATTAATGCCATTCTCATACAGCCTTATCATCCAATTCAAACCAGCAAGTTGATAATCCCTCATCTTTCCCTGAATACCTGTAAAACAAGTGAGCAGAAGTACTGAAACTACTTCCTGAAAATAAACAGAAAGAACTTAACAAAACAATTTTCTAGATGAAACACTATATATCTAACTTCAACAAGCTATCTAACACACATATGTAGATAACAAATCACATAAATGGCAGGGACTGTCAATATAACCACCAGATAGAAACTGTCAGCAAACAAAATATTATACAAAGAGTTGTTGAGAACTAAAATGATGAGGGTGATAATGATCATCTTACAAGATGGCTGTGCAACTAGCCTCGTATTTCCAGTTCCTGAAAGTCCATCTTCTTCCTCTTTAAGACACTCCTGATCTTCTTCCTCTTCAGTTATCTTTGATGAATGTCGGCCCCTATAATATACAATTGGAGAACAACAACTATATTAGACCAAATACGCATGACAAACCTAGATAAACTGAATTCAGTTAAACCATAAGAAGAATTTGATGTCGTCAATAAAACAAAACATTCATAAATAACAAAAATCACAACCATGAGAAGGTAAAAATTTGTCCTTGTGTTCGCTTCAAAGCCCAGCTTATTCCTTGAATTTGGGATGAGGAGCAAGTAGAAGCAAATCAGGAAAGAAGAGAAAGAAAAAGGAAATGGAAGACCTGGTAGATTGCAATTGCAAACCAGTCTGACACTAGTATTAGCAAGGAGCCAAAATTTAACCTCGCGCAGCCAAAAGCTAATTAAAGCTATTCAATAGCAGGGGCCCACATATAGCTAAAGAGGAGCGCAAATGTCAGTTTTCAGGTGCCTTGTGGTTTTGAATGTAGACGAGCATAAAAAAAATTCACATTTTAATAAAAACTATTACTTATATAAAATTTACGGAAAACATAAGTTTGGGTCAGACATGAATTTTCAAACTTATGGTGTAACCAGAGTCGCATAAGGTGGATGCATGTGTGCGGTCAGGCACCATTTCGTTTGCATTTTTTTTTTTATTGATGTAAAAGTACATAGACAATATGAAGATGCAATGCCTATAACTGTACAATGTGTGTGTCTGTGCTATATGTTGTAGCATCAATTTCTATATTAATATTGGACACTAATGCTAAAAAAAATGAAGAAGCGCACTCATGAAAACCTTTCAACTGAATCAACTAAACCCATTTGCCAAGACTAAAATCGTAGAACAAGACTGATAATGCTTTCATTTCCTCAACCAGGTCCAGGCTTTCCAAATAGCATGACTAACTTAAAAAGGCTCGATTAAAGATAAGATATAACGCCAGTCAGATTTTTTCCTTCTCCATCAACAGTTTCAGCATATGCCGATTTTGTCTTCCCTTGAAAAGACAAACTTCATGTCCTAGAGGCTTGTTTCCTCTTCCATCATCCCCTTCTTCTCGTCCTTCTCTTTCCTATTTATTCTCCATCTCGCCAACTCACAATTCTCATATTGTCTTTAACATGCAGCCTGCCCAATTAATTGAGATTACGGGCCTCTCGTTGTTGTCGTGTTCTCTAACATGCACTAGGTCAACCACGAACATCATGTCACTAACACTCAATCACCACTGACTGCAATTTATTCTATTTCTATTTAAAAAATAAAGCCAATGGGTAATATATGGGAAACAACAATTCAAGAAAAATAAATGCGGCTTAAATCAGTGATCTAGCCCCAAAGTTGCTAGAGCACATCCAAGCGGCAGTGCTCAAGTGAGTCTACGAAGACTAATGACAGTCAACGACCCAAGACAAACGGCTAGCCCGTTTGTAAAAAAGAGTCTACGAAGACTAATGACAGTCAACGACCCAAGCATACATACTTGAAATTTTCTTTAGCAAAATCATTCTCACTCACTTCCCTTTTCCCTTCTTATTTGAGGCAGCTTGATCACTTTTTGCAAAATGAGCAAACAACTCTGTCTGCTGTAAGAGATAGTTCAAACGACCCTTTCCTTTGGTGTTCTGCACAACAATAATCCAGTGTAAATGTAAAGCTCAGTATATAAGAAACTACAATGAAGCAACAAATATTTTTCAGATAAGCACACCATGTCTGCATCAATAGCAGCATTCTGGGCATCGAGTATTTCTTGAATCTTCTCCTTCTTCTTCCTTTGCATTTCATTGAGCCTGGCCTTCTCACGCTTGGAAACCTCATTTGCAACAACCTCATCTTCCTGCAAAGTGATATGATCCTTTCCATTAACCACTTAATCATTTAATGCAATCAAAATATCTCCAAATCTCGACGTAAACTACTGATCCAACAAAAATTACCCTCTAAATCATCTCCGAGTAAATCAACGATCAAATGAGATTAACCCGCCTACAATTAAAGCCATTCCTCTATCGAAATCCGAATACACCAAATTAAGAAAAAGCATAATTACTCATTAGGTTCCTCCTCGCACAGTCCATTTTCGGAAACACCACACTCATATATACCCGTTGCCAAATCTACAAGTTTATGCGAGAATGTACGTCTTTTCACTCTTCAAAAACCTAGTATCCTCAACCATCAATTCATCAACAAATCATTACAAATACTTCTAAACACACATGCATCAAACACAAAAATATCAACAACAAAAATCCAAATCACATTAACATATATGAACGTAAAACACGAGTTAGACTTAAAAATAAGCCCTAATTTAGAGAGCATTAAACCTCATTGTCGGTGTCTTGCTGAGCGGCGGCGTCGGAGTTATCCTCGCCGTCGTCCGATTCGTCAGCGGAGCGAGCAACGGCCACGATCTCATCATCGTCTTCCTCGTTGACGTGATCGTTGACCGGCTCCTCCTCCGCCGATGAACTCGACATTGATTCGTCGGACGAAACATTCGGTCGCGAGGGTTTCGCCATTTGCCGAAAAAAGTGATTAATTTTTATTAGAGAAATTAAAATCGAAAGTGAAGTGGGAGCAAACCAAGTTCTTTTTTTTTTGGGTTGTTTATATATATTACTTATATAGGAACGTGATTTTTGTTTTTTAATGTTTTAACTTAATAAATACGCTATTATTATGATCAAAAGATCGTCTTAAATAAATACTGAAATAAGAAGGGAGGAAAAGAAATTGTAGAGAATGTCAAAAGTTGTACTTTTGTATCTAATTCGGTTTCAAGAGCCTCTTGTAATGTAAAATCTTATGACATGCATATAACTAAGAAATTATTTATAATGATGAATTCAAGTTTGATAACTTAAAACTGAATTTTCGCCCACTATGGTGTAATTTATTAATATTTGCAAAATGCAATATGGAGTGAGTGAGTGTATTTGTGGTTCCGGATACAAAAGAATCGAGATTCCATAATCTCCTCCCCCCCCCCCCCCCCCCAACCATCGCCCACCCCTTTTCTTGCATGTCTATTTTAGCTCAAGAACGTTGGTATTAAGAACGAATGATTTGATTGTCTATCTCCGACTCTTACTACCTAATATGTTCCAAATGTAGAGGTGTGTATCTTAATCGACTTCAACCATATTGGTCGTACATTTTTGTTGCATGTAAAATTGAAAACAAGCTTTTGGTTGGTCTTAATTTGATATTCCGGTAACCATATCGAAACCGAAATCAAGTTATCTTATGCATAGGTATTGAATAACAAAACATTGAAGTCGTATATTGATCAATTGCAATAGTTAAGTTAAGATGAGTCGTATAACTGTAGGTTCGTAAATGGTATTTGAAATGTGGGGTGCAAGTCAATGAACTCGGTGATATAGATGTTTATTGTTTGTAAATTACGAATAATGTTTATATCAGTGAGGTGGATGGTTACGGTGGTTAAGTTGAGATTTGATTCATTTAATTGAATATTGTTCGTGTTTTTTTTTTCCCTAAATTTTTATGTGTAACTAAATTATTTTACTTTATTTCGAAGATGAAAAACAAAAATCTATCCACGTCAGTTTTTATCAAGTCGTACTAAATCATTTGGTACTTTTACAAAGGTAAAAGAGATAAAAGAAGAAATATAGAAATGAACCCCTTTCTTAGTGTTGTACTGGTGTTTCCATATTACCGAACTGCACACCCCCTAATTGGATGGAAAAGAGGATACGTAAGTCGTAAGAACAATCGCCTTAATCAAATTGGTCCACATTAAATTGTTTGTAATCTACTTATTTAACAATTTAGTTGTATAATAGATAATTTTGATTTGTCATAAGAGTGATTTTGCTATTTTTTGAAATTATAAACATAAACCACATATAGTTAGATTAGTTGCTACAATAGTTAATTTATACATTATATTATCTCTCGTCTTTCCTATTTATTTACCCTCTTTTTTGACATTTACGCCTATGTATTTTGTTGCATAATAATTTAATTAAATTGTTATAAAACGCCACGTAAACGGCAAACATAAAAAACAGAAAATTGTTACACACACCTGTCCTATAAAGTAGTAGATGTTAGATTTGCAGCCCATTCCACATCACTACAAATTACACGCCAATTTGTTCCATTCGCATATTCCACAAACTAAAAACTCCTTTTCCTCACACGCAACTATTTAAAATTACAATTCAACCCCCAAATAACTTCAAAATCGCACGTTAGACCCCTTCTATATATATACATATATATATCTTTCACCCACATCCACCAAAAAGAGAGGGTCCGGTCCAATCATTATTATCCAATCAAATTCGGCGTCGTTTTGCCCGTTCCGAAACCCGCCGGAAAATTAACAACCTTTAACACGTTCACAATCGTTAATTAGGGCTCCAATTTTAACCTGGGAACTTTTGATTAGGTAAATTTACGATTTAGGGTTTCGCGCGATTTTTTTAATTTGAGTTTCTTGTATTGTTTCTTGTTTTTGATTGTTTTGTTGCAGGGAATGGATAGAAAAGGATGGTTGATCGTTGCGATTTTCGTGTGTTTGTTTGCGTTTTCATCGTCTAGAGGTGAGATTTTATCTATTTTTTATTTTTGATGATTTTTTGGGGCGTTTGGTTTGTTTAATTTGGTTGAATTGTACTTAGGGTTTGTGTAAAGTGGTGTCGAATTGCGTTTTTGTGAGAAGATTATTGTGGAATTTGACTTGAAGCATTGCAAGTCAAAGTTTTTTTTTTTTTTTTTTTTTTTTTCTTTCTGATTATTAGTGTTTTTATTTTGTTAGTGTTTATTGTTGCAATTGGTCTGGAGTACTGTGTGTTTATTACCAATAAAAATAGTTTTAATAATGTGGGTTATTTATTTTTTCGGGTAGAATCAGTTGATATATCGATTTATGGCAAAGTCTTGTAACTCTACGGAGAAATCGCTGTCTGTACTACGCTTAATTTGAGTGTGTTTATTTTGGTTTGCAGAATTAAATGTGAAGGTGAAACACAAGCATCAACGGCACGAGCATCTGGCAACTTACAACCATACACTTGCAAAAATATTGGTGCAATATGCTTCAGCCGTGAGTTTCATTACTGAAGTTATCTATTGTGTAGGATGAACTTTATGGGTACTTTATATTCTTTGAAGTATGTGAAGTTGTTAATTACTAGGTAGCTTTTTTAGTTATTTAACTAAACTTTTCTAATCTCCTTTTTTTGGTAAAGTTACGTCGTGTTGTAAACTCTAATTAATTATGATGGTTGAGGGAAAATATTCAGGCTACTGGAGTCGCTATTCTATGTATTGTAATTTGCCGCACCAATGGGTACTGAAATCTTCTGCATATACTATTTTTTTTTTCTTTGTTTTGTTTTTGTGCACGTGCAGGTATATTTGTCAGACTTGACTGAATTGTTTTCTTGGACTTGCTCAAGATGTGACGGTCCAACTGAGGTGAGATAATAGCTTAATAACTAGCTCAAACGACTATTTGAGTTGCTAATCATTACTCTGTATTGGCACTATTCTCTTGTATTCAGGGCTTTGAAATAATAGAGTTGATTGTTGACGTGAAGCGGTGCTTACAGGTTCTTGCAAATCAGCCATTTTAATAATTTCCTTATTTTCTGTTATTTCACTTTGGGTTTTGCTCGATAAAGAAAAGCCTGATTTCCCTGCTTTCTTGTTTTTGTTAGTACTGGTTTGCTTATTATCTGTATTGCAGGGATTCGTTGGGTTTGCTGCAGATCTTAATGCTACTGTGATTGCATTCAGAGGAACCCAGGAAAGCAGGTTTGCCCTATCTCTTGACTTGATAATTTTTGCCATTTCAATTTGGTGTTTGATCTTTAACTTTTTGAATTGTTTAAAAGTGCTTGAGTGTCATGTATATTTGAGCAACTTAGAGCCGATGGATAGTATCCTGTATGAATGTTTTGCTTCTACTTGGAGTATGTTATGACGCCATTGGTGGTGTAACCTCAGTGCTGATGCTGCCATAGAATATTGTAGTTTTGTCTAGGTCTTTCTTTTTATTCTTTATTCCATACTCTATCTGCAGTATACAGAACTGGGTGGAAGACTTGTACTGGAAGCAGCTTGATATAGATTACCCTGGAGTTGATGATGCAATGGTAAGCGCGGCCTTCTTGTTTTTTCTGTTCTTCCATAGTTATTTTTTCAAGTATGTCTGTGAATGTAAGAAGGTTTGCCTCTTTTCACCCAGGTGCATCATGGTTTCTATACTGCTTACCACAATACGTCATTACGGCCTGGAGTTCTAAGTGCTGTTCAAAAAGCTAAGGAATTATACGGAGCCACCAATATCATTGTTACTGGGCATTCAATGGGAGGAGCCATGGCTGCCTTTTGTGGACTTGATCTCCGTGTAACTATCCCATCTTTGACTCTTTATCGCATATATGCTATGCGTATTTATGTTTTATTTTTGCCATTCTTGTCTTAAAAGAATGTAATAGAGCTAACCTTTCCGTTGTAAGTGGTTCTTTGGCATCCCATTATTTGGTAAGCCTGAAGTCCTAAATTTGGTTGAAGCAAGCGTTTAGGGCTTTCTGAATAATTATTCAAATTTATTGTTGATATACATCCATGTGCAAATTGTCTGTATGTTACTTCACCAAACTCCTATCTTTATATTTGTCAAATATGAAGTTTGGTATTGAATTTTGTGGTTAATATACAATCAACTTTTTTATTTTCCAAAAGTTATGGAGCTTTTACTGAAGTACCCTTTTATTCTCAGCTCACACTCGGAAATCAGAATGTTCAAGTAATGACATTTGGGCAACCTAGGATTGGTAATGCTGCTTTTGCATCCTACTATAGCGAGTTGGTTCCAAATACCATCCGTGTCACAAATGGGCATGATATTGTGCCTCATTTGCCCCCTTATTACTATTATTTTCCTCAAAAGACGTACCGCCACTTTCCAAGAGAGGTATTGTGGTTATTTTTGAATAAATCCTCTAAGCTGTATTTTAGTCTTGAGTAGCTTGATATTATCCTTCAGTTATTATCTCGAACATTTGCTTTGATGATAAATTTCTATGATTTGTCATGCTCTTTTGGAGGGATTTATAACTTTTTATTGTTTAAGTTTCCTCAATTGCTTTCACGAGGAAAATGCCATCTATTACATCTTCCCATTTTAATGCATGGCTCTTCATTGTCGTACTATAGACTTTTATCTTACAATGCGAAATAGCCTATTTTTGAAGATCACTTTATTCTTTTATGGTAATATCTTATACTACTACAAATTTAGCAAATTTACTTCCTGGTTATTATGATGTGTATTATATCCACTGGCTATTTTATTGAGTTTTAAGATCCTCCTATCACAGGTCTGGCTCTATGATCTCGGATTCGGAAGCTTGATTTATACTGTAGAGAAGATTTGTGATGGTTCAGGAGAAGACCCAGATTGTAGCAGGCAAGTATATGGATCCGAGCTCTGTAGTGATTTTAACACTGGCACCTCTTATAGTTTTCACTCCTAATGAACGTGCCGCCAGAAAAGAGTTTTCATTTTGCTTTATCATACAAGACTATATTTAAATTAGACACTTAAAGCTCGCTCGCTAATTCCATGGAATTGCCAATTATTTCCACTTTGGTGACCAAAGTTTTAAGAGAATTTTGCTACACAAATTTATTTGGCTAATATCTCATATATTGTTGGAAATAAATGTTTGCTGTATCACTTTATGCAGGTCGGTCAGAGGGAACAGTATTTCCGATCACTTGGCCTATTATGGCGTAAAAATGGGATGTGATACGTCTAGTGGATGCAGAATTGTAATGGATCCCCGTGTTTCTGCTTATGGCAGAACCGATCTTGATGGGAATCTAATCTTATCGCGTGATCCCTCAGTGTCTATTTTGACTCTGGATGCTAATAAGGGTGATCCAGTCAGCTCTGAATAGACATAGTCCAAGTCCGCCTTGCCAACTTTCTCAAGAAATTTTAAACATTGAGAGCGTAAGCACTTTAATTTTTATTGGGAGAGGTGTTCAGATCTGAAGGTTGCCTTGGGTGGGAAGGGATTACTTGTATATATCCAGGTTGTTCATATGTACATAAAAAAGCATTACTTTTGATGTGAATACTTAATAACTTATGTGAATAAAGAATAAGTTTTTCTCTTTTAATTATGTTTGTGCTGAAACTTAGTTGATGAAATAAGTCATTGCATTATTTCTCGACTGTTGGAAGCGTTCATACTACTTTGTATTTCTGATGTTATTGTTTGCCGTCCTGCTTACTGTTCTTGCTTGATGATCTTTTTGAGCAAACAAGAAATGAAGGATGGATGCATAGAAAGTACGTCAAGGTATGAAGAGATAGTTATAACTTATAATAACTATATTGAAAATGGAAGGGCGCACATTTGGAAAAGTTGGCTGCCAAATCAAGTACAGCTTTTTGTACAAGCATTATTGTTTTTCTTCGGGACTACATGAATCCGAGATAATTTAGGCTGTGGTTAAAACCACAAAGATTGATGTACATTTCATATCCTCTGTAAACTTCAGCTTCTTTTCAACTTGGTATCACTAGGTAGTTGCATTTTCATGTTCCTGCATGATCATACATAACTGATGGTTAGACATTATTTGAAGATACAATCTATATGGAAGTTCAAACATTTTTATCTTTATCCAGCGGCGAACGAAGGTAGGTTTATCCTATAATTCTGGCAAATTTGTTTAAGCGAGCTTTCGTTTGCCACACCAACGTGCATCAGAGAATGCTAATGTGAACATGAATGTTGAGCAGCAAACAGTTTAGCAGATTACCAAAACAAGATTAGGTGCACTCTTCGCCTGTATTCTCTTAAGGCTCGACCAAGAATTAAAACTTTAATATCATATTGAACAAAATCTATATAAACTGACATGAAAACTGTGCTGGGTCGAGCACATGAAGTTTAAAGGTTGTTACCTTTTCTGAAACAGGGGTTTCATCTTCTCCTTTGGCAATGGCAGAGGCAGAGCCTTCGGTTTCGTCTACTGGCACCACCTCTTTGCCTTCATCCACAATAATGGCTTCTTCTGCAAAAATAAGCAATTTTAAGCAAATGGATTCAATTTAACAACTTTAAGCCTGTGGGCTGATATGCTCAACAGAAATCAATGCAGGGGGCTAATGATAACATTTTCACAAGAACTGTTAAAACTGAATAAAACTGATAAAAACACACCATCCCCTGCAGTTGGTTGAGCTTCTCCATCCATTTCTTTCTCCGCTGAGGCATCATCTCCGTCCAACATACCTTCAGGAACATGCTGTCTAGCACCCGACGAATAGTTGTCGGATTTCCCTGAAATTCCATCTGTTATAATGGATTCAATGGCGTCCTCATGATGATCTTTCTTGGGAGAGAAAACGTGATTAGTCGAATCATGTGAGACCATTAATCTTTCTTTCTCTGGTTCTTCTACGTGATCAACATTAATAACTCCGTCACCCTCTTCTTCTCCTAGTTCCTTCTGTTCCTCATTTTTTCCTTCTTCTTTCATTTCTTCCACAGCCTTAACAGCGTCAGCTTTCAAGGTCTTGTCAACTTTTTCATGGATCCCTTCTCCATTTCCATCAACTCCATTAGCCTCTTTTCCACCAACATTTACGAGCATATGCTTCTCAGCGTTTTCTGTTTTTACCTCTTTATCAGCCTCAGGTTCTTCCTTCTTTACTTCTTCAGCTATTTCTATTTCATTCACCTTTTCATTCCCTGAATCCTCAACCACATTTTCATTTTCTTGAACAGGCGCCATTGTGCTCACGTCTCCATCAATGTTTGTGCTCTTTAGCCTCTTTTCAACCGTAGTAGTGTTATTTTCCAGGTTTAGTGTTTTGATGGAACGTGATCTTTTGCTGCTGCTTTTGGAAACTGTATTTGCCGTGGCAACAGCGTGCTTCGACTCCCCACAACCCATTTTTAAACAGGGAAGAGAATACAAATATTTTGGCTAAGCTAAAAGAAAAAATGGAGGAAAGTTGGAGAAGTTTTTCTCTCTTTTTCTGTCTTGCGACCTTTCTATCACAATTGGTATAATTTTATGCTTATATAGTATATAGACAGGAAATGAACTGTTTCTTTATTACTAAAATAAGAACAAAAAAAAAGAAGAAAACTTAACTGTTTCTTTATTACCAAAATAAGGAAAAGAAATTAAATGAACTGTTGCTTCCGTAGATTTTTTGTATATTTCGTACGAAATTGAATGGACAAGCTAGGGACAAATATTTTTATTTGAAGGTCTTTTACGTGCTTTAATTGCATGCATGTATGTCTGAATATTAATTTGAAAAAAATAGTAGTTTCTACAAAATTTGATTGGAATGTAGTCTTGTCATTTTAATACGTACTTATTTGCATAATGGCATTATTCGTTTTTAGATCTCTATTTAGGACCCCTAATGTCGCTAGAAGTTTATCTTTCAAAAGTTTATGGTCTATCAATTACTCTTATAAAGTCAAATAATCTCGTTCATTATAACTAAAAAAACAAATCCTAAAATTGGAGTACATTAGATTTCTGAAAAGAAAAAAAACCTCATATATAATCTTGACAATTACTATTTATTATAATTAGATTGTCAATCAATCTTGAACTAGTCAATAACTGAGAAATATAGTAATGCGATTAATCAACTTTTGGCTATTTTTGACCACAGACATAGCTGCATTGGCAAAAAGTAACCAACTTTTTATTTTATTAGGCCTTCAACATCAGCTAGCCGGCAGACCAAGCTAGAACAGACTCTTAAAAACCTCTAGAAATCTCTAAATTCATTGGCTTTTTTCATTTTATAAGGTGAAAACTTTGATCATCATCAGACTACTAAAGTTGTAAGCAAAAAGAAAAAAGAGAGATTTTTTATTCATGGAGAAAGAACAATCTAAGTTCAGCATTCTAATGTTTCCATGGTTAGCTCATGGACACATATTCCCTTTTCTTGAATTAGCCAACAAACTCTCAAACAAAAACTTCAATATCTATTTATGCTCTACTTCTGTCAATCTAGATTCAATCAGAATCAGTATCGAAAAAGACTTACAGAATGATCGTTCGATAGAACTAGTCGAACTCCAAATGCCGGAAACACCCGAACTTCCTCCACAACTCCACACAACTAAGAACTTACCATCCAATCTTCTGCCAACACTGATACAAGCTTTTCAAAATTCGAGTGCGAGCTTCATTGATATCTTGAACTCTATAAAGCCTGATCTTCTGATATACGATTTTTTCCAACCGTGGGCGCCAAAGTTTGCTCTATCTCAAGGCATACCTGCTGTTTATTTCTCAACTTCAGGTGCAACCATGTTTTCATTTTATCACCACGTTTATTCAAAAGGGACGAGTTCTCCTTTCCCTTCTCAGGCTATTTATCTCCTGGATCATGAGAAGGTTGATTATCGTGCTCTAATTGGGACGCTCCTAAAAGATGCTGATAATGATCAATTTGCAGCTGGAGTCTTACAAATGTCGAGTGAGATAGTCTTGGTAAAGAGCAGTTGTGTAGTTGAAGAAAAGTATATTGATTACCTCTCCATTTTAAGCGAGAAAACAATTGTATCGACTGGTCCGCTTATTAAAGATGATAGTAATGATGATGATGAGGAGGAGAACTCAGAGATCATGCAGTGGCTATACGGGAAAACTCGGTGTTCTACGGTGTACATATCCTTTGGCAGTGAGATTTTTTTGTCAAAGGAGCAGATCGAAGAAATATCAAAAGGGTTGGAATTTTGTAATGCTAACTTTATATGGATCATAAGATCTCCTCATGGCGAGAAGATCGGTAGTGTAGAAGATATGCCGCCTCACGGATTTATCGAGAGGGTAAAAGAGAGAGGGGTAGTTGTTAAGGATTGGGCGCCACAGACGAAGATTTTAAAGCACTCGAGTATTGGTGGTTTCGTGAGTCACTGCGGGTGGAGTTCCATAATGGAGAGCATGTACTATAGCGTCCCCATTATAGCAATGCCGATGAGGGCAGACCAGCCGATCAATGCTAGACTAGTGGTGGAGTCTGGTGCTGGAGTAGAGGTTCAGAGCGAAGAAAATGGACGATATTTGGGAGAGAAGATAGCAAAAGCGATAGATATGGTGATCATGGATAAGCAATTTTCTGAAGATTTCAAGGACAGAGCTAAAATTTTGAGTGAGAAGATAAAACAAAAGGAAGAAGAAGAAGTGAATGAAGCAGCAGAGCAGCTGATGAGGCTCTGTATGAAGAATAAGCAACACGTTTGAGGTTCAAATTGCATGAATGCATCAATAATGATTCGTGACATCGAGCATGTTATGTTGTATGCGCCTACATTGCTTTATATCTAACAACATGTTAACTAACTGTCTTTATGCCCATACAAATGGAACTTTTTTCATGAGACAGATGAGCAGAATATTGAGTACTAATGCCTTGTTGATCGGAAATAAGTCACAAAAACACAATAATTGCTGTGGATTTAAATCATAAACCAGTATATCAAAACCATCCACACAGATAAGTACAACATTTCAAAAAATGACTCTGTATTTCTAAGATTTACACTAATGATAAGTTGTAGAACTAGGCAAAAGACCCATTTATGAAGTGTGTTATTCAGAAGTTTTGATGTTAAATTTTTTATTATTTGATGTATTTCTGCTTGTTACGCAGACTGGATCTCTTTGTAGTTGAACTAGTTTCCACGGAACGTTCGGCAACTTCCTCTGCAAAAAGGTAATCAGGATCCTGTAATTTGTCTACATCTTCTGGTAACTCAGTATCGACCCAAGATGACCAATTCATCTCACTATCCTCATCCACGTCCCATTGCAATTCTTTATTCGTTTGAATTCCATTGATCTTGTCGATCAGATTCAATAGTATATGATGGTTTAGAACTTCATAGTCTCTGCAAAGTTGACACGCCATTATAAACCATGAATCTCATATTCAAAGTTACCAAATAGAAGTTTGAACCATTCTCACCTGTATGTATAAATGGAGTATAATAGTTGAGCCGATGCTAGAAGTACGAAAAGTGATCTAAATGAGTTTACCATCCAATCCTGTAGTTCTAAACTACAACTTGTGCACCGGAGTACACTTAGCTCGATCAACAGCGCTATACATAGCCCTACAAGAAGAAAGAACACAACTTATTCCAAGTAATTGAGAAAATGTCAACTCTTTTGTTTTGAATTCAAGTTGTGATAATTTACCATATATACCTATGTAAAGTCTGGGACGGACACAGTATGTTTGCTTCATACTTGTGAACATGTATAGAACAAAAATCAACAATGAGTAGATAATGAATACTTTGATTGATCTTGACTCAAGCAGCATTGCATTATGCAGAGCAAATAGTCTATCTATGGCACTAAGCATTCTTGCTTGCTTAGTTTCAAAAGCTTCCTGGAACAAAAAAAAGCTTAAGAAATCTGAGTCATTATATATTATGGAAAATTACAGTCACACCCCTAAAAATTTGTCGTATTTAAGTGACTATCTAACCTGTGCTGCTAGTATTGTCTTTGAATTCTCTTCCAAGTGACCATGTACTCGTTGAAGTTCTTTCTGACGAAGACTAAGTTCCTCTTGTTGTTTCTTCCCAAAATCAGCCAACTGTTGCAAAGTGCCCCTACATTTTATGAAAAATCGCATAAGTTCCAAGGAGTTGTTGAAGTAACTTTTAGTGACAACTTTTTCTAGAACGTTACCTGCTTTCTTCAAGTGCTATCGACTGAAACTTCTTGAGAAGCTGAATCCCGTCGATAGCTTCCACTTGACTGTCCAGAAGTTGCTTCTGCTTATCTAAAGTATTCCCTGTCATGCTCTCAATGTCATCAGCTTTAGTCTGCAGATTGGTCATTCTTGAAAACATTTCCTCTCCCACTTTTCCAATTTCCTTCTCTATTTCCATCGTTTCGTCTTTCAAGTTAGTAATCTCTGCCCCAAGCTTATCGTAAGAATTATGAAGCAATTCCATTCCTACGTCGAATCCTTCTTTCATTTTTTGTTGAACTTCCATCAGCTTATTCTGTGAAAATGCTATTTCCTTAGATTGTTCATATGCTTTCTCTGAATGCTCCTTCAGTTCATTTACATTATCCTGGACTTCTTTCGACGTTTGTGCAACATTTTGTGTTTGGAGATCGATGGAAGCTAAAGAACCATGAATTTCTTTCGAATTCTGCAGCAATACTTTCCCTAGTCCTTCGATGTTTTCGAGTTTTTCCTCTGCATACTCGGCAGATTTTTTCAGATCATTTACCAGTCTCTCCGTTTGATGCTTAAAAGCATGAATCCTTCAAAATTGTCAAAAAGATAAAAACTTCAATTCCCCCTGAAAGTTTTTGTAATTCGTACGAAGTAATTATTGACTTGTCGCCTTATCTAAATATTTAAGGTTATAGAGAGGATCGACACGTATTATCTTTATACGCCTGACTCTATATTGACTTGTCATCTAAAGATCTAATCTAAGTATTTAAACTTATACAGGGGATCGACGTTTTCATTTAATATAGTATATTTTTGAACAGTAATTAACATGTATACTCAGAGATAAAGAGAAACTTACTGCAACTGATGACAAATGGAGTCAACCTTAATAAAGTACTGCAAGTAAACATAGCGAGCATCACTGTCCAAATGTTTGAAGCAATCCTTCATGGGATTATTCGGATCGCAATAAGGGAACGGAGGCCTCCCCGAGTGTTTCTGAAAGCAATCACTAAGACCCCAGGTGAGTCTAGCCTTTAAATCTTCATCTGCAATGACTTTTGAACAACTCGCGAAAACATTCCCATATGCATTCACCCAACAAGATTTTGATGTCATCATCTGAGACTTGGCTTGTTCGACTAAATTCATTGCTTTTTTGTCGTTGTTTAAGGTTTCAAGAGCAAATTCCGTGCCAACAAAGGAACCGTCTGAAGGATTCGTGTTTTTATTGTCCTGTTTAGATGAAGAGAACGGCCAACCGCGCACTTGGGATAGAAGAACTAAGCATAGGAGCAGCCTAAACATTTTTTCTTGATGACCCATAGTAGAAAACCTGTAAGAATTTGTACCAGATGAAATGGTTAGATGTAAGTTCTCTTGTATATCTAAATATGAAAATAATTTTTTTTTTTTGAGTTTAATGGTTGATTTAAGTTTGGAAATAACATAAGTTATAGATGGTGACATAGTAAATAATTTAAGATAAAGTTGGAGATAAAGAAGTAAAAAGATTTCTTCATTGCATATGAATATATTCCCACATCAGAGTGAACAAAATTGGGAAAGTATGTTTCCAGATCAAAAGCTATATGAAATTATGAATAAATGTATGCTTGCAATAAAAGATGTTTATTGCAAAAATCTAATAATCAAATTAAGCGGCAAAAATTGTATTAAACACCTATATGCCAAAACACTTAAAACACATCTGAAGGAGAAGATCAAATTTTTTTTTTTCCTGATTACCTTAGATTAAATTGCTCTGGAGTGTTTTCCGCTCTTTGTCCTGATTTCAATAAATTAAGAATCCTGTAAATAAATATAAAGACGCCAAAACTAAACGTGACTTTTAATTTCAAATCGACTTAAATATATATTCCAAAAGGCATGTCGCTTGGTTTTCAGGTCTGATTTCAACTTTAACATGTCCAAATTAAGTCGAATTTCGTCTCAACCGTCGCATAGTTAGTAAAGTTTGGAGAACATAAAAGTGTCTCATGTTTCACGTGATCCTGTCATTAGTAAGTAAATGCACACCATGTTATTGGTTTTTTTTATTTTTATTTTTTTTGAACAAACCATGTTATTGGTTATTAACTTATCATATCTCTTGTCTATACTTGCCATGATATTCGTTCATATGCTGCATAGAAAAATGTGACTATATTAAAAAAAATCGTCATATTATATAGGTAGAGGTAGCGTAATTTAATCAACTTATAGGTTGGCTATTTATGACCCCAGAGAAAAACAAAGGTGTATTGACAAAAATAAGGCAAAAGTTCTATATTATTATTCTCTGCCGGCAGATGCAGGAGAACAGAATATGCAAAGTCTCTATAAATCTCTAAAAAATGTGTTGGTTCTTTCAAGTATATATATATATATATATATATATATATATATATATATATATATATATATATATAAGTTGAAAAAAGTGATCAAACAGACAATCAACAAAGGTTGTTAGAGAAAAATAAGAAAGGAGTTTTTATTCATGGAGAAAGAACAAGCTATGTTCAGGATTCTCATGTTTCCATGGTTAGCTCATGGACATATTTTCCCTTTTCTTGAACTAGCCAAAAAACTCTCAAACAAAAACTTCAGCATATACTTTTGTTCAACTGCTGTCAATCTTGATTCAATCAGAATCAGTACTGAAAAAGACTTGCACGATGATCGTTCGATCAAACTAGTCGAACTCCAAATCCCGGAAACGCCTGAACTTCCTCCACACCTCCACACAACCAAGAATTTGCCATCCAATCTTTTGCCAAACCTGATACGAGCCTTTCAAACCTCGAGTCCTAGTTTCATCGATATCGTGAACTCTATAAAGCCTGATCTTCTAATATACGATTTTTTCCAACTGTGGGCGCCAAAGTTTGCTCTATCTGAAGGCATACCTGCTGTTTACTTTTCAACTTCTGGTGCAACTTTTTTTTCCCTTTTCCATCACTTATACACAAACGGGACTAGTTCGAGTTTCCCTTATCAGGCCATTTATATCCTGGATCAGGAGAAAGTTGATTATCGTACTCTGATCGGCCAACTCCTAAAAGATCCTGATAATGATTCTTTTGCGTATGGAAACTTCAATCTGTCCAGTGACATTGTCTTGGCGAAGAGCAGTAGTGTAGTTGAAGAAAAGTATATTGATTATCTATCCGTTTTGTGCAAGAAAAAGATTGTATCCACTGGTCCACTTATTCAAGATGATAGTAATGAATGTGATGATGAGGAGCATTCAGAGATCATGCATTGGCTTAACGGGAAAGCTCGGGGTTCAACTGTTTACGTATCGTTTGGTAGCGAGTGCTTTTTGTCGAAGGAGCAGATCAAAGAAATTGCAAAAGGGTTAGAACGAAGTAATGCTAATTTTGTGTGGATCGTAAGGTTTCCGGCTGGGGAGAAGGTTTGTAGTATAGAAGATGTACTGCCTCAGGGATTTGTCGAGAGGGTAAAAGAGAGAGGGATAATTGTTCAGAACTGGGCGCCACAGACAAGGATTTTGAAGCATCCAAGTATTGGCGGTTTTGTGAGTCACTGCGGGTGGAGTTCGCTTATGGAAAGCATGTATTATAGTGTTCCAGTTATAGCCATGCCGATGAAAGTTGATCAGCCGATAAATGCGAGATTAATGGTGGAGACTGGTGTTGGAGTGGAGGTTGGAAGGGAAGAAAATGGACAATATATGGGAGTAGAGATAGCGAAAGCAATAGATAAAGTGATCGTGGATAAGCCGTTTTGTGAAGATTTCAGTGACAGAGCTAAGATTTTAAGTGAAAACATGAAACAGAAGGAAGAACAAGAATTTGATGAAGCAGTGGAGCAGCTGATGAGGTTATGTATGAAGAATAAGAAACAAGTCTCATATTCGATGAGTTCAGGATTAGACATCTAAAGTTTAGTGAAAATGTAAGGATCAATGGTGTTAGAAGCACTTGCTTATGTATTAGTGTGTGCTGCGGTTGCTTTTATCACGAATAAACACATTGGCTCTCATTACTGTGGTATCATAGAATATAACTGTGGATTCTTACTGCCTTTGTATTCAAACTCTATAAGTGAGTCATTTGAAAGAAATTAAAGTTTCAGTCGTTTGTTGGTCCTCATATCCTTGTTTCCTCTACCACACATTTTTCCTTTAAGATCTGTTATTTGTACTCTTTCTAGGTTTCTGCAGAACTATTATGTTTTTGTGTTCTTCATTAGTTGTCAAAAGTTGGAGTTGAAGACTTCTCAAGTGAAAATTTATCCAGTTGAAAAACTGCAATAAGCAAGAATAATAAAGCCTTACAAGTTGTGTCTTCAGCTAGACTCTTAGCAAAAGTTGTATCATGAAATCCCCTGTAATCTGGAGATTGAAGTGCAAAAGTAATCATGTAATAATGTTCTTGGTAATTATTATATGTGAAAGTGAGATCTCACCAACCCACAGAATCACTTTGTCTTGATGCTTATTCAAGTCTTGCATTCTGAAAGATAATTTACATTATAATACTTCATCATATTATATAATAAATATGAAGCATGTCCGTTCTGAACCCTCTCTGATCATATAATTTGAAATAATATAATTATACAAATATAATCTAAATGTGGATGAATCATGTGGCATAACCAGATTCACCTAATTAAAGAACAACAGAGCATGGCAAAGTAGCAGAACTACAGTGAATGATTGATTTTCATTGATAGAATCTTGACTTCCTATCCACCCTTATGGTTTATCCATTCAATTTAGTACAGACTACAGAGACTGGTGTTAAAAGAGAAACTTGAGTGAGAAAGTTTTCAATAATGGAGACAGAACAAACTAAATTCAGCATTCTAATGTTCCCATGGTTAGCTTATTCGCATGTAATTCCCTTTCTTGAACTAGCCAAAAGACTCTCCAAAAAGAATAAATTCCACATATATTTTTGTTCATCTGCTGTCAATCTTGATCTAATCAAAACCAGCCTTCAAAAAGACTCATTTTATGATGCATCAATCAAACTAGTTGAACTCCATGTACCATCATCACCAGATCTTCCTCCAAAATTCCACACAACCAAGAACTTACCATCCAATCTTTTGCCTAACCTGTTAAAATCTTTTCAAAGTTCAAGGTCAAGCTTTTCTGAGATCTTGAACAACATACAGCCAAATCTGCTGATATATGATTTTTTCCAGTCATGGGCTCCAAAGCTAGCTAAATCTCAAGGTATACCCTCTATCTACTTTGCTACTTCAGGAGCAGCAGCCTTTTCATATTTCCATCATCAGTATACAAATGAGAGTTTTTCTAGTTACCCTTATCAGGAAATATATCTCTTGGATCATGAGGAAGCCTTAGCGAGTTCACAAATTACGCCGAAAAAGAAAGATTCTGATGAAGATTTTGCATTTGGGATTTTCAAACAATCATCAGAAATTGTTCTTGTGAAGAGCTTGAGAGGGATTGAAGGGAAGTATGTAAACTATCTTTCTACTCTGTGCCAGAAGAGAGTTTTACCCACTGGTCCACTTGTTCAAGAATCTGATAACAATGATGAGAGCTGTTCAGACATTTTGGAATGGCTAAGTAAAAAGAATCAGTCCTCAACTGTGTTCATTTGCTTTGGTAGTGAGCATTTCTTGTCCAAGGAGCAGATATTAGAGGTAGCAAAAGGTTTAGAGCTATGTGATGTGAACTTTATATGGGTTGTGAGATTTCCAGTGGAGGAAAAAACCCTTTGCGTAAAAGATAAATTACCATCAGATTTTCTTGAGAGGGTGAAAGAAAGAGGACTTGTTATGCAGGGATGGGCACCACAGGCTGAGATTTTATCGCATCCGAGTATAGGCGGTTTCTTGAGTCACTGTGGGTGGAGTTCTATCATGGAAAGCTTGTATCTTGGCGTTCCGGTTATTGCTCTGCCGATTAAGTTTGATCAGCCGATAAACGCAAGATTGGTGGTGAATGCTGGTGTTGGAGTGGAGGTCAAAAAGGTTGAAAGGGGGCATTTTACTGGTGAAGAGGTGGCTAAAGCAATAAAGAATGTGATTGCGGAAAATACTGGTGAAAGTATGAGTGAAAGAACAAGGATTTTGAGTCAGAAAATGAGAAGGGAAGAAGAAGAAGCAGTGAGTGAAGTATCAGAGCAGCTTTTGGAACTTTGCATGAAGAATAAGCAACAGTTCTTGCTTCCAGTTTCCAGTTCAGGCAGTTGAAATTGTCAAGATCGGCAGTTTGAAGATATCTTAAAATCCAAAAATTCAACTATTAAGATCTGAGCTATTGTTATTATATTGTTTGTTAATTTTCTGAAGAGCTATGTGTCGTTCTGTTCTTCATTAGTAATCCTAGAGTTGTAATAAGAGACTTCTCTACTAAAATATTTAACCAAAGGAAAAAATGGTCAGCTTATGTAGGCTGTAGACCTGAATTTGCGCTGATTTAGGTTGGAGTCTGCTCTATGCGTGAATATTTTAGAGTGCCTTATGTTGAATTTCAACATAAACTACTAATAAGTGGTATTGAATTCAAGAGTTGGTGGATTAACCAGCTGGATTTCAATTGTATAAGGACATCTACTTTATTTCTCCAATCTGATTAGTACATTAATAAAAAATACTGACCTTCTCTCCACAATGCCATAGCATATGCTTAATTTTCGTTTTTAATAAGCTATATGGCCTGAGACTATTTCCCGGCCGACTAATCCTTAAAAGAGTGAGCTTTGACTTCTTGGTTTTGCCTCTGTACCCTCCATCTGATCCCAGATAGAGCAAAAACTGCAACACCAGTTCTGATGGAGGCAGAAAAAGATAGTTTCAAGATTTTAATGTTCCCTTGGTTGGCTCATGGTCATATATTTCCTTTTCTTGAGCTAGCTAAAAGGATCGTGAAGCGAAAAAACTGGCGCATATACTTGTGTACCACAGCCATAAACTTCAGTTCCATCAAGAATTTCATTGAAAAGAACATGCTTGATAACTCTATAGAACTTGTAGAACTCCATTTAGAACCTTTTCCCGAGCTTCCTCCTCACTACCACACTACAAAGAATTTGCCAACAGATCTCAATGCTACCCTTATTAGAGCCTTTCAGACATCAAACTCTAGCTTCTCAGACATCATCAGAACTGTGACACCTGATTTAGTGATATATGATCTGTTTCAACCTTGGGCTGCCAAGATTGCTTCCTCACAAGGTATTCCTGCTGTTTATTTTGCTAGCTATGCAGCAGCAGCTTTAGCGCTTATGCATCATCACCACACGTATGGCAGACCCGAGTTTCCCTTTCCAGCAATCGTTCTTGAGGACTTTGAGATGAAAACTCTGCTTGATATGTTTGAATTCTTGTATGACAACATCTACGAAGTGGATCAAGATTTTCTTTTTGGGGATTTTGAGCAATCTTGTGAATTTGTTCTGGTAAAATCCAGTGAAGGGATTGAAGGGAAGTATATAGATTATCTTTCTGCTTTGTCTCGGAAGAAACTAATAACTGTCGGACCACTTGTTGTAGTTGATAATGTAACAGGTGAGGAGAATTCAGACATCATGGAATGGTTGAGCACGAAAAATCCCTATTCGACCGTTTACATTTCCTTCGGAAGTGAGTACTTCCTGTCCAAAGAAGAGGTGGAAGAGATTGCAAAAGGGCTTGAGCTTTGTGATGTAAATTTCATATGGATCATCAGATTTCCAGTTGGAGTGACCGTTAACTTAGAAGAAACACTGCCTTCAGGTTTCCTTCAAAGGGTGAAAGAACGGGGGATGGTTGTTTCAGGATGGGCACCACAGAGCAAAATATTACAACATCTGAGTATCGGTGGCTTTGCGAGTCACTGTGGGTGGAGTTCTATCACAGAGAGCGTGTATTTTGGTCTTCCGGTCATAGGTATGCCAATGAAACTTGATCAGCCTATGAATGCTAGGATGCTATCAGAGGCCGGTAGTTGTGTGGAAGTTAAAAGATATGAAAATGAAGTTTTTAAGGGAGAAGATATAGCGAGGGCGATAAATAAGGTGCTTGTTGAGGACAGTGGAGAAGCGCTGAGGCATAGAGCTCAAAAATTGAGCGAGAAGTTGAAAATGGAAGAGGAAAAGGAGATGGATGAAGTAACTGAGCAGCTGTGGGAGCTTTGCTTGAAGAAAAAACTTCAGGATGTACGATAGTACATTATGTAGCTTTGGCTATTGCAATAAAATTCAAGATCATTTTCTGTTAACTAGTTTCTGAAGAACTTCAGTAATACTTCATGGAGACTTGATGCAAAAGAGTAGCACTACACCAATATATCTCGCTATGACTTTGTTCAATCATTTTTATTCAAGTATCCTTATATATAATACAGTCATCTCTCTTTTACAAAGAGATTTGATGCTTTTTTTGTTTAGTCTTAATGTTCCATGCATTTTCACGTCGAAACAAATCAAGTATGCGTTATGTGCCGGCCTTAGTAGCAACACTGCAGCACTTCTGCAATAAACCAACTTTATCCTATTTTCATCTGTTGATAAACTATAACTTGGTCACGAATAGGCACATCTGTTTTAAATCTTAAATGCAAAAAGAATGTAAAACTTGAGAAGTCATACACAAATGAAGCCGGCAAACACAAATGCGATCCAACTTCATTTGCAAATAAGTATCAAAAACTTCACGTGTTCCGAGAAAATGCAGAGACATTTGTAGTAAGCTGATCATAATATAAGTGTAATATAGAGTTCAGAATACAATCATATAATTAGATCATGAGTAAAATTCCCCCAGAATTCTCGAAACCAGAATTACATACGAAATTATTCACTCAAATTGCTGATAAAAAGCAATAAAAAATGTGATTTTGGACAAGACTGCTGAAGAATTGAAGGATAGGACAAGGATTTTGAGTCAGTAAATGAGAAGGGAAGAAGAAGAATTAGTAATAACTGAAGTACCAAAGCAGCTTCTGGAACTTTGCATCAAGCATAAGCAGCAGTTCTTGACTCCAGTTTCCTGCTTAGGCAGTTGAAATTGTCAAGATTGGCGATAAGTTTGAGAATTTCTTAGCATCCAAATATTCAAATATTAAGATCTGAAAGCTTGTTTTATGATATTATTTTTAAATTTTGCAAAGCTATGTTTCTTATTTTCCTCCTTAGTAGTCAAAAGTTAGAATTAGAGACTTCTAACAAAAAAGAAATGGTGGATCTGGATTTTCATTGGAGAAGATAGAAGATTTGGCACCATGCATGTGTATTATACTCTATCATGACTTTCAAAATACTTGCTTTAGAACCATATGAACTGTATTATGGAATTTTATTAAAAAACTGGTACCATGTGACTAGACAGCAGGATTTCTATTGTTTATTACATCTTGGAATCAAAGTGTTCTCATTATTGGCTTAATTATTTTCCATTCTTAATGAGATATATGGTCTGAGACTCTTTCAGCTGAAAAGCTGAGTGCGCTCCGACTTCTTGATTTCGCCGTTTTACCGCAATCTGATCCAAAAGCGGCATAAACAACATCATTAGTTTGTATGGAGGAAGAAAAAGATTGTTTCAAGGTTTTAATGTTCCCATGGTTGGCTCATGGTCACATATTTCCGTTTCTTGAGCTAGCCAAAAGAATCTTGAAGCGAAAAAGCTGGCACATATACTTGTGTTCCACAGCCATAAACTTCAGTTCAATGAACAACTTCATTGAAAAATATAAGTTGGACAACTCAATAGAAGTAGTAGAGCTCCATATAAAACCATCTCCTGAACTTCCACCTCATTACCACACAACAAAGAATTTGCCACCGCATCTAATTTTCAGCCTTCTTAAGGCCTTTCAGACGTCGAATTCCAGTTTCTCAGACATCATCAGAACTGTGAAACCTGATTTAGTGATATATGATCTGTTTCAACCTTGGGCTGCCAAGATTTCTTCCTTACAAGGTATTCCTGCTGTTTTTTTTTCTACCTATGGAGGAGCACTACTATCGTATGTGCATCATCGCCACATGTATGGAGAAGCCGACTTTCCCTTCCCAGCAATATCTATTGAAGAATTTGAACTAAATACACTTCTTACTTTGTTTGATTTCTTGCAAGCCAACATCTTTGGAGTGGATCAAAATTTCCCTTTTTGGGATTTCAGGCAATCTTGTGAACTTGTTCTGGTTAAGACCAGTAAAGGGATCGAAAAGAAGTACATGGATTATCTTTCTGTTTTGTCTCAGATGAAAATGGTGTCTGTTGGACCACTAGTCACAGTTGATAATAAAACTGACGAGGAGAATTCGGACATCATGAAATGGTTGAGCAGGAAAGAACACCATTCAACTGTCTACATTTCCTTTGGTAGTGAGTACTTCCTGTCAAAAGAAGAGATTGAAGAGATAGCAAAAGGGCTTGACCTTTGTGATGTTAACTTTATATGGATAATCAGATTTCCAGTTGGAGCGACCGTGAACCTAGAAGAAACACTGCCTCAAGGTTTCCTTCAAAGGGTGAAAGAACGAGGGATGGTTGTTTCAGGATGGGCACCACAGAGCAAGATATTAGGACATCTGAGTATCGGTGGCTTTGCAAGTCATTGTGGGTGGAGTTCTATCATGGAGAGCGTGTACTTTGGTGTTCCGGTCATAGGCATGCCAATGAAACTAGATCAGCCTGTAAATGCTAGGATGTTATCAGAGGCTGGTAGTTGTGTGGAAGTTAAAAGATATGAAAATGAAGTGTTCAAGGGAGAAGAGATAGCGAAAGCGATAAAGAATGTGATGATTGAGAAGAGTGGAGAAAGGTTGGGGGAAAGAGCTCGAGAGTTGAGTGAGAAGATGAAAATGGAAGAAGAACAGGAGATGGATGAAGTATCTGAGCAGCTTTGGGAGCTTTGCTCCAAGAAGAAACTGTAGGAAGTCAGACAATGCATTATGTAGCATTGTCTATGGCAATAAAACTCAAGATGATTCAGTTCACCAGTTTCTGAAGATCTTCAAATAATACTTAATGGTGCCGACTTGATGAAAAGATTACAGTCCTCTGTCTTGTACACAAATCATATATCTCAACTATGGATTTGTTAGATGATTCTCATGCCTATGTCCTTATATAGTACAGTCATCTCCCTGTTGCCAAGAGATTTGGAGCTAGTTCGGTTTAGTTGTTTTTTTTTTTTTGGGGGGGGGGGGGGGGGGGGGGGATGTTCTATACGTTTTCACGTATAAAATAATCAAGTATTCGTTGTGTGCCTGCCCTCTTAGCAACACTGCAGCACTTCTAAATGAACCAACTTAGCCCTATTTTGGTCACTTGAAAAACTACATTACTTGCTCCCACTTCAGTAATAGGCACAGGTGGTTAATTCCTAAATGCAAAAAAAATAAATTAGAGAACTCATACACAAATGAATATACAAATGAAACCAGCAAACACAAATCAGCCCAACTGCAAATGAGTATAAAAAAACTTCAAGCGCTCTGAGAATATATAGAATCATTTATTCGAAGCTGATTGTAATAAAAGTGTAATATAGAATTCAGATTGCAACCATAGAGGTCATTAGTAAAATTCCGCCACGGATGTCCAGCGCCAAAAGCAACTGCATTAGCCATCAAAACACACCAAATTCTCCAAACTGGAATTACATACCAAACTATGCACACAAATTGCTGTTCCAAAGCAATCAATAATGTGATTTTGCACTAGACTTTTGAGTCAGAAAAATGAGAAGGGAAGAAGCACCAGTAAGTCAAGTATCAGAACAGCTTTTTGGGACTTTTAGAGTTCAGACAGTTAAAATTGTGAATATTGGTGAAAAGTGTGACAATTTTTCAACATTGAAAATTCAACCATTAAGAAGATCTGAAAGCTATAGTTTATATGGTTCTTATTTTCTTCCTTATAGAAGTCAAAAGTTGGCATTAGAGACTTCTCCACTTAACCAAACAATCAAGAAAAGTCAGCTTATTTAGGCAGCACACGTGAATTTTCACATCATTGTACACAATGGTAACGGACCCGAGAGTTAGGTGAATTTTGAAAAACTCTTTTTAAGGGTAGGCAGAACGTGGAAGGCTCTTACTAAGGCTAACCCCTGAAGTACTTTGTTAAATGGTATTAAAATACTTGCCTTGGAATTGTTAAAAAACTGAAAACATGTGATTAGTTAGCTGGACACTTCATTTCTTTATTATATACTGGCATCTAGATTAGTTTTCTGGGATATATCATATGCTTATTCCATTCTTAAGGAGATATATGGTCTAAGATTTTTTCGCTGAAAAGCCGGCCGAGCTCCGACTCTTGATTTCGCCTCTTTATTCATCCATCTGATCACAACAAGAGGAAAATACAGCACCATTGGTTTCAATGGAGGCACACAAGGATAATCTCAAGATCTTAATGTTCCCATGGTTGGCTCATGGTCATATATTTCCATTTCTTGAGCTAGCCAAAAGAATTTTGAAGCGGAAAAACTGGCACGTATACTTGTGTTCCACAGCCGTAAACTTCAGTTCAATCGACAACTTCATTGAAAAATATAAGTTGGAGAACTCAATAGAAGCAGTAGAGCTCCATATAGAACCATCCCCTGAACTTCCACCTCATTACCACACTACAAGGAACTTGCCACCAAGTCTCAATTCTACCCTTATCGAAGCCTTGCAGAAGTCGACTTCCAGTTTCTCAGACATCATCAGAACTGTGAAACCTGATTTAGTGATATATGATGTGTTTCAACCTTGGGCTGCCAAGATTGCATCCTCACAAGGTATTCCTGCTGTTTATTTTTCTAGCTTTGGAGCGGCACCTTTGGCGCTTATGCATCATTACCACACGTATGGAGAACCCGAGTTTCCCTTCCAAGCTATCGTTGTTGAGGACATCGAACTGAAAACTTTGATTTCTTTGTTTGATTTCTTGTATGCCAACATCTTTGAAGTGGATCAAGATTATCTTTTTGGGAATTTCAAGCAATCCTGTGAGCTAGTTTTGTTAAAGAGTAGTAAAGGGATTGAGAGGAAGTATATAGATTATCTTTCATCTTTGTCTCAGAAGAAGATATTAACTGTTGGACCACTAGTCACTGTTGACAATAAAACCAATGAGGAGAACTCCGAGATCGTGAAATGGTTGAGCACGAAAAAACACCATTCAACTGTATACATTTCATTTGGTAGTGAATACTTCCTTTCAAAAGAAGAGATTGATGAGATAGCTAAAGGGCTTGAGCTTTGTGATGTTAACTTTATATGGATCATCAGATTTCCAGTTGGAGTGACCGTTAATGTAGAAGAAACACTGCCTCAAGGTTTCATTCAAAGGGTGAAAGAACGGGGGATGGTTGTTACAGGATGGGCACCACAGAGCAATATATTAGCACATCCAAGCACCGGAGGCTTTGTGAGTCACTGTGGGTGGAGTTCAACCACAGAAAGCGTATACTTTGGTGTTCCGGTCATAGCCATGGCGATGAAACTTGATCAGCCAATCAACGCTAGAATGTTATCAGAGGCTGGTAGTTGCGTGGAAGTTAAAAGAGATGAAGATGAAGTGTTTAAGGGAGAAGAGATAGCAAAAGCGATAAAGAAGGTGATCGTTGAGGAAAGTGGAGAAGGGTTGCGGCAAAGAGCTCGAGAATTGAGCGAGAAGATGAAAATGGAAGAGGAAAAAGATTTGGATGAAGTAACTGAGCAGCTGTGGGAGCTTTGCTTGAGTAAAAAACTGTAAGAAATCAGATAGTATCTTATGTAGGCTATGGTAATAAAGTTTAAGAAGATTTTCAGTTCACTAGTTTCTGAAGAACTTCAGTAATACTGCATTAAGATTTGATGCAATATAGTTGTAACACACTACACACCATTATATCTCAATCATGGCTTTCTTCAATCATTTCCATGCCAGTATCCTTACTTATAGCACAGTACTTTCTTTTACAAAGAGATTTTGTGCTTGATTTGTTTAGTCTTATGTTTTGGCGAACACTGCATCATTTCAACACTGAACCATCTTAATCTTATTTTTGTCAATTGATAAACTACAAGATGTGCCCACATCACGAATACGAACAGCTGGTCTTCTTAATTACATGAAAAATGTGGACTCTCAATATACTAAAATGAAATATGCTAATGAAGCCAGCAAACAAAAATCAGATCCAACTTTATTTGCAGCTGACGATTATCTAAATTTTATGCCTTCTGAAAGAATAATCATTTCCCCGAAGTGGATGGTAATAGAAGTGCAATATCAGATTACAATCATATAACCGGATCATCCTGAAATTGGACCACTAATATCCGACACAAGAAGCAACTGTATTAGACAACAAAACACACACCAAATTCTCCAACAATGAAATTACATACAAAACATTGCACACAAATTGCTAATCAAACGAAATGGTTGGGCATACACCATAAATTGCTGCTTATACATATCGCTCTAGAATATACGTATCACGGGAGACATCTCTAAATTTTGAAAAGTGATTGAGAGACGAAAAAACAGTAAGGTGCCAGTGCTAAAACCACAAACAAGCAAAAGCAACATAGAAAACTGCTGATGCTTCACTCGTTAACTATCATCAGCCGGCTTGGGTTCTTCTTTTGTCTTTAGTGCAGCTGAAGGAGATGGAGTGCCAGATTCTTGACCCATTTCAGCCCTAAGGTCATTGATGCTCTGCTCTAACTCATCAATCCGGTTGCCCATCTCATCAAGTATGACACAGTCAAGGAATCAAGACTTTATATACATCTATTAGATATTACAAGCAAAAAGATAACCCCACATGGACAAATACCGTGTTACAAACAAAAGCAAATTTGATCAAGGTTCATCACTCAGAGCATTACGGTTCATACATAATATAGAAGGAAATAATAAGAATATGAATAGCAACGTGAATGTCACAAGCTTAAATAGTTGTGATTAATTATGGTTACTAAATATAATCCATCCACTCTCTCCATTTTGGGAAAATCTAAGATTTTGTCTTTATATTGAATTGAATCAACGCAGTACTTAAAGGATATTTTTACCAACGATGGACTCCGACATTGTCTGGAATCTAGTTTGCTGAAGAGAAAAATGAACATTAGAAAGGGTGCTGTGTGTAAAAAGTAACGAATCACTAGTAAGATTAGTGTTAGTTACTTACCATTTGCTGAAGAAGGTTTTGCACCTGAATAGCCAAAAACAAAATAGGAAGACAGTGTAAGCATAAGTAGTATCAGCTATTGGAAACAAAAAATTCCACAAATAGATTCAAACTCATGAGAATGTGTAACAGAAAACTTGATAAAAGTCAGAACTAGAAATGTCATAAAAAGGAAACTAAACAAAAAGGATTATATAGACAGAATCAAACTCATCATAATGAAAAATTGAAACTTATTTGGACCAGATAAGTTAAAATATTTCACAGAGCATTGCATAAAAGCACCAGGAGAACAATGTGGTCAGGATATATACGAGTTCGTAGGATAGAGCTTACGAAAGCAGTCATGTCAGCAGTGCTTTGCTTAGCATTCTCGGCATCATGCCCATCCTGAAAGTGAAACAAGGGATAAACTGCATAACAATCGCTAAAGAACGACCAACATTTGCACCTCGAAAACAATCAAATTTAAGCATCGACATCGAACAGAAAAGGTTCGAACAAGAAAAGTACCATCTAAACAACTAGATATCCGCCATACCGATACATCATCACGATAAAGAAGAACAAGAACAAAAAATTAGCAGTCACCTAGTAAACATTTAAAATAGCAAAACAATTAAACACCTGCCCTAGATCTTACGACACACTATACGCTAAGTACAAAAGGCAAAAAAACAATCTTCAAACAATTAGGAAACTAGGTTTTAACCAGAAATTCGATTCCGAAAGTTACATGTACCAATCATAAAAATTCTCATTCTACTCAATTACAAAATCCAAAAATAGCAACACAAAAATAACGAATCAAAATAAACACTCAATCCGTAATTTCGACACATTTTTTATAAACAGTACCTTACAAATCGATTCAAAATGCAGCTCTTAAAACTGAAATTCGATACGAATCTACCAAAATTCGACGAGATTTGTACAGACAAACAATAGGAACTTGAATCAGCTCATAATTTAAAGAGAAATTGTAAAGAACAATTGAAAAATGTGATTTACCATCTTTTGGGGTTGATATTCTGCGCTGGAATGTAGAGAGAGAAAGTGGAGTGAGAATTTGATGTGAGATTTTTTGAAATTTTGAAACTTGAGGGAGCTAAATATAATATAAAAAACTGAGTTGGACTGGACTGCGAGGAAATTGGGCCTGGATTGTGAACCGGGCTGGAAAAACTTGGGTCCAAAAAATAAGTTCTGAACTCGTCGTGTATCTGTCGGTCCAAAAATATATTCTTTAACGGCTTATTAATTGTCATTTTTCTTTCAATATATAAGGGAAAATATATTACTATTATTTTATACAAGTAATGATGATCTATCGCTTGAATACTAAAATTGTCGAAGAGTAAATGCATTGAGCTGCATAATTACAAATTTAATATAATCACTTAAATGTAAGGAGCAAACATGCAAGACAATTTTAGATAATACTTGTTGCATATAACACTTGCATATCAAGTCTATAGATCTTGTGGTTGTAATTGTACCGCATTATCAAAAAATTATATATTAAACGCATGTAATACTTATAACTATATTTCTTTTTATTTTTATAAATCAATAGAGCACAAGATCTAGATAGACCTGGTCTACCGTCTAATTAAACGTTTTCATGAATTACGATAAGATTATTCAACTTTAACACTTGCACAAACAAACAAACAAAATGCGTGCCCACATTTTTTATCCAAAAGATTTAAAACAAACCTCCAACTTTTATTTGGATGGTTCAAATTCTATAAGAATAGAATCTAAGGATAAGGCCTTTAATTCTAAAAAAAAAGTAAATTAATAATTGTGGACATTAGTAGCTCTCGAAACTAAGGGATAGTAACATCGAATTAAGTTCTTACAACACTAATTTAATCAAAGAAGTTTCTCTTAAGCTATGGAATATTTATCAAGAGACTTCATTAAATGCTATAACTCGTAAGATACTCCTTTAATTGAGTCGATTCATAATGCTAATACAAATTTTAAATACTTCATAATTATTTAAATCTATAAATATTTCATTGAAGGTGTAAATATCATTAAATTTCTAACATTCCTTTGCCTTAAAAATCCGTTTTTTTTGTCCCCATAATCCCAAAAATGTCTGATCTGAACATAACATCCAAAAACCGGGTCCCACTCAAAACAAATAACAAATATCATCACCACCTTCATCATCTCTTCTTCTCCATATCTCTCTGCAACACACACACCACACAATATTCCACAAAAAAACCCATCACATTTCACTTAATCCCCATCTTATCCCAAACCCTAACCCTAACATTTCATATCCCACACACCAAATCACCTCCATGCAGCAAAAATCCAATCTTTATTAAAAAAGATCCAATCTTTATCAACCCCCTTCAAAAAGATCCACATTCGCCATGTTGGGTCGGATCCTAAACCCGCGAAGGGCCCGTCAATTCCACCGCCTCATCCGCAACGGTAAAATCACAATCCTCTGTCTTTTTCTAACAGTGATCGTCCTACGTGGCAATCTCGGTGCCGGTAAATTTGGCACGCCGGAGAAGGACCTGGAGGAGATTAGAGAGACGTTCTCGTACATTCGCAATCGAGTCGAGCCTCGTCGCGTGCTGAAATCCAGTGAATCGATGGAGAGTGGGAGCAATAGCTACGCTGATTTTAATACTAAGAGGATTTGGAAGGACGAGGACGATGGAGTTGCGGAGGTTGTCGTTAATAGGGATTCATCTCAGCCGTACAGTTTGGGGCCCAAGATATCGAATTGGGATCAGCAGAGGAAGAACTGGCTCAGGAAGAATCCTGGTTTTCCTAATTTTGTTGCTGAGAAGAAGCCTAGGGTGTTGTTGGTGACCGGCTCGTCGCCTAAGCCGTGCGAGAATCCGGTCGGGGACCATTACTTGTTGAAGTCGATTAAGAACAAGATCGATTATTGTAGGCTTCATGGGATAGAGATTTTTTACAATATGGCGTTGTTTGATGCTGAGTTGTCTGGTTTTTGGACGAAGTTGCCTTTGATTAGGAGGCTTTTGTTGTCGCATCCTGAGGTGGAGTTCTTATGGTGGATGGATAGTGATGCTTACTTTTCGGATATGGCGTTTGAGTTGCCGTGGGAGCGGTATAAGGATCATAATTTCGTGTTGCATGGTTGGGACCATAAGGTTTACGGCGAGAAGAACTGGATTGGTTTGAATACGGGTAGTTTCTTGTTGAGGAATTGTCAGTGGTCGTTGGATCTTCTAGACGTGTGGGCCCCAATGGGGCCGAAGGGTAAGGTTAGGGACGAGGCCGGAAAGATTTTAACGAAGGAGTTGAAGGACCGGCCGGTTTTTGAGGCGGACGATCAATCCGCGATGGTGTACATATTAGCCACGCAGAAGGAGAAGTGGGCCAATAAGGTTTATCTCGAGAGCACATTTTATTTGCATGGCTATTGGGAGATTTTGGTGAATAAGTACGAGGAAATGATCGAGAATTATCATCCTGGGATTGGGGATACTCGGTGGCCGCTAGTGACTCATTTTGTGGGGTGCAAACCTTGTGGAAAGTTTGGGGATTATTCGATTGACCAGAGGTGTTTCAAGGAAATGGATCGTGCGTTTAACTTTGGGGATGATCAGATTCTGCAAATGTATGGTTTCGCACATAAGTCGCTCGAGAGTAAGAGAGTTGAGAGGATTCGGAATGAGACGGACAAGCCTCTCGAAATTAGAGATCAGCATGGATTGCTTCACCCTTGGTTTAAAGTTGTGAAGTTATCATAGGGAAGTCTAAATCTTATGTGCTCAACAGTGCGCCAATTCTTGTGCCACTTCTCGTACACCGAGATTTTAATGCACGAGGTAGTAGATGTTTAGAAAAATAAGCATTTACGTCTTTATTTGAAGATGAGCATAGGGTAATTATTACATTGTCTTAGACTCGTTGTCACTATATTCTTTCATTTAATTATGGCATGCACTTGTCTTGTGACGTTGCATAATTGATCAGTTACATTAGTTGGGCTGGTAACTGTAGTCTCTTCTTTTTATATGGAAAGTACAACATTGTTGGTTTCAAATAATCAGCTTGTTGATGGTAATGTCTTCTTTACAATTCTTTTATTCAAACCGAACAATTTTTGGTTCTTTTTGTTTGTTGGCATTGAAACCATCTGTTAATCTTTGTACTCGGATAACTTGCATGTTTGTTGGATGGATTGTCGATGGCAGTTTTCTGTTGGCAATTGAATATCTCAAACCAACTTTTGGCACTTTCCAAGGAGAAAGGCTTAGAAGCTGAAAGTAAAGACATGTATGATGTGATGTACCTAATTACTTTATGAGTAGCTTATTAATGCCTATTGTCTAACGTGTACTGGTGATTACATTTTTTATACCTTTAAGTTTGATAAAACTATAGACAGTAATTTTAATGTCTGAATAGTTACAGAATAGCTTTACATGTTTAAAAACACTTTACAAATAAATGCTGTATCTTTCAGTAGTTAAAGTTTCCGGGAGTGATTAATTTAGTCAAGAGATAAGTTTAATTAGACTAAAGTTCACAGAGTATTTGTTATTATCCCCAATTCTTTTACTAATCAGAGTTATATAAGTTGTTTTTGTAAGTTTATGATTTTCTTTAATTGAGAAGTTGTTTGAGATTACGAGCTTTTGACATTCTTTCCTAACTTCCAACGATACTGGCCTATTCTCGACAAATGATCACCTTAAAAAAGAAAAAAAGTCAAATTAGTAAAAGTATCAGCAAAAACGACAACAATTCTAAAGCGGAAAGAACATGAAGAAAACTAAAGCATTATACTGTCACATTCTCACAATCATTATAATGTATATCGAATTAAAACTTATAACGCTTTCTAACCATTTTTAAAATTATAAAAACATATCTATATACTTTTGATCCAAGAGTAAAATTGAAAATTTTAATCTTAGCTCATTACAACAATTAATATTCTCAAAAACGTATAATATTTACAACACCAAAATGGAGACCAAGACTGTATTCCAGTCATCAAACTATCAACTTACTTTTGCTGCTATATGTTAATTGATTTTAATGGAATATACTAATCTTTTATCTTATTGTTTGGTGCATAGATGTGCAAAAGATGATAAATTATCATCATAGATTAGTGTCTTTTAAAATTTTTAATGTATGTTTTCTCAATTAAATAGTCATAAAACCTCACAGTTTATTAAATGCGATTCCTTTATTTTTCATTTTCTTTCTACAAACTACAAAGTACAAACAAAATCTCCAACTACAGCAATCCAGTGAGACCGGAGCACGAAACACCAAATCGAAATATAGATCCAGTCGAATCACATCTTGACACCTCACTAATTCTCACAACCGTACACTGCCACCATCAACGCCTCCATTTACAAAAACCTTTATAAACACTAAAACCTCACTCACACTCAACACTAAAAACCCTAATTTCTCCAATTTTTTCTTCTGTAACAACAATAGTTTTAGGGTTCATAAATTTAATTTAATGGAGAACAATAAGCTTAAAGAGCAAGATTTTTTGGTGGCCTCAATTTCACAGCTGTCGATATCGGGCGCTTCTTCGCCGCCGGTGGTCGCCCGGTTCAGCTCCGACTCGCTCCGGTTCGAATCGGAGCCCGGTTCGGATGACTCGGTTCAGTTCGATCTCAGCAACTGTCAGGTTAATCTTTTAATTTGTGTTTTTTAGGTTTTTGTTCTTATTCTGTTTGATGAAGTTATTAATTAGTGAATTGGGCATCATAAACAAAAAATAGTATGTTGTTTTGATTGATTTTATATCTTGCTAGTTTTAGTTTGAAGTGACCTTTTTTAAAAAAAAATAAAAAATTATTGGTTTTGTTAAATTTTGTGTGTTAAAAATTGCTGCTTTTTGCTATTTAAACATCAAGAATAGAACTTTATGTAAAGTTTTGGAGACAATTGGAATCTGGAGATGAGTATTTATTAAGTGATTGGAGTTAAGGTTGCAAAAGCTTGAGTTTAATAAAAGGCTCAGTGGACTTTACTATTTTAAAACATTCGGAATTTTCGACCTGGAAATCACTAATTTTTGTTTAATAGTTTGGCAATCCTTATCTTTAAATAACACGTACCATGTACTGCATTGTACCTATTGAGTTCGCGAGTCGTTTCATGTCTTGATCCTGCTCTCTTTTAGTTGCATTTGTGCTTGCTTAGTAGAATGATGCTTCATTACGTTTTTCTTTTGTTCTTGCTCCAGCTTTTGAAGCTCGGGCCGCTTCAATCACTGTGTATAGCTGAAGCTTCTGAAACAAATAAAGAGGTATGAGATCTTTTCATATGCATGCTTATCAGTTTGTTCTTGTTTAGTGACTCGGTAATTTATACATCCAGCAGTTTGCTCTTGTGAGGATGTATCTCTAGCCTTCTCTATCTGTGTGCTTTCTTTTATTTTTCTATCTCTGACGTTGACAGAAATATTTTCTGAATAGTTTGCAGCTACGGATACATTCATTTAAGTATACATGTATATAAAGGGCTACATGCATACTTATATCTTTATATATCTTTCTCGGAGATGAATGAGTGATCATGGATATTGACTCTTATGCTGTATTCATTGTGCTTGCTTAATAAGAGAAAAATGAAAACTTTCCTTCTTTGAGTTACATTATTTAGTCAAATAAGGTGTTGTTCTTTGTGCTGTGAATCAGAAAAGCTATTCCAGGGGAATCACCATACAGTTTAGAAACGAGGATGAAAGTAGGGCCTTCCATTGTGCATTTGAGCAATGGAAGAAGGAAGTGGTTGTTCAAGGTTGGTTTGATATCTCTTTTGGTATGTCATGCAAGATGTGGCTGCATTATCCTCTCTGTCTTTTAGATAAAATTCTTGCTAATTCATCATCATTTTTTTTGAACTTGGTGGTTGTTGAGATCAAACTATGATAATTTTTTCAGTTAATAAAATCATTTATGTTAGTGCAGCGCTCTTTTAGTTGAAATTCTAGTTTTACGACATTATTTGACAAGCTTGTGTAGAACTTGTGCCTTTCTGTGTCGTTGCAGTATATTATATATTTTCTTTTCTTTGAGACCCTTTAGCTCTTAAACAGTTAGTATTACATCCCAAAGGCTCTTACAAGGAATTCATATTGCTTATTTCTCGCATGTCCATACATCACTTCATTTCATTTTGGACAATATCCTAATCCTAAACCAAGCTTGGTTATGGAGCAAATGTCATGGTTGAATTACTATGCAGAAACTGCTATTTTTAGGCTGGGACATGTTTCAAAGATGTACTAAACCGGGTTGTTACAATCTTAATATTTTTCAAACTCATCTCACGATAGATGTAGCAGTATAATGCGTTTGGACTTCAAAATGGGGGCTGTGTAGCTGTGTATGGCATACCTGTCTTATTCTTGCTGATAATAGTGTTTTTATTATATGCACATGAATTACAGTGCATGCTTTTATGTGTTTGCGCGTCTGTATTTAGTGTTAAAATTTTGTATGTCAGATTGGTGTGCTATGTGAAGGAAATATACTGCAATGAGGTTTCATTGGCTTTGAAATGTGTTATCTAGTTTTAGTTGTAATCCTGAAAGCTGAGGTATGGGGTTGGCTCATGTATTAATCTTTTTCTTCTCTCCCAGGATCATCTTTGCCTAATGGAATAGTATCGGAATCTACAAGCAAGTTCGATAACAAAATAGAAGCATCTTCTGCCAAAATGTACTTTCATTACTACGGGCAGCTATTACACCAGCAAAATATGTTGCAAGATTATGTCAGGACAGGTTACATCTCTGAGCTGTAAATTGAGGCTTCCTTTCAATTTGATTATGTGATATTTTTCATATTAAAATTTTATTTTACATATCGTTCTCCAAAAGCTTAATGCCTACTCGTTGTTCGTCCAGGAAATATTTATTCCATAGCTTATTTTGTCTTCCGCAATCGTATAGAATTCTACGTCTGCGAATCACTTACATGGTAATTTTGTCTCAGGAACTTATTATGCTGCAGTCATTGAGAACCGTGTTGATTTTGTTGATCGTGTAGTAGTTGATGTTGGTGCTGGTAGTGGCATCTTGTCATTATTTGCTGCTCAGGTTCTGAAGCATATAATTCTTTAAAAACATTCAATTTAATATACTGTTTCCTTGCACCATTTCAATATTCATGTTCTTAGCACGCTTTCTCAGGCGGGTGCAAAACATGTTTATGCTGTTGAAGCATCAGATATGGCAGATTATGCTCGTAAACTTATAGATGGGAATCCATCACTCAGCCAGAGGATAACGGTGAGTGCTATCTGATCACACTTGTATTGCGTTGTAATTTTAATTATTTTACTCTTTTATTGATCTCATATACAATCTTGATTGTGTAGGTAATCAAGGGTAAAGTTGAAGAGGTCGAACTACCTGAGAAAGCAGATATTTTAATATCGGAACCAATGGGTATGATCAGTTCTTTCTTGTCATCTGTAGGTGATAGAACTCGGACGATTTCAAATGTATTTATCTGTAAAAATACAGAAATAACCATATTGCTATTAAAACTTGGTATATTCTCATCATCTTTTACTAATCTGTAGTCTGAATTAGTCTGAAACATTCACTGACTACTGGCTATTTCTCCTGCAGGAACTTTACTGGTCAATGAGAGGATGCTGGAATCATATATTATTGCAAGAGACCGATTCCTTGTTCCAAATGGGAAAATGTTTCCAACTATAGGAAGGTGAATGTTTCCGAAATTCATTCTCTTTTTGACTTCATTACCATTATCTCAAATTCCTCGTCAAATGTTACTTTTTCTTAAAAAAATAATAATTTGTAAGTTACTCAATAAATTGAAAGTTGAATCCAACTGTCTGTTTATTATCTTGAATTTAATTACTTGTGGCTGGTTTTTGTGTATATCTTACAGATGCCCTTCCATTTTGAGATGTTGAATTTGGAGAGTCCTGCTAACATTGCTAAGTGCTAACTTTAAGTTTCCTGTGGTTAATATTCATTTTTGTTTGCTATTGTAGAATACATATGGCGCCGTTCAGTGATGAATTTTTATATATTGAAGTAGCAAATAAGGTAAGTCCCCATTATATAATTGAATTTCCATTATGAAAATTATGGAAGGATTAGTTAATCGGTTATTTGTTTCAAATGCTCAGAAAGTGGCACATGATTTAAATTTCCGCAATACCTTATTTTCCCCTGTTCTCTTGCTATTTTATTTCTTTTGCCTATCAAAATTTATTTAAAAATTGTGCTTTTTTATTTTCATTCAGGCCTTGTTTTGGCAGCAGCAAAATTATTATGGTGTCAATTTGACATCTTTACATGGTACTGCTTTTCAAGGATACTTCTCTCAGGTTGAATTCTGTTTTCCTTTTTATGCTTCTTCCGCCTTTTGCACATGTGGATTATTAAACATTTTATGAGCCTTCAACTCTATTTGCACATGTGGATTATTAGATATTTTATCTGATCTCTGCAACTCTTTTCTCTTGAAGCTTGGACGCTAACCTGCTATTGTACATAGTAAACAGTAGAGTCCCTTTCTTGCATAACTCTTCTGAGGGGTGTTTAGTTGTTGGGCAGCACATTTTTGAGCTACAGTGTCCTAAAATTAAACTCTTGAAATTTTTTAACTTGTTTCAAAGCTAATGTTTCTGGATCATTATTTATCCTCATAACTTCAATCGGTGCACTGTCTTTAGCAGATTATATCAAGTATCATTAAGCTCTTGATTCAATGTTAAATCTGCAATAAGCAATTAGTAACTGTCTAGAAATAATTCATGACATTTAGATGCTTTCCAGGTAATTCTGTATGCAAAAAAAAGATTTTTTTTTTTTAGGAGTTACGGTTATAGTGGAAGTTTTTCAAAACCTCAACGTGATATATATTAGATATATTGGTGTTCTTCTATCCAAGTGGCGTACTAGTGTCTTTAAACAACATCTGATTTTCAACAGTTAGCCAATTTGCTCCCTGTACAATGGGTTGGTAATAATCTGTTTCACCTCTTCTAAACATTTCAGCCGGTGGTGGATGCTTTTGATCCAAGATTGTTGGTGGCTCCAGCAATCTCCCATGTGATAGACTTCACTTCCGTTAAGGTAAATGTTAGCTTTACATGAAAACTTAATGCATATACATGTACTCTCATAGTCCAAGGAATACTTTTTTCCAACAAAAATACTCTTCTAAACTACCTCCATGTTAAAACATTGGTACGTGTAGGGATGTATTGAATGTTATTTATTGAAGGATCATGTTTTTTTGGTTCGAAATATCTTATGAAATGGAGTGTTAAAAGGTCTTTTCCCTGTTACCTAATCATAAAACTGGTCATATTTTCTGACATGAATGCATGATTCCACTTTGGATTATCACTGCAGTTCGGAATAAGAAAATGGTGGTAGAGATCTGGCATGATGCTTAGAGATTCACATTTAAGATACATGCAGTTTGTTATTATACTTCTCATAATTTCATTTCACAGGAGGAAGAACTATATGAAATTGACATTCCATTGAGGTTTGTATCTACTGTTGGTACCAGAATCCATGGGTTGGCGTGTTGGTTTGATGTATTGTTCAATGGGAGGTAATTGTTTGATCCTGCATGTCTGAACATGTCACTGTTTTCTCTCAACTCACTTTTCCAACGTGTGCTAACTTTGTGTAACTACAAAATAATAGTACTGTGCCAAGGTGGCTTACCACTGCTCCTGGTGCACCCACGACACATTGGTACCAGCTGCGCTGTGTCCTGTCCCAACCTATTTATGTGATGCCTGGCCAAGAAATAACGGGCCAACTCCATATGGTTGCTCATAAGGCTCAAAGTTATACACTTAATCTAACACTGTCAGGTTGGTCTTTAATGGTTCACTTTCAAGTATTGCGTGAATCCTTATGTTGTATTCGTTTTCCTTGGTAAGCTGATGTTCTTTTTCTTTTCGAAATAGCTAAAACGTGGGGTCCTGGTGCTGATCAAGGGGAAATACTCCAGAGTTCATCTGGGAAATTTGATCTCAAAGAGCCTTATTACAGGATGTCTCAGCCTCAGGTGTATCCAACGACCCAAGATCAACAAGGGAATCAACTACTACAAACTCAGGTATTAATCATGGGGTGATGTTTCAATATATGCATTCACTAGTAAAAACCCACTTTTAACTAGGAGGCGTATATTCTTCTCTAACAGTATCAAGTGTTGGGTTATATACATTAAAACAAAGCCCTGTTGTCTACCATGCGTTATAGGCATTTTACAAACATGAATATCGTCAATGATCGTCAACCAATTTTAAAATTTAATAGAATTAAGCAGCCACCAAATGAAAAATCTTACCATCTCATCTACGACCAACGTCTGCTGTATGTTATTTCTGTTACATTTGGTTATTATGGCTTCTTAAGCATTTGAAGTTGTAAATTACAGGATTTAATATTACAAAACCAGGATGAAGAGGGCTCAGATTTGTTGCAACCCGCGGTGTGATTTGAGGCGGCGGTAGCTGCGATTGGTCTTATGAGCATGCGTCTGGCTTTTTCTGATGTTTGTGACCGTTCGGTGTCCTACTGGCATTCCTTGGCTACCACACCGTCAGAAATATGTTGATTTTTATGTTGTAATTATGTCAGCTTTCTTTGCTAATTTATAACCAACCAAACTGTGTGGCGTGTGAAATTTCCTAATCCGAGCTGATAAATAATGGTTTGAATCAAATCGAAATTTTGAGTATTTGGGGTCCTTTTGGATCCATTTTCGTTTTGTGTTTAGAAAATTTTGATTTGTCTTGAAAAGTTGTGAAAGATTTATTGGGAGATGTGCGACAAGAGAAAACTGAGTTTAGGTTGCTTTTGAATTTGTATCGAATTATGCTGGTTTCATAGAATTGTAAACCCAAAAAAGGAAAAGGATGATGTCTGAAGATGTTTGACGATTCTTTTAACAGTGGTGTCAAATCTGATATATGATTTTTGCTTTTTGATCATATTATAGTAAGATAAATTAAAATCTTATTGTTATTTTAGTATTCTCTTCTAAATAAATGACAACCAAAGCTATTAATTGGTATAAATATGCGTTGTAATTTCAAAAATGTACTGACGTCTTTTAAAGACAGTCGTACAATGAGTTTCAAAGAAGATTATTTACCATGTCCCATTTCACTTGCGCTTGAAGGGATTGTAATTTTCCCGTAAATATTTTTTTTGCAATAAACGCTGCGGTTTATTAAAACAATATTGAACCACAAATTTCAAATTGGCTGGGGCTATCGCTTCTTTATTTGCAAAATTTTTAATTGCTTTTTAAGTGGATCCGTCAGACCAAACTAAAAATTCAAGAAAATAATCAATAAAGAAAGAAAAAAAAAAAAGAAGAAAGAATTTCAAGAAGTAGCTATCTTTAGCGCAAGTCCAAATATATTATGGTAACATTAATTTTATTAATAAGTTCGAGTCAGTTAAAATTTTAGGCTTCCAAATGAAGCAATACATGAAGAATGAACCTCTTTTGATCTAAAATCTTGTAACTAATTTATGATCTCTCCACTGAAGCAATCAATACTATATAAATATAACTCGTCATATTTTCAAATAAATTGGCCGCTGAGAAATCTCAGCCCGCTGCCGCCAGAGCCGGAATCGGCCGACCGACAACGCCGTGACATCGACGGCAGAGTGAAGGGTGGTCGTCGTTACTGCCAACTTCGAGTGAAAAGTTCCAGCATCTCTCGCATTTTAATCCACTCGCACGCGAGACACCGATCCAAACTTTGTTGCTTTCTTGAATGATGTATTCTCCACTGCATGATATATCTTCAGTCAGGTTTTCCAAAGATGGAACAACCTCGACCTGCATATGAAATTAAAATAGTTCAACATTATTCGAAGTTCACTGAATTGAGTTTATCAGAATCAGATGAAGAGTATTCTACAATTACCAACTTCCATGAATTTAAGATGGAGTTGTCGAGACAAATTTACCTGAGATGTCAAGAATATACGATGCAATGTGTCGGCATCGTTATCAGAAGCACACATGTCGACTAATCTCCGAACAAGGACGTCATCTGATACATGGAGGTAGACTTTCGCCTCTAAACTGGAACCAATCAATTTTTGAGTACGAGCAATCTCCAGCACTTTGTTCACCTCTGTTCTTAGCTGGTAAAAGGTAGCACAAATTAGGAAAAATAACATACACTCAAATTGAGCAATAAAGAGAGTGTCTTGACCGTTATCTGCAGACGACGCCCTAAGCAAATATATCATATATAAATGGTCCTTTTGTGAAAAATAGGACGTCAGAAGACTCTAACTTGTAAAATCAGACCTCAACTCCAATGAAATGTTGAATATTCAACCACAAAGTTATTAAACTCAAGAGATAAATATGTACAAAATACCAATGGTCAGTAAAGTTCATCTACGCATGTCACAAATATGCAATTATTTACCATCTTAGGTTGAAAATATCTGAGCTTGGGTGAATTTTTTATCAACTACACAGTTAAAATGTCTGATTGGATGTTCCGGATATATCATTTTATATGTAGTTACCTCAAGAATTGTTCCCCAGAAACTAATTTCTTCCTCTGGGAATGCAAGATGTCTTTCATCTGACACAGGCCATTTGGCCTCGAAAACAAAGTTTGCGATATTTCCATCATCAACAGGGAATGGGAAAGGAAGATGCTGCCACACATCTTCAGCCAAATGTGGCAAAATTGGAGCGATAACCCTCACGATAGAAAGTAGATGTGCAGAGAGGACTGTTTGACAACTCCTCCTTGTAGCACTAGTGGTACCCCTGGAAGATAAGAAAAGAGATCTCAAAGATTACAATGAAGAATACATGCTAGCCATAAGCACTTAACAAAAAGAAAGATGCTCACCCAACATAAAGTCGATCTTTGGCGACATCCAAGTAGAAATTTGATAGATCAACGACGGCAAACCGCTGAATGATCTGTGAGGTTGGAAAATTATGAAAAGGAGAGGGAAAAATGAAGTACTACATGAAGAGAAATAATTTTCTGTTGATAAAAGTAGTAGAAACACAATTCCTACTATATACAATCATGTGCGGTATTGCTTTCCCATATTAGCAATGCTATTAACAACTCTCATTCCAATTTTCATTTCACCAAGTACTACTCTTATCATCTACAGTTCATTTGTATTGTCAGTATTTCTAAAATGATATAATATTCGGTTGTACCATGGTTTAGTACGTTTCAAATTCATGTATTTGTCATTACGCCTAAAATGATGTAATATATGATATCATTAGTCTAGTAATTTCTATGATACTAGTAGCAGTACTTGTATAAGTGACGACAGGTTTAAGATATTTTCAATACATTAAAGGCATATACCTGAAAAATCTTGAAGAACTGATAATTATTATAGCTCTCTTCAATGTTATTGGCGACATTTTCGAGTTGAAATAAAGCATATCGATCTATCATCGGAAGCTCGCTGTAAGGAACAGCATACTCAGCCTGAAAAATAACGAGCCCTATTAATACAGCAAAAATAAGTTGATTTGGAATACGACATTCAGAGAAAATGCATGAGTTCTATGCTTTACTCAAGTAGCAACTCTGGGTCCCAAAGTAATACCAAAAATAAAAAAACTGCATAAGAAGTGCACCAGACCCCCGCTGTGTATGAAAAATGACTGGATCAAATTATGCAACAAATTTCTGATTGTAACATTCATACATAATATCTGAAACTTAACATGGCAGAGTGAGGATAAACAATTGGAGGCCTTGAAGTTTCACACTTCGATCATATGAACACCTTCCTGATGGTCGGGGCTTACGCATTTTCTCCAGTTAACAACCAAATTAATGAGCAACGTAGTGAAGGTATCGCGAATATGCAACAGAAAAAGACATTTATTGACATAGGCAGAACAATGTAGCACGATGAGTGTTCAGGTCCATCCAAAAGCTCAGAAAGAGCCGAGAAAATAACATACTTTCCAATCGTGCAGATTTCCCAAAAGAAACCGCAAGGTTCCTCTCAGTTTCCTGTATACGTCTGACATTTGCCGAAGGACTTTAGCCCCGATCAACACATCACCAGTATAATCTACGCTAGAGACCCAGAGCCGAAGCACATCTGCACCAAATGCATCCTGTTGAAAAAGACCGAAATGAGATAAGAATTTTAGGAAAAGATGCATTCCCTATTTACATATACCAAGCTGTTGAGCTAACCTTCTGATCTTTCCCTCCTTCAATAATTGTCCTTGGATCAACAACATTCCCGAGGGATTTGCTCATCTTAAAACCTCTCTCATCAAGCACAAATCCATGTGTAACAACACCACGATATGGAGCCTTTCCTGCAAAATTAGTAAATACATGACAAAGATCTCTCACCTTGAAAAAGAAAGATTATATAGTCACGAAATCACGAAATTCACTGGAATCGTCGTTTTATTAAACTTGGTGGTTTTGAAAGCTTATTGGTGCACTCTGTGGATCATCACGGCACCAATTTATCAACCAAAGGTATGTGTCTTCTTGCAATTCTATGTTACCAATCTCATCCAACGTAGCATTGTAGTTTCATGAGAAAGTACAAAAAGGGCGAAGACCCCCAACTTCTAAGCCTCTCCCCATGAGACTTCTAACAGATTATTCATGATACTGGTTATGACAAGTTTTCAAGCTAACCACTTCATATGACATTTTCCGACTGGATGTTCATGTGGGCAATGAGGAAACGGATGGTATAATATTTGAATCTTAATCACTTTCTTTGAAATAAAACAACCGAATATTTCTCTTGCATTTCTTACCGTTTGTCGCAATACTAGTCAACAATGAACTCTGGAACCAGCCCCGATGCTGATCTGTACCCTCTAGATATAAATCGGCAGGATAACTTAGACCACTTCTCTTCCCCAGGACAGCAGCCCATGAGGAGCCTGAAAAGTAAGCATTATAATTGTCACTGCCCCCAGGACTGCACTTTATTTTTCATAGCAAAAAAAAAAACAACTGAGAGCCAAAAACCAATGTTTCAAAAACTGGTCTACTTATATGGAGAGTGCCTATTCATCCTTGGCAATTCTTACATCCTCCTCGTTCAGTAACCTGCCGATAATATGAGGCCAAAAGTTGGACACACCTTTCTATATTAATCAACATTATCCTTTTTGCATATTTTCAGTTATATCTTTGTCATCTTGGAAATAAGGATGTTCAGAAACAAGGTATTAGAGTCTGCTCTAACCAAAAAATGCAACTCTTAGTACTTAAGTAAAACAGAGTTACAGAACCATTTGACAACAGAAAATCTATACTTCCGACGGCATCCTTCAAAGAGCTTGAATAAAATCATAGTATCAGTTTTGCAAATCATAAAGAACACTATGAGGACATAAGAAACTAAAAGTTTACAAATAGAAAGGTATTTACAGCCCTGAATTTGATCCTTCAGGATAATAAGTATGAGAGAACTTTCCCTAAATATATATGAAGTTGATCTCAAAATTCTGAATAAAAACACAAAGAGGGCGTTATTTGGAAAGGAAGAGCTTCTTCATGAAGAGTTTACACGTAACTAAGAGATACGCATAAATCCTGTGGGAAATAAACTTCTATTATAGTTCATAACAGAAGAGAATACGTCAACAAAAATAAAACATATTTCACACATGAAAAATAAAACCTTACTTATCAGCGAAGGGTTTATGCACCCTTGTACAAGGTTAGCATTACTAACATATAGCCATTTGACCAGCGATATTAACTTTGAAAAATTAAATGCAATATTATGAATACCAGAATCGAACCAAACATCCATTGTATCCGTTCCTTTCACATAGCTTGCTGCTTCGCTGCGATACTTTTCTGGAAGCAATTCCTCAACCTTCATGTACCACCATGCATCACTTCCTTTCTGTGAAATTATGGCTGCAAAAACAAATTATTGACACATAAAGATCCTGGCATGGCACAGCTACTACACCAACGGAAAAAATGCAAAGCTTGGTTGCAACAAGCAACGTTGGTCACCGGTGGATATTTTCATGAAAAGTACATATAAGACTCTCCGGAAAGAAAGAGTGAGATAAGAAACGAAATATAACATGCCGAGCTACTTTATATCCTAGACAAATTGTTAATTACATATAAGACATTGTGAGGAATTACTTTAATTAAACAGACAAAGTAAGATGATCCTTACACTTAATGTGATCAATGGTCTCCTCATTCATCAATGGCTCCTTTGTATCCACGTGATAGAAAACCGGGATGGGCACACCCCATGTCCTTTGCCGGGAGATGCACCAATCAGAACGACTTAAGGTCATTGAAGATATTCGATTTTCTGCCTGTTAAAACCATAGATTGTTAAAGCATAGAAAACCTTCACACAGAAAATATACAGGAACAAATAATAGAATTTTTTACCCAACGTAAAAGATCATAGCAGGTTAAGTACCTGAGAGGGAGTCCAGGTCACTTGGTTAATCGCATCCATTGCAGCCTTTCGGAATCCTTCCACTGAGGCAAACCATTGTTCAGTTGCCCTGAAAATCGTAGGCTTCTTAGTTCGCCAATCGTATGGATACTTGTGTTCTGCATAATTTAAAAGGCTTGAGTCATAGAACAACATTTTTGACAGTTTGACACAAATATAAATAATTGCTATTCTGATTAAAAAGCCAAAATTTTACTTACTATATGGCTCATGCATGATCAATGATGAGTTCTTATCCAAGAACTCAATAACAGCAGCGTTACCATCCCCAAGCACATCAAGCCCATTGAATTGTCCAGCTTCTTCAGTAAACTTTCCTTCATCATCCACAGGGGAAAGCACGGGTAAACCATATTTAAGGCCTGTCACATAATCTTCTTGACCATGGCCAGGCGCAGTATGAACTAGTCCAGTCCCCGACTCTGTTGTGATATAATCTCCACCAACAACAACTGGGCATTCTCTGGTATCTACTGGATGGGCATACCTGAAGTGCAGTTGGAAATGAACACTGAAAATTGTAGATACTACATACAACAAAGCCACGCAAAAAAGAAAAGACAATCCTTTCTGTGTTTTGGGTTCTAAGGAATGTATTGCAAACACGTTCATCCGAATAATTGGGCAAAGATACTGTCTTTAATTAATTTAATTAAGAGTCTCAAACTGTTCATTTCATAGATCAACTCCAATGTGATATGGTTCAAACGTCACTAACAGACTGGACAAACAAGGTTCAAGTGAACTAACCAGTAACACAGAAGCACAAAACTTTTTTATTTAGATGATCTTTTGACATAATATAAATGAGGATGCTCTAGCCCACCCCTACCACTCACTGCTTTCCAAGTATTTTCAAAAATGTTGCTGCGGTATGCAGAACACAGATGCATCTCGATCAGCCAAATTCAATTAAGAAGTACTCAGCCATAGTTGACACAGGTATTTTAAACAATAACCTGCAATTCTCAAGCTCGGCGCCTGTAAGTGTGGTCTTCACTATAAGCTTCGAGCCCCATTTCGCTTCTAGAGTTGGCACAAGATCCAATCCCACAATTAGGTACAACTTGTCATTTTCCTTCAAGACATTTCCAAGTCTTTTATCTTTATCTACTGATGGCACAGCATAGTCCATAACACTGGAATGAACTTCAACAACGGCATATTGGAGCTTTGAATTGACAGCAACAGCTGAAGAGAAAAGGAGAATTAATCAGAAGCAGTTAGCAAGGAGACAAATAACCAAAAAGATACAAATAGGCGCAAAGAGTTACAAACTCGAGGCAAAATACCCAAAAGAATCTAACCATGAAGGACTAACAGAACATGCCATTAGATGGTCTGTGCCATACATATTCTTAAACCACCATCTCTTGGTCCTAGAGGCAAGCATACTAGCCACAAGAAGTAAATATGCATCCAAAATTAGAGAGCAAAATGGAGGGGAAAATTGAATATGACTAAAGTTTCGTAGGAATTTTAGTTCCATATCAAATAATCATCCACATGAAATATCCGCATTTTAACACGTAAGAGAAACTATAAATGAACCATACATGATCAAGAATTTCTCATATTTCAAAAGTCACCTCATGCAAACTGATACCCATTCATCATGAACAAGAAGTACTTTTGAAGGTATCAAGACCACTGGATTTTTCTTGCACGGAAGTACACTGATAACTAAGCACCCTACTAGAAATTTCCAGTATAAAACTTTACACAAGAAATACATACAACACCCGAGTGGGATGAGAAAACTTAAGTCATCTAATGCATCTTGTTCTATCATGGAGCTATACTTCCTAAACATCTCCGTTGCTTTTTGATCCAGTATTTATAATAAAGTTGGTCTATCGTTCATCACAGCAAGCAGTAACCCGAAGTGTTTCTTATATCTTTGTCTTACTCTTTAGTAAATACAATGACCAAAGGGATTGCTTTCAGATAAATGAAGCAAGTTCTGGAGGACAACTATGACTAAAATTCAAAGTAATGGCAACAGTCAATTCCTTTTCTAAAAAAGCAATCAGAAACTCCATATGCCGAGTTTAGCACTCCAGGAGCTATCTCAAAATAGTATGCATCTAAATATCCAACTGAAGGGGAGAAAAAGAAAAGAAAACTTCAAAAACCTACCAGCATTAGCAGGAATTGTCCATGGTGTAGTAGTCCAGATAGCCAAGCCCAATTTGGGGAAGAACTCCTCGAGCCCTTTACATGAATCAGGGACACTGACTAATCTGAAATTTGCATATAAACTCTTTGAAACATGCCCTTCAGGATACTGCAAATAGATTTCAAACCAATATAAAATAGATCAGTCATTGAATCTAGCTTGAGAGCAAGAAGTCTCAATAATTGACACAATTCTCTCAGGAAAACAGATGAACCAATACAAGATTCATTACCTCCAGTTCAGCCTCAGCAAGAGCCGTTCGTGACGAGGGACTCCAATGAACCGGTTTCCTGCCTCTGTATATATACCCTTGTAAGGCCATTTGGCCAAACACTTCAATCTAATGCAATTTACATGGAGCATATAATGAGAATTTTAAGATTAATGCAAGAGCATTAAGATTACGAATGGAAGCATAGAACAACCAACCATGCATAACTGATTAAAAAGCAATATAAAACTATCAATGACATTGATATCATTGTACTAGTCATAATTAATCAAATATCATCAAGAGGCATATGAAATTAGCGATACATTTTACCTGAGCAGCTTCATATTCTGGATCCAGAGTGAGGTATGGGTGATCCCAGTCTGCCCATACACCATACCGCTGTAAAAAAAAAAAAAAAATTGTCACCTCAACAGGAGTAAATTTCATACTTCCTCAGTCCAACTAAGGGTATCAAAGCCGAGTTCTTCAGGGAAACAAAAATATTACTAAATGAAAAAGCCATATCGCACATTTTACCAGTGTCTTCCAAAATCACACCTCTCATACAAAAAAACATCAGTTATATAGAAAGAAAAGAAAAAGTATATGACTAATCCAAGACAGTAACTCCTGATTAGCAACTAGTCGCACATGTGAGACACAAGCGATCAGATGATCGAATAAACTTTAACCAAAGGTATTAGGACAACCTCAACAGGTCACTAATATAGTTAACGGAATGAAAGGAGCATACACAAACAAAAAGAATGAAAATCTTGTGTTCAAGGTCCACCGTCACTCAATTTTTATGGCATAGAAATCAACTCTGGAGCTAAGAAGACCAAAACAAACCACAGCTTAGTTTTTCTCCTCTGAGATATTCAATTAAACCAGATGACAACCTTAAATGCAGCCATCTGATTCTTGACAGTTGATTTTGCAAATTTGGCGGCCTTTGCTCTCAGTTTTATAGGTGTCAGCTCCTTCCTAGCTTCTTGATCCAGTGACTGCAAAACTGAAGTAAATCAACAAGATATGTGATGCTATCCAACATATACTGCATCTAAATATAAATTACCATGGCAAAAGAGGCCACAACATAAACATACAAGAAAGAAACGGGTCAGATAAATGCCCCAGTACTTCTATCACCCACAACAGTGACTACAAAAGAAAAATCTCTCGTACGCCATTACTGAGTGCTTCCGACAGTAAATAATGGTTAAATGAGCAAAAAAAGAAGCTGATGAAAAGTTGCATTATTTAACAAAGCTGATGAAAAGTTGCAAACTATCCAAAGATTTGTCAAAGAGATAATTCCTATATTCATTCAAAAGAAAGATAATTTGATGCAGGGCACTAAGTAAGGTGCTTGTACTGGAGAAACGAGAGTACCAGAGACTTCACACTAAACTAGTGCACTAGAGAATTCGAAGGGTTAGGGTTATGAAATTACAGAATGTCCCTCTAAGGTATCTAATATACAGTGATCCCCTATTTTACAAGTTTGATTATAAATATCCACCCTTATGGTCATCCGCTTAACAGCAGATTAAGACAAAGAAAAAGAAAAAAGCAACAAAAAACTGATTTTGTTCTTGGTTACCACTGACCTCCACTTAAACCAATTCTAACAGAAAAACAGTTTTTTGTGGGTAATATTCTAAACAATACTTTAGGATACATAACAGTACTACTTATGCTTTTCAATCAGATAAAATGTTCTTCAGCTTTTTGAGGTACACTGATGCACTATCTCTAGTTTGAGGTATCCAACTCCTACAAATTTTCATAAAAATTCTTTAGCCTTAAGTATCACCCGTGAAGCATGTAACCTGATGCAACTTTCACCATCTAACATCACCAGAATCAGCTACCCACATTCAAAAGATTTGACAAACTATGAATAGTATCTATACTTGCCTTTCAGTTCGATTGGCAAGCCATGACAATCCCAACCTGGTATGTAGTGAACTTGAAAGTTCTGAAGTAGCTGCAAAATATAAAACAAAATTAGTTACAGAAGCTGAAAGTTTATAGAAATGTGAAGACATGCAGTTGGGCACACACATACACCATCTGCAAATACACAAGATAGTGTGAATCGAAATTGTGGTGGAAGAAGCTCATATTAGAAATCCAAAACAACTTTCTTTTTCACATTTGTGTTTCCATCTCAAGGAACCATCTACTTCACGAGAAAGACTATTTCAGAATTACCTTATAGCGATTAATAATATCCTTCAGAATCTTATTTAAGGCATGCCCCATATGTAAATCACCATTGGCATAAGGGGGACCATCATGGAGTACAAAATTGCCCTGTCAAGATGATTTGCGTCAGCCGTAATTCATTTACCAAAGATAGAATAAGCACCTAAGCAGAATGTCGAGAACTTAGCACAATAAAAAACCACTGCCACAACTTACCCCGCTATTTCTACTAGCAACCCTTTTAAAGACCTGATTTTCATCCCATAATTTTTGTATTTCAGGCTCCCTTACAACAGAATTTGCTCTTAAACCAAAGGCAGTCTTAGGAAGATCAATTGTCTGTTTGTACTTTCCATCTTCCTGCTTTTCTCCTGGACAACATGAACCATATACACAATAGAAATAAATAAGAATGGTAAGATGCAATAAACTGAATGTTAATACACATAAATGTCAAACTGAACTGAGTAGATTTTCAGATTTTTCACAACCTTCGGATTTGCCCTTGCCTGCCATGACGGGACCTCGTGATCTTCGCTTTGAGGATGAGCCATAATCCACACCAGAAAAAGTGCAATAGCACGACAGGTTCAAAAATGTTAACGCTCTTGTCGACGAGCTTTTTCTGTAACGTAATAAGCTGGAAGCAGTTGCATTCCCGAAAGATGAACAGTTTCTCAACGACAGAGCCTGATCAAATTAAAAACACCATATCAGCTATTGCAAACTACAACAAAAAGATTGCAATATTGCAATCAGAAAACAGCCAGCTTTGTTTTTTAAGTTTATTATCTTGCTTTCACACTACAAAAGATTGAATCTTTCTCAATACATAACATATAATTCATATCAAACAACCCTTTTTCAAGTTTTTCTTTTTCTCTAAGAATGTGGCAGAACCCTTTCAAGATTATGAGGATTAGGGTTCTTGCTCACGATAGAAGTTAAAAAACACTTTATAACTAGAAGAAAACTATGAATGGAATAGTGGCAGAGAGAAAAAGGGAGAGAATTAGTGTACCCTGCAAGAAGAACTTTGCATAGCCATGTTTGTGGGAGTTGACAATTTAGTGACGAGGTTACAATTATCCATTTGTTGCCTTCATTTTCATCGTCAAGAGTTTGAGAATGTTTAGGATAAAATAGGCGGCTGGTGATGGAGTGGACGGAGATGGACCTTTCAGTCTGGACCCTTTGTGGGTTTTCAAGATAAATTTATTTTCCTCACAAAATTTTTTATATTTTTGTGTTTATAGTGTTTTTATTCAATTTTAGAATAAGGTTTATTCAAGGATGCTGGGTAAAGTTTTATATTTTGCAAAGATGCAGGGTAAAGTTGACATTTTGTGAGTCTTCATAACTCTAATTGAAATATTTTTGATGTCAAATGCAAAAATTAAAATTGCAAGTTACCAAATTGAGTCAAAAAATGACTAATTTATTTCACTTAATCTTAGAAAGAAGTGGTATTTATAGATATCCGACACAAAATTGTAAAGCAGTATAGTCTAAACAAACTTAAAAGAGTAAAATTAAAATCGTAATTTTCTAATGTCTTTTAGCTTTATAACTAACTATATCGTTAATAGTATATATTTTTCTCCATTTTACAATTCTTGGTTGCTATTATAATGAGCACTTGCTAATTTCTATGGAAAAATGGCGGCTTTGCACTTCACCGCCGCCAAATCCACCTCTCTCCGCCATCTCACCACCGTAAATTTTAATCCCATAAAACCCACTTTAATAGTAGTTCATGCTTCATTCCGTACAAAACCCACCAAAAGAAAAAACTACCTCCGCCAAAAAATCCTTAAAACCCTTATCCCTGAACAACCCCCTTCAAACCCCATTGCCATTGACTCCACAAACGTTATCATAGAGCCTGATATTGTTCAGGAGATTGAAGAGTTTGACAAGACTGAGAATTCAGAAGCTGCGATTGAAGAGCTAGAAAAATCCCAAGAATTGAATGAGATTGAGGTTTCACTGCCTGTTGTTGATGGAAGTGTTGGTGTATTAGATAAAAATACAATCTTGAAATATGGGTTGTGGTTAGTTGGGGCATTTATTTTCCAGACTGTTTGTGCTGTTTGGGTATTTGGTTCGGCTGATTTCGACGATAAAGGTGAGGTTTTGGATGAGGGTGAGAAAAGTTCAGTTCTTGAAGTTGGTGGAAATGGGAAAGTCGAATCAACGGTAAGAGTTGGGTTGAATGCTAATGGAAGTGGAAAGATTGGTGTGGAAAATGGCGGGTTTTTGTATGTGGATGAAGTGGAAATGGAGAGGAAAATTGAGGAAATTCGGGTAATGGCGAGGGAGGTGAGGGAGAAGGAAAGATTAGAGTCGAAAAAGAATGGTTTGGGTAGTGAAGAAAGCGATGATGGTAAATATTCGAGAAGTGGGATTGAGGAGGAGGTTGACGATAGGTTGATTAACTTGAAAAAGAAGTTAGAAAATGTGCGTGATAATACGCCGGTGGCATCAAATGGGTTTTCAAGAAAGGGTGAGTTGGATGAGATAGATAGGGATGGGGCATTATTGTATAAGAAGAAGTACAAATTCAAAGGCTCGTCAGATGACGCGAGAGAGAAACCAAAGGGTTTTGTAGGTTCAGAACTTCCAGATGTTGATTCAAGGGGAAGTGATGCAGTTAATGCATTGGACAATGGTCAATTGAAAGAAATTACTGAATCAGCCGCGAATTCAAGGAACAAGGTGACGGGAGAAAAGGGGAAGAAAAAGCAAGGAAAGGGAAATGCTGCTGCAAACCCAACAATGTCTAATGGTAGTGCCCTTCAATATTGTTTGAAGCTGATGACTTTCCTGATGACATAGTTAAATGCCAGAACAAATGATTTGGTGTGTCTGATGTTTCTCTAGTCTGTTTATTGTGTACGAGAAATATTGTCGCTTTTTCCAGTCAGATAATGAGTTACAGACCTTTCTAAGAAAGACAAAAGTTATGATAATGATATCAACTGTATGCTATATTGGTCACTCTAAATTCTGCTGTATCAATTTTAAATATAGCGCTACTAGAATTTGAAATATGCATACTATAATCGATAACAGAAGTTCTCACAAATTCATCAAAATTTACAGGCATTGCTTTGGACAAAAGTGGTGGGAGGTCTGTTGAAGCAGTACAGTCTAGAAAATTAAATGCTGGGCTTGCAAAGACGAGAGAATCTAGTGGGAAGAACATTGCAGTGGTTTCAGATAAGCTATCAAAAGGAAATGGTAGTTTAAAAGGCAAAGGATTTGGAGATGCGAACTTAGCAAAGAAGAATGGAAGTCAGGGTGATGTTTGGTGGTTGAATCTTACACATGTTATGGTATGTTGCTACAAATCTATAACCAGTAAATTTTAAGTGTTCCGGCTCCTTCTTGCCTTCAATATTTATGTATGCAGTTTCTTGATATACTCCTCCCACGAGTATGTTGATAGCTTAATTAGTTGAAAAGATTGATATGTTGGGCTGGCAGTCGACTCCCAAACATGAGAGAAGTAGATCATATTTAATGTTCATAGCTATTGTCTGCATAAAAGTTGGTAAATAAAAAATATTGTACATAGGGTTGTATATGGCTTTATACATGTCCACGTAAAAAGCAGATGATTTTTCTTCAAAATGCAACTTGCCTCTAATAATGAAAATATATACTGTGTAGCCTTCACGTTTGTGAATTTTAGTTTCTAACGAATTTTGTTTACTATCATAAAACTGAGACATAGCTTAGTAAGATACCATCCTGGCGACCATTACGTTGTTATGCATGCTATTTAGATATATTTGGTACCCTTAGTTTCTTATTTACGCATTAATTGATCTTGTAACAGAAGTTATATTGAAATTATTGAAGGAAGTGCGAGTTATATGGTAGTACATTACTGAATCACGACCATCACTATTATTATCAATAATAAAAGATGTAATAAAGAAATGATCGTCTTACTTTCTTAACTCAGGCTATTCTTATGCGAAGGGGCCATAATGGTGAAGGTGGTGAAGGACTCTACACATTAAAAAGCACTTCTAGCTCGGAGTCTCACTTATCTCACATGGTTGCTTTTGAGGACCGTGTTGATGCTACCAATTTCTGTTATCTTCTCCATTCCTTCTTTGAATATCTGGAAGACTTTGAAGCTGATGTTGTTCCTCTAACAGTCAAAGTAAGTTCTTGATCTCGTTGATTGAATGCAACTTCTATGTAGCATAAAATGGCAAATCTGTAGTGTTGTTCTTTTACTTTTGTGGACAGTTACATTATTGAAATGACTGTACTTTAGGAACTAAATGAAGTGGTGAAGTCACGTGGTAAGAGGGTCATTGTGGTGAAGAAAGGACAACTTCGGCTCTATGCAGGACAACCGCTTGCTGATGCTGAGATGGCTTTACGTGCACTACTTGAGCAAGTTTGAATACTGATGCAGGGAAATGGATGACAATATTACATTTCTTTTCGTCAAGGATTGTGCCAGCAATGGAGCAGGAACAATATAGAAGTGGCATCTGAAGCAAAAGAGAAACCAAAATGGGAACTACTTCATGCTTATGCTAAACAATTAGCAAGTACTGAAGCTGCAAGCAAGCCAGATGACTTGTACCTAAGTAGTGAGAGAGGAAGGGTATATTTCATTTCACTAAGTAAACTCTAGAGCATACAAATACACAGTTCAGCGTTGTTATTCATGTATTTAACACTTAATTATCTAACCTGAGCTCTCAGAGAGAAGGTACTGAATTGTATTGATGCTCAGCAAAGAACATCTTCTCTTTTACCAATCAACTTCAAAAAACCCGACCAGGGTCTCAAGTGTGTAGTAATAATATAGAGTATTGCACTTAATTATTTAACCTGAGCTCTCAGAGAGAAGGTACTGAATTGTATTGATGCTCAGCAAAGAACATCTTCTCTTTTACCAATCAACTTCAAAAAACCCGACCAGGGTCTCAAGTGTGTAGTAATTTAGAGTATTGCAACTGCTTTTTTTTTTTTTTTAATATGGGGATATTGATTGTTTTTTCACCCATTCACTTGAGGATTGGCAGCAAAACTCTATATACTAAACATCTTCATCAATGGCAAGATAATTTGAGTAAATGAAAACAGATAATTGCATTAAAAAAGATAGTCTCCTTATATAGTCATGTAAAACATGACCTTTTACATAAAAATTATCAAATCTCAAGCTGAAAACTAATCCCAGTAATAGCCAGAAGCTACAGACATACTAAGAAGAAACAAGTTTAACCAAAGTTAGTGCATGAATAGCTGGCAAATTGGATTGGCAAAAGTTTTGCCATGACTCCTGCTTCTCCTCTTCATTCTCTGTGATTGCTTCATACAGTGAAATAACAGTGCCTCTAGCTGCTTCTCTTGCCTCAGGTAGTTTATCATTCAACAACTTTGTGGCCATTTGAAGCAATGAAACCAAACCAAATTCTTTCATGCCATCCAAATCCTGCAGAAGCATTTCAACACACAAGTTAGTTGAAAAGTAGGCATGTTGTAGTTTTAGGGGACAGTTAGATATACATCCCTGAACTTTAGTCTCATAACATAAACCTCTCCCAAGTCTATAAGTCTACAGATATACCCCAAAAGATCAGACACCGCGTGAGGTTTTAGATATATGTTTGTGGAAACATTATAAACTTCTCGGTAATCATTCAAACAACATGAGAGATTTTTGTAATCAAACCAACTCTTATATTCATGAATGCTGAAGTTCATCTTCTCATACCATTTTGGATACACAGTAAGAGATGGAAACTGCAGCTTTTGCTCTGATTCTGGGGTTCGAGTGCTGTGCATATGCAGCGAGTTTGTGGAGCAATGGAAGAGGGGTCATGGATTCCACCAATGCCTCAAGTACCCTGTCTGCTTCTTCACATACAAATTTCTTATCTTGAGAGGCCTTCAGTAATAGCTGCAACAACTGCAGAAACACACAAAATTAAGGCCAAAAAGAACAGAGAAGTTAGAATCACAAAACTTCACCATTCCAATTTACAAATAGGAATTAGAGGAATAGTTATGTTACCAAGTTGTTAAAAGCATCAGCAGTTGTTGGCTCATGCAAATTATCACCAAAAGCCTTGAATACATCACAAGAAGCCATGATAGAAGTCTTGCACAGTGCACTTCTTGGATTTTTCATTGCCTTCACCATTATTACCATAACCTTTTCCCTGTATCCACCATAAATAAATGGTCAATAATCACAAAATAAATTTAAAGACGGAGAAAAAAAAAGTAATTATACAATAAAACTTACAAAATTGGGAGCAAGAGACTGGAGTGATAAAGAGCAAAACGCCTCGTTTCATTAAGCGATTCGCAAATCTTCAACCAATCTTTTGACTCTAACCCTCCAACAAGACCCTGCAAATTTTTCAAAAACCAACCATCTAATTACAAAGAACCAAAACAGACAACAAAACCTAAAACCCACATGGGAATTTTCACAAACAGATGCAAGATCCACAAAAATCACCAATCCCGACAAAAATACCTCGATTTTAATATCCGGGTCTTGAATAGGTTCGAGATTCTCAGACGGAATGTAGTCGATCGATGCATCTGCAGACGGTAACGGGGCTTGATTCTCATCATTCACGCCAAATTCAGCCAAATTCTTCTCCTTTTGAATTGGGATCATGATCTTTGACTGCTTCTTGGGTCTTTCGGGTGTGAGTGGCAATGCGTTATCAAGAGACCTTAACGCCATTTTCTTGACCAAAATCTTCTTCAAGAACTCGAACTATTTCGCCTTTTGAAAGATAAAAAAAAAAGATTACTTTTTTTACGAGAGATGTGAATACAATTGATGTGCTGGGGCTTGATTTAAGATGGTGAGGATATGGTGGCGAAAAAGGAAAGTGAGAAGATTGGGTAACGGTCATTTTTTATTTTGAATTTTTTAATACTACCGTGGAAAAAGTTAAGAGTGTTTTTCACAACGGTCATTTGTGGATTCTCTGCGGTTTTCTTTACTACGGTTTCGTGTGATTAGAACTAAAGTCGGTAAGAGATATTTTAAGCAGAGTCGCGTGGACAGTAAGCCAACGAATTAGATGGGTTTGAAAGGGAATTTTTTTAAGTCTCAAATTAAGGAAAATATTTGACAATGTCTATACATGAAAAGAATGCAAAATATTTGATTTGTACTTTTGACCATATATCTTTTGTACTAATAAATATAAATTTTGTTTTTTTAGATCAATTAACACGTAATTAGACACTTTGCCCCCTTTCAAGTTTCAAGATCAAGATGGCGTGTTTGCACGAGGAATTTGATTTAGTTGTACTTGTAACGTTATAGGACAGGATTAAAGTGTGACATCATTTTACATATTTATGGACTAATATTACTTTTCAATTTCAATTCGTAGACAAACTAAAATTTCTTAAATAAATTCAATTTTTTTAGTACTCCATCTTTTTTTCGTGAACAAAGTACACACTAACTCAAATCTTTTAATAAGGAGAGAGATAGTTTAACTCGCCAAACCCAAATGAATACTTGCCCTAATTTCGTGAACAAGCCCACTCTGATCTTACAGCCCAAAGCCATCATATAGGGCTTAGAGTTTACAGTGACTCGAGCATTTTAAAGTTAAGTCAAGACATTTTAATAATCATTATTTATAACATACCCTTCACAAGAGATTATTAGGTGCAGTGGATGTATAATGGGGTGATACAGTTAGTCAATTTAATTTTTGGTGTAATTATGTAGTGTAACGAAGTTATTGCCATATATATTAGGAAATATATTTAATCTAGATCATTTATTGTCAAACGTCATCCCTCAGTGTTGTATGAAGTAATTTTTCCCCTTGCACGTCGTAAGCTCTTTTTCCATGAGTATCACGTGGAACATTTTTTTAATAAATGTTGGATGGCAAAAGTTGATCCCCAATTTTTTCTTGTTCTAGCTTCGACAACATATTGAGTGACTATTTTATTGTTATGAAAGTTTAAACTTGTAGAGAAACACAATAGTCTAATTTATTATGCATAATAACATTAATAGATAGCAAATTAGTGAAAGAAATGCGGCCCGAGCTTTATTGAGACTACTCATGAACAAGATGTGCATCATTTTGTTTGAAGTATACATATAGTTGTAAATATTTTGACATACATTATCTAGACTCAACCATTTGCATGATCGTTTTACTATGTGACTTCGTGTGTACCTCTAACAACTCATTGTACTATGTTACTCTAAGTATCTCGTGTACTTAGGTGACCTTATGTCTCATTCGTCAATTAAACTCCTTCCAAAATACACCTCGAGGTCTAATCCTCACGAGTCTCCCCAAAGTACACTTTATCATTGAACATCTTTGAGGTATAGTCAACTCTCAAATGTCAACAAACCTCTAGGTGCGCATAGCCCTTCTACGATGCCTGAAATTATATTCCAATTTAACTAATCTCAAATGCATGTACACTATTAGTTTACTTCAATCTCATGAACATATATAAGAGAACACCACCATATCAAGGGCCCAATGACGATCACATAACATGGACCCTTCATTACACGACACATGGATGCCATTGACGTTATACTAATAGCAACAAAAAATTATGACAACACGTGTGCAACATCAATAATATCGACGAAACATTTACATACGAGTTACGACAAACACAATGTATGCCATTTCGCTCAATCACATTCTGAATATTCGACCTTAATGTGCTTCATGAACCGTCTTCAACATCGGAAGGTCTTATATAGGGTAGTTAGCTTGAGTGCACTTCGCCTCCTCATCGAGTTGAAGCCTAAGCCTCAGGTGGCCACTATAATCGGTTTTTGGCTTGAGTCTTGGCGTGGTGCATTATCACATTCGATTCGGCACCCCACCCGTCGTCTTCAAGACAATCGTACATTTCTGTCCTTTGACCCCGGTCCTCTAGCGGTCCGATTCTCCGAACGGTTCACCTGGTTGACCAATTTGCACCATATTACAACTTTTGGGGATAACTTAACAAATAACCAATAAATAAGGACCCAATTCTCCAAACCTCAAAAACATACACACTCTTTCACAATTTCCCACTTCTTCTCCATTCCCATTCTTCACACACTCCAACACCTACAAAACAATCACACACACACACACACTCTGCAACAACAATTCCCCAAAATCTCATCATATGCGCGTTAATCCAATGGAACCTCCGCCGCAGCGGCAGCACTACTCCGTTCAGCGGTTCAATCACCACCACGCCCACCGCGGCGAGGGCGGCGGACCCGTTGAAATGACGAAAGAGCCCTCTCACTCCGACGCCCCTAACGGCGCCGTTGCGGAGGAGGAGCGGTGCGAGGAAGGCGACATGCGCCGCGCCGCAGCGGATTGCAACCTGGCGTCGCTGTGCGATCACATTCAGTTAGAAGGATTTAACAACGGCGTGTTCTCCGACGTCGTTTTGAACGCCATGGGGTCCACTTATCACCTCCATCGCCTTATTCTCTCCCGGAGTTCTTACTTCCGGTCTGCCCTAATTTATTATTTTTGATTAGCATTTTTTGTTTTTGTGGTTTGCAGTAGATTGTGCATTTATATTGATCCAATTTTGGGTTATTCTGAATGATTGAACGCTAAATACTCCATGATCGCGGCAAAATCGAAGTTTAATCTCAGGAAGTACTGAAAAATACTATGGAAAGATGTTTGTTTGTCTATGTTTAGCACTCAATATGCCCTGATTTTTTTGGAAGCTTAGTTATTTTGGTTGAGATAGATTGTGTATCAAGTTTTTGGTCATTCGTAGTGATGGACATAGTTATAAATAGTACTTCATCATCATGTTCCAATGTGGATTTTGTTAAACGAGATAACCAAAGTTGCTGATACTCCTTAAACTTGGTGATGCTCAATGAGATATAATTTATGATTGGCATATGGAAGGAAATTTCATGTGACAGCTCATTGGTAGAACTTACCACGCATGTGTGTGTGAAAGTAAATGTAAGAAAAATATGCAGTCTTCACAGTTGATTTGGTTAGAGTAAACCAAGTAATATAGTTGTTTTTCTTTTATGCAAAGTCTTTCTGTTGCTTGCAAGTATGTGCGTGGCGCCAAAAATAATTACTTAACACCTGTACTTTTGGTCTGCAGGACCATGCTTCAGGGCCCGTGGAGAGAAGCTAATGCTCCAGTTTTGACCTTGCATGTCGATGATAAAAATGTGAACAGTGAAGCAATGGCAATAGCTTTGGCATATCTATATGGACATTATCCTGAGCTTAATGACAATAATGCCTTTCGAGTTCTTGCTGCTGCATCTTTTCTTGACCTTCAGGTAGTAGCAGAACCAAAAAAGACCTACCCTCTATTTGAATGGTCATTTTCGGTCATTTCCTTAAAATTTAGAAAAATATTATCTTGGAGAAAGTGAACTCAACCCCCCATGTTATATTCTGTGGACTCTAATGGCCTGGTTAGATTTTTTGCCGATCTCATTCACGATTTTTTTATGATCACATGTTTAATCGCTGTTTGTCTCAACTCTTCTTTATCATAAATTTCTTCTCTCTGCTGTCTTTACATTTAAATTGTACATGCAGGATTTATGTGCAATTTGCACTGACTTCATCATTGCTGAATTATGGTCTTCAAACTTCCTAGCCTATCAGGTTTAGTGCTAGTTTTACTAAGATTACGTTCACTCTATGTGAAGAAATTGATCATCAAAATCACATCCATACAATGTAGGTCTTTGCTGAGAACCAAGACTACGGCATACATGGAGAACGTGTTAGAAATGCTTGTTGGGGCTACCTTTGTCAAAGTGGTACCCGTGAATTGAAAGAGGTTTGTGTTCAGATCTTTTGGTACTGCAGTGATATGGACTGTGGAGATTATTATCTGAACCTCTTAGTGGTGACAGAGCATAATTGTTAGTCTATCCTTTTGAGGTGTTGATTAGCTGAATTAGACATCTTATCCTTTACAGGTGCTCCCAAAACTATCTCTCCAGACCCTGCATGCTTTACTCACCTCTGATGAATTATGGGTACCCAGTGAAGAGAAACGGTAAGGGATCACTAAACTGTCCACCATGCTTATATTAGATTGTGTGGTATTGAGACTGAATTTTTACCATAATTATTCAAATGTGGCTAGGTTTGAGCTGGCGCTATACACTCTTCTCGCAAAGGGTAACCTTTGCAAAGCAGAACATGAAGAACAAGAAAGTTCAAGTTGTGAAGTGCTATTTAGTAGTCATTCTGATTCTTCCGAAGTGAGCAGAAACCCTTTGGATGATCAGTGTGCAAATAACTTGCCGAAATCTAAACAAAGCTCCACAATGTTAAGAGATGAAGTAGAAGGCCACAACACTGCTCAGAAGATTTTGGTTGAGCTCGCAGACTCCGTTGTGGATTCCCGTGTTTCCAACAGCAACCAACAAGCTGAGCCACCATGCAGTCAATCAAATTTGGAGTCAAGATACCATTGCAATTTAGAACAGCCTTCAACAAGTAATACACTGTACTCAGATGAGAATGGTTCCTCATGCTCTTATGTAAATATTCATGTTGGTGTTGGAATGAGTGGATCGACAGATGGTGTTTTGGCTATGGAAGGGCCATCTGATGAAGACTCATCCTACCAACTGAACTCTAGTTGGTCTTCAGGAGACCAAATGCACTGTATGCCAATGAATTCGTCCTGTGATGCGCTAATGCCCAGTGAATGGGAGAGATGCAACATGTCACCTCTCACCTGGGGTGGCAGAATTGTGGGCAGAAGAGAGGTGAAAACTTGTCTAAAGCAGCAGTTCGGGATGAGCAGAGAAGATTTTGATTCTTTTGTCAATATATTTGAGGGGGGCTCTCTCTTATACTGCAACATGTCCTTTGAGGCGCTTTTGAATGTGAGGAAACATCTTGAAGAAATGGGCTTCCCTTGCAAAGCTGCGAATGATGGTTTGTGGTTGCAGGTAGGTATGTTAGTGTATGCATTGTGTTTCATAGCATTTGCTTTCTGTAACTCTGGTTTTACTGCAGCAAATTGGCATTGGGTTTTCTTTCTTTAAATTGGGTTAGGGATGCATATCTGATTAGTTTTGACACCCCTTATTGTTACCTTGGGTTCAATCTTTCGATGTAATTTTTGTATTTCATGTGCATCTTATTGATGTTTATCATAATTGTTTGCATATTGTAGATGCTCTTAAGCCATCGGGTGCAGGAAGTCGGTGCTGATACATGCAAAAATTGTTGCCTTCCAAGTATGTCTTGTGCATGTAGACAGCCATTTGGATATTCACGTGGAGTTAATGCACCTGGATACTATGTGCAAGATCACGACCACAATCGTTTATCCAATGATATCGGACATGTCTACATCACTAGTTCTGCTCAAGTGGAAAGAAATGGCCTCTTCAGGCCAGTACGTGTGCATGACAGGGGCCCTATTGATGGGCTTGCTGGCATAGGGCGTGGAACCACATTTGTGCCTGCTGCTGCTTGGCCCCCAACTCGTTATGTCTTTTCTCGAGTACCATTTGGTATTGGCAACCGAAACAATCAGCAACCTCCTGGTAATGATGACCTAGAGAATAGAGCTGACAACAGTGCGGATCTTGCTGGGGGTGGGTTGACGGCTTTGGTTGGGCTCAGTCAAGGATCAAATGATGTCACTAATGTGCATGAATTGCAAATGCGAAGAGAGTATGAGGCAGATCCACAGAGTAGACAAATGGGATCTTTAGTCCAGGGGTCAAGTACAAGTGGTGTTCCTGTGCAAATTATAGAATCATCGGAACATGATGTGGGGATTGAGTGGGAGAATTCAAATAGTTCTATATCGTTGGAGCTGAAGACGCCTTTGAGTCACTTCCCGCCATTTCGCTTTGCGTAAGCTCTCCATACTCTTGAGATAGCCATTGTCATTGATGCTCCTAATCATAAGCTGTTCAGGATAGATTACTCTAAGTATATTTGAGCACATATGCAACTGCCAAAGGAGTGATGTAATTCTTACTAAGCACTTTGGGAGCTTCAATTTATTGTTTCCTATCATGAAAGAAGCTTAGTTTGTCTCTTCCCCTTTTTTCCTTAACAACAAATGATTTTCGTTCATTTGAGAAGAGCTTTATGATCTTGCATCTGACTTATTGTAGCGAATTGTGAACAATGGCAAGATGTAAATCATTTATCCTATTAAATGTGATGTCTGATTGCTAGAATAAACTACGGCATTTCTTCTGGTTTTGCAGGGTTGAGTTTCAGGACGTGCATAGACTCATTGATGGCCAAGTTAAGCACTCCCCTGAAGTATTTTATGCTGGTTCCATGTGGAAGGTTTGGAAAAAATTATTTTACTTGTCGTTTTTCTGGTTTATATGGCCTTATTTCTTTATCCTTTTTGAATGGTCATAAAATTGTTGATTGTTTTGGCCTGTTGGGTGCCATAGGTCAGTATTCAGGCTTTTAGTTATGAAGATCCTCAAGGACGTCGCACTCTTGGTATTCTTCTCAACCCTTTGTATCAGTCTGATTTTTGCCTTCTAAAGATTGTGATATTTCTCATGTAATAAGTTATATATTACTATTTATCTTTCAGGTTTGTTTCTTCATCGGAGGAAGGCAGAGATCACTGATCCACTAAAAAAGGTCAAATTTCTTTGGTGATATATATAAGTTTGTTTGATGTTGGATTACCTCAATGTGCTCTTGGGCTGCAGCACCTACTTGAATGGTGTTTGGCTGCCAAATAAAAGTGTCATTTTGGCTGCTCAGTATGGTTATACACTTTTGTAGATATGATTCTGCCAAGTTTAGCATAAAGGGCAGCAATTTTCCGTGATATTTATGTACAGAAGACCAAGTTACGTAGAATCTTAAAATTATGTCAATGTTTATGTCAAAATTTGAGTAAGTTGGATTTGATTTCTGAAAACTATCAATGTTGAGAAAAATGCTTACTCTATAAAGAATCATAGGTTTGTCATGCCAAATTTAATGACTTTTTAATTTAGTCATTCACAATACTTCTATTAGATGGTTATCAAACTTGTGGAGGTTGATTTATGGAACTTCACCAAACCTATTCGAGAATTAACTCTTGAAGGCGAATTCATTTACACATTCATAATCTGCTCTATTTGTTATTTTCTTATTGGGTCAAATGCGTTTTGCCCCTTCAACATTTGGCCTGTTTTGCGAAGTGCCCCCTAACGTTTCAAGAAAAGCACTTTGCCCCCTAACGTTTGTAAAAATGTGCGATTTGCCCCCTGATGCCAAATCTAATGGAAGAATAGATAGCCACTTGGCAAAAATGAACGGTAGATCAAGGACTCAGGGGGCAAATTACAAACGTTAGGGGGCAAAGTGCTCTTTTTGAAACGTTAGGGAACTTTGCAACACACCCCAAACGATAGGGGGTGATCGCAATTGACCCTTTCTTATGTTTCTAAAATTAAATTTTGTAAAAAGGTTGTCAGACCCTCCCACGTTCCTGATTGCTATTTCTAAAAAAAATATTCTTGATCTTTTTCTTTTCTGCCTCAACTGCCCCATTCATTTGCTGTGGCCTGTAAGGTGCAGAATTAGGATGCCGGAGCTAGCTTGTTCTTATATATTCAATATATAAGGGGAACATATAATCTTGAAAAAAGCTTTTCAGACCCTCCCACGTTCCTGAACATATATTCTTTAACGAAGATTTCTAAAGATCTCTAATGTTTTACTTTTAAGTTTCTATGTTATAAGAACCAATAATATCAACAGTTGTTAAACTCATCGCATATATTGCATTTCATCCTGTATATGTTTTGTGATTTCAGGTCCACATGTACGTGGATTCTAGAGAAAAGGTTACTGCTAGATATCAGGTGAACTTTCTTAACTAATATGTACTTTCAATACTTTGAATTAATAGTTACAGGTCGATGACAAGCTTTTACTTTTATGTATTACTCATATCCAGCTTATATGTCCATCAAAGAGAGAAGTGATGGTATTTGGGAGCTATAAACAAACCGGAACACTTCTACCTAAAGCTCCAAAGGGATGGGGTTGGCGAACGGCTTTGTTATTTGACGAGCTAGGTGATCTTCTCCAAAACGGGGCCCTGCGAGTGGCTGCTGTTGTGCAGCTTATCTAATACTTCTTCTGGTACATATCAGTCCCAACATGGAAAGATCCTGAATTTAAACGAGAAATCGAAATTGGCGGTGGATGCTTTCATTTTTTTGGATTACCTGCTTTCAGTTGGAATTACGCTGAGTTACACCTTTGGCACGTGAGTTGGAACAAGCGTTTCAGCCCAAAATTTTCACTTTCCCAGCTTTATATCTAATCTGTGTGTTGGTCCGACAGATTTGTGTATTGATAGTTTTGTAATATAATATGAGTAGTCATTTGGTGTTGATGAGTTATGAATATACGATTCATACGTTATCTTGACACTGGATGTAAAAAATATGGTAATGTTATTCTGTTGATGCTGCATGCTTTGGTTTTAAAAATTAGTGAGGATGAAGCCATCTGGATTTTATTTTTTTTGGGCTTTTCCAACTGATGCATTTTATTTAGATACAGCCTATTAGTCATTTGTTGTTAAAATCATTGTTATAATTATGAATAATGATAATGTCACACTTAGGTAATATAAGGGATAATTACAGTTACCACTTGTAATATTTGGCCCAGTTAAAGAACTTATGTATCGGAAATACAAAGAACCCTTATGTAAATATGTCAACATATAAAATTATTATACGTGAACACAACACCATTCTTAGGTGGTGTTTGCAAATGCTTATACAAGGAGCTTGTTAATTACTTTTACTTAAAGTCACTTTAAGTGGCTTCTAATAAAAAGTCGGGAATGTTTGCAATTTTTTTTTAAAAAGCTACTGAAATCATTAATTAGGTGTTTGCAAAAATTAAGGAGAAATAACTTTTCTATTTAAAGACCTTTCAAAAATAACGTAATTCCATAAGCAGTTGGGGAAGCACCCAAACTGCAATGCCTTCACCGTTATAAAAATCAAAAAACTCAGAAAAGTTACTCCGAAATCCATGTATCAATCATGATTCATGAAATTACCCAACACAAAGTCTAGGCATACCAGATTGAAAATCAAGACCCTAAACTCACCCTCATATTTTTTCACATTCTTAGAATGCTATAATCAGCGAAAAATAATATGTACAAATTTAGATGTTGTTTCCCAAATCCTGAACATAAAATCAATATTTTACTTTTGCTCTACTATAGTCGAGCCTTTGCGGTGAAAAAACACTATTTGGTCACATTATTCAAAATAAATCGAAACTAGAGTAGATATTCTTTCAAAACATTTTTAGACATCCAATATGAATCAACTTGCAATGTTTATAATTTAAAACACCACTTTAATCATCGTAATTACTGCGGACCCCCATAACAATCCGGACCCACCTATTTAAATCATTCTTAAGTCAAAAATAGCAATTTAATGCTAAAAAAAGAAAAAACGGGAAAATTTTCATAAAACCTAAATCAATCTTCTCAGATTCACAATTTCACCCCCAAAACTCTCAACAGCGACTGTGAATCACCGTTCAATTCATCCAAACACTTTACATATATAAGCGCCCAATTTTGTCTCAATCGAACATCACTCCTAAAATCTCCCAATCCTCACTGTTGATTGTCGAATTAATTTCAGATTATTATCTTCTTTTTTTTTTTTCCGTAAAAGGCGAGACATTTGAATGAATTGGGCTTCTTCTCAATTAGGGTTTCCTTTTTTATTGTTATTGTTATGGGGGCTTTGAGCAGCATTCGCAAGCGAGGGGACGATTACTACAAATCTTCGCCGCTCTCGATTTCGCCGCCGATCGATTATCAGCAGTTCGGTCACGTTTCGAAAAAACCTAAATTTTCAGTTTCTACAGTGTTTAGCGGTAAAAATACGCCGGATTCATCGCGGTCTAGTTCGATAGTTTCTAGGATTTCTCTGTATCCTGATTCGAAATCTAGGTTTAGTAGAGAGGTTCATGCCCCTGTTAGGAACTCTAGATTTGGGAAGTTTTTTAATTCGAGGAAGGCCGAGGGTAGTGGTGGTTATAAGGAGAGTTCGGTAGGTAGAATGGGGAATTGTTTGGGGATTTACGAGCGGTATGAGAAGGCGAAACGGAGTGCGTTTAAGTCGCTGAGGTACTTTGGGAGAGAGGAAGAGAGTTTTCTTGGGAAAGAGAAGGAGAAAGAGGTGATTGAGATTGATGATGATGATGATGATGATGAGGATGAGAAGGGATATGATTTTCGTGATGGTTCGACTGTTGAGGAGGCGGATATTATGGAGTGGAAGGAGGGGCCCAGAGGGGTGGAAAGCCCGTGGGAAATTAAGTCCAAAATGGTGGAGAAAGAATTACCCTCGTTGGATTCTTCTGTGCGTAGTGACGTAAGTAACGCGAATGCCAAAATTGATGACGTGATTGTGTTGGACCAGGAGCGATATGATTCGGGGGTCCCTCTTTATAAAAAGTTGTATGATTCCAGCAGAAAGAGAGATGGCAGGTTAAATAACTTAAAGTTTGACATAGAATTAAATGAGAAGCGGAATCAGGGATACCATTCCTTGTGGCTCATGAAGAAACCAGAGCAAGTTAAGGTGACTTTCTGGTATTACCTTTCTGTGGGAAGTGCATTTGCACGAATTGATGTTTAAGTCTGTTTTGCTTGGTATACTGACTCAATTATCATCCTGTGGTGTTCCATTAATTGCAGGATCCGGTGGAGGAATGCTTTGTGGCTCTTACCGAAGAGGAAGAGTTTGAAGTTTCTCATGCATTGCATAATTCGAACAGGTGCTATACTTAAATCTGCAATTGGATTAAATCCCTAGGGTTTACTTATTTATTATACTTACTCCATGCGCGACGTTTACAGGAGAAGGGTTTTGGTAAATCATGAGAATTCTAATATTGATATCACTGGAGAAAAATTGCAGTGTTTGAAGCCAGGGGGATGGCTTAATGATGAGGTAGCTTATGTCCTATTTGCATGAAGTTGTATCTAGAGGTTTTAATTACCATGAGGAAGCCAATATGGTCGTTGTTGTTTACTTATTGCCTTGCAGGTCATTAATGTGTATCTGGAACTTCTGAAAGAAAGAGAAAAAAGGGAGCCGGAGAAGTTTTTGAAATGCCATTTCTTCAGCACTTTCTTCTATAAGAAGGTCTGCTCGCTGCTTCTTGGTCCAACTATTCAATCTTGTTATGGTTGAAATGTTTAGGTTTGAGTTTTCAATTTGATATCCTGTGAAAAGCGCTCGTCAAGTAATTGAAATCTTTTTGTGCAAAATACTCCGCCTGGTTCCAAATTAAACAACAGTGGCACGCCATTACTTGTTCTGTCCAACTGAAATAAATTCCATCTAATTTTGTAGCGTAACTGTAATTTTATCAGAATCATAATATCTAGCACTGCGTGGTAATTATAGAGGTAAATGTTCATACACATGTTCTCAAGAAAAAAAAAATTTCATACACATGACGAATTATAAATTGAAGAGAATTTAATCACCAAGAAAGAAACAATGGAGCTCATCATTTATTTTTTTTAACTAATTCAATCAGTATTGTACTTAGATTACTTGGTATTTTATATTCAAGTAGTCGTGCTGTTCCATTTTCCAAATCTTATACACGATTGAAGGTGCTACATTATTGTATTTCCTGTCTGTTTCATTTCTTTGCCGAATGGTATGGTTTCTGAAATTTTTGATGTCTTAGTATTGTGTGGATGGTCATACCTTTGTAATGATGTAATAAAGTGACAATGTCTGGCATATAAGTCGGTAATACTACCGGTTCGATATCAGTTGAACCAATGGGTTGACAGTGTGATGTCGGGTGTAATATTTTTCAATATTATAAGTCGGTAATACTACCGGTTCGATATCAGTTGAACCAATGGGTTGACAGTGTGATGTCGGGTGTAATATTTTTCGATATGCCTTCTATTAACCACATTTTGGGGTGTTCACTGTAAAAGATGAATTAGTTCACCAACTTAGCATTTCAACTTAAGAAACTACACAATGTCCAACAATGAAGAAAACCAAAAACAAAAAGTGTCCCGATAAAAAGTAGAAATCCTTTCTTTCCTCTTCCTATTTCCATTGACATATAACACCAAAAACTGTGAAAAGAATCTATACATAATATGAACTTTTGTTCTAATTATACACAAAAACATCTTATATAATTAAAGTTTATACTCAATGTGGTAACATATGTCACTGATGATAATAGATGACGATTCTTTCTGAAAAGGGATAAGTGGCCAAAGTGGAGGTTATTTAATATAACCTTCTTTTCTCAATGCCATTGCCTTCCCAGTTCTGCCAATATCCTCCCCCTTTCCTCCTTTAGCCAATAATTCATCTTTCATTGAATATTTTTCCTTATTCAGTTTGTACTACTTCATTTCCCCATCCCTTCTTTTTTCTCTTTCATTCCCCCCTCCTCCTTCCCGGTCCATGAGAAAGTACCATTCTGTACCTTATGAGAAAGCGAGCAGCGAATGGCGGCCCCTTCGGTTTTGTCTCCAATGGATCGTTCAAGGTGGTCCAGCTTCTTTTCCATCAGTATTTTCGTGTAGCTCTGCTATGGGTCTCGATATTTGTAGGAAATGAAATCTTTGGAATTGTTGGTTAGTTGTATCTTTTGGGTCGTCGGTAGGTGGCTAGTTGGCGGTTCTCGATCTGATTTTTATACTCTTTTCGGCTACTCTGAACTGGTGTTAGATCCGGTTTTAGAAACACTGTAAATATATATATTAGTGTTAGGATCTGGCCATCAGTGATCTTAATTTTCGTATTCTATTTTGATTAAATGCCGATCTTTCATAAGCTGCTAACTTCATATGAAATAAATTTGCTTATTTTCCTATAAATTAAAAATGGCATATATTTTACCTTAAAACCTTTCTGTTTTATTGTTTCCGCTGTCTCAGCTGATTAGCGGTAGAGATGGGTACAATTTTCAGTCAGTTAGAAGATGGACTACGCAAAGAAAGCTTGGATATGGACTTTTAGAGTGTGACAAGGTAACATTTTAAAAGTTCACGTGCATTTGTTCTACATATAAGTTCTTTTCTTTACTTGTTGAACAATTTTATCTAATTCGTATTTCCGTTGTAGATTTTTGTGCCTATCCACCAACAAATCCATTGGTGTCTCGCAGTCATCAATAAGAAGGAACAAAAGTTTCAGTATCTTGATTCACTTAAAGGACGTGATTATCAAGTGCTGGATGTGCTGGTATGATTGCTATCTAGTTAGGTTGTAACCATTCCACTGAATGACCATGAAGTGTCGTGCATCTGCGTTATTATCTTTTTTCCATACTACTTTACTTGTCAGTGTCAAAGCACCACTTGTTTAATTAGTATTTCTAATTTATTATAGAATGATTAGTTCGTTTATTGAAAATACATAATAACAAAACCAAGAGGCAAGTATTTACTCCCAGTTAATTGGAGGTAGTCTATGAACCAGAAGAAGATCACGTTGGCTTGAGTATACTGATTATCCTCTTCTACTCATTCTCATTGAGCAAAGTGTCCTCATCGTGTCATTGAGCAACCATGTACTTTGGAAACACTTCCAAGTTTTATTTTTGATAGAAAAAAATATAGGTAAGAAAATTAAAAGTGCCGTAGATGGCAGTGGGATTGACGAAGGGGCACTACAATACTTTTGAAGAGATGAAGGAATATGAAAATGAATTACACAGAGTTAAAGATCCAATTGTGGGAAATGATTAGATGGATGGCGACATCTAAGTTTTCCAAATCGCTGTTGGACCTAAAACTTCTTACTTTTTCTCCCTGTTTCTAAGGATAATAACACACGTTATAAGATTTGGGTTTTTGGGGTGGTTAGGGGTCTTGGAGCACTATAATATATGTGACTGTAAAATATTACTGTGGCTTGAGAGGCAAACAGAGCGAGTTCGCTCTTCGTAGTGTTCTAGCTGTTAAAGTGATTTGTAAATCACTCGTGGAGGAGTGTTTTCTGCATGATTTCCCTTTAGTTTTGAAATTCTCTGCATGCTCCTTCACAGATCGCGTAACATTTGGCATTGAGTAAATCATGAGAAGTTGCATTTCATTATCCCCTATGTACATTTATAATTTATGATCTTCTAGTGAAGTGTTTGTATTATTTTGGATTTATTTATTGTAGTTTGAGGTGTGTATTATTTTGAAATGCAGGAAAGGTACTATGTCGATGAGGTAAAGGATAAGACTGGAAAAGACATCGATGTTAGTTCTTGGAAGCACGAGTTTGTTAGGGACCTTCCGGAGCAGGAAAATGGGTGAGTTCTGGGACTTTTCAAGTGCATGTTCTTTGATTAAATAGTAGGAAATATTTGAATTTGAAAGCTCTTCTGAAAAGGCTCGTTTATATTTGCACTTCTTGGCTTCGCTCTAAGCTTGCGCTGGAATAATAGCATGCTTATGTGGGCCTTTGCATGTTAGAGCCTTTGAAATTTACTGGTATGATGATTATTGTTTGATATTCTTAATTGTTGTAACCTGCTCTTTGTTACAGGTTTGACTGTGGCGTATTCATGATTAAGTACGCTGATTTCTATAGCAGAGATGTAGGATTACGTTTTACCCAGGTAAGCTTATGTTGGCTGATTGTGCATAATTCTCCTACCGTCTTTTCCTCATTTATTTCTCTAATTGCTGGGAGTTATCGAAGAAGAATATTTCAGTTCTGTGCTATTTAAAATATATCCAGCATAACAAAATATGCACTCTGAAGATACGCCTAGTGAATTTGTAAACCTAAATTTCTTGAAAGATTTGCATGTCTCTGAGAAGTTGTTTACCTTGTGGAGTTTTGTATCTGCACTTTGTTTGTTTTTGTTTCTGCTACCATGTGAATTTAACTGATGAGAGAAAGCATAGTGACTGGGGATTGTTGTATATGGCACATTTACTAATCAATTTTAAATATTTGGTTCAATTTTGTGTTAATACTATAAGATAATTGGTTTTTGTGTTAATACTATAAGATGATTGGTGAGCAATTCAGCAGCTTGCAATGCTTCAATATTATTAATAACTATTTGTATTGCCTGATGATGTCCTTATGGCTCTGCAATATCGTTATTTTTACACCTCCTCATACATATGACGTATCTACATACATTTTTCTGCATGTTATGTTTTTAAGCTTTTTGACATTCAACTGCTCCAGGCGAAATATGTTCTTAGAAATTGTATTACTTTCCCTTTGAAGCTGCTTTCAGCTTAAGCTTATTCATTATTCTTTTCGAGGGTGGAGAAACATCACCATATTTCATCATTGATCTATTGTACACTTGATGTATGTCGAAGGCTTTGCCTCTCTTTCTTTTGCTATATATAATGTTTACCGTGTCTGGAATTCACATTTTCTTTTTGTAGGATCACATGCCATATTTTAGGCAAAGGACGGCAAAGGAGGTTTTGAAGTTGAGAGCTGAGTGATGAACGGAGAATTTACCGACTCCTTTGCTCAATGTTTAGGTTTTCTGTGTAACAGTGGGTGGAGCATTTTGATTTGGATCATGATTTTCATAGAGCGTACAGATGAAATGTCACAGACAGAATGCATATGCAGCCTGCTCACATTGGTGATACAGCAAAATTATGCTTGCTTGTGAAACTCGGTGCAAGTATAAACATGATACCCTGTTTATTGCACAGTATTTTAGGTAACCAGTTCGAGACTTGATTTTTGCAGGTGTGAGGATAAAATTTATTGTTTTAGATATAAGAATCTCTTTCCGAAATGGTTGTATAGAAATTTCAGATTATCTTGAATGCTTCGACTTTTCTTTGAATACCTGAGGATATGAATATATTTCAAGAAACATCTTTGTTTTTTTAGTGGTTGACCTATAGTTATTGTTCAATTATTTAAAACGTTGGGTAGTTGTGCCATTTCGTTAATTTGCACATTTTTGTTTGTAATGTTGTAAATTTATTTTTGTATGTATGGCCTGTGTTTACAGAAAGCTTAAGTTGACATCTGTACCACGTGCATTGACCATATTTCATAGAAAGCAGTAAGATTTGTTTTAAGACGGCTTAATTGCAGGGTAGTAGTCTTTTTGAATTTGGAAACTATGTAATGAGAATTATTTCATGCTGCAACATGATGTGATACATTTGTTTACTATACAACTAAAAGAAATCTTGGTCCTAAATCAATTCCATTGTGTGACAACGAAAGTTTCATCAAAACACAATTTCCTCACTTAAGTAAAACAGATTAAGGTCTGCAATATGCAGACTCAGAAATGCAGAATACTGAGCTCGTATGAGGAAAAAAGAGGATGGGTAACCACTAATCTAGCAATGTGAAGAAATGCAATAACAATTTTGTACTGATCAGTTAAAGCAATGAAATAACATCAAGGATTGTTGACATCCAGGAAAAAAGAATAGAACATCGGTGTCCACAAAATACTTGAACGCTGAAGGTTTGGAAGTTCTGTTAGATCAATTTCCAGTTACAGAACTTGTACCCAAAGCATGATACAGGCCAAACCAGGTACGAAGCAGGCAGAGTGAGCATTACTTAGTACAGATGAAGTGTTCATTTCTAGACCAATTTCCTGATTCGTCATTGCAACATATGAAAGACATTATACTCCTACATTCACAACATTTCTCTTGAACAATTCTTATATTTGACAAGTTAAGATACTGAACAGGTTACTATTTGTATACATATTTCACAATAAAGGTAAGATGTAATAAGTACAGAAACAAGAAAAAGTGATTATCAACCATGTCACAAGGAGCTGACTGGTAGGTAACTCTATTTACTTCAGCGGTGAACCCTCTTTCTGCTCAGTATTTCCTGCTCCTTCAGACGATTCTGGAATCTTGAAAGGCGAGCTTGAAGGCTAACCAGACTGGCTGCTTTCCGTGAGAGGACAAAATTCAACTGCGTCACATAATTGTCAATATGGCTACCTGGTTGCTCCACTTCTGCCAGAAGTTTCATTTCCTGGCATTATAACCAAACAAGTCATTGACGAGCAATACATAGGTAACATATCAATCTGAATAGATTCTCCATTCAAATGAAGATGGACATCAGGTAAAGAATCATATGAAGTGAGAAAAGATATGAACAATGGTTACTTACTTCACGAACTATCTCCATTGTATCTTCGACTTCCTTTCTATGGGCTGCAATGAGGGCCTCTTCTTCCTGCACATGAAAGAATTTAGTTTCATGATCAACATGTTCTAAGAGATCTGAAGTAGAGACCAATTCTAATCACTTGTGCATATACTTCAATACAAACCTCAAGTATCTCATTGATACTCCCATCAACAGGTGGCTCAGGTTCAAACTGTCTAGTGCCGGTACTGGTTGCATTAGAATTGTTATCAGTGTCTCTTTTTGGCACATGAGCCAGTTTTTCAAGCCTTTCAACCCGGTAAGCCTTTTGCCGAGGCGGAGACAGTTTCTGCACTTTCTCACTCTTGGAAGTATTTTTAACATCAGTCCGGTCTCTTTCCAGCCCTCCAGAAGTTCCTGCAGTTTCCTCACGGCTACTGAAGGTAAAATGGGAAGAGATACTGGAGGGTTTCTTTACATCATCAATAGCAACATTATAAGATGAATTCTCCTTCGCTAAGTTCATTCTACTTGTATCCATTACTTTTGATTCTTGATGTTTTTCATAATCAGCCTCAGCTGGTGCGGATGAAGATTCCTTGGTAATGGGTGGCAATATAGTTGCTTGATCCTTTTTTGTATTCCCACTTTTGGAAAGACTTTTAACACTGTCAGATAGTAGCATTTTCTCAGCCTATGGACGCTCAGAATTACAAGAAACAACTTTATAACAAAACAACCTTACCGATCAGCATATCTCAAAGTATTGAGAGTATGCTCACATGAACCAGCGTTTGGAGAGATGCAAGAGATCATAACAGTCCTTGAATTGCCAACAAATGAGTCACGAAGCACCTCAGTCAGTTTGCTTCCACGAAATGGGATGTGAATTTGATCATTGTCAAGAGCACGAATACACTCCTTGAGTGCCAAAAGACTCTTATTAATTTCTGCTCCTTCAATCCTGTACATCAACAAAACATGGTATCTGAAACTGAAACGATAAAACCTGACTGAAAAATTAAATGTTCACAAACTACTTCGCACAGACTGATATTCAGCAGGCAAGCTTTAGACCCGACAAATCTTTAAGAAGCTTTTTGTAAATGTATCAGTAGACTGTAGACCTTCACTTCAGCTAGTTAAAGGACTTTAATTGACAAAGGAAAACAACAGAAATAATAAAGAAGCATCTAATGCGTAGAAAAAAGCGAAGTTATGCCTAATGTAAAAGGTTGTAGTAGAAAAATTCAACAGAGCAAATGGAAAATCTTAATTTTGCATAGCCATATCAAGGGAGAATCCCACAAGCCCTCATCTGTGGGTAACTGCAGAAATTAATACCGTGTTTGTCGATCATTATCTGTTGTGTCGGCACCCCTCTCACTACCAGCAAGATCGATAAAAGAAATCTTGCCAACCACGTTCCCTATCCGCGACTCATTTCCATCATTATTGTTATTTCTCTTAGATTCTTTTATCTCACTATGCTTCTTCACAGCCAGTTGCAAAATTGCATGCGATCTTGAAGACTCTTCATTAGCACCAGTGGAACCAGTACTTCTAGCAGCATTTCCCCTCTCAATATATTCTTTCACAATCTGCACATCTAAAACCTCAAACTCTTGTAGTCCAACAATGACTACTTGCTGTCTGCCATCTTCTCTCATACAAAGTTTCCTACACAAAAAAGAATTAAAATATTAGCATAGGGACAAAATCAGGACATAATGATAATGCTAATAGCTTAATCATATCTAGGACTAATTCTTCAATCAGACATAAAATTAAACATCAGACAGATATTTTGGTCGTATCTTAAGTAAATCTGCAATTCCAACATCATAAACAGCAACGATAAGTGATGAGGAACTTTTAGACGAGATAAATAGAAGTTAGAATATTAACTTCCTATCACCAAGAAGGTCAAAAAGTTTCCCGCCATATATCTCAAAATAGCTAAGCCAAAGTTTGAATCGTTGATTGCGATAAACTGGCTGATGCAGCAATCTCACAAGGTCTTCTGCTGCTCTGAGAGGGAGCGGCTGCATGGTGTATGTCTTACCACTACCTGGACAAGAATGTCGAAAATCTTTCATCATATTCCAGAATTTAAACAACGCCAAAGATCAAAATATAACAAGATTGACAGAAAGAAATTAGCAGAATTCCATCTCCCTATTCTACAGCAAGGGTACATGACACTGTTGAATCTTCACCGAAATAAAATCTCCCACAAGAGAAGGCCGTTGGATAACACCAAATACACATGATTCATTTTTTTTACTTTTCTTTTTGTAACAGAAAGAGTTCATTACAAGACCTCCAAACATTGACAGGATATCTTACAGCTGACCCTGTCCACATTCATAATTCAGCCAAAGAGTGAAGTCAATACCTTATCCATTTTTAACTTAGAGAAAAACAACAATTTAATCTCTTATTCTAATTCTAAACTCTCAAGTTTATACAACTAGAATGCCACTGGCACCGGGTTCCTTATGAGACCAGTACCCATTCCCAACTATATATTCTACTACTACTACTGCAATTCTTATGCAAACAAAAATTGTACTCATCACGTTATTCTTTTACTATTAAAGGAAATATGTCCTGAACAGGTTATTAGTCAAGAATAAATAACTGTACTAGTTGACATGATAAACAAAATTAATCTGCATCTGGTCTCACAGTAGAATCTCATATTTCATGATATACATGCTGAAGTTACATCTTAAAACATAAAGCAAGTTCACTAAAATTAAAGAAACAGCATCGGCTTTCTGTGCCACCATAAGCCACTGACGTACAAAAACAAAAGAAAGAGATGCTAACCCGTCTGTCCATATGCAAAACATGTTGCTTTAGTACGTTGGAAAATGGTGGGTATAATTGGCTCCACGGTATTCCGGTATACCTAATTACAAAGAACATAGGAGAAGTTTAGTGACTATACAAAGGACAATAAATTAGCGAGATCCCCGCAAATGCAAGAAAAACATTAAACCACCACATACTAGTGAAAACCCATAGCCATAAACTAGATACCCTATCTGAGGGTAAACCACATATGTTGTTATACGGCAAAAATGGCTCCCAGCTTGGAATTCTGATTAAGGATATTACCTCATCATTCGAAACATGCTGATCTAGAACCGCATCAAAACAGAACTCATGTTTCTCCACATACGCAGTCAGGTCCACCTTCAAAGAGATTCACAAACGTGATTACTTTACTCAGCTCAATAGCTCATTAACTTTCACACTATAACAAGAAGGCTGAGACAATGCTAAAACATATCCTAACCTTTAATTTAGGTTCGTGGACAGTTAAATAGGCATCATCATGAACAGTCACAACGTCGTCTTCTTTTCGAGCGATTTCCTTCTTGTTCAAAGGCCTCTTGCGCACCTGAAAACAAAAGAACAGTACACATTCATCGGATAATCACTAACATATATAGTACATGGACATAAAGTGGCACTCGCAACACTAACCAGAATAAGAAAAAAGACTTCAATACGTTTCCCGACGTACCACAACTTTGATCTTCGCCACATTATTTTCCCTTGAACTGACTTCTTTATTTGCAGACAGTCCAACAGGAGCTTCTGCATCTATCTGCACTCTTTGCTGCATGCTGGGTATCCCGTCAAAGTCACTTTCATAGGCTTCGGTCACAGAAGGCATGAAAGGTGATGGCTCAAATGGTTCTGAGATGACATGCTGCATTTTTTCAGAGGAAAGGAAACTATTAACTATTGGACTGGACTGGATCTTTCCTAGTTTCAACATGGAGCAAATCAACAGAAAGTGTGGCATACATCAGATAAGAGCTCCGTGTCATCCATAGAATGTAAGTCCAAAAGTCCAGCTCCAAAGTCCCCCCTAAACTCAGGAGAATAAAATCCGTCTGGTGGAGCAAAGGCACCTGAACTTTGAGCACTCAGGGTATAAGGTTCGGAACCAGTATCAGCATTAAAGTTGAGATTCCTCATTAATCTGAGAAGTCTTTGTTTCTCTTCTGCAGACTGAGGTCCATAACCCTGCATAAATAATCACACTCTCCGCAATTAGATATGGACCCAGATGGTTAGCGTTCCCAGAAACCAACAAATAAGACTTCTAACTCTTCAGCCACCCAAGTGACCCAACCAAGGTAAAAAGAGAAGGAAAAGCAGTGCCTCAGACTATTCTTATGAACACAGGTCAATGTAGTATGGTTAAGGACAGCATTACGAAAAAACAACACAAATAAAGTTCCAGTTAGTAATACAATAGTTTACAAATTACAAAGCCAAAAATCATATTTCAACACAATGAAGTCCCACATTCTCTTCCAAAACCCTGTTTAGCAAATGCAAGCCCAAAACGCATCTAATTCGAAACAGAAGCTCCATATTAAGGAGAAAACACATCAACAACACACTATAGTCAAATACGCAATAGAGAAATCACATCGTCGAATTACAGAAAAAGCACACAATAGAAAGACACGTCCTTACCTGCATGAGAAGATTAGGGAGCGAGCGTTGATCAACTGCGTTGGACGCAGTCGGAGAGGCCAGATGCTGCAATCCGGCAGACTGGAGCCAACGCGCTATCACGGCATCCCCTGCATCCCCACCAGGTCCAGCATTATCGTACAGCGCTGTGGCTGACCCTGCACTGCTCTGCTGCATCTGGCTACCCACGTGGCGCATCAATCTCTTTTGTGGAGCCAACTTTCAAGAACTACTTCTTCCACACTTCAAAATGCAACAAATTATGCAAAACAAAAATCAATCGCTCCACTCCTATCAAATAATTCAAAATAACAACACAAAATTACAATACCACAACTAATATCAATCATCCACCATTAGAAAAAGGAAATTGATGACAATTTTTCGAAAATTAAAGCAACACATTAACATGCTTCACACGATTAATCAATCCAATTGAATCATTAATTATCTTCGTTCCAACGTCAATTGCAAATTCTTTAACAAAAAATGCAACATGCAAAACATAATCAACCGAATATGTAACCCTAAAAACATCGCCATTCAATCAAAAATTGCACAAATTGAAGTACATAAATTGACAATCTTTGTTTAACAAAAAAAAAGAAGTACATAAATTGACAAATCAAATTCCACATTCTCGTACCAGAATAAAAAACTATACGAACATAAAACGCGATTAGATCTGAGAGTTTTACACCAAACAAACGATTGAAGCTTTAATTTTAACACGTGTGTATTCTCTGAGATTGCTTGTAACAGTGGGATAATGGAGCGTACAGATGATGATGATGGCTATATAAATGTGTATGTATATGTATGCATATGCGTGTAGTTGTTTTTCCTTTAGCTTTAACTTTTGTGATTATGATTATTATCTTAATTTATACATAATGATGAATGATGATGATGATGATTTTGTTTGAAATGGCTGATTAAACGGTTAAGTGTCCCAATAAGTCTGTCTGATCTGATTAGTATTCGCTGCTTTTATTTGAAAAGTCCTGATAGCAGTATTATTATAAATTAAAGTCCCTGAATTTGATGGTGGCAATGGTACAGAAGTTGCAGTTTGGAGCTGACATTTTTTGCTTTTTAACAAGTTGGACACGAATATTAACTCTCACTTCGATTGAGGCCAAATGGTTGGATTATGCTGGTGACTGAGACATAGTCACGTGGTGAAAGTAAAAACAAGTCAGTTTTTCTTCTTCATATTTTTGTTACCCATTCCAAGTTGATTTTCATTGATGTAAAATAAATCTCACCATACACTCAGGTCTACAGTATAATTATAGCTATATTTATATATATAATGAAAATCAATGTCTTGCCCGTTTGTCATAATGCTGCACATGATGCAAAATTCACATTTATGATGTATTCATTACAAGACAACTACAAAGACGGGGACCCCTAATTTCTACAATAACCAATTTAAGCATCTCAACATGGGAAGTAATGATGGTATTCTAGATCTGTTTATTTTTGTAATTAACAAGTAAATATATATAGTTAAGACAGGAAGAGCTATTAACTTCAAGATACTTTACTCTCGTATCAATCGTCGACAAGCCCAAGCGACTTTTTAAAAACATGAATTGAGACTTAAAGACTCATGTTCTATAGAAGTCAGTGGAATTGGATGCATATTAATCTTAAAGTACGTGTAATATGGGTTGCAGTTCAGTCTAAGAGATATTATTTATAGTTGTGATATTTATGCTATTTGTTAAAAGAAAAATTTTAAAACAAATTTTTGTGTTATAAGAATTAGAAACGCCAATCTGGAATAATATAACTAACAAAAAATAAAATAATATCCCCATGTCGTTCTAAATATATACAGAAAGGTTATTTCACTATAAAAAAATTGATGCTTTAGTTAGGACCAGGGAAAAGATGCATGTAGAGGCATGGGCGATTTTGATGCAACCTAACTCATTAATGCCTTGCAGTACACTTCTATTTATTTAATCAAAAATCTTGCTTTAACTTAAAGTATTCAAAGAGAGACCAACATTATTTGATTAAAATGACAAGATTTGAGTTAAAGTTCCCGTAATTACTTGACATATTTTGTCAAGTCCAGGTGTTCAACAGGGCAAAATAACAATTAAGAATGATTTTGATAGGGACATTTAACTTTAATTGGCATTAACTCTCTACCTTGACTAAAGCACGTGGTATTTGAAATCTCGTTTCAGATTTTTGGCCCAATTCTTTAATGCGGTACTTAAAGTCTTCTGCTATTCAATTTCACCTTCAGAAATGAGACTTTTCTTTACTTTTTATGTGTTTGGCATCATTTTGTTTTTCATACAAATTTATATGCTTCAACATTTATATATGTTGATATAAACATGTATTTCACAATTGCATTTCAAATGCTCCAGTTTAAACTAAATATCATATTATATCAAATATTGTCTTTATTTTCCTAATATTCAACAATCAAAAAATATTAATGCCGCATTAGAAGATATATGCTCAACATGCGATAAATAAAAATAGAAAAACTTACAAAAATATCAATATATAGTAAATTATTTAGATCAATTAAACAAAAACACCGTAGATCAAATTAAAAAATATTGAAATATTGATCATATCTTATAAATGAATCTTAAGAAGCAAAACTTTTAAATGCTTTTACTTGAGTTGTTGAATGCGTTACTTTCCTTCGTTTACACATCTTTGAAATAATTGAAAATTAGAATCATGTGGATAATAATTAAGAAAAAGAGAATTTTATACATTGATTCAAAATGAATGGTTATGAAAATTATAAGCTTACGAAATAATTCTTTTCGCTTTTTGTGTTGATTGAAAGATGCAATTTTTAATTCATTATAAAAAAATAGTATTAGCTTAACTTAAACTTGATTAATGGAACAACAAGAAGGAGAGATTATTTATATTAAACAAAAGTGTTATATCTTCTCTAAATCGTTCCTAGTATCTCAGGCATTTGGAGAAAAATAATTTTTTTTCTCATTTTTCTTGGAACCAAACCGAGCCTAAAAACTAATAACGATGCAAAATACTCCCTCATGCACATGTGAAGCAAAAAATATGGTAGATTACCGCATATGATTTTTAAGAGAAAAAACAATATTAATATATTTATCGAGTAAAAACATCTTCTTTTATTTTATTTTTTAGGGATAATTACAGCTACACCCCCTGAGGTTTGGTGTAATTACACATACCTCCCCTGTGGTTTGAGAAATTACACATACCTCCCCTGTGGTTTGAGAAATTACACATACCTCCCCTGAGGTTTGAAACCTTACACATACCTCCCCTCTTCAATTTAAGGGTTGTTTGGGTGTAAGTTATGATAAAATTATGATTATTATACTTACACCCCTAAAGTTTGGTATATTTATAAAAGTAATCATTGATGTTAGAAAAATTAAAATTAAATACTCCAAAAGGTTTTATAAACTATTATACTATTACCTACAAATATAAAAAGTATTTAAATTTAAATTTAAAAATAATTTAATCTAATCCAAAATATATTTTTGAATCAAAACACGTAACTTTTAGTTTTTTTCTTTAAAACAATTCCCGTAAATCTCAGTCAAAACTTAACTAACTACTCATCTTTGTGCCTTTGTTCTCGTTACAATTTTAAACTAACAATTATTTTAGTAATAGAAGAAGATAAAACACCGAAAATTGGTTTCACTAAATATAGTGCACTTAGGTTGTTTATTTTGTCAAAAAGTTCAACAAAACTTGCTACCTAAAACCAGTGACCATGTCTGATCCAAGGATGATAATTCTATTGTCACTGTTGCCGGTAATTTCGTCATCATTCTTCATTTTTTAAAATGGGTTATGAAAATCTATTATTTTTGTTATATTTGTTAATTTTCATTGAAAATGAGAGTTTTTACAATTGAATTTTCTATTTCTTGTCCGTTTTTTTTTTTTTTTCTGAGATTGCATAGATATTTATTATTTTACCAAATGCTTCTTTTTTGTTGTGATAAACTGAAATTTCCGTGGGCACGCGTAATAGTATTTAATATGGAACTATAATGAAATTTATGAGATTATTAAAAGTAAAACAAAAATGAAGAAATAAAAAAACAAACAAAAACAAGAAATTAAATATTTTTACAAAATAATAAAAATATTAAGATTAGATTAAATTTTAAAAATAATTTAAATACTTTTTATATTTTTGGTTAGTCATATAGTAGTTTCTAAAATTATTTGGAGTATTTAATTTTAATTTTTCTAACATCAAGGATTACTTTTACAAATATACCAAGCTTTAGGGGTGTAAGCATAATAAGCATAACTTTATCATAACTTACACCCAAACAACCCTTAAGTTGTAGAGGGGAGGTATGTGTAAGGTTTCAAACCTCATGGGAGGTATGTGTAATTTCTCAAACCACAGGGGAGGTATGTGTAATTACACCAAACCTCAGGGGGTGTAACTCAATTGACATTTACTTGGATATCTCAACTAGAACGTGACAATTGATAAAGTTTCCACCATGTATAAGGGCAGGTACGAATTAGACGAGTAGTTTCGTCAAAGATGCAACCGATTATTCAAGTAAAACAACCACCTCAAATTAATTTATGGACCAAAGTCTAAAACACATAACTACCTCAAACAATCTAACAAACAACAGTCCTCAAAAACACCAAATAAGGCAGTCCATTTCCTAAGGATCAGGAACACAATACATTCCTCATAGACATAACAGAATTCAGTTCCATATGCTTCTATATAAGTTACATCCATCACTAACTATATTTTCCATCAAGAAAAAGGAAAGTGAATAAAGAAAAGGTTAGCATCTCTTGTTATCTTAGTAAAAAAACCAAAAAAAAAATAAAAATGGCCGAGAAACAAGTGATGCTAGTCGCGTTGGATGATAGCGAACACAGCTTCTATGCTCTCGAATGGACTCTTGATCATTTCTTCAACCCCGCATGTGGTCCAAATTTCAAGTTGATCGTCGTGCATGCTAAACTTCCATCGGCTTCGGTTATAGGACTAGCTGGACCAGGTACATTACATGTCCTAATACAAATTGTCATATAATTAGAACAAGAAATGTATCTTGTAATGACTCCTTTGAGTTTTGCACGTGTGTCGAGAGTTGTCTCACATCGTTTGCCAGATAATTCGAGTCCTAAAAAAAACGTTTTCGCCGTTCCTTTAGTAAACGTTTAAAGGGAGAAACAAATGTGCTCCAGACTTTAGAGATTATTCTAATGTTTTATTTTTCTATGGTGCAGGATCCAATGAGGTGTTGCCACTTGTGGAGGCAGATTTGAAGAGGACATCAGAAATGGTGGTTTCAAAAGCAAAAGAGCTCTGCAATCAAAAATCTGTGAGAACAAGTTACTTTAACAAGAAAAATCACCAAGAATCGTAGCATTATACCGGTTCTGTTTTTTACAATTAGAAGGAAAATTTATACCTAAAATTATGTGTTTAAGCTCAAAACTAAAGTATGAAAGCGAAAAATTGACCAAAATGTCCGTTTTTTGGCAGGTGACAAATGCACAATTTGAAGTGATTGAAGGTGATCCTAGGAATGTAATGTGTGATGCTGCCGAAAAGCATCATGCTTCTGTTTTGGTCGTCGGCAGCCATGGGTATGGGGCTTTCAAACGGTATGATTTCGTTAAACTTATCATCATTAAATCAGAAGAAAAAGAATAGAACTTTAGATCATGTAATATGCAAGTATGTTACAATTTCGATCTTGGATCTTTACATGTATGCATTTTGCAGGGCTGTGTTGGGAAGTGTAAGTGACTACTGCTCACACCATGCTCGTTGCTCTGTGATGATTGTGAAGAAGCCAAAGCAAAAGCATTAAGACTCCGATTACTTGTGTAGCTAATGAATTACTGCAGGCAAAACTGGTTGAAGTTTTGAGTAACAATGGCAGTCAATTAAATTGTCTAAGTTTGATAAGTTATCTTCCCTTTTTCTTTTTCTTTTTTCCTTTTATTTACATACAGAATGTTCGAGCAGATGTTCTCACTGCAAGATCTTTCAACAAGTATTGGAAGAAAATTCTGTTGTTCTTTAGGTAGTTGAAATAGCGTAGGAAGTACCACAAAGAATGTACTCGTTGTTGAATTTATACAATTGAACAAATACTTTGATGGTTGATCATTTGTTTGGGTGAGTTATTGGGGATTGTGTGTCAACTTTTGGGGCTATAATCTATACACTATATACAGGACGAAAAATATCTAACAGCTGACAAAATGTTCGAACAAGTTGAATGTAGACACATTTTTCTTTCTTCTTTTGCGATGAATGCGTAGAACAGGCACAGCATGCAAATCGGATATTAGAATATTCCCTTTTGTTGAATTACAAGTGGGTGAATAATAATAGGGTTAACTAGATATAGACATCAGAAGCCGCAAACTGGCCAAGCACAATATTAGCAATTTTATATAATAGATCAAAATTTCTAAATAATTTTTAAACCCAAAACGAAACTTCAATCTATGCTTGAAATAACTTTTTCCACTTTTTTCCGACATAAACTTTATCCTCATTAGCAAGTGTAAGTTCACCTTTTTCTTTGGTAAAAAGATTCTTTACCACATGTGCTCAACTTTACTGAACATCACCAAAATGGGATCTACGAGAAAAATAATAATCTGATGTTCCAAAGTTTCATTGAGGTTTTAGTCCCATGTCTCAGACTACTACATGCCCACTACTACTCAAAGGCAGTTTTTATGAAAGATGACAATGTACTCAAAACCTTACTATGTATATTTTTTTTAATTCAACCAGATTTTTTCCATAAAAACATCCATTGACCATACGTGTTAGTTAGCATAGACAATAGCCATTATACAGAGCAAGAAAGTAAAAAGAAAACGACAAAAGCCATCATACAAAGTAGAAAGTAGAAAGAAAACGACACTAGCAACTCATCACCAAAAAAAAAAAGACACTAGCAACTTTTCTTGACCTAAATAAAGGAATTTAGCTAAAAAGAAAGTGGTAGCAGAGAATCTGTGGTGGGAACAAAATGAGCATACCAAACCATGATGCACTATTACCAAAGCTTTTAATGGGAATCAAGCATATACTTCAAAATGCTCATCTGGGAAACAATCATGATTTGGAGAATAATTTAAATCATAGATCAATGAGATCAAAACTGCTATTAATAACTGACAAAAATAAGGTAAGATCCCAAATGAAAACAAACACAAATGTTGGAGTTGCAGAAGTTCTAAAATATCAAACCGAAACCAATAGCATTACATAAAATTCTACGGCTACAGAGAGCACCGCCCTCGTTTAAGGTTGGTGACCGTTCCCCCTGCCGCTTAACACTTGATCTCTTTCAAACCATGGGCAAAGTACAAGAATGTTGGGTCAGCTGCACCATCCTTGTAGTAGGCAAACACCAGGGAGCTGTCATCGCCCATACTCTCTCCCACAAAGCTACACCAAAGAAACAAACATCATTTCAGTACATGATATTTCCTCTGCTCTTGCTCTGTACTGCTAATATGAAACGTGAATACAAAATAAGAGAACACAAAGAAAAGAACAAGGATTACTGTTTTCTTACAATTGGAGGTCTTTGATCTTGCCAAGCAAATACTTGGTTGCCCCTTCAACCGTCTTCTTAAACTGTTCTTGCTGCTCTCCTTCCAGCTTGGCTGTCAACAACTTGATGTACTTCTTAATGTACGCAACAAACTGTTTCTTGTCAAACGGAGGTTGCTCCTACAAAATAATTTCTTTGAGATCACAAACTGCAAAGTCTTAGCTATCTATATGAGTTAAACAAGAATTAGAAATAAACCTGGAGCCTGAATGTGTCAACAATGTCGACCACTTTAACAGCTTGGTCATCAACACCCTCGTCATCTCCACCTTCAGCAGAAGGGTTAGCACCAATGTCTACATCAACTGCTCCTTGAACTACCCACTGCAATCCCATGACACAAAATTATAATGTTCAATCTCATAAACAAGATCTAGTAAAAGTATCCAAGGTCTGGAGAACCGCTTCATAAAGAAAGCAGGTCACATTAACTCATTAGATTTATAAAGATGGAAGTGAGGGCATTGACAATTTAGTGAGGGGCAAAAGATCAAACCTTTCCATCAACTTCCCAAAGAGCTCCATCGGCAATTTCCTTGTACGGGAACGAGTCAGAGAGAAGCTCATCACCTGCAATTATTCACATTATATTTTTCAACAACTGGTAGCAAAGGGAAAAGCTCATCGAATCACAAGAACCAACAAACTTTAGCAGAGGAAAGGACCATAAATAACAAAGTAACCGAAGAAAAATCACATCCCAATCAAAACTGACTCAGAAGATTTTCACAAAAGACTTCACTTTGTAGAAAAAAGGGCACCAAAGCTCAAATTGAAGGGTTCAGTTACGGCGATAAACTGAAATCCATTACAAAGATCGATGTAAATTATCGGAGGAACACCAATAATCTTCTTCGAAAAAGGATATCTAATGCAGTAGCAAGTACTTACATATTCTCTCCTAAAATTTGAATCTAAAGATGTTTAACCATGAGTAACAACAAACAAAATAAAATCGGCGAACGGCAGAAACAAATCCGACCACCAAACTATAAATAAAAATTTTAGATTCAAACAGAAAATCCAAAAAGAGACATGATAGGATATTAAGATTTCCAACAACAAAATTGATCAAAAACATACACAATCAAGGTAAAAATTCGATCTTTATCGAAACTAAACAATTCGATCGTGACTCTTCAGCATAAAAACACTCGATAACGAACAAACAAACACATAACAAATCCAAAGACACAAACAGAACAAAGCTACGTACCCAAAAACAAGAGATCTGAACACAAAGGCACACAATTACAACAAAAAACTAATCAAGAACACAAACCCACATCACAAAACCCTAAATCCATCACAATAGATGAAAAAATAACAAAAAAAATTAAGATATACGAAAGATTAAAAGAAAAAAAAGAAGAGAGATAATACCTGTGAGGAGATCCTGATAGACCAACATGATTGCAGATTTTTAGGGCTCTCAAGATCGCTCCAACACAGATAGATAGAGAGAGAGAGTAGTATTTGCAGAGAGAGAGCGAGAGAGGAGTGATTCGTGCAAGGACAATGAGATTATATAGGGCAAGGGTTTTGGGGTCAAGAGAATTACCTAAATTAGACACACGGTTTTCGTGTATTTACATGTCCATGCCCCTCTCAATTATTGTGGTTTTTTCTTAATTGGGCCTGAATGGGCTTATTACTAATGGACCACTGACTCTTAAATTTGACTTGTGATGGACTGAGTCACTCATTAATTATTGACTTGTGATTTGAGTTGCGAAGGTTAGACGACGACATTGATAAAATTCTTTATATGATTTATCGTGGAATCACAGTACATTTTATATTATTAAATAATGTCTATAATATATATCTAACCTGATGGTAATAATAATTCATTAAAAAAAAGCCCTAATGGTAAATATTTTCTTGAGAGGAAACAAATGATATGGGACAATGTGTGTGATTTTCTTTATAAAAAACTAATCTCTCACAAGTGATATATTTGCATTAAAATCGGCTCATTCATAAGTATAAATGTACAAATTACATTCATGTGAAAAATTCAATAAAAAATAGGGATAATAGCGCTAAACCCCCTATACTATACTCCTGATGCACTTTGCCCCCTGTCCTTTTATTTTTTGCGACTTGCCCCCTGTACTATTGATAAGTAAGCATTTTGCCCCCTGAGTCCAAATCCAACGGCAAAAAATGTTGACACGTATTCAAATCCAATGGTGAAAAAGTGACTCAGGGAGCAAAGTGCTTATTTATCCATAGTACAGGGGGTAAGTCGCAAAAAATAAAAGGACAGGGGGCAAAGTGCAACATAGAGTATAGTATAGGGAGTTTAATGCTTTTATCTCTAAAAAATAAAAAGTTATATTGTTATTACTGCTGTCATGAAATAATCTCGAAATATGATCAACTCTATCTGATTTTCCGCAATGGTATTTGATCATAAATTCTATAATTAATTGCTGTGGTAACATAAATTCTTAATTTTGTAAACAGTACAAATTTTGCAATTAAATAAGTCAAAATCGCTTAGTGCAAGACGAAACGACATCGTTTGCAAAATTATCACCCCCAAATTTAAGAGCGGGAAAATTCCAAGATTCAAAGCCATCTCACTCTTACAAACACACACACAATTGAAGCTTCGTCAAATTCAGCAATGGACGAAGTTATAGATCGAATAGTTCAAACCCTCGAATCTCAGTCACCAATTTCACACTCTTTTCTCAGAGATTTAGAAACCCTATTAGACTTCACTTTCAACACCAACGACACAATCGATCTCGAAAATCTCTACAATGAACTCTCCTCAAGAAAACTCTCACACACTTCACTCACCAATGCTGTTTCTTCAGCAATGGACACTGGGCTTGGTCCATCTACTTCCATTTTGGCCTCAAAGATCTATCTTTTGCTCCTTCTATCCCCAAATTCCCCTGTTTTCACTCTGTTTACTCCCATGGCTTTTCTCGGTCTTCTTAGAGCCGTGCGATTAGCCGTTAAGAACTCTTCGTTGGTTCCGAAGGAAGGGTCTGTGTCTCGAAGCACGGGTGGGAAGAAGAAGGGGAAAAGAAATGTGAGGGGAAATAAGGGTAGGGTGGAGAATGTGGGTAGTGAGGAGAACGAGGGGGACGAGGGGGTTTGCGACGTTAAAGATTTGTTTTTTGTGCTTGAGAAGTTGGAATTGATGATGGGTTTGGTTCATTTGGACAGGTTTCCTGATTGTTTGAAGGCTTTGGTTCAGACCATGTGTGAGATACCGAAGATGGTTGTTGATTTTCGGCAGAATTCGGAGAGTAGTAGTGGGAGGTTGTGCAAGTTGTGTTCGCGGGTTTTGGGTGAAGCGTTGAAAGCTGATCATGGGAACCAGGGGGAGACTGCTGCCGAGGTGTTGAAGGCGTTGGCGCCGTTGATTTTGTTGTTTAAGTCGCAGACGAGAAGCTTTGGTTTGGATTTTGTTGTGAATAGGATGATGCAGATGGGTGAAAGTTCAGTTGACATTAAGAAGGCAGTTGGGAACTTGCCTAGGTATTTGGTGAGGAAAGCTCCAGAAAAGGCTGAAGCTAGGGCTTTGGCAGTTGAGTCCATCATGGAGATTGTGAAGCATTTTGATTTGGAGAACACAATTGGGTTTGCCGATTATGTCGTGAAGATGAGCCAAGGGAAGGGACAATTTAGGCTGTTGTCAGTGGATTTAATTCCGGTTTTGGTGACGTCTTTAAGGGGTTCAATAGGATGTGATACAATTGATGAGGAGCAGTCGTGGGACCTAAGATTATTAGAAGCATTGATTCAGCGGTGTTCTGATTCAACAGCTGGAATTAGAGCTAGAGCTTTAACAAACTTATCTCAGGTTGTGGTGTCTTTGTCAGGGAAAGATGACAGTAGATCATTGTTGAAAGAAATGATGGGATTTGGAAATGATGGGAGAGATGGAATGAATGAAATTCTAAAAAGACGTTGCGTGGATGAGAAGGCAGCAGTTCGAAAGGCAGCTCTTTTGTTGATATCCAAATTGACAGTGATTTTAGGAGGTGAGCTTGACGAAGAACTGCTAAAGACAGTAGGCATGGCTTGTTCTGATCCACTCGTTAGCATTAGGAAAGTGGCCACATCTGCCCTTTCTGAGGTGAAGTTACTTTATCTTAAATCTTATATTTCAGGCTTTACTCCTTATGTAAAAATTTCGGAGTTCAATTAGAGGTGTACCTGTAAATCAAACCCCGATGTCTGATATGATTGAAAATGTTCATAATAATTCTCTATGAAACTTAACCACGAGACAGCATCTGCATTGTGCTCTCCACTGCTTGAATGGCTTTCATACTAATCAGTAATTTTGTGTGAGGCTTGGATGTGCGTCACCTGCATTTAGGTATAGCAATTGGACAAGATTTTTCTCCGTTCTTCAGCCATTCCCATTGTTTATCTGTCACAATTTTTTGTTTGACGTTTTACACCATACCTTGTTGTTTTCTCAAGTACAAGTTTGTTGCAGTGCTATTGTTCTTAATGTAATCCCTTTTCTATGTTTAGGCCTTTAGGACGCACTCAAACTGCCTTGTGATCAAAGAGTGGCTGCATTCTGTTCCTCGTTTAATAAATGATAATGAAACTAGCATCCAAGAAGAATGTGAGAATCTATTTTCAGAATTGGTTCTTGATCGTGTTTCAAAGGCCGTATCAACCAGTTCAAAAACTAATATGGATATGGGAGACGAATCTCTGTATCCTGAGGGAGTCCTAGCACTGTTGAAAGAGATTTGTGATGGAGAGGTGTCCCCATGGGTAAAGAAGATCTGCTCAAGCCTTGGGAGAAAGAAAAAACTAAAACCAAAACTTGCTACTGCTCTTCAAGATATCATAAGGACATCTGAATCCCGATGGTTGAACCGTTTTGAGTTGATAGAAAAGTGGACAGCGCCGCCTGGTGCTTGGTTTTTGTTGTCGGAAGTATCTGCATTCCTTTCAAAATCTGTTGACTGGGAGTTTCTGCATCACCATTGGCGGCTTCTTGACAAGCACGAACCAGTGCCTGAACTTAAAAGCCCTCTTGGACGAGGGGTTGAGGACAATGGAGTGTTTGATGTTGAAACAAATTCTGTTGCTTGGGTGGGAGACCGTGTCTTCCTCTTACAGACACTTTCTTATGTTTCGGTGGAGTTACCTCCTGAACCTGCGGCAGATCTAGCACATAACTTACTCAAACGACTTGAAGAGTTCAACATGCACTCAACTGAGGTATATTGAGATTGGTTTTACGATATTTAGTTGGACTTATGAGTTGGTGAAGCTTTAAATCACTTTCTTTGTGGGTACTCTTGCCTCCAATGTGGCTCCCAGAATTACAGAGTCGACTATTTTCTTTTAAATGTTTTTGGACCAACCTCTTAAATTTCATGGCAACTAGTGGATTGACCTGACTAATTATCTTCTGTAAGAATTTGTGTGATGTACATAACATGGCAATATTGTTTATTAAATGGGGATTTACCCAAATCTTCAAGGAAAGGATTCCTACCAACAATGTTGGTAAAGCCTCTCCAAGTTTCCCGCCACATTCTTAGCCAGTTTATGCAAGAAATTCTGAATATGAGCATTAAGAAGTTCATATTCACATGCATCTCTACTTGTCACCTAAACTAAAAAGCTGCTTGTAGATCTCTGTTCCCTGAATGATGTGTTGCTAGGAAAGGTTATTGTTACAGACAGTTGATAATATCATCTTCCATGCTTTTGGATTGCACTTGTTGAGGAAGGGGTGGAAAGTGAGGAAGAAAGAGATGTAGATATAGAAAGAGCTTCCAAATTGAAGGGGACTAAACAGGAACAAGAGGGATCCCCTGAAGAAGATTCTTCTCCCCCTTTTTTTAGGAAGAAAAGGCGGATCAGAAGTAAATCGATGAAACGGAAGATGAATCCCACTCTCGAGTTACAAAGACAGGCTATCAAAATACACCTGTTTCTGAAGAGTCTTATCTGATGAATATCACTTATGATATCTATCAGTTGATCGTTACTAGTTATGATTCCATTCTCAAGAATGAATGGACGATTCATTTTTCTTTCTCTGCACCTAATAACTTAATGACCAAGGAACTTGCTCTTGACTTGTGGCTCGTGTAGGTCCTAAAATTTTCTGTAATACAATTTCTGGGTACTAGGTCTGATCTCCATTTATTATGAAAAGAATCTTGGTTTTCATCAGATTCTAGCATCTGCATACCACTCAAATATTTGAATATGTATGCTTGTCAATTAATCTTTTTTGGTCTCTACCAGGTTAATGCTCATGTAAAAGCACTCAGAACTCTGTGCAAACGAAAGGCTATAAACCAGGAAGAGGCCGATACTCTTGTAATTAGATGGGTAAACCAGCTTCATTCTAAAGCTTCCCAAGTTTTAGATTTATACATGTCAAAAGTCTCCAATGCAAGTAAAGAGAGTACATTCCTTACACCACAGACTGGTGTTAGTCAGAAAGGGCCCAGAGTGGCGAAATGTGTTTCCAAATTACTAATGCAGGCATCTATTGCCATGTATACCATTGGCTCCTTAGTTATCATCTGTCCTTCAGCCAATATAACAAGTATCACTCCTGTCATACATACCATTATCACTTCTGGGACTTCCAACCCAAAATCCAGCAAATTACCTAGGCCTGCAGTTCCTATAAAGCAAAGTGCCCCATCCTTGTATATACAAGCTTGGCTAACGATGGGCAAGATTTGCCTAGCTGATGGGAAACTTGCAAAGCGCTATCTTCCTCTTTTTGTTCAGGTATATTCGTAACTCGTGTATCCTAAAATTGAAAAGTTTAAATAATTACTTGTTACAGAAATAATACCAACTTTTGGAAGCATTGAATATCTTAACTTTTGGATATAAACGAAGTACTGTAGTTTGGCAAGAATTCAGCTTATTTATTTTCATTAAATGTCCACTATCCAATTTTGAAACTGGACGCTGTTTTCAATCCAGTTTAACCAAATTCATCTACTCATTTGAGTCAATGGAGAATTTGCACAAAACATATATATCACGTCAAGGTATTTTTTCAATTATTAATATTAGTTTTTGTTATTCCAGGAGCTTGAAAAAAGTGATTGTGCTGCGCTCCGCAATAACATTGTGGTAATGATGACGGATTTCTGTGTGCGGTATACTGCTCTGGTTGACTGGTGAGGCCCAAACGTGTGTAGTTAGAGAGTCCATATTTATGGAACTTGTCCCATATTTATATAATTCAATTTTGAATTCCAACAGTTACATGTCAAAGATCACAAAGTGTCTGCAAGATCCATGTGAATTAGTAAGAAGGCAAACATTTATATTACTGTCCAGGCTATTACAGGTAAACCCTTTTCACAGTAAATTTTTTACAGAATGCAGTTTTTGTGACAAATGATCTTTTAAAAAGCATATCTTACTATTTTGACTTTTTTTTTTTTATGGTACAGCGAGACTATGTGAAATGGCGAGGGGTGCTCTTTCTTCGTTTTCTATTGTGTTTAGTTGACGATTCAGATAAAATTAGGCAGCTAGCTGATTTCCTTTTTGGGAATATCTTAAAAGGTTATTGTTTGTCCTTGAGACCTATGCAGCACTTTCCGGATTTGGCATTCACATTTTATTAACATTTTTGTTATCTTGTGATCTCTATTTGCAGCAAAGGCCCCACTTTTAGCTTATAATAGCTTTGTCGAAGCTGTTTATGTTTTGAATGACTGCAACGCCCATACAGGATGTAGTAACACCAACAGTTCGCGCAATGAAAACCGTCTTTTTTCAATTAGGTCCATATATTTAAACTTCAAATTTGAACGTGAATGATACTGGCGATATCATAATCTGACACGGGATTTTGTTTTTTCCAGGGGAAATGATGAGAAATCAAGATCCCAAAGAATGCACATTTATGCCACTTTGCTGAAACAAATGGTGCCAGAGCACCTACTGGCCACATTTGCAAAAATATGTGCTGAGATTCTCGCTGCTGCATCCGATGGTATGCTGTCCCTTGAGGACAGTACTGGGCAGTCAGTTCTAAAAGTACTTCTCTGCTTCCTTAACCGTTTTCTCTATCTTCTCCTGGTGCAATCCCTTTATCGATGTTATGTTTTTTGTGGGAAATTTGGCATGTTCAGTATTTCTTGTTACAGTAGTAACCAAGAGCTGCAAGGATCAAATCACTTTGTTTTTCTCTGAAGTAAATGATTCCACGAAAACTTGAAAAAATATGTGACGGCTTTATTTTCATCTGACGCATTAAGCAGAACTTCACTGCAGTATGTATGATACTTTTGATATTGTGATTGGAATCACAAGTATTCACGGAAAGGGTGACTTTGGAACCTTTAAAAGTTGATATACGATCGTGATGTTTATGACCTACTTTATGTACCTCATAAATACATTATCAATTGATATAAGATCTTGATTTTCTCTTATGCTCTTTCTGGCTATGGACGTCTTATCACTTCATGCTTGAGTGAGAGTATAGGGAACTGCATACCATTTCCATGTAAATCCATCCATTGCTAGTAGCATGTGACAGTTTTTTCATTTATGGTTTTCCAATTTAAACTGAATGTAAGAGAATTTGGTTATTTTGCTTTTTTAGTAAATTAATAAATACTAGTTTCTCATTCTGTCTTCACTTTTTAGCTTGTCTTTCTTTCTCTCTTCTGGGTTTTTTCCTTTTCGTCTATCAGAAAACGTTACATGGGGGGCGGTAGGCGGGAATTGGGGTGATGGATTACATTACAAGATCTCTAGAGAAAAGATATTCCTTGATATGTTCAGTCAAATTTCGAACCTGTTTCATATTAACAACAAACAGTTAATTAAGTTTTTTTCTGGAAACAGGATGCATTCCTCGTTCTCTCAAGCAAAGAAATCCGAATTCAATCCAACCGCGGATCATCATCTGACGCAGCAGATATTGAAGAAGAAGCCACAGACACCACCGGAGCATCCGCATCTGCCGCCAAAGGAAGAGCCATGACTCAAGCGGTCAGGAAAAGCCTAATCCAGAACACCATCCCCATCTTCATAGAGCTAAAACGACTGCTCGAAAGTAAAAACAGTCCCCTCATTGGCTCTCTCATGGATTGCCTCAGAATCCTTCTCAAAGACTACAAAAACGAGATTGACGATATCTTAGTTGCAGATCGCCAACTTCAGAAAGAACTCATATACGACATGGAAAAATACGAGTCCATGAAGGCCACGACCAAAGCTGCCGAGGCAGTTGCAACCATGCAAAGGTCAGAGACCTTCCGGTCACCAACTGTAAGAAAGGAGCCGATGGCTAGTGCACTTAAGAGTAATTTGCCTGAAAAGGTTCGTAGCTGTTCCAAAGTGGCTTCAGCTATGGCTGATGCAGTGGCTGCTGCCACAGCTCGGTCTGTGCTTAGAGAAGTAAATGAGGGTGCGTCAACGCCTCTTAGTGCGATGGGTGTGCCTAAGCTTAAGTCTCGAACGAGGGGAACTGGGAGAGACGTGGGTGGAAGTCATATGCCGATGGAGGTGATTGAATCTTTGAGGAAAAGACAGTCTTTTGATTCAGATGATGATAATTGATGTCGACGCCACTTTATCACGCAACGATCATCATGCAATGGTTGCATACGATATTTTTCCTTGGAGACTACATTATGAATATTAGGCCTGTTTAGGGAATGTACAATACAATGTAATGATGTAAGAGGAATGATGTTCTAACCCATAGTGCAATTTTTAACCTATTGTTAGTAACTGCTGTCGGATGAAAGCTTATCATCCCAAGTAAATGGCATCACTAAGTTTTTACATCTTTACTTGATTTGCAAGGTTTCAGTCATTAGCATACTAATTGATATAAATTGTGCACACACTTCGATTGAGTAATTTACTATTAATTCTTTGTTCAAAGTTATAGGAGTTACACATTGAACTGATGAGATTTTAAAATAGAAATTATGTTGTAAACACTATGAATTGCATGAATAAAAGGTTCTCGATAACGCACATTATACGACTACCTAGGTCAAATAGACACGATAGACCCATAAACGATCCCTTTGATTCTGACCAGCATTTAAGAAAAATCATTGCTATAATAAGTCAACGCATTTAATTATGATGTGGGTTCTAACCCTTCGGAATTGGGAATGTTCTAGTTCGTCCCTCGTATACCACAAGACGAACAACTTTAAATATAGCAATATCTTAATGTTTTTTTGAAGATAATATATGAGGTGAATGCTCATTATATGTACGCTTAGATTCCAAACCTTTTTTTTTTCAGTGGAAAATTTTAGTGCTGTAAAATACAAAAATAACACTAGAAAAGTTTTGTTAATGTTTAATTTAAGGGATCAAAGCATTAAACCCCCTATACTATTGCCCCTGTTGCACTTTGCCCCCTGTCCTTTTATTTTTTGTGACTTGCCCCCTGTACTATGGATAAATAAGCACTTTGCCCCCTGAGTCATTTTTTCACCATTGGATTTGAATACGTGTCAACATTTTTTGGCGTTGGATTTGAACTCAGGGGGCAAACTGCTTATTTATCCATAGTACAGGAGGCAAGTCGCAAAAAATAAATGGACAGAGAGCAAAGTGCAACAAGAGGTATAGTTGAAGGGATTTAATGCTTTTATCCCTTTATAATTTAATTATGAAATAAAGTCCAAGCATAAATATCTCAGTCGACCAAAATAGACTACTAAACAGAGGCTACGTGCCCTCACGACGTGGCACACTCTGATTGGCTGACGTCTGAGCTATTATATATTTGCCCCAACACATATTCTCCTCGTGTGATCTCTCCTCTCTCTCTGAGTAGGTCATGGGATTTCATTTCAGATTCTAATTGTGAGGTAAATAATAATCTCTTTGCAATTTTAATTTTTTAATTCTCAAGGTAATTTTTGATACGATGACTTTTGGTAATTAATACGAGTCGGTGCAAACTGTTTTTTGCTTATGATTGAGCCCTAATTGTAGTTCTGTTCGTGTTAATTTGTTTATTTGCTGAATTTTATTGAGATCTTAATTTTTTTTATTTTTGTGTTTTATTCTTTTTGTTGGTAATTAGGAGAAAGAACCTAGTTTTGCGAGGAGATTTAAATCGAGGCCTAATTTTATGGATGGGTTGTTGCTTGATTATTCGAATTGAAAGTCTGGTGAAGGTTTCGAATCCCTAGATTGCAGTTTTGGGGATTTTGGCAACTGGGGTGTTTTGGTGATACATTTTTGAGTGGGTGTTTGATTGAAAACCACAAAATAGTTAGTTATGGATAGTAACAAAGACGAGGCGGTGAGGTGTATAAGTATTGCTAAAGAGGCAATTGCGGCTGGAAACAAACAAAAAGCTCTTAAATTTATTGGAATTGCTCGCCGCCTTAACCAGAGTTTGCCCGTGGATGATCTTTTGGCGGCGTGTGGGAACCTTGATTCGTCATCTTCCGCTGGTCCGTCTAATGATGTGAAGAATGCCACCGAGGTGAAAAGTCGTGTGGGTTCGGTTAATGGCGATGGTGTTTCGAATGCGGAGAGGAATTACACGGAAGAGCATGTGCACTTGGTGAAGCAGATCAAGACTAAGAAGGATTATTATTCGATTCTTGGTGTGGAGAAGAGTTGTACGGTGGAAGAGATTAGGAAGGCGTATAGGAAGTTGTCTTTGAAAGTTCATCCTGATAAGAACAAGGCACCGGGTTCTGAGGAGGCGTTTAAGAAAGTGAGCAAGGCTTTCAAGTGCTTGAGTGATGATGGGTCGAGGAGGCAGTATGATCAGACTGGTTTAGTTGATGAGTTTGAGTATAATCAACAGTATAATGTTCCTCGAAGACGGCGGAGAACTGGGAATGATTTCTTTGATGATGATTTTGATCCTGATGAAATTTTCAGAGCATTTTTTGGAGGTCAGAACGACATGTTCAGGAATGCTCGTGTTTACAGGACGAGAACAACTAATGCTGCTACTCATCAAAGGGAAGATTTGGGTGGTGGTGGTGGGCCCAATATAATGCTGCTTCTTCAGTTGCTGCCATTTTTGATTATCATTCTTCTTGCTTATCTTCCATTTTCAGAGCCTGAGTATTCATTACAGAAGAACTATTCCTATCAGTTTAAGAAAACGACAGAGAATTATGGAGTAGACTTTTTTGTTAAGTCGCATGACTTTGATGGGAAGTATCCAGTTGGAAGCCCTGGTCGACATGACATTGAAAATAATGTGATCAAGGACTACAAAAATATGCTTGGACGCTATTGTCACATGGAGATGCAGAGGCGTCAGTGGAATAGACATATTCCAACTCCTCACTGTGATAGGCTTCAAACTTTTGCGGCATGAGGGTGAGCTAAAGGTACTCATATATACAAGTGGTTTTTGATCTTTGACATTATAACTTGTACCATATCTATGCGGTGGTTCAAATTCCTTGTGGAAGAAAAGTATCATTTTTTCCTAGGTGCAGTATACTTATTGGATGGAAATAAATATTACACTTTGAGTCATATTTATAGTTGCACATAATTTTAATGGCTTAGTTGTTGTTGAATTTTCATATCAATCTTCATGATACTGATTTAGATTTGATGGAGATGTGCCAATTGCTATCTTAATCGTTGTAGGTAAAACACGTCATGAATGTTTACAAATGATTATGCCTCATCATATGTTCACGTAGAACATGTTGAGGTCATTGGTTCCATTTATGGTAAATGCCTTAGCATTTGTATACGTGTTAATTATGCCTTCTTGGTAGCGTGATGGATGCACGATGACGTTTGACGGTTCTAATTTCTATCTGTAAACGTTTCTTTGTTTTCTCAGCAGATCTTACCAGTGGATTGACCTCTCAAATGGTAGTTGGAAAGAATATTACATATATCCTCACACTGCTGGTAAGTGGACATGGAAGAATTTACCAAACATCTAGCTCCTTATTCAGCTATATCGAGCCACGCTCCATCTTGCAACTGGATCGGGATATATGTTAAGGAGGTTTTTTGCATCCACAAAACCACACTTTCTTTATTATTTAATATTTTGTATTGCAATTATCCCCCTATTGTCCAACATTGGGTGCCTAGCATTCTAGATATTTTAGAATTATCAGATTACATTTGAAAGATTTCGACCAATAGTGACATGAGCCTTTCAATCTCTTTTGTTACTGCTGCAGAAATACACTAAGTATTCGTGCCCTTTGGGTTTTAGAACCCCTAGTTTTCTTGGATGGTTCTGTTCTGTTCGGAATGGAGCGCATTTGTTAACATGAGAAATTAAGGCACAAAATCTGTATATCTGGTTTAGGCAAGAGTCGAACGTATATATTCTGTGCACGTGGAGTGTATTTATGTGACCTTCATCCCTGCAACTTCCCTTGTTGAATGCTTTGTCTAAAAACTTGGGGAATATAGAACATTTTGTGGTATATTTCCATTTCGAGTTATTTTATCCTTTATCATAATTCATCAGATTTTCTAAGATGTCAAACATTTTTATAGAATCAGAATATCCAATAAACATGCTGTGGTGGCATCGTTATCGAACATGGGCCAACGATTTTGTTCACGGGCCAGTTAATGGGCTTGATATGCGCACTTAACTTGTGCAGACTCGGCCCTATACCATTGCAGTGCTTCTCTTTGATGATTTAGGGCTAATTAAACTTGGTTGACCCTACCTTGAGAGTTTGCATTATTTGTTTCATCACAACTGGATATATTCCATTTGTTAAGGGAATCATTAGAAGAGTATTTCCACTCCAAAAACTTTGGTCTAGCTTCATGTATGTCCATGGATTAACGCTTCATCTTGGTTTATGTTTCGTCCCGTGAAATATTATATATTTTTTTTGTAGTTTTTCTTGGGAGCTTTTTGATACTTTTTATTTTAAAGATGGTGGAAATAGTTTTTATGATGAGATTGAAAAATATCTTTGAATTTTATTTTTAATACGTCTAAAACGAAAGCTTTTTGTCATTTTATTATGAAGATGTTTAGAAAATTAAATCCATTTTCATATGCTACTGCCGGTTTTTTTTATATAGTAATTGTTGAAGCTCTGGAGTCTGGACCACAATAAGTGGAGAAGAACAGAATTCACTTTTGACAATTAATATTCATCAATATTATCTGTGATGAATTAAAGGAGAAAATGTGAACGAATTTATCTTTTTCTTTGTAAAATGATTTCGATCATTTTAAAAACTAAAACAAAAAAAAAAAATCAGCTTTATTGGTTATCTTAAGCAATAAGCATGAAATATCTATCTTTCAAACTATAATGTTGCACGTACAAGAAAATTGTTTTCCTCCAAAACGTAGCATGATTAGCGTAACTGATTTTTCAAAGATAGCATTGTGAACATTCTGCGTGTACGTGGATGAGTAACACTATTATAAATTTATAAGCAAGGAGCATACAACTTTTGTAGTTCAATGATTTCTGTTGTAACGATGTGATGGGGAACAAAAGACATTATTTCCTTAACCATAGTTTTAAGATTCACTTTAGCGATGTTGCGTGATTACTTCAGGGTTTGTCATTATTTTTTGATAGGGTAAAAAGCTTCAAACCCTTCATTATATGCCTAATGTTGCAACTTGTCACATATCGTGAAGTACACCCAAACAATTTTTTGGTGGAATATTTTTACTGTAATATTAAGGGTAAACATAGAAATTCATTTCGATTTATCCTAATTTTGATAATAAAAAAATATCTTTTCTCTTCATAACAATTCCCAATTTTCAGAGTCTAATTTTGAGAGAATAATCTAAGTAACAACTAAAACCGACTTTTCAACGAAAATATTCCGTCAAGCATTGACTATTGGAGGGGGGGGGGGGGGGGGGTGCACCAATTGGAAAATGTCAAAGAGGATATTACAACTTCTTTAAATGTAGGTGCCGCATTGCAAAATGAGATGTATGATGAAATTTTCACGTTTATTACCATTTTATATATAGAAGTAGAAGCACCATTTTTAAAAGTACAATTAACACTGACACCGTGTAAATTCAAAACTGTCTTGGTGTTATTGTACAAAGTACAAACCAATCCACAAAATATTGAAATAACACTTAGTTGCCTTATTTCCCCCCTATTTTGAGTTGTTTTCCCTCCAATATTTGCTCTATGATTGGCAATAATTTACAGCAGTATACCTTCATATTTGGACAACGTTCGTTTGTGCTTTAGTTAGGCTCTAGTCTCTTACGAAAGACATAAGAAAAACTGTCTTATTCTCTTTTTTCTCCAAATTCCTTTTCAACCTATGGAGTGCATGTGAGCTATAAAGAAAGCCCGGATATTAATGCAGGAATAACACTCTAAAGCACCCAATTTTTTTTATGCCCGTGACAGACAAGACCATGGTTCCATACAATTCCAAAATGTTTTGTGACCCACATGAGATGGCAATCTCCACAACTTATGATTTAACATTACAATCTTATACTATTAATGTCACGTAATTTACTATACCCTTAATAGTTATCCTCACATGATGAACTATGTAGCACACGAGGGTAACTTAGTAGGTTAAAAATATGCAATTTTTGCAATTTGATATTATTTGTATTTTGTAGGTTATTGCGTCTAGCTCGAGGGATTATATGTTCCCACGACATAACAAGGAAAATAATACTATGATCATTCTAATGAATGTTGCACTTCTAATATATTAATAAGGGATTTTTGCCGCCAATCTATGTATTCGTGAAGTAGTGAAAATACAAAATAACACATTGTGGAAAAGAGAGACTATTTTCTCTTGTGTAAGTTTACACATGGTAAGAAATTTCCTTTAATATGAAAACGCGCTACACTAAAGATTATTTAGAAATGTGATTTGACTTTTGGTAGAGTTAGTAAATATTACAAATTAAGATAAAATGATCAAAGGGGAGTGAATTATTTTTGTTGCATGGGGTTCAATTGCAGTATTATGTCAAGTCCTTTTCAATACAGCCTCAACTTGGCCTTCATTGCACCAAACAAAACACAATTTAAAATGGGTCAGATATCCATGTTTTGTGAACCATCACAGTTTTATCTAGAATCAAAAAATATGGCCCACAATTTCATAGAAAGTTAATGGCTATAGACAGATATTCCATACAAGAATAATTTCACTAAATCTCTCACTCTTCTTTTCTTTGCATTACCAAAATAAAATCCTGAGTGAGAAATTATAAGTTGAATGGTTTCATATGTTAAAGAGTGATAAAAGGGAAAATTTTGAAAATATAAGAATAAAATAAAAATGGCATTTTCACTCACTAGAAATGGGCCAGCTCATCAGAATAATTCTGCTCTGACAAGTCAAGCTGCTATAGGGCAGCATGTGGTTCTAATTGTTTGTATTTGAAAGAAAAAAGCTACCCACATTACACATGCTTAATAATAGTATATAATAAGCCTAACTTCAAATAAAAGTTGTTATAATTCTTATAACATTATTCTTTCCTTAAATACTTGTTAAGCAATTCCTTTTACAGTTTCAGTTTCTGAGGTTTGTCTTCAAGTATGTCAGTACACATTCCATTTATGAGAACATAAAAAGTGAAAAACTATTGGAAATGGAAACTATTAAGCCCATACAAGTCACAGCAAGACACCTTTTCAAAAGATACTTTACAGTTAGTACACTTAAAAGTTATTGGCAAAGTGCAAAGTTAGCAATAATTGCCTAATAATGATCATTATCTTTAGATGGAAGAGACAAACAATTACAATAATCGAGTTTGATCTCAATCAATAATGTAGTTTATATGAACCAAACGAGAATTTGCAAGTGACTTTTTACTGCACGTCTCAAGCCAACGTAAAATTTTGTTACGAGTCTTGGAAAAGATGAAACCATATAAAGATTAGCTTAATCAAATCAGCTTAGCAGCTTCACCAACAAAACCAATAACAGCATTATCAATAAAAAAAAACTTAAAACTTGAAGTGCTTGAGCAGATAAAAAGTAAAGATGAAACTGTACAAAGTAAAGTATAACAGATAATGTTAGTTTATAGTTGACAAACAGCTTCACTTTCCCTTCTTTTGAAGTTAACAACAGTTACTATTTCTGTCTGTTTATGAATCTTTTTGAGGCTAAGATACCTATATAATTTAATGGAGTTGTCTGCATTAGTCACAAGTGTAAGCAGCAAAAGCCTCTATCACTCACAAACACATACAAAAACAGAAATGTATATGTGCATTCTGTCTTTCTCTTATCTGTTGCAAATCAATCAATCATTCTTCTTCTTCTTATAATTCTTCTTGATGAGGTAACAATGTCCCATTATTCAATGGCATCCATTCCTTCTCCAGCACCATTAGATTTCTCTGATGGTAGTCAAAAATTAGACTTCGAATCGGTACGTTTACTCGTGACTATTATCAACAACCACATGCATGAAATACTTGAAGACACTGAGGCTCAAATGGCCTTGAAACTTAAATGCACTTCTAAACTGAAAATGGAGGCTCAGGAGTTTTTCGAGTTTTCCGAACATTCGGTGCTGTCAAATTTTTACTGGGGCATAGACAGTACTGAAGCAGCAATTCTTTCAAAATCTGTGGATGAAAGAACAAAAAAGCTGGAGAATTCAGAGAAAATGCTGCAAGTTCCAGCCTCATTGGATGAGAATGGAGTTACTTTGGGAATTCTTAACAGTCATTTAGTATGCTGCTCATATTTTTACCTGTCGATAGTTGAAATGCTGAGAAAGAATGAGTGGCAAGTGGCTATGCATTTTCTTCAAGCACTTCTAGTCCACCCCAGGCTTTTGCACACAGAACTTGCTCCTGGGATTTGTCGTAATTTGTTCCCGTTGTTCGTTAGGCAAAAAGTTCGGAAATTTGGCAGTCGAAGAGTGAATACCGTGTGCTTCGATGATCTTGAGGAGGGAATTGTGGATGATGTGATGAGATGGATTGTAAGAAGATATAAGCCATGGTTGATGTATTATCAGATAATGTCTACTCGTGACATTCGGCAGGAAAATGGAGGTGATGAGATTACTCGGGAATGTGATCACTCGCAACGTATCGTGTAAGTTTTTCCTGTCATTGCTTAGATGAAGTTTGTGGAAATTAGAATATATGGACTATGTGTTTCAAGTTATAGTAAAAAAGCTGAAGCAACATACAAGAAGTTGGACTATGCAAAATGTCAGAAGTAGGGAGCTTTTAAAACTCGTTGCTTTTCAACTCTGTGTTTCGTAATTGCTCTGTGAAGTAGGTCTATTGCAACTACTTATACATCTTAACCAAACATGATTTTATACTAGGATATTGCCTAGAGAAAAGCCTATGCAGTTAGTCATGTATAGTGCAGGAATTTCAGGTAAAATGGCTATATTTTCAACTTATAAGGTAATGAATTTGTACTAGGAATACAATTAAACACATGTAAAGGCTTAACATTCTGAAACCTCAAATCTAAGATAGGACAAAGAGGTAGAGTCTCTCATAATTGAGCAATACATGCTTAAGTGCTTTGCGTAATTATTTTCCTCACCTCATTTGCTGCTCATGAACAGAGTTCAGAAGTCGAGAATCATGAGGCCTCAGAATTCATGTGAACAAAGATCTGGATTTAGTACTCATCATAAAGTAAGTTCATTGATCTTTATAAGTCTCATTACGATTATAGTGTATCATACCTAACTACCATCCATGAAAATGTAAATGTTATTTTCTTCAGTATGTTAGCAGAAAACTGTTCATGATAAAGCCAACACTCAAATGCTAAACGTGATAAAATAAACAAGAAACCATATTGATCCCTTTAGGAAACCTGAGAAAAAAAATTGTACATGGATTCCATCAGGCCTCAGACACGCACCAAAACTCCGATTCCCGCTTATCCAATTTCATTCTCTGGCGAAAATAGTTTTGAAATATCGGTAGTTAGTACTTTCTTTATTCTATATTTGCCATTTCTGTTGAAATTCAAATTAAAAAGAACTGATGCAGGATGAGGAGATGCAACCCCCAGATTATCAAGAAATAATCATTAATGATGTGGAAAATGAGTTTGTCAGCAAACCTACGGCAAGCTCAAATATCAAATGCCTGAAAGATATATTATCCGAGTCCCAGCCAGACACACCGACTTCCTCACACTCATGCAGCAGCTCTTTGGTGGAAGAATTTTTCACTCAGGTTTCCCCAAAGGAACATCATGGATACTTAATTATTATTAAAGTACAGAACCTTGCATTTTTTTTCACACTTGAACTGAAATCCCAGTATAATTGTATGTCCCTCAATTAGGATCATACAGAAGAATCTACGACTTCATTCAGAGCTGGAAGAAATAATGAAGAAGATCAACAGCATGGTTCGCTATCATGGTAATTTCATATTTGATATTAGAAGTATCATAATAAGCAAAAGCATATTCATAATTTTTCCAAATCCAAGACAGGAGTTCGCGAGCCCCATCTTTTAGGCCAAAGCCAGAAAGAACGATATCTACTCTTCGAGATTCAATGAATCAACTCAATGCAGAAGTCGATGAAATAAAGGTCATTGAATGCATTCCACGGAGTTTTTCCACTTCATTTTGTGATGCAGATTTATCAGCTTTAGCACTCAGAAAAATAGATAGATACACACCTTCAGGTGATTTTCTAGTCGAGGAGGGACAGTTACAGAGGCATCAGTATATTGGACAAATTTCTTTGGAAACTTATCAGTTTCATAGACCACTCAATCAAAAAAGTTACTCAAAGATGAAGAAAAGTTTCAGTACCCGAACCACTACACCTGATGTTGGTTTGCGTCCTGAAGACAGCGGCGTCACTGAACAAAGTGGATTACTTGAGAAAATAATTTCAAAGTTATGCTTCACAGAAGAACTGGGAAACGGAGAGGAAGACTACACTACTCAAATGAAAACCATATACGAGATACTAAACAGCAAATCAGGACTAAAATATTCGCTCTTGAAGGATATAATACTAGATCAACTACTAACAGCTATTTCAACTTCCAAAGAAGAAAGAGTAGTCAGAACATCAGTCTCAATACTCTCAACTATAGTTACAGCAAATCGAGCACTCATAGACGATATCAAGAGGAAAGGACTGCAGTTGTATGATTTGGTGACTGCCCTTAAAAGAAACGTCCATGAAGCCGCTGTCCTTATATATCTGATAAATCCATCTCCTTTGGAAATTAAAACTCTTGAACTTTTACCTTGTCTTCTTGACGTGGTTTGCGCCTCTAAGAGTTACAAGATAGAATTAACGACGCTCATGCTGACACCTCCGGCTGCATCGCTGATGATAATTGAGGTATTAGTAAGTGCATTTGACTATGAAACCAATAGCATGCATTTGGCTGCAATAAGCTCACCGAAGGTGCTTTCTGGACTACTTCAAGTACCGAGAAAAGATAACCTTGAAGAGTTCATTTCTTTGGCTGCTGTGCTTGTCAAGTGCATGCAATTTGATGGGACATGCAGAAAATATATATCAGAGTTTTCTCCATTGGCTCCTTTTGTTACTCTGCTGTGGAGCAACCAGAAACGTGCAACATCTAATGCGCTGGAGTTCTTCAATGAACTGCTACGAATGCCACGGTATGACACAATGATCTGAATTCATTTTTCTGTAAATTGTTGCCAATACAACTATTTTCAGACAGTTTCTGCTAAATTAATCATAGTTTGGCTTTTCCTTCTGAGGCATTTTAATTAATATCCCATGTTTTGCAACAGATCGTCAGCAATAAGCTTGTTGGAGCAGATACAAAAGCAAGGAAGCGTCAACAATATGTGTGCTCTATTTCTCCTCAGCCAGAATTCAGAACCAGAATACAAACTTCTAGCAGCTAATTTGTTACTTCAGTTAGAAGTACTAGTAAGTTTATCCATTAATATGGTTGAAATAATAAAGCGCCAAACGTCCATTATTACTAGCTTGATTCCTTACTCATTAAAAAAAAACATCTCCAGGACGATACATCTGCAAAATCTATACATAGGGAAGAGGCAGCAAATGCCCTCATTGAGTCATTGACATGTGAAGAGACTCCTGCCCTGCAGTCTCTTTCAGCTTTCATCATATCAAATCTTGGTGGAACTTATTCTTGGACGGGGGAGCCATATACGACAGCTTGTCTCGTGAAGAAAACGGGTTTGATCTCTCCACAACACAAGAATGTGATAAAAAACTATGACTTCTCTGACCAATGCTTACAGGTAAATTAAAGCTGAAACTTTTATTAGTACCTACATTTTACAATTCTGAAAAAACCTGCATTAGTGTACAGGACGCTGCAATAGATGCCTGGTCGAGCAAAATTGCACGAAGGCTGATCCAAGTTGGGATTCCTCTGTTCCAGGCGTTAGATAAGGGACTTAAGAGCAAGACAAAAAGAGTATCGCGAGACTGTCTCGTAGCTACTGCATTTCTTGGGTGTGAACTTGTGAAAGGTCCAGAGGAATTGAGACATGACGCATGTGAGATCATACTACATACCATTGAACGGTACATGCATCCGGGTTCGGAGCTTGAAGAAAGACTATTGGCATGCTTATGCATCTTTAACTACACTTCAGGAAGAGGTAATGAATGCTTTATGTTGTGATTATGATTTACTAAATAAATGAAGAACTACATAAAGTGGAAATTACTACCACCCCGTTCATCATACTAATCTGGAGTCTCTCTGTCAGGAATGAAGAAAATAATAAACCTATCAGAAGGAGTACGAGAATCGCTGAGACGGCTGTCCAATGTCACCTGGATGGCTGAAGAGCTGCTGAAAGTTGCTGACTATTTCCAGCCACATAAGTGGGTATGGCAAACAGACCTTGAATCACTTTTTTTATCATAGTAATAGAGTAGAAGACTATGTAAAGCAGATTACCACTTCATCACTGAACTTTCAAGTTTTTTCTAAAAATACTCTGTATCAACATAATATAAGTATCTTGTAGACTAACTTCTTAGCAAACACTTGAAGTTTCAAGAACTGGTCTTTTGGCTCAAATTTGTTTTTTTCTTTAAGTTCCAGCCGACTTATACATTATGAATTGCGAGAAATGGTCATAAGACTCATCACTAAAATCGGAAGAGGAGGCAGCAAATGGTTGTGTTTTTCAGATGCACATATTTTAGAACTAAGAAATAACCTGGTGACTTTAATTACCAATGCAGCGTATATCTTGTGTTCATAGCCAAATACTGGAAGCAGGAAATAAATGTAGTGGAGCCGTGACAGCCCTCATATACTACAAGGGTCTCCTTCACAGCGGCCATGCAGACGGTTCAATAAAGGTCACGTGATCTATAGCTTTCAGCCTACTAATACCTTTAATTATGAATATTGATTATAGAAAGTAGAGTACAACTAATGCTGCATTCTAGCAAGAAAACGAGCAACAATTTTGACGATTAAATTGACAAATATTGATGACAGGTTTGGGATATCAAGGGACAGACAGCAACACTTGTCCAAGATATCAAGGAACACAAAAAAGCTGTTACATGTTTTGCACTCTATGAACCTGGTCACTGCCTTCTGAGTGGTTCTGCTGACAGAACGATTAAGGTAGCAATTTAACTGGAATACTGGGTAATATTTAGATGGCAGGGTTACACATTGGTATTCAAATTCAACAATTTTTCTGTTATAGATGTGGCAAATGCTTCAGAGAGACCTCGAGTGCATTGAGGTAATTCAAACAAAGGAATCAATTAGAAGTGTAGATTCGTGGGGCGAACTGATTTTTGCATGTACCAAAAGCAATAATTTGAAGGTACCAAATAGCAAAAAATAGAATCAACATTAAAAAATATCCATAATCTTGAGATTGATAAACTTTTTCTATTCAGATGATTGATGCATCAAGGAAAGCTAAAGACATTTTCAAGAACAAACGTATTAAGTGCCTAAAGGTGTCACAGGGAAAGGTTTATGCAGGCTGCGCCGATTCAAGTATTCAGGTTAATCTAGTTTTCTTTTCCAAATTAACATATATTGACTCATAAAATGGTAGTTGACGTACAAAGACTGGCTGTACAGGAGTTGATGATATCAAACAACCGATTACAAGAGATCAAGGCACCATCAAAGAGTTGGATGTATAACAAGCCTATAAGCTCAGTTGCCATATACAAAGACTGGCTGTACAGTGCAAACTTAGTTGTTGAAGGCTCAAAGCTGAAGGTGATAAGCAGTTTTCGGTACAAGTTTTTTGCATTGCCGTAGTTAATGCAAGTACATATTGTTGATGACACAAAAAATGCAGGACTGGAGAAGAAACAAGAAGCCTCAAATATCAATAGCGCCGGAGAAGGGATCGAGCATACTTGCGATGGAAGTAGTGGAGGATTTTATATACTTAAACTGTAGTAATTCCATGAACAGCCTCCAGGTATCTAAAATACATAACTATTGACTGATCAAAGAGCTTTGAAGTCATATAGTCCAACTATAATAGAAGTGCATCTGTGCATGACAGATATGGTTAAGAGGGACACAACACAAAGTTGGAAGACTATCAGCTGGAAGCAAAATTACAAGCCTACTCTCAGCCAATGACATGATTCTTTGTGGTACTGAGAAAGGTGTAATAAAGGTATGGTGTTAAGAAGATAAAACTTGTGAAGTTTTAATGTGAACTGCAATGTTCATTTGTACCTTTATTGATGATCATTTGCACTACTTTGTTTTGTCTGAAAATATTGACAGGGATGGATTCCACTGTAGCAGAAGATGAGCCACTACACTGATTCTTGTGATTTTTTGCAATCTAGTCTTTTTTGGTGTAAATATAAGCAGAAAGAGGACTAGCATATATTGTTTTCATAATGGCATTGTAAATTGATTTTTCCCTTGCTTAAGTGTAAGTAGATTATACCATGTTTGTTATTCTGTTTGCCACAAAGGTGTGTATGTGATATGGATTTGGATCGATTTAATGGTGTTTGATGTAATTTGTCGGTTCTTTTTAATGTTGTCGAATATAAACGCAAAAATCTCAAAGTACTAAGTAAGTAATATGAACAAGTTTTGATGTAATTTGTCGGTTCTTTTTAATGTTGTCGAATATAACGCAAAAATCTCAAAGTACTAAGCAATATGAACAAGTTTTGGAGTGTGCAAAAATTTACAACTGACCCCTTGTTTATTTGAAATGTTTCGATCACAAATAACAAATCCCTTTAATCAAAGCTTAGCTATTGCAATTTCCACTAAATTAATATATTAAAAAAAGTCCATTTTCACAGTAAATAGAAAATCATTTTATGCAACCTCTTCAAACATTATATAGTATCACAAATATTATTAAATAGGACATTAAATATTTATTAAATTTATTAAAGGCTTTTTTTAGGTATTATAAGCATGTAACAAAAACGTGGACTGTTCACTCCATAACGCCTATTTTTGAGCAACGTGTTAAAGTTCTCTTCCTCCAGAAAAACATATATATTAAACTCGCCTAGACAAAATTCTCATTCCTATTAAAAATCGAAAAAACACAAACAAAAAAAAAAGACAAAAAAATGGGAGAGGAAAAGGGCAAGCTCGAATCTATGCGGGAATGGATCGTGGATCACAAGCTTCGCACTGTTGGTAATTAATTTATATACTTTTTGAGCTTCAATTTTGTTTAATTTTAATTGCAAGATTGGATTTTTATTGTGATTTTTTGTGTGTTGAAAAGGGACGTTGTGGGCAAGTGGGATTGTGGGTTCGATGGCGTATAATTGGTCTCAGCCCAATATGAAAACTAGCGTCAAAATCATTCATGCCAGGTACAATTTTACAGATCATTCTTTTTTGTTGATTTTTTGTGATAGTTTTGGGGCAATTAATTGGATAGGGTTTTGCATATGTTGATATAAAAGAAAATTCTGTTTGTGGAATTGTATGCTGTTGATTGCAGATTGCTTGTTGTGCCAATGTGAATTTTAGGGATAAGGATTTGAAGGGTTTTCGTTCTCTTGATTAAGCGCGTTTTGGGAATAATGAGGATCTTGTTAAGGTTAGAAACTAAAAAAGATGATATTGAGAACTTCAAAGCTGGTAATTTGGGCAGATTTTCGTTCTAAATTCTAATCCTTCTGCGGGTAATATGAGAATTTTGATTAGCACGGCGCCTCGGCTTGGTAATGTGTAGTTTTACCGCAATCGAGCGTTGGAGTAGGTTTAGGGATTTGTGTTTCTAGATCTGAGAATTGCAGTTTAGTCGGCTTATTTACAGAGTTAAAGTTAATTGACCTTGTTCTTAATGTGAAAAGATTGTGTTAGTATTAATAGTAGATTAGTGTTTTTAAGTTGTTGCGGTCTGGTTCTGATACCATCTTACCATTTTTTATTGCTCAATGTATTGATTCTAAAAGAAGAGAAAGGGTAAAGTTTTTGATCTTACTTTAATCAGCAGTCGAGACCTTTCCAAAAGTTAATTCACTAAGTTCCTTATTGGCGGATCTCCCATATGTGTGATATGTTTTTTATGAATTCTACCCTCAGCTTTGCACATTTAGACCAATCTGGAGCTATGGGAGCGTGAATTTTATCAACTAAACTTTCCAAACATAGTCTGGTGTTTGGAGGTGGTCTTTGCATTTTACTCATCTATGTACGATGCAGCATGAAATTCTTCACAAGAATAGTTTTGTTTTTGTCCATGTACCATTCAGATGAGAAGCTTCACTGTCGAATGAATTTGTTTTTTTTTTTGTTTTTTCTGTGATTGTTGCTGTATTGAGCTGTTGTGATTTAGGAATAATTACATCTACACCCCTACAAGGTTTGTTCTGATTATAGATACCTTCCCTTATGTCTGAATAATTAAGATACCTTTCAAAGCTTCAAACATGTGAAAATAGGTGGTCTATCTTTTATGTTTTTCAAAATTTCGAGGGTATCTTTGTAACTATTTAACCTGAAAGGTGCCTATCTCTAATGCCTGTCAAATTTCAAGGGTAGTTCATTTAATTGTTCAGACGACAGGGGATGTTTTAGACCAAACCTCAGGGTCGATGAAAATGGCCTCAAAGTTTTTAAATGTCTTTTTTTCACTCCATGCGTGATAATTGATACTATGTTCCTTGAAAATCAGGTTGCATGCACAAGCACTTACCCTTGCTGCCTTAGCTGGGGCTGCCGTTGTGGAGTATTACGATCACAGGACAGGAGCAAAAGCAGATCGTGTTGCAAAATTCCTTGACGTGAAGGAGCACCGCCACACAGATTGAACTTCGTGTCTTGGAAGAGAAGTGCAATAACATTGCTTTTTGTTTAGCTTACTCAAAAATTATAATAAATTCACATGTTTTTAGTAGCCAGCTGTGTCTAGATAGTTAAAATGGAGCATTTGCATAGCTCCAGTTACAGATAAATTGTGAAGTTTCTTCAAAGATCACTGATCTCTTGGACAAGTCAATGCTTCACAGCCATTACATGTAGGAAAAGTCAATTTTCAATAGGAATTTTGAAGATCGTAAGCCCGAAAGAGTACTGGCAGTTTGTTGGTTAATGTTTTCTTTGCTCATTCATGTTATGTCGGTGCTACATTGTAGTGAATTTTGCTTTTTGTGAAGGCAAAGAGGCATGATATAGTTTGATTTTTTTATAGTAACAAAATTTTATGTTACTGTTTGTTTTTCTATTAGTCACAACTGTGGAAGTTTGCTAAAAAAAATTACATTTCAAAATTTGATATGACCAGCATAAAAACTAGCTTTACTGGCAATATATTGCTAATTTTTTTTGTCCATGTTGATGAGCATATACTTCAAACCATTTTCATTCAATAAATATTTCAAAAACAGTAGTATTAAAATTAAAAGTAAAACTTATATAATGGTAGGAATGGAATTCATTCCTGGAAAAGTATGATGATTTTTTCAAACTAAACAATTTGGTACTGCCCAGTTCATCAATTATAATTTAAGCATTAAAATATCAGGACAACCGAAGAAAACATGGATCAAATCCTAAGAAACAACATGAAACTTAGAGTCGTAAGTGGAGAAATTAAACTTAATCAAAATGAGTCGAGGAGAACTTATGTATTTGATTTGACGTGAATCTTAGTTCATATAGTCTATTGAAACTAATTGGGATTATATGATTGATTCTTCTTGTAATTAAAATTTAAAACACCATGATGGAGGTGGGTCATTATCTTTCCCTTTTGTTGCAAAGTACCGCATAAACACAATTAATACACACGCTAAACTGAACAAGTCAAATGTTGGTAACATCAAATTATATGCCTAAATATCCATGTGCAGTGTTTAAGACTTGAATTGGTTCTTAGCCATGCCATGTACATTAAATTTCAGTCTCTAGCATTTTAAATGTTTTACAATTTGTAACATTGACAGTCTGGCACATCTTTCTTTTTCCCATTTTGAGATTAACGACTTTTGGTTTTTAAAGTACATATTTTAATGAAAATTAGAAACTTTAGGCAATTCATGGTAATAAATCAGATAAAAATCAAGAAAGAAATATATTCAAAATTAACCACAAGCTAACAAAAGTCACGCCTTAGACAGCGATCTTATGCCGAGTTTTCATGCAAAAGCTCAGATCTCACATTTCATTTCACTTTGAGTTCTTCACACACAACACAACACACACACACTTTGAGATAAATGTACTATCTATAGTCATACATGCACACACATGCATAACATCATTAATCTCCTTCAAAGCAATTAATCCACCTGATTTACTTTCTTAATATCCACTTTTCTTCCTTTATTTTCATTAACATGACACATTAAATCACATCATCATCATTAATTCTCTTCTCTACTTAACCTTCTTTCTGCAAAAAGATTATATTCTGACATAGGAAACAAGAAATAAACAAGAGAGACATAACAAGAAAATGGGAAATGATCATCTGTTAAGAAAAGGCTATGTCAAGAAAAATCAGAAGAAAAATTCTGTTATGAACTCTGTTAATTATGTACTTGAAGAACACAGATTTGTGTGTCTTTTGATTGGAGTAGCGATCTCGTACGCTGTTTTCTCTGCCGTTCCTTCGTTTTCAACGTCGCATAAAGGGTTGGTTTATGCTGCTTCTGATGAGTCTGTTCATGTTCATCGCCGAGCTGCTTATGAATTGCATGATGGAGTTAATCACCTTAGTGCAGGTATTGTTAGATTCTCTTTTTATATATAATTAATAAAGATCAATGTTGAATTTCATACAGTTTTTTATGTTTTGAATTGTGATTGTTCATGTTACACCTTGATTTGATCCCATTTTCGTAAGATCTTAGTTATATCTATAGAGGATGCCATGTGACAATTTCCACTGGTTTTCCTTTTTTCTGTTTATGTACAGAAGTTGATGAAAGAAACATTCTGAATCTTTATCTCAGCCTTATTTAATTGAAATTATGTGCTTTTGTAAATCAAATCCTCAGGATGTTGAGCTGTGATCTGTGGTTATCAGTTTGATTGTATTTATGCCTATATTTGAAACTTACGGAGATTGATATTTCATTCCTTTAGGAGCCAAGACAAAATAAATTGACAAGCAAATAACTTTTTCAAATATTGAGTTTAAATGCAGGTGGAAAGATTCCTCTGGGGTTGAAGAAAAAAGGTTCGAGGATTTTGGTCACTGGTGGAGCTGGTTTTGTAGGGAGCCATCTGGTAGACCGTTTGATTGCTCGTGGTGACAATGTGATCGTTGTCGATAACTTTTTCACCGGTAGCAAAGATAATCTTTTGCACCATTTTGGAAATCCAAAGTTTGAGCTCATTCGACACGATGTGGTCGAGCCTATTTTGCTTGAAGTGGATCAGATCTACCATTTGGCCTGCCCTGCATCTCCAGTTCATTACAAGTATAACCCTGTCAAGACCATTATATCCTTTACGGAAGTTTTTCTCGTTAGATCTTTCTTAAAACTGTATATGGCTGCATTCCCTACGAAGGGACTGTCTGAACAATCTATTTTCTGTCACGTGAAACATAACTACTGAGGTTTTTAGATTCTTAAAAAGACGGTGGATTCACCAAATAGACTGCAGTATTCAGTTATTAAATTGTGTTGCGTGCTGCAAAGACATAGATGCTACATAGAATATAAAATTTGAAACTGAATCTCTTTGCTAAAAAGTAATACTGCACGTGTGTTTCTTGTTCATGAATAGTGAAGATTCACAATGCATAAGTATGGAGGCTGTCTTGTTTTTGCTAGGAATCCTTGACTAAATTTTGTAGAGATCACAAGACAAATGTGATGGGAACATTGAATATGTTGGGATTGGCAAAGAGGGTTGGGGCACGGTTTTTGCTTACAAGCACCAGTGAAGTATATGGTGACCCATTGCAGCATCCACAATCTGAGACTTATTGGGGCAATGTTAATCCTATTGGTGAGTCGAAATGAGAATGCTAAAATAATATGTCACATGACTAAGACTTTAGTACTACAAAACTCAGTTTTATTAAAATAGGAACACAACTTGATTTCAGCTATTTTTTATTTGTGTGATTAGGTGTTCGGAGTTGTTATGATGAAGGAAAGCGTACAGCTGAGACATTAACGATGGATTACCACAGAGGACTTAACCTCGAGGTTATTTGTCTATCAAATGTTTCATTCTCTAACAATGCATAGTACATGTAATTTTAGTCACATTCATGTGACCTTTTTTTGTTCAGGTGAGAATTGCTAGGATTTTCAACACTTACGGGCCGCGTATGTGCATAGATGATGGGCGAGTTGTCAGCAACTTTGTTGCTCAGGTCAGTTCAAATGCTGCTATATTTTCCCTTAGACTTTCTTAGATCATGCTTTACTTGAAGAGGGCTGTGATATTTAATAATTTCTCAGTTATATATAAGTATGGAACTCAATACAACAATGACAAACTAAGCCTGGGATTACAGTGATGAAATTATTAATCAAATGCAATTTAGCTAGTAACTCAGTTGAGTAATATTCAGTCAGTGACATGTGATGCAAATTCGCAGGCCTTAAGAAAGAAGCCACTGACCGTTTATGGCGATGGAAAACAAACGAGAAGCTTCCAATATGTTGCTGACTTGGTAATATTCATCAACAAAGCAGTTTATATATGCAATAACTAGTTTTTACAGCTGAATGAGTGAATCATGCCATCCGATTCTCTTTGCGTACTTTATTTTAATTCATTTTGCAGTATGATTTACTAATGCAAATATGATCTTTATAAACAGGTGGAAGGTTTGATGAGACTAATGGAAGGTGATCACATTGGCCCTTTCAATCTTGGCAACCCTGGTGAATTCACCATGCTTGAACTTGCTAAGGTAAACAAACCTTTGCCCCCTTTTAAGGATATGTTTATGTTACAATACTAGTGTGGTAAGAACTTTCCATCGCATAAGAAAGAGTCGCTTTGTGTGTTTGACAAACCATTCTTACACGTCTTAAACGTGCAGGTCGTACAAGATACAATCGATCCAAATGCAGAGATCGAGTTTAGGCCCAACACCGAAGACGATCCTCATAAGAGGAAGCCGGACATTTCAAAGGCTAAGCAACTGCTCGGGTGGCAGCCAAACGTTTCTCTAAGGGAGGGGCTTCCTCTCATGGTAACTGACTTTAGACGTCGCATATTTGGCGATGACAAGGATCACAAAGGCGCCTTCAGTGCATAAAAATTATGCATACATATCAAGTTAACAAAGGCTTGAGAATCGAAGGGGCGAAGATTAATAAGTGAAGCATATCCCACTGCATCATCTCAGTTGTAGTTAGCCAAATTCTGGTCCAGTCTCCCCTTATGTAATACAATATAGCACGAGCACATTATATGTTTTTGTATTTAGAGAGAGGCATAAAGACTACATCAGATTCTCGAATAAGGTTTGAGTTCTTTTGTGTTTGTTTCTTACATTTCGATCATACAGATGATCGATTGGAAGGATTGGTGTTCTTGTAGTAATCCTTCTTAATTCCAAACTTTTATGAATTAAATGGCTAGGCGTTTTTTTAGTTATAAATCATTTTCGTTTTTTATAAGTTAGATTGTGTTAACATGCTATGCAACTCAAGTGTAAAAGAGTGAAACATTTTTTTTTTATTCATCAAAAATGAAAAAAGAAAAAAAGGAAAAGAAAGGAAGATTATCAATTGAGTGGAATCTAATTGTATACCCTGTACTCATACAATTTATCTAGAATAAAACTCTCAATTATTTTTGTAATTACACGCGTCAAAACATTATGTTTTTTTCTCAAATCTTCAGTTTGATGAGACATTTGGAAAGAAGATTCCAATCCTAAAATTAAGTTATTACCAAAAAAAGAAAAATAATTTGATATTTTTATTTAAAAATATATTCATTTACTTTCTTTTTTAATTACAAAAATATAATTTGTTTGTTTTTCCTTTTTGCAAGTCTTACACGTGTGACAATGCTCCAATGAATTACCATCAACAATAGGCCACAGGTTACACAGAGGCGCTTTAGACAGTGGGCCTAATGATTGGGCTCCTTACCATTATCATTACTTTAGGGCTCAACAAACATGTATTATTTATGTCACTAAAATATTATTTTTCGAAAAAGAGAAATGCAAAAAGTAAGAAAACCCCTAATTACTATTATGACATATAGATGAGAAACGATATCTTTTTTTTTTTGTTTAAATTTTAAAGTATAGGGACGCACTAAGAAAGGATAAATAAAAAAGAGTAACTATTGAAAAATCAGTATAGATGAGGGGCCATTCTGAAATAAAAGGAAATGCATCAGCACTGGACACTGGTTAAAACTTAAATTTGCTAAAATCTCATTTTCCTATTTATTAATTTTAGTCCGCTCTCTCTCCAAACGCAATAGACATTTTTTGCGACGGCTGCTGTAGAACACGGGTCAGCTTCACTTTCTCTCTCTACCAACTTCGATTTTCTGTTGTTTGAGAGCTTTTTCTTGATTTAATTACTGTATCTCAAATTAGTTTCGTTGAATCATTGTGTGTATTCGTGGTGTTTAGATGAGATTTTGTTCAGATTAGGGTTTTAGTTTAAAGTTGTTGTGACGGTTTTAATCTTTAATTTGTGTATGAATTTGGAAAATTAGGGTTTAAGATTATTCTTGTGATGAGCTTGAACAAGTTTTTAGTACTTTTGTAAACCCTAAGAACTCAATAGTGGTTTCATTTTGACGAATTAGATATTGGCTATAGATATGTGGAGTTACGGTCGTATGGTGTGCTTTCTTTCGGTATGGCGCACTTGTTCAACCTCTGAAATTACAATGCGGTGATTTTATGTTTCTGTATATGTGTGTATCTTTGTATTTATTGCTTAGCTATGTACTTCGATCGGGAAGTTAGGAAGAAGTTAGGTAGTTTCTATTTATGACGATGGATGGGTACGAGTTGGATACCAGTATTTTAGAGCTGATTGATATTTTTCCGCCCCAATACTTGACTAGTTATGTATTTTATTGAGCCTGATTTATGTGAAATTAGGTGCTTATTGGTCTGTGTTGTGCTGGAAGATCATATTTAAAGCGCTAGAGAATGAATGATTGTGATTTACGTTGCTCAGTGAACTATTTAACCTAAGGCTTTGTCGTAATTTGTGAAGATTCGAAACAGAATCATTAAAATGTTTAATTGCTGGATTCTCAAACTCTACTGCTAGTCCTTGCCCAAAGCCAACAAAGGTTACTGACCATGAGTTGTGTGGAAGCTTTTGTTTTCTTTATTTGTGGCCATAACTATTCAGCGTTTGTGTCATATTTGTTAGAGTTCTCATCAAAGCTCTGGAATGATTTTATACTATTTGGAGAGAGTGAGACACTATTTCATGTTACTGGAATATAAATCGTAATGTTATCATTTAAGCTTAGCTTAGATTCTGAATCATGAAAAGAATGAGTGCCTTATTTTTGTAGTGCATACAGATGCATCTCTAGAGACCTGTGTTACTGATCTGTCCCTAGTGGCCGTTGTTGATGATGTTTTTTATGTTCCAGGAAATTGTTAAATTCCAAGTGGCAGCCCCATCTCCGTGCTAGAGATTCTGATATATACTGAGACTAATAATCAAAGAGTAGCAAAATGTCTAAAAAGGGTTTGATGGAGCAGGACTTAAGTAAGTTGGATGTGACTAAACTACATCCACTTTCGCCTGAGGTTATTTCTCGTCAGGCTACGATAAACATTGGTAATCTTCTACTTTATTTCCTTGGCCTGCTTTCTGCCTTTTTCCCTTTGCCTTCTTTATTTTGGCGCTTTATAACCTATTCATGCTGAGTCACATGTTTTTATTGTCTGAGTAATCTTTTTTCTTCAGGAACCATTGGCCATGTGGCTCATGGTAAGTCAACAGTCGTGAAAGCCATATCTGGTGTCCAGGTATATCAGTCATGTTTGAAACTTCTTTTGCTATTTACTTTAATGAAATTTGATTATGGAAGTTTTTTTTTTGGTATCTTCTAAGAATCGTGAGTAATACACTATACTCAATTTATATATTACAAGGGGAGGTAACAAAAATATTAGGTCTGATCTTCACAACTCCAAGTCTTTTGGATTAGCAACCTAGTTATGTTTAGTATTATTTGATTTGATGGCTGCACTTCGCAAGTTGTTTCACTCTGCCTTTTACTACTCATATTTCAAATAGATTACTAGTTTGTTTGGAACTTCTGCTTGTAAAATGTTTATTATGGCAGCTGAACGCACCTAATTTGCTTCTTCTTAAACTTTGCCCTTTTAGTCCGTGACTCATGGGAAAAGTGCTGCATGTTGAATATTAACTTTTGTAACAACCTAAAAGTTCATATCACCTGGAATGCCTGATACCTGCAGACAGTTCGCTTCAAAAATGAGCTGGAACGTAATATTACTATCAAGCTTGGATATGCTAATGCTAAGATATACAAATGCGAAGATGATCGATGCCCTCGACCCATGTGCTACAAGTAAGTCCTTCAATGTAAATTGGTATCATTGATGTGCTCTGATCCTAGTTATCAGTGTTCATGCATATTTTTTCCTCTCAGGGCATATGGAAGTGGAAAAGAAGATACTCCAATGTGTGATGTGACTGGGTTTGAGAACTCTAGGATGAAATTGCTTAGACATGTGTCTTTTGTTGATTGCCCAGTAAGTTTTCAGTCGCTATATTTTGGTGCTGACAATTTTGTATATTCTAGACAACATTTAGCAACACTTGTTGAATATTTTTTTGAGTTTTCTTGCTTTCGGCTTAAAGTACTGTTACGTCTGTGACAAAATATTTCCTACTTCATGCGTACAGGGTCACGATATTCTCATGGCTACAATGCTTAATGGGGCAGCTATTATGGATGGTGCTTTACTTCTCATAGCTGCCAATGAGACTTGTCCCCAACCTCAGACATCGGAGCATTTAGCTGCTGTTGAGATCATGCGTCTCCAACATATCATAATACTTCAAAACAAGGTAGATCTTGTTCAGGAAAATGTTGCCATCAACCAGCATGAAGCCATCCAGAAATTTATTCAGGTGAGTTGGGGCATTTCATGTAGTCAGGATTGCTTTATAAGTCCATGCCTGATACCATCTTTCTGAACATTTCTACAGGGAACTGTTGCAGATGGTGCGCCAGTAGTTCCGATTTCAGCTCAACTGAAGTACAATATTGATGTTGTGTGCGAATACATTGTGAAGCGAATCCCAATTCCGGAAAGGAACTTCATTTCTCCACCAAATATGATTGTAATTCGGTCTTTTGATGTCAATAAGCCTGGGTTTGAAGTAGATGATATAAAAGGTGGTGTTGCTGGTGGAAGTATTCTGAAGGTAGAGTATTAGTTTATATTTATAACTTTAGCAAATAATATTACCTTGGTTTTTCTCTCTTCTTTCGTAAGACAATTTGTTATTCAGTACTCCTGAATTTTTCATGTTCCGCCATATTTGTTTTTATAATGCTTAAAACAACCAAGAAAGTGATATTTGCTTTATTGCTAAGTTATTCTTATTTTTTACTCCTCTTGCTCTTCTAGAGTAGCCAACACATGCAACTATTATCTCTCACTAACTGCAATATTGAGTTACCTCTGTGTTATTCTTGCAGGGTGTTTTGAAGGTTAATCAATATATTGAAGTACGCCCTGGCATAGTTGTCAAGGACGAAAGCGGTAACATTAAGTGCACCCCCATATACTCCAGAATAGTTTCACTATATGCTGAGCAAAATGAACTACAGTTCGCCGTCCCTGGAGGACTGATTGGAGTCGGAACAACCATGGACCCTACACTCACGCGTGCTGATAGGTTGGTCGGTCAGGTTCTTGGAGAAGTTGGTTCACTTCCTGATGTGTACGTTGAACTTGAGGTAATGTCTGCAGCTAAACAATAGCCAACTTTCTTAATAATTTACACAATATATTTTGAATAACACAAGCGATATCTGGCATAATATAAGCTATTATTGGTATGCATTTATAGTAGAAGTGCTTTTTTGTTGTTTTTTTAGGATAAGTACATTTATACTTCATGAGGTTTGGTCTAGGTACATAACCCTTCATTATGGTTTGGATAGTTACGAAGAGCCCTGAAGCTTTAGAACTCTAAAAGTAACCGCACCTATTTGTAATGATTATCAAATCTTTAGGGGAGTCTCTTGATGTTCTTCTAACTTTCAAATGGTGCTTATAATTATGCAAACAATAGAGGAAGTTTTTGTAACTAGACCAAACCTGGAGTGTTGAAAATGTAATTAAATTTTCTCTTTTATTCTAGTGATGGATGTTGAGCTCATTCACGTTATGGCAGGTTAATTTCTTTTTGTTGCGTCGACTTCTCGGAGTAAGGACGAAAGAGTCAGAAAAGCAAGGCAAGGTTGCAAAGCTTACTAAAGGAGAGATTCTTATGTTGAACATAGGATCTATGTCGACGGGGGCTCGTGTTGTTGCTGTCAAGAATGTGTTTGCCAAATTGCAGCTTACTTCCCCCGTGTGCACCAGCAAAGGAGAGAAAATTGCGCTGAGCCGCAGAATCGAGAAGCACTGGCGTCTGATTGGATGGGGTCAAATTCAAGCCGGTATAACTCTCGATGTTCCCCCGTGCCCCATCTGAGTAAAGCTACTGCAGTACACAGAAACCAGAAGGAGAAGAAGAGTAAACAAATAGCAGCAAGTTAGGGGGAGAAATGAGGGAAGTAAGAAAACTGCTGGGAATTATTTTTGTTCGATGGGGAAAAGATTATTTGGAGTTTCGGATACTTTTGTTATTTTTCTCATTGCACTACATTTTGGAGTTCTTTATAGTATGTTGTTTTAAAGTGGTTTCATTGCATTTTTTGAAAGTTGAGTTGTTAACCATTGATTTCTGCTCCTTCGATAATATTAAATTTTTGAACATCTTAGAGAATTTTATTATAATTTAAAAATTGGGGCTTTTTCCATCTTTCTTTCTATTAAGGTCTTTTAGTGAGAAGCTTATTGATATAAAAAGTAACACGAATCTTATTTCTAACTATGTGAAACGATTTAACAGCTCTCAATACCTCAATAATTTGATTTAATAAATAGCAATAATGTAAATAAACTTATTCAATATCTTTCATGTGGTTCCGTAACACAATTTTACTACTCTGGTTTCACAACAATATTGTCGTATGCATGCTAATCGACAGTGCGCGAATCAAACCACCGTTCTACCATTAACAATTTTATAGTTTCAGTAAGATTTAAGAAAATAATTTAAAGTCTAATCTTTGCTTTAAGGTTTAGTGGTGTTTGAAATTTCTCTAATTTTTTCTTCCATTTGAAGAGATTAATTATATTTCATTATATATTATGAAATTGCGATTTTTCATCTTTTCTAATTTTTACTTTTAGTTTCTTTTCCCTGTAGTGAGAAGAAGAATTTCGTTCGAGTCTTTGTCTCTTTGAGACCTCAAGGGGTAAGCTTGTCTTTTCAAAAAGGCCCGATTTATATTAATTTTTTTTTTTAATATCTAAAACCCTATTCAACCGTTATTTAGGGTTTAAAGATACGCTGATTCTGCCGAACACAGCCCCCGAATTTTCTGCCAAGAACTCACATATATACTTAGTCTCACTCAACTCAACAGCCATGAAGTCGAGCTTCAAAACCCTAAATTTACTTACTGAAAATGGTGGGTTATTTACCCAATCCCACCACTGTTGAAGAAACACTAACAGAGGAAGAAAAAGAGAACATAAAAATCCAATCTTTATCTGATTCTAAAATACAACCCTCTTTGCCAAACGACTCATTTGACCTGGGTCTCCCCGAATTCGACGATTTTTCGTCGTTCTTCTCTGATTCAGTTCTTGGTTTTGACCCACTAAACGGTTGGTTTATTGAGGGTGATCAGAAGATGTCTGACTCGGTTCTTGATTTTGGATTAGATAAAGCTGAATTAGGAACTGGTATCATCAATAGTGATGGGTTTAGTGAGGTTGAAGAGGTGTCTATTGAAAAGTTAGATCAAGAAAAGGTTGAGTTTGGCGTGGTTGCAGGGAGTATTGAAATGGGTAGTGATGGGATTTGTGATAAAGTTGTTCTTGATGATTTTCTTGATATAGAGAGAAAATCAGGGGATTTAGGAGGTTTGATTGAGGAGAAGCTAGGGAAAGTAAGTTTAGATGGTGCAGTGAATGTTTCGGAATCCCCAGAGACGAGCGAAAATGTCCTGGATGTTGGTCAAGTTAGCGGCGTTGATGGAGTGGGGACTGGCAAGATTTCGAGTCTTGGTGGTGATAATGTCGGTAGTGGTAGTATGGATGACACGGGTAAAAGCAATGTAGTGGGCGTTAATGAGAGTGGGACGAAGAGTAGTGAAACTGGGAGTGATAGTGATGGGGAGTCTGAAGGGGAAAGTTCTTCTTCTTCATCTTCATCTTCGTCGTCGTCTTCTTCGTCTTCCAGTAGTGATGATGAGGACGAGGATGATGATGAAGATAAAGAAACGAAAGGAGAGGACAAGAAAGCAATTGGTGGTAAAAAGAAAGTTAAGGATGAAGATGAGACGGAAGATGGAGAGATAGACATGGAAGAAGGTGAAATCATTCTGTCTGATGCAGATGAGATGGTTGCTTGGAGTGATAATGAGGATGCAGAAGATAGTGGTGCAATGGGGCCGATCACATCTAAGAATGAACTGAAGGTAGGAATATGGTCTTAGTTATTTATTTGTTTGTTGGAATCTTTTGTTATATTGTAACTTTGGAATCTTTTGTTTCAAACCTGAAGGGTTATAGACTTGGAAGGTTATTTAGCTTTAAATTGTGTAAGAGTGTGAAAGTCTTGTTTGCTTTTAAGAGTCATATGTTGGTTAATTGCTAAATCTTATGAGTCATAAGTTCTTGATATCAGCAGGTGCGAAGTATTTCAAAATGAGATAATCTTAAAAAGCATTAGCATGAGAACGGAATGGGTGATTAGCTTTTGGGTTTAGGCTACTGCAGACCAGACTTCAGGGTTGGAGACAATGTTTTGTGTTGTGAAACTGGAAGATAATTTGCAATTTCCCAGAAATTTAGATATCGTTACTATGTCCTGTCAATGTTGAATAATCTGTTTCATTTCCTGTTCTCTTTGTGCAGGTTCTCCCACCGGTTCCTACTGTCACTGCAACCTTGCAACCAGACCATCAGACCCTGCCAGTTGGAATAATTTTATCGGTAAAGTCACTGTGCTCAAAAACCAATTACAATTTGTGGTACATACAATATTGGCCTCCTGGCCATTGTATTAATGTTACATTACATTTACTAGGCTAAGCATCTTTTTCGTTGTACAGATATTAGGTGCTCAAGTCATCGTTGAGGGCGTCGAGAAACACAATCCACTCAATGAGGGTTCAATTCTTTGGATTACTGACAGCAGATCACCGCTTGGGATAATAGATGAAATATTTGGGCCAGTTAAGAACCCTTACTATATTGTAAGATACAATTCTGAGAGTGAAGTCCCTACTGGAATCCAGCAAGGAACTTTGATCTCTTTTGTCCAAGAATTCGCCGATCATGTCCTCAATGACAAGAGCCTTTACCAGAAAGGGTATGACGCATCTGGTGAAAACGATGAAGAGCTTGCAGATGAGTTAGAATTCTCCGACGATGAGAAGGAGGCTGAGTACAAGAGGATGCTTAAAATGAAGAAACGGGGAACAAATGAATCGAAGCCTGGATCCAAAAAAAATGAAAAGAGGCAGTTCAAGAATCAAGCTGGGAACTGGAAGGGCAATAAAGGGTCCGCCCCAAAATCTCCATTAGGTGGTGACAATCAACCAGATAACCACGGTTCAGGCCCAGCTGTTACAGTATCGTTAAATCAAGGCAATTCATCATCTTCGTATGGTTTTGGACAAGGTTTGTCCAGTGATCAAGCCATGGTTCCTCCATTTCCAATGAGGCCACCAGCTCCTGGGTTTTCTGCCCCTAATGGAATTTGGCCCAACGGGTTTCCACCTCAACTGCCCCACAATATAGGCCTTCACGGTGGACTACCACAAAATCCTATCCCATGGATGCCACAGGGTCATCCTCATCAATTATATCAGCCACCACCTAATATGTCCCAACAGCCAATTAGTTCAATGCCAGGATTTCCTGGTAACTTTAATCCTCTGAATGGGCCGTTAAATTTTGGTGGGCCTGCGCCGTTTGTTGCACCCTGGGGTGGTGCGTGTCTGGATCAGAACTTGTTCAATCAGTTGCAATTTGGAATGGGTTTACAATCCCAACAAGCTCCTCCTCGGCCCCCGAATGCGGGAGGAGAACAAGTGGGTCAGTCTCATGGGCCTCAAATTAATCATACTTTTGAAGCATCTGCTGTGAATTCGGTGGAACCCCAAAATTTCAACCAAGGCCGTGGTGGTGGTCGTGGTGGTGGTGGAAGAAGAGGGCATCACAGAGGCCGCGGTCGTGGTGGTGGAAGAGGAAGGAATTATGTCCAAAGAGGGTGACTTAGAGTTCTCTGTCCTTTCCTATTCCAACATTGTAAGGATAGTTCTCAGGAATCAAGCTAGTTGTTGACCTTGCATTTATGTACTAGATTCTTGGATGTAAAGTTCATTTTCGTCAAGGTTTGAGGATCGCTATATTACTTACTTTGTAGCTTCTTAATGTTTTTTGCATCTTATGTTTGTAAACGTTGTTTCCTGTTCATTCTTGCTATATCTTTGCTAACCTTGCTGGTTAGTTTTGGTTACCAATTACTGGCACCTACAGAATGATTCAACTTGGCTTCTTCATGTTATCTTCTTCATTTTATGGCTTATTAGATTGGATAATTCTTCAGTAGCGTTCTTGATTTGCTATTATTTAGTACTGCATTCCATATGCCTGATTTTAGTCTTTCTAATATAGACATTTGATCATAAAACGATATAATTTGTTGATAAAGATTATTTATTAAGAACAGTTTTATTAGTTATCCATGATCAACTTATTGAAGATATAATGCAGATGGATATCTTCTTCACCAATCAATAGAGAATAAAGTTACTTAACATGATTTACGACGTCGACTCCGGGCTGAGTCGTCGCATCCCAACAAACAATAGCAAGAACCCCCGCTTTCACATCGCCATCCAGAATAATCTAGGCAAGCTGCAGGGCAAATATCGGGGCAAATATCCGGCGGAAAATGATCAATTAAGATCAGACGATATCTTATTCTTCCTTCAGTTGAATCCATCAAGAAAAATCCTGTGTAAGTTGAGACATAGAGATCAAGTTACTATATAGATTAAGAAATGGTCATATGATCCAAAGGTGCTATTCACGTTCAAGATCCTGCTATATAAAGGGTGAAGTGGAACGAACCCCATAAGAGAAACAACGAGAGCATAACCACGAGGTTCTTGTTCATGATAGGGTCCTCTGTGCCAAATATTAATTTATTCTCTTGTTTATGTAAAAAATGCAACAGGCTTTGGTAACGAGTAACGAGTCTAATGACTATATATCTTCTCGATGATATTATTTTTACATCCCTTATTGCAAATATATGCAAGAAAAATGAATATATGTTTTCACAAATAGAATTTTGCATTTAATTTCCCTGTAATATAAGTATAAAGACAATTTCCTCATTTCGAGAATTAAGGTAAATTATGTGTATATTTTATATGGCAAAATATTCCATTACACATATGTACCGCGGGCACTATGATTGAGACTTAGCTTTTTCTTGAAAAAAATATAGTTATACCCTCGTGTTCTTAAAAAAAAAAGTCTAACTACTTACTACCCTCACGTATTAAGTCTCCTAGGAACATAATCTCGTTTGAATTATAAAAAAAAAAAAAAAAAAAAAAAGAGTAGTGAAACAACCTCTTTAACTAAACTAATATTTATATTAGTAAACTGATATTTTTATTTTCACAGACCAAAATAATGGAAAGATTCAATAGAAATGGAAGAAATTTTTGGTTATTTTTTATTTATGGGGATTAATTGGCTTTTTGTGACTCGGTGAAGATTTCTCAAGAATAGTAATATATGAATAATAAAAAGAGTGCAAGTTCAGTTAAACCTAAATATTTAAGGATTATTTGTGATACTACGAGAAACAATAAGAGTGTAAGTAGTTTTCTAAAATTATTTGTATTGGATTAAGCTTTGACATAAATGGCGAAATCTGAATAAAATAATTTCATAAGTTGATACTACTCTTGATTAAGAATATATATTGTACCAAAAAATGATTTTTTACGAAATCTTTGGGACCAAAAGGGACTTCTTTACTTATTTTTCTTGGACATCTAAACCATTTATATATACAACTTAAAGCCGTATATAGGAGAAGGCTAGAAGCACAAGAAGTAGCTAAATTTGATGATATGGTATGCCTCCTTGAATCACAAAGCACATGGAATAAGTCATAATTAATCTAACTTCCACGCCATATTAGAACAATTTAAACAAAACTAATAAATTTGAAAATTGTGCATAAACCCTTGTCTTTTTGGCATGCAGTTGCAGAAACCTTGGACCATTTTACAGATCTCAAAACAGTAGAGAACACACAAGAATAACTAGAGGGGCTAAGTTAGCAAAACTATTCCCATGCGTAATAGATTCTAGAGTTGGCTTTATGTATAGAGGGAACCCTACAAAGCTGACTTCCATATATGGTTTTCTTGAGAAAAAATATTTTATGCAACCGGTGACCTGATGACGTGGTGTAACCAACGACTCAAATTAATATATTTTTCTAATTTCCGTAAAACTTCATTTCAACTGTGTATCTACATTGATAAGCGATTGTATGCATAGCGTTATCATGCAACGGTTTCATGAAATACTTCCTCCTCCTATAAGGTGCATGCAACCCCAATTAAATCTCAGACTTACTCTAAGGAGACAAAATAGTTAGTTATTCACTACTTGTACTCTTCCGACTTGGATTGCAGTTTATAGTTGACAAAAGATCGGGCATGGAGAGGCGTGATGGGGCTACATCAAACGCCCATTCGACTACCTTTTGTCCCTATAAATACGAAACATTCATGCAGCAAGTATTGTAAAACAAAAATCATAGAGAAACAGTTAACTGCAAAACTAGCTAGTTGATATGGCCTATACAAAATCCCTTGTTTTGATTACTCTTTTGGCTGCTGCTGCTATTGCAGTACCAATGGCTCAAGCACAGCCTGTAGTTGGTGCACTTCTTCCCCCTCTGTTACAAATACTCAGGATCCAAGGCGTTGTGTCTTGCACTCGTAATGGCAACATTGGTGTCGGTGGCAATGGGACATCCACCGGCAATGGGACATCATCCACCCCTGTTATCCCTAGTAAGTTTTTAAAATTAAATGAAAGTATAAGATTTTCCCCTGTTTAGGGATGTCTTTTTACTTATTTAAACTTGATCAATAGGTCTCAAGCTTCAAATATGTCTTTCTATTAATTGTTTAAACATTTGGAGAGATTTTATCAAATACTTTCAGTTTCATATTTTATCTACCTCACTTTGTGTGCCACTTCGTTACCATTTAGTTGTGATGATAACACATGTCCTGGATCTTATAAATACTTGAAGAGTGGGTGGTTATCTCGCACATGAAACATAGACGATTTGTTGTGTTTCTCCACCTGTTTTAAGTTAAAATTTCGAACTGAAATTTCTATACAGATGCTCCGGTGCAGCTGCAATGTGGAGGAAACGTTGTTTCGACAACGGTAACTGATCTCTTAGGACAATTTTCCATACTTTTGGACCCAATGAACATTGTCCTCCCCAATCTCCTTTCGGGATGCAGGCTCGTTGTGATCGCGCCTCTGGTCACTTGCAACGCCAATTTACCATCGGTTGGTGGCCTCGCGTCGACCTTGCAGAACGTCGAAAGTACTGTTGTCAGAGCTTTGACCGTCACGAACATAATTCCTTCTGGTTTCACGACCATGAACTAGCTAGTGTTCATGCCTCTGATTAATATTATAGGGTTCTATACAGATGGAGTATCATCTGTTTATGTTGTGTTAATCAAATAAGTGAATATATAGTTCACTGTCTAGTTGCATATTTGTTTTAAGATTTGATTGTGTAAGTGTTGATTTAATTTCTGTAGGCCGTAATTTTGGTGCAAAGTGTAGCTTGAAATATAGCTAGACATATATAATTGTAAGCACCAAGTTGGTCGTTGATGCACGTTGATGCATAGTAATGTAACTTGCTCTGAATTCTGTGTGCTATTTCATGGATTGTTAGAAGAGTTCGAGGAAGAATAATATCAATGTGTGTTATATTAATAGACTAAAGATAGAATATAAGTACAAATGTGATGTGAAACGGGACACGCAAATTACCTATATCTATAGCTCTTCACGAAGTTTGGTCTTCACTAATAAACTTATAAAACTTTTCATATGAGGTTTGATTAATTAAAATTGAAAAGTACGGATACAACAATAGGATTGTTTTTTTTTTAAATTTCAAGTAATTAGTGCCTAAAATTCCAAAAGTCAAGTGTCTATTTGAGATGTTTTAATTCTAATTAGCTGTATACACCCAATCTTCAATGTTCTTTGTTGCAAGTTATATTTCCAACAACTTAGTTCATCACGCCAATAAGAAGATCAATATGAAGTATCTCCAGTTAAATATCACCATAAGGAATTTGGTGCAATTTTTCATTTTCATATATGACCTCGTTATTTTGCCATTGTTCTTCAAATTAGAAAGGTAAATCTTTCAATCAAATTGCATTTGCAGCAAACGTAAAAAGTATATATTAACTTTGGTAATACAGCTATATTTATATCAATTAACCCAAAATAAAGATGGTAATTACGAAATGGCATAAAAGCGTTAAACCCCCTATATTATGCTCCAATTGGAATTTGTATATGGTTTTTTTTTGGGCAACTTGCTGATGTACTATAGAGAAATAAGCACTTTGCACTCTAAAGCAAAATTTAACTGCAAAAAATCCAAACACGTGTCCAAATCCAACGGCAACGTACTTATTTATCCATAGTACAAGGGGCAAGTTCCCAAAAATAAAAGAATATGGAGAAAAATGCAACTAGAGATATATTATAGGGGTTTTGATGCTTTTATCCCTTAAGAAAAATACAACAGTTTTATAAAAGAAACCAAATCTTTGATAAACACCTAATTACACTGCAGGTATTGGAAATTCCTTCAGTCGGTTACACGTGAAGTAGATTAAAATGGGAAATGAATCTTTGATAAACACCTAATAACCGCCAGTGCTAGCTGCTGAAATAAGTATTGCATTAATTCCAGATGCCTATGATTTTAGTCTTTTGAATATATATAGACATTTAATCATAGAACAATAAATAAGAATAGTTCTATTAGATATCCATGAATCAATAAGAACAGTACTTCTGTTAGATATCCATGATCGACTTATCGAAGATAATGCAGAATTGCAGATGGATATCTTCTTCATGACCAATCGATAAAGACTAATCTAGGCTCCGGCGGAGAATGATCAATTAAGATCAGACGATATCTTATTCTTCCTTCAGTTGAATCCATCAAGAAAAATCCTGTATAAGTTGAGACATAGAGATCAAGTTACTATATATATAGATTAAGAAATTGTCATATGATCCAAAGATGGTATTCACGTTCATGATCCTGCAATTATAAAGGGTGAAATGGAACGAACCCCATAAGAGAAATAACGAGAGCATAACCACGAGGTTCTTGTTCATGATATATAAGTTCCTTTGTGCCAAATAGTAATTTATTCTCTTGTTTATATAAGAAAAGCCACTGGCTTCGGTAATGAGTCTAATGACCATCTTCTCAATGATATTAAATTTACATCCCTTATTACAAATATGCAAGAAAATGAATATATGTTTTCACTAATAGAATTTTGCATTTAATTTTCCTGTAATATTTGACAAAATTTTCCTCGTTTCGAGGATTAAGGTAACTTATATGTATATTTATATGGCAAATTATATTACTTTACACACATCTACACAAGTATCATGGGGGGCACTATGAGACTTATTTTTTTTTTCTTGGAAAAAGATAATTATACCCTCATGTTCTAAGAAAAATGAGGTAGCAAAACAACCTTTTTGATTAAACTTATATAAGTAAAGTGATACTTTATTTTTTACAGACCAAAATATCGGAAATTTTAATAAGAAACTGAAACAACGTTTTACTTTTTTTTTTTTTTTTTTTTTTTTCAAATTGCAGAAATTATTTTATATATTTTAATTTATAGGGATTAAGTATACTATAAGCATAACACGAGCGATTTACATCAGTCCTTACAGATAGGGGCATGTGTGAATTGCATACATACATATTTACGCGGAGCAACTAGGGTAAGGCTACCATCAAATTACAATACTATTTGGAATTCTTAGTTTTCTTAAAAAATAAAATAAAAACTCAACCATGACAGTTAGTTTTAGGAGTGGTCTTTGTGAATTTTAAAAACATTGAGGAGGAGCTTAAATTACAGTATCCCTATGTTTTTGCTTAAAGTTAACATACATGATGACTTAAATATAATGGTTACACAAAATAGCCATGATTTGACTGAGAAAATTTAAGACGACCTTGGACTAGCAGAGATTTGATTACATTGACTTTAGACTTTAGTGTCTCAGAGAAGATTTCCGTCAATAAAAATATATAACAAATAATTATGAAAGGAGAGTAATTTCAGTTAAGCCTAATTATTTTAGGATAATTTTTGATACTACAGAAACATATGGAGTAAGCTAAGTCACATAAGTCGAGTGCGTGAGCGAGTGCGTGTTCGTGTACGTGTGCACCAGTTCGCCGGTTGTTTAAAAAGTGAATATTAGTGCGCCTGTAGTGCGTTTATTAAAAAATATTTAAAAAAATAATTATATATAAAATAACATCATTTATATGTAATAAAAGTACGTTTTAAACTTATACTAAACAAAAAAAATATAACTACCCAGGCATTAAATTTACACATGATTATAATTTATACATAAGAGTTACCTTTAAAAAATAAAAAGTTACAGGAATGTGAAATATATACATATATATGTATATAAACTTATACAGCTACATTCACACAAAAGTTCTCTGTAAACTTTTTGCTTCAATGTATTTAGGTTTCAAACACCATAATAAGAAATAATCACTTGGGCTCCATGTTCAAGTTCTTAGCAAACAAAATTTTTCAAGAATCTGTGTGAAAAGAGACAAATTTCAAAGTATACTTATACTACCTAATTAATAAAATCCCAAAACAAAAAAGGCAAAAATTGAAGAACAAAGAACTAAAAATCACTTGGGTTCCATGATCAAGTTCTTAGTAAACTAAAATCTATAAGCATCTGTGAGGATAAAGACAAACTCCAAGTTTTACTACCTAATTAGTACCTAATTAATAAAACCCTAACTGAAAAAGACAGAATTAAAGGAACATAGAACTAAAATAGACATAGAAAAGAAGTTACCCGAGTGATGCCTTGAATTCTTGCTGTTAAACAAAGTTCTTGGAGCAATTTTGATCTTGCATTAAAGATTTTGGTGCTTTTTGGAGGAGTGAATCTAATTTTTTAAGTGAAGAATTGTTCTTTTGTCTTGCATCAAAACCCTTACGCTTTGGGGCTGAAAAGTGTAATTAATTTTTTTTTTTTCTTAAGGTTAAAAGTTGGGACACGTGACTAGCAAAAAAAAAATGAAAATGGGGGATTAAGGAGAATTATTGCGCATTAGTGTCCTAGTTCTCGATTTACGGCACACAAAGTCGAGAACTAAGAATACTTAAGTCATGACTTAGTGTTATACATTCGAAGAACTAATAAATCTTAAGTCGCGAACTAAGGTTTCTTAAGTCGCGACTTAAGAAACGTTAAGTCTCCTTAGTTCGCCGAACCGGCACTGAAATCGTAAGTTCGTGATCTGGTCGCCAGTTCGTCGAGGGGGGTGCGCGAATTATGTGACTTAGGGAGTAAGTAGTATTCTAACTAAAAACACTTGATATTGAATTTTTTTTTTTTAATTAAGCCTTGATAAAAATGGCGAGTTCTGAATAAAAGAATTTCATAAGTTGATACTTCTCAGTCATCTCTTGATAAAGAATTCATAAAGTACCAAAAGATGATTTTTTAACGAAATCTTTGGGACCAAAAGGGATTTTTTGTACCCTTTTTTTTCTTCCATGCACATCCAGTTGGGATTCTTGGACCATTTATATTTAGAATACAACTTAAATTAGCACAAGAAGTAGAGCTAGCTTTGATGTTATGGTATGCGCCTGTGTGTGCGTTTGCCTTCTTGAACCATCGAAGCACATGCAATCGGTCATAATCCCTTGTCCACGCCACATTAGAACAAATTAAACAAAACGAATAAAGTTGAAAATTTTGCATTAACCTTTGTCTTTTTCTGCATGCAGTTGCAGCAACTGGACCATTTTATAGAGCTCAAAATAGTAGGAGAACACATCGAACTTGATTCTAGAGGTGGCTAAGTTTTCAAAACTCTTCCACCTATATTCTAGAGCTAGCTCTATAGAGGGAACCCCACAAAATTGGATTCAATATATGGTGATTTTAAGGAGAAATTATTTTATGCAACCGCTTCATTGATGACATGGTGCGACCAACGACTCAGATTAATATATTTTCCTGACTACATGCAAAAACCGACTGTATGCACCACGTTATCATGCAACGGTTGCATAAAATAATCCATCGTTTTTAAGGTGCATGCAACCCCCCAAATCTCGGACTTACTCCAAGGAGACAAAATTGTGACTTACAACTTGTACTCTTCCGACTTGGACGGCCGATAATAGTTGACAATAGATCGCGCATGGAGAGGCGTGATGGGGCTAATTCAAACGCCTATTCGACTACCGTTTGTCCCTATAAATAGGCGACATGCATGCAGCTAATATCATAAAACAAAATCAGAGAGAAAATAGTTAGCTGCAAAACTAGCTAGTTGATATGGCCTTTACAAAATCCCTTGTTTTAATTACTCTTTTGGCTGCTGCTATTGCAGTACCAATGGCTCAAGCACAGTTACTTGGTGCAATTCTTGCCCCCCTGTTAGGCCTACTCAGGATCCAAGGCGTTTTGTTTTGCACTCCTAATGGCAATATGGGTGTCAATGGAACAGCCACTCCTGTTTTCCCTAGTAAGTTAAAATTTATGAAAGTACAAATTTCCTCTGTTTTCCCCTGTTTAGGGGTGTATTTCTACTTACTTGAACTTATCATTTCGTCTCCAACTTCAAGAATGTCTTTGTAATAATAACTTAAACATTAGGATAGATTTTTATAATCAAATACTTCTTGTTTCAAGTTTCATCTTCCCTTTTGCACAAAGTAAAAATCGTCTACGTAACTTTGTAGACCAATTAGTTGTGACGATAATGCATGTATATAGAATGACACACAAAGTGACATGGACGATCAGTTGTGTTTTTCCACCTGTTCTATGTTGAAACTTCGAACTGAAATTTCTATGCAGATGCTGCTGTGCAGCTGCAATGTGGAGGGAACGTTGTCTCGACTACAACAACTAATGGCTTAGGACAATTTTCCATACTTTTGGACCCAGTAAACTTTGTCCTCTCCACACTCCTTTCCGGATGCAGGCTCGCCGTGAACACGCCTCTGGCTACTTGCAACGCCAGTTTACCATCGGTTGGTGGCCTTGTATCGACCTTGCAGTTCATCAGCAGTACTGTTCTCGGAGTTTTGAACGTCGGTAACTTAATCCCTGCTGGTTTCAGCTTCAGTGCGACCATGAACTAGCTAGTGTTCATGCCTCTAATTAATGTTATAGGGTTCTATAAAGATGGAGTATCATCTGTTTATGTTGTGTTAATCAAATAAGTGAATATATAGTTCACTGTCTAGTTCCATATTTGTTTTAATTAAGATTTGATTGTGTAAGTGTTGACCATAAGGCCGTATATTTGGTGCAAAGTGTAGCATGAAATATAGCTAGACATATATAATTGTAAGCACCAAGTTGGCTGTTCTTGTCAAATAATATTACTTATTCAGAATTATGTGTGCTATTTGATAGAAGAGTTGGAGGAAGAATAATATCACTGTATGTTATATAATTCATAAAAGACAGGATATAACATACAAAAGTGACGTGAAACCCTAACACTCAAGAAGTTGTCTTAATTATAAAATGTTAAGAACATGAGGTTTGATTAATTAAAATTGAAAAGACAGATATAATGGTAGATTCTTTTTGAATTTCAAGCAATTAATGCATGAAATTATTTCCTGCAATAGCAACGGTAATACAACCAATAGTTGAGATTGTATATACTTCCTAAATTATAATAGTGCAGTAACTACCAAATGCTCGCGGACTCCAATCCTAAACTTACACCAGTCATGGAACTGGTGTACCACCCCCTCAGTGTGCTAATTAATCTCTCTTTGAGATGCATTAATTCTGATTAATATACACTATATATACACCGAATCTTCTATGTTGCAAGTTATTTTTCCAACTAATTAATAATTAGTTCATAATAGCAAATAGAACAATATGAAGCATCCCCAATTAAATATCACCACAATGAATGTGATGCAGTGACCTCGTTATTTTGCCATTGTTCTTGAAAACATTAGAAACGTAAAATCTTTCCATCAAATTGCATTTGCAGCAAACATGAAAAAGATTTAATTTTGGCAACTCAGTTATACTGAATATACATAAATATGGTAATTAACAAAAATACAAAAAATCTTTTTTTTTTTTTTAAAAAGGAAACAAATCTTTTTATATAAACACCTAATTATAACACTGCATGCACTGAAAATTCCTTTCGCTGTTACACGTCCAGTACAAGATTCTCTACACACACACACACACACACAAATCATCACAAAACCCTAATATTAAAAATCGAATCTTTAACCTTTTCTTGATCATAAAAAAAAAGTCCAACAATGGCTCCGAATTTAGACTGTAGAATGTACGAGCAAAAATACCCAGAAATCGACACGCCTGTGATGGTTCAAATCAAGAGCATCAGCGCTCCAACGTGTGCCTACGTGTCACTCTTAGAGTACGACAACATGGAGGGTATGTTGAATTTTACTGAGCTATCTCGGTTAAGAATACGGAGCATTGTGGGTTTGGTCCGGGTCGGGCGGGTCGAGCCCGTTATGGTGCTGCATGTCGACCCGGATAAGGGGTTTGTGAACTTGAGCAAGAGGAGGGTTTCTGAAGAAGATGTGAAGGTTTGTGAGGAGAGGTATAATAAGAGCAAGCACGTGCATTCGATCTTGAGGCACGTGGCCGAGACGTTGGATGTTGATCTTGAGGTAAATGGGAGGGAGATTCTTGATTTGGATATTGTGTTTTTATGTTGGTTTTCTTGATTATGTTTATGTTTGAGTAGAAAGATTTGGTTTAAGTAATGACAATGTAGTTTGATGAACAAAGATATATGGGCTTTTACGAACAAAGATTTTCTTATTAGCCGCTATATTTGTTGTTAGTATCTTGAACCGATTGCTATAACGTTTACGAAGAGATGGTGTGATTTCGGTGAACAGGGGGATTAAGTCTCGTGCGTCGTGTTATGGCTTGAATTTTGAATTTAATTGTTGTTTTGTTTGTAGCTAATTACCTAAACCGGATTTGGTTGATCTATGAAATCATCATCGCCTTGCCAATTGACAATCAAAGTCCCAATAGGGGTAGCTTTCAATAGATTATTTTCCCCTGTTATTGTGGTTTTTCAATAAATGTGATGAGTTATGAAGTATATATCCAATTTCCAGTGTCATATTTATTGCTTATTGTGGATTTCATTTGCTTCAGGATTTGTATATTCATGTGGGATGGCCTCTGTACAGAAAATATGGTCATGCATTCGACGTAAGATATCTTTACTTTCATGTTGTAGGATTTGAGTTTTTTTCTCAACTTATGCAGTTGATGAAGATTTGAAGCGTGTTGTTCATTTTCTGCAGGCATTCAAACTAATTGCTAGTGATCCTGATTCAGTCTTCAGTTCCCTCATCAGTGAAGTTGGAGAAGACAATACGTATGGTGACGAGGTACTTTTTCGATTTCAAATAAACTTGTGTGTTGTTCTTGACTTGTTCTCTTTTCTTGATAATTCTAATGTACTAACGTAGTTACTGGTATTTTAATTCCTCAGGTGACTAAGTTTGTTCTGTCAGATGAAGTTAAAAATGTGTTGATTGAAAATATTAGGAGAAGAATAACTCCTCAGGCAGTCAAAATTCGGGCTGATATTGAGCTGACATGCTTTGGACTTGATGGAATCCTACACATTAAGGTTTTCTCATCACAATTCCACAGTTTCGACTTTTTATGACCAAATATTCTGAGTTCATAACTTTTGTTTCCTGTGTTTTTTTGTTGTGGATGGAGTAGGAAGCTATGCGGAAAGCTGAAGCTGCAGGGAATAATGACTGCCCTGTGAAAATTTCCTTGGTTGGTCCTCCTTTCTATGTTCTCAACACTCAGGCGATCAACAAGGTAATAACGTTAGATTCATATTTGAGATCTTAGTACGTTTAGAATTCAATAATTCTGCAGTCTTTGCCAAGTAAAGTTCTCCAGAACTTTGTTAGTTATCTTTCGAGATTTCAGTAAGACTTGTTTGAATGTAGGAACAAGGATTTGAAACTCTGAACAAAGCAATTGCTGCTTGTGGTGAAGAAATTCTATGTCGCAACGGCAGACTACTTGTGAAAACAGCACCAAGAGCAGTATGTACCATTTCAGACTTGCAATTTCTTTTTTTGTTAAGTCCTTTTCATTTGTCTAAAGGTTTACCAGGACTTCTATAAATAAGTAAAAAAGGGTTACCAGGACTAGTTACATGTATCGTTTTGTGTTTAACATTAGTGCAGTCATTTGATTGTTCCTTACAATGGCTATTTGATGTTTGAAAATGGTTTCTTGATTTGAATTTTCTTATTTAATGCAGGTGAGCGAACGAGACGATAATCTGTTAACAGAACAAATAGCTGATCTTAGTCTTGCTGATGGGGAGGTGACTAGCAGTGATCTAGACAGTGAGGAGGAGGAGGAGGATACAGAGTAATGATGCTTTACAAATAGAAGAATAGAAGAAGCTCTAGGAGAATTTGTTGTTTCTTCCTTATCTTTCTCTTTGGAATTTTAGTATAAATTGGTATTGTTTTAGGAGGTAAACTGAAGCCCTACTGATATAGTGATATATATGTTCTCTTTTTTCAAACATCCCAAAATACTTTTGTGCTTGCATCTCTATTCCTTATCACTTATGCTATATCCCTACATTTACTGGTCTGTTTAGGAAACCTGTCTTGTACTAACTGGAACACTAAGAAACGTTTTGTAATTGTATTAGATTTTAGAGTGTAGATTTGATTATCCCCTTAGTTGAATAGTTACTAAAACATCTCTTAAAATTTTTAAAATATTATAGATACGTTCCACTGAAATTTGATACCGAGACGAATTGTTGTGTGGCATAGTTTCTATTATTTGTGGATTGGACTTAGCAACACCTAATCAAAGCACGATCAAGAAAGTTGCAATCAAGGAAAACTGAAAAAGTTATAGTCAATGAAGAATATAAAATAACATATTTTACTCTTTTGAAATGAATACAGAGAAGGAAAATTCATTTGTTCATTTTAAATTATGTAAGAAGTTCCCCTAATAGATGATACTTAGAACTAAATAGGAAGAAAAAAAAAAGAACATCTATAACGTGTTTGTTTTGCAAACAATCTTAAACACGTACGTATTCATTTTTTTCCTTAATCTATCAAATCATTTGAAAACAGAGAACATGGCCAAGTCATGTTCTGCTTTCTTAATTATAGTGATAAAGATGAGGAGACATTCGAATTGGCCAGAATTCTAATATCGAAAACGTGTACGTTAGTTATTAGCTAGACCATAAAGAAAGTGGATTTCAAATAATTTTGATTCAGAACCAATTTGTACGTACGAGGTTAATTATGATCATTGAAACCAAAATGTACGTACCAGCTCATCTTATAGATGCTTGTCGGGCTTTATTTTATTGAGCTAATTGCATGAAACACTAACGTTTTAATGTCTAATTCGCAAACGCACTTATTTCACATTAATTGAAGAATACTTTTTACATTTAAAAAAGAATATGTATATTACACACGTCTCTCCCTGTACAATTGTGTCTCTGGCTTATATACATGCACATGCAGGCGCCAGTCGAGGAAAATAAAAGATAACTGTGGTACACTAAAATTAGGTATATCGTGCTTCTAGCCTAATCGATTCTAATTACTACGAACTAACTAAGAGAAGGGCCAAGAATTGAAAGAAGATGTTTTTATCTTCCAAACTAATTAATTTCCCTTTATACTTTTTTCACTAAGATCTAAAAACAAGCATTAAATAAGAAGAAAAAAAAAGAATCAATTAATCTAGCTAATTGTAACATGCATCATATCATAAACAATTTTTTTGGACTTTTGGGTATGTGTTTGACAGACAAATCCAAATATTATGATCGATCAGAAGATGAGATGAGGGGTTCGTGTTGCGAACTATCTTCTAGAGAAGCAACTGAATGTTTAGATTGCTTGTTATTTCTGTACATTGCATAGACTATTAACTGGGCTGCTCCAAGTAAAGAACCCGTCCCATTTGGTATCTGCGAAAAAGATAAAAATCAAAAGCATGTCGTTAATTTTTGTTAGAGAGTAGAACCATTAAATATATATAGTATTTTAACATGCACTATCGATATAATTTTTTTGGTGAAAGTACACAGCATATGATCTCTATGTTTTCTTAATGGTGGCTGTGAGATTCGAAGAAGAGATCGACCTCATTTAGTTCTACGTACGTCTAATAGCACATAATTGCAAATTTGCAATGTTAGTTCCTTAATTAAAAATTTGCTGTAAGAATAATCTTAAAATAATTTGTAACATACAAACATAGTAACGTCTTTTCATTTGTTTAGCAATTGACGTTATTGTTTCATAATTTTAGTCTTCCATTTCGTGAAATACCTAAAAATCATTGAAATCTTGAGAAGCGCAACAATCTCGGGGATCAAAAAGATATTACTAAGATTTTATAAGAAGTAGAATAAAAGTTCCAGGATTGTTCGTCTAATCGTCTGGTCATGATACTTTAGAATTAAAGTTAATGCAATTATAGCTAAGTGTAAATAAACTACTGTATTTTGTACCTTACAAAAAAAAAAAAAAAAAAAAAAAAAACCACAAATTAGTCAACTGATTTTTGTACGCCATGTAACCACCTAAAAGGGAATAATTATTTAAAATATCTAATATATAGTTGCACGATATGTTTTAATGTCTTAAAAGCTTTGTAAAAAGTACTTACTCCAATGAAATAATCGTGGACTAGTACTGCGTAGACAGCCCAAATGAATCCACTGATGCAAAGGAAGAGCGAGAGGAAGAACGGCATGAATTCAACACTCTTGGTTGTCAACACCGTCCTCTAAAATGATACAAAAGAAAGAAAAGAAAATAAGTTTTCGCCATATATCTCTATAATGCAAAATAATTATGTGAACATGCACGACATTTTCCTATGGACAATATTATACCAAGGTCGCAAAGAAATAAATTGTGGCGGTTATTCTTACCATAGCAGCTAAAGGAGAACCATAGGAGACAATGGTGAAGACTGTTGCCACTAGCCCTATAGAATTGATTTGCGCATCAAAATCCAACCACAATCTTGTTATCAAAATGGCTCCAAACACCAAACCCACGTTCAAAATCAAGGCCAGAATGCCGGTCTCCAGCTAAAATGAGCAATGAAAAATAGATAAATTAGGTTGATATATATCATTCACAAATTGGGGGGTAATACAAGAAATCTAATGTGCCAAAATGGTATGTCAAACACTCTTGATGAAACATGTGATAATTATAAAAGGTGAATATTTTTAAATCATCATCATCACTATGCATATTAGCGTTCTTACAAAGTTACGTACACATGTCATAAATCTATCTGTGGAAAAAGAACGATCTTGGCACAGATTAATTGGACCAGTGTTTATAGCCCAAAATCGAGGTTCTGCCACCTTATAGATACTCGTATAGCTTATTTGAGTTGGCTAGATAAAATATAAACTTCCAACATCCAAAATTTAGTTAATTAAATTAATTATATTTAAACTTAAGTTTGTTTTAAAATGTAACTTAAGAATCCAAATAGTTGATCTGTCATTTACCTTCATTTTTGGAGGAGCAAACGTGAGAAAGATGATAAGACAAATGGAGAGAACTATGGCACCAAATCCATTGACAGTAGCAACAAACAGTCCACCAGGTTTTATGATTCCATAATAAGTCCATAGCGATGCATTCAATAGCATGCAAACGAACGGAAGTCCCTCAAATTCTTCGGTCGATCTTTTCTTTAATACCCTCCATATCGTACCTCTGCATTAATAAATACCATAAACAAATTAATATATGTTGTTTTATGCGTTTGTTGCATGGTTGCATAGTATCTGTGTATGTATAGTTTCTACACGTTCTTTCGTAAAACTATGGAAATATTGTTACTTTTCTATTTTATAGACATGACATAAAAAAGTATTTTTATTTTATGGAAATATTGTTATTTTTCTATTTTATAGACACGATATACTAAAAAATTAAAGTATTTTTCACATATGTCATGGACATAAATATTCACCAAAACTATATCTTTGATGTAGATATTACACTCAAGGAAAAAAACACTCACGTCGGTGCTAGGTATACCATTGACGTAGTAATGTTGGCTGGAGATAAGAGGGAAAGAAAACACAAATGAATATTAATCCAATAATCATAATCATATTATTTAGAATTTAGTTAATAAATATAAATTATATATATTAAAAATAATTATCCATACCTAAGACCCCGAAGAAAACAACCCATTCTTCCATGCTTGGTCAGATGAAAACCTAAATAGTTGCATACGAGGGGCGGAGCCAACTTTAGGCTCCGGCGGTATTTTTTTCTTAATATCTGAATATATATATATAGTTTTATTCTTCTTAATTATTTATTGTACCCCATGTATGCAGGTTTCCTCCTCCTTTCAACCAAGCTAGAAAAGAACAGAAAACAGGTGAAATCCTAGTCCCAACCTTATTCTATCATCAGACATTGGTTTCCCTATATAAATATTTTTCTTTCCGATGTTTTTGCCGATTTTTACGATTTGAGATATCCATTAACGTCTATTATCATTTTCTAAATTAAAAGTATTCATTCTACTCCATTGCTTACATCTATAGGCTCCAATAAGATTTGAAAGATAAACACAAAAAGTTTTTTTGTTTGCTCACTCGTATTTAACATATTTTCTGGATAAGAAATTTAGAACCACGACATGTGTTATACAATTTTGAAAAAAAATTAATCATACTAGATATATAATTATATACACATATGGTACTTGGAGGGATTTTTTTTGTTAGGATAAACGATTAATCTAAAAGTACATTTTGTTAAGTAATCTTATTTGTTTATGAAATAGTATCTGCTAAATAATAAGTAAAAAGGTATAAAGAATAATTGTGCTTGATAAATATAGAACTATTTGTGAAACTACCATACATGTTCGTCACGTGACGCAAATGTGCACTTGCGTATCCATTCCCTCTCAAGCTGTCCATAAATACAAACACAATCCTTTTGTTGTCTTCTCTCTGTTGGTCTACAAAGTTCACCTTATCCCACTTTACAGCTACCTCCCAGTACTGCTTAATGCTTTACCAAGGCTGTAGAAAGACTCAAATGATTGTTGTCTGATAATTATTTTGCTACTAATATATATACTGCGCTGACGGACTCGTCTTTAAATTATATTTATGGTGCAAATGAAACTTTATAAAAGTGATAAAAGATTTAATTTTATGGTCATATAGAAAAGATCGCCAACATTTGTCGTTTTTGTACTTATTATTGTTTATGAAAATAGAATCATTCTGTCACATTTGGAATTGCTTGTTCTAGTTTTGGATGGATAACTTGAGTTTTAATTATGCAGTTTTAAAGTGTTGTAATTATTTAAATAATGCCAAATTAATTTTGTAGCTATCAAAAGGTGAAAATTATAATGTTGGGGCCTTTTCAATTTGGTTGATTGGAGTTTCAACACTAACATTTTAGCAATGAATAATTGAGAATTTGAAACTTAAAGCTAAACGAGTTAAGATATGAAAAACGATAAATAAAAGCGTAATGATTGGTGTAGTTGTTGAGATAATGTTGAGTTGTTGAGCTGCATGTGGTTGATGTAATGATCACTACAATAATACATTAGTAACAAGGGTGCGGTGTTGCGGAGCATTTGAAGAAAAATGAAACAAACTCGTACTATATTTAGTGATCGGTTAAAAGTATAACTGATGTAATATTTATTTATACACAGTATATATATATATATATATATATATATATATATATATATATATATATATATATATATATATATATATTACTGATATGTGGATGCAATTATAATATATGAGAATGTACTTGCAAGATACTTATTTCCATTTAAACTATTAAGTTAAATACACTTCTAGTTTTACTTTCATTGTTCTCACTAAATCTAAGCAAAAAATTGAAATTAAAAAAGAAAAAAGGGTAAAAAAAAAAATGAAGAAGAAAAGGGAATTACAATTAATTAATCACTATGGATTGAACGTTCGGGCAAAAAGTCTTATAGATTAATCTGTCACTTTAATAATTCGTCATCAGAAGATGGAAGGAGGGGTTCATGTGGCGAGCCCTCTTCCAAAGTAGCAACTGTATGTTTCGATGGCTTCGAATTTCTGTACACGAAATATACAATTAATTGGCATGCTCCTAGTAAAGAACCTGTCCCATTGGGTACCTATATAGAGAAAACATAAATCATGTTAGGTACTATTTTATGCAATACGAAAATTTAGCAAAGTTTTTGACCTAATTTTCTTTTTCATTAGTCTTTTTAATGGTTGCTAATTAAAAACTTACGTCATTCAAAGAGTCTGGTTTAGTCAAAGTCATGTGATGTAACAATCTTTTTCTAGTCTGTAATTAAAATACTTACTCCAATGAAATAATCTCGGACTAAACTGGCGTAGACAGCCCACATGAATCCGCTGATGCAAAGGGAAAATGAGAGGAAGAAAGGCATGTACTCCACACTTTTGGTTCTTATCACTATCCTCTGGTATCACGACAAAGAATGAAAAATAATGAGAAATATTGGCAATTTGCATGTGTAAACATTCGCATCAAATGAATTATAATAATCAAACTGAAACTCCTTAAGTCGTGAATAATCAAAAGTGCAATTAATTGTCGTCTTTCAAATGGTCATGTTCCAAATACCACGGGCATTAATGGAAAATATTGCAAGTACCCCCAACGTGTACGGATATGCTCGAGGCATGGACCATCGATCACCATATCCTCTTCCACAAGATTGGTGATTTAAAAAAAAATTATAGCATGCCGATGGATATTTGTGCTCGCTACGGGATTAAATGATAAAGGAGTCTTAATTAATTAAATTTCATTCAAAAATATATTCGACCTGTTATATCTTAAAATTTTAAAAATAAATCAAGGGTTTTCAAAATAAATCAAGGGTTTTAAAAATATATTCGACCTGTTATATGACGACACTTGTTTTATTTGTTGGAATTATCCCACATTGCTTGGGAATGAACTTGGGCTTCTGTTTATAAAGGATTTCCCCCTCTCCCTCTAATAAGGCCTTTTAGGGGGAAATATGAGGGGGCCCTAATTTCTACATGGTATCAGAGTCTACCCAAGACAATGTTGGGCCTGCGACCTAACCCACATGATAGGAACCGATGTCCAGTCCGGCCTACACGCAAGTGGGAGACAAAAGAAAGGTTTTTGTCTTAGGGCAAGTGGGAGAAGGAACTTTAACGTTTTTGTTTATTTAATGTATATAAATATTTAATTAGTACCTCTCTATATTGATTCTGGGGGTAAAGGTTGAAAAGTGCTAATTATAAATTATATAAAATAATAAACATATATGCCACGTGTGTACTACATATTTAAATGACACACAAAATAATATATTAAATCAGTCATATATAAGAGAAACCTAGCAGTTCTTGGTTCGCGAAATTAAACCACCAAGAATCCTTCATGTGCACTCGACCACTTGGATATGAATCACTTATTTGTTGCAAGTATATCAGGTTTACCATTGTGTTACATTATTGAACAGTTATAATATTAACTTCGTAAAGTACCTATAGCTACAACTTTTAATGATACATAAACTAATTGTTGTCGAAAAGTCTACTTTAGACCTGATTTGAGTAAGTATTATTTGTTTATCATTCAATTTTATTAGTGCTAAACTAAAGTGTTTTGTTAGCTTACCATGGCTGCCAAGGGAGAGCCATAAGAAATAATGGTGAATCCAGTGCACAAAAACCCTATACAAGTAATCTGCGCCTCTATGTCCATTGTCAATCTGGTCCCCATGATTGCTCCCAACACCAATCCCACATCCAAAATCGACGCCAGCACGGCGGTCTTTGCCTAAAAAAACCACCGGAGAAAAGAAATTTAATTTTTGCCACAACAAATGAGTAAAATGGTACCAAGTATATATATGAATTGAAGTAGCTCATTTCATTAATTTAGATACCTTCATTTTTGGAGGGGCAAATATGATAAACAAGAAAAGGTAGATAGAGAGAACTACGACTCCAAATCCATTGACGGTGGCAACGAGAAATCCATCTGGTTTTATAAGTCCGTAATAGGTCCACATGGATGCATTTAACATCATGCATATGTACGGAAGGCTGTCAAATTCTTCTGTCGATCGATTCTTCACTATTCTATAGAATGTACCTCTGCACAAGCAACAAATTAATCATCAGCATACATAAATATGCATCACAAATCGCCTATGCCATTTTGTGTGTTGTGTGCTAGTTTGCTACTAATTAGTTGCGATCTATGGTGACACGTGTACTGAATCTTAACTAGTAAAAAAATGGATAATTAATTCTACGGCAAATCGACTAACACATAAAAAGTGGCTCAAATAATCCTTTGTGATAAATCTACATACAATGTGTGTCATGAGAAACAAAATCAAGTATGAAAAACTTACGTTGGTGATAGGTACACCATGGATGTAATGACGTTGGCTGTAGATGAAGAAAAAATATGAACAAAATAAATTCCATATCATACTATACGATATATACACGAATTTATTCTCATGGGATGAATATTTACCTAAGATTCCAATCAAGAAACTAAGTTCTTCCATGTCAATTTTTGACAATTTAGCGAGAGGAAAACTTTGTTTATGAGAGGAAAGCTTAGTTACATAAAAATGCATGCAAATTTAAGCTATATATACCCACACAATAGTGTGTGTGGGGTGGGGTGGGGGGGGGGGGGTCTAATGATGAGAGGTGATGAGGAGCTGACTAGGCAAACAATCATATGCAAGTTGATGCAGCAATGCGTCAAACTGTAGATTCTTTAATTAAATGTGTGCGCTACTAGGTTCAGAAGATATAAATGAAACTAGCTGTCATGTGGGGTTGTAAAATTGACGGATGCAAATTAAGTCAATAAAACACGCTCTTTAAGACTCATTTAATGATTAAATTAGTTGATAAAGCTCCAGAATGCACTTAATCCTTCTTATTAGATATTGGTTAATGACATCGATCTCTATAATTGTTTATGTTGGTTTTTGATAAATTGAAGTTCAATCATACTCCAGAGATTTCGAGGTTTTTGACTAGTTTCCATTCCATTGAGACGAACAAGCTGTGATGCTGCAAATGGGAGAATATTCTGGGGAATAAGTATTCAATTCGTAGTATATATATTCACTCATTCTAATTTAATTTTTACAATTATGATGGAAACAAAAATATAATAGTGAAAAACTATTTAATAACTCTAATTTTTTCAGGAAAATATTATTAGCAAGTCTACTCACTAATATTTTGTTGAGCATTTACAATCATAGACTTCACATGTGAGTGCTCATCAATCGGATAGGACATACATGGCCAGTGACATTTTAGTAGTCACTAGTTTCATTGATATACCTTTAGAATCAATAGGTATGAAGTCATCATATATATACACTAAAATAATCATATTAATATGTACACATACATGTTAAATACCGTCAATAACCAGAAATTATAAAACCAAATATAAATCAATGATTAGTATCTGAAAAGCCATTTCGTTCTGGGCCGGGTAATTTATTAAGTATTAGTGAATTACACCTTATATGAAAGATAAATAACTTATACTCATAATAAATAAGAGGATAGGGAAAATATTTAAACAAATATACACTAGTCGTCAAACTGTCTTTCCCATACCATATGAGATGATTCTCAATATTACTAGACTTGTGTTAATCATGTGTAATGAGTGTACAATGAAGATCACATGTCGTTTTCCTCATTCTGCTACTAGCTGACCATAGATGACAAAAATCAGCTGCCACACAAAACTATGCGTACTATCCAATAAATTTTGCACCAGTCATTCATATAAACATGATAATATTAATCATTCCTAGCTTCAAAATTCCTAATATTAATTACTCGATGTTAACGCGCAAAATCAAAATTGTCATTGTCCCCCAACGTGGCACTTCTGTCCTAAGTGAGAATAATTTAAAGCATCCAGGTCGTAAAATCAAATTTTAGAACGTTCATTGGTTGATAAAATCCCAGATGATTCGATGGCCTTCTCTCGTTTTCGAGAGGCAACTAGCTCTAAGTATATGTATCCGGATCTTAATGACTTTCAAGTAACCTAGCTAAAATTATTTTTAATTACAACTTGACTAAAGACTAATTGTTTAATTTATTGCAACTGGCTGATAAAAAAAATAATCCGGTTCACGTGAATATAGTGGATATTGGACTCCATAAGCCAATATTATACGTTATTCACTAGTCCTGACGATTGAACATGAAACTCTCGTTTAGAACCAACATTCCTCCACATTTTTTGATAAATATTAATAGTATTTTTCGTTTCAGCTACATAACATTATGATAATACTTCGAGCTAGCATTATTAGTACGTCCTTCGTACAAGAATGCCTGCTATTCTGTTTTGGGTTAATTGCAGAAGCACTACGATGTGAATTTTTAGTTCACGAAAATCTCGTATATTATCTTTATTGTCAAAAAAACTCTTCGTAAAAAAAGAAGTACGTTAATGATTAAATTGCAAAGACTCCACTGCGTAAGAAAATTTGAGGAGATGTGTACATACATAGCGATGGACGTCAGTGAGTAGTTAGGGGCAATTGTTTTGTTTCTCAAAGTTTGGCGGTTTTTGAAAATTTTGATTATGGCGACAAGTGTTTTGTTGCTAATGGTGTTTATAAGTTTGACTTCTTGTTTGTAAATTTGAATATTGTTAAGGACAAATATTATTTTGTAAAGATAGAATATTTGTCTCTCATAATCTGAAATAATTATGGAGAGATGTATTAGATTCGTAACACTTGTATCTGATAATCTGAAATCATTATGGAGAGATACATGGCTTGATTGATGTTGCAAGGTATTAAAGACAACTATCAAGTATCTTGTACTTTGTATTAGGAACAAATTGTTCTGAATAATTTAACTTATCAGGGGCAAATTAGTTTGTTGCTGACACATGAAGAGTCTTATAGACAACTATGTGTATCCACATATAATACTATCTTATTGTAAATTTGTTGCTTGTACTATTTGATTCTTAGCAATAATGAACAATTCATCCCTGATATTACAATTATATCGGCACTTTAATTCACTTTTTTCTTTTCTTTTTGTTTTGTTTTGATTATGGATTGCTTTTAATATCTTAAAATTTAATTTGGAAAAATTGAAATCCATGATTTGGGACAATATAAATTATGATTATTTTTTTTATTTAATGTGACATTAATCTTGAAATTATCAATTTTCATTTATTTTTGTTAATTTAATTAGCTTCGTTGACGTTCATATTTTAAATTGTGGATTGTACAAGTTAATTGGTTCAAATTACACATCTCATGTTATCTTACGTTTGCTTGACAATTAATTTAATGTCATTATAAATACTCTTCCATTTTATTTCATTTTTTCCACAAAGAATCTAATAAATGATAATAAGAAAGAAAATAAACAAAAGAAAAATACAAGTTACATTATGCAATGACCAGTATACGGCTTAAACTCTAAGCTAAAATGTTTGTTAAAATAATCAGTCACTTTAATGGTTCGTCAGAAGATGGAAGGAGGGGTTCATGTGGCGAGCCGTCTTCCAAAATAGCAACTGCATGTTTAGATGGCTTCGAATTTCTGTACATGAAATATACAATTAACTGACATGCTCCTAGTAAAGAACCTGTCCCATTTGGTACCTGTTGAAGGAAACTTACAAGTTAGAATTAATATGTCATATTTTTCTCCAGGTATATAGTTTAAGGCGATGCAAGTTTACGTGACACTTCTTACGCGATTAAATATGAGCACTATTTGAGCTTATTATGACCTCTTTAGATAGAAAATGTCACATGACAATTATCCACTCACTATTGATGTATCTAGCAAAAATCATGCGATGTATTAAAAAAAATTAGTCCTGATTATTCTATTATGTAATTATGAATACTTACTCCTATGAAATAATCTCGGACTAAAAAGGCGTAGACAGCCCAAATAAATCCACTGATGCAAAGCGAAAATGAGAGGAAGAATGGCATGTACTCCACGCTCTTGGTTGCCACCACTATTCTCTGGAATCACAACAAGAAAAATATGTAAATATATTAAATTTATCATATATGCAGTATAAGAGGCAATTAGGTTGCAGAAGCACCAAGATTATTGTCTGAAAGATTATGTTGTGAAAATAATAAGAGGCTAACTAGATTAGCCTAATCAACCTAACCAATCAGATTTTAACTAATACTCGCAATTAATTTTTTTTTTTATCCAAGAATATTTCAAGATGTGATTAACCAGAAATTATTACATGTTGTGATTGCATAATGAAGTCGTACAGTCAATTTAGTTATTGGATTATGGTAGATGAAGTTGAATGCTATAATGTCCGTAATTTTAGGAAATTACACAATCTTAATCTTGAGTTACACACTGCACTAAATAATTTTTCGTGATTTTAACTTTGTAATTAAGTACACGTTTCCTATAAAACACATTAGTTACGTACTTACGTACATTGCTTGTCTTTTTAAGTTAGATACAGCATTTAGTTTCATTCTAATTGTGTATCTAACAAATAAATAATGTTACCAAACTGCGCACGAATTATGCAACTGATTTTCCCCTTTCACTTATCAAATTTCCGTCCTTAACTACTACTTACCCTCAATTTCAAAACATCGCTGGAATTAGCAAAATACTGCAAATTAGGTAGGATGCGACTTGTGAAGTTTTTTGAACAAAAATCACTACTTTACAAAAACAATATATGTATTAAATTTCTAAAATATCTTTTAATTAAACACTTTTTTGGTTTTATTAAAATCGGCTGTAAAAGTATTTTTATATCTTTAAACATATATCGATTTATAAAGTAGTAAATTTTGTTTTGTTAATTAATATGCTTACCATGGCAGCCAAAGGAGATCCATAAGAAATAATGGTGAAGCCTGTACACAAAAACCCTATACAAGTGATCTGCGCCTCTATGTCCATTGTCAATCTGGTCCCCATAATTGCTCCCAACACCACTCCCACATCCAAAATCGACGCCAGCATTGCGGTCTTCGCCTAAAACAACCACCGGAAAAATAAAAACAGCTTCATTTACAATTAAAGTAAAATGTATAAAAACTAAAGAAGGTATTAGTATATAATAAAAATGTATGAATTAAACAGTTCATTTCTTTTAATTACCTTCATTTTTGGAGGGGCGAATATGATAAACAAGAAAAGATAGATGGCGAGAGCTACGACTCCGAATCCATTGACGGTGGCCACGAGAAATCCACCCGGTTTTATGAGTCCATAGTAAGTCCACATTGATGCATTCAACATCATGCATATGTATGGAAAACTATCAAATTCTTCTGTGGACCGATTCTTCACTATTCTGCAAAATGTACCTCTGCATTGACGGTGAAACAAATGAATCAGCATATATAAATTTGCGAGGTAGATTGTCTATGTCACTTTGTGTGTCGAGTGTTACTTAATTGAAATGGTATCACATGTCTTTAATCTTAATATATATGGCCAATAGATAATTAGTAGCACTAGGACTAATACAAAAAAAAGTGACAAAAGTGACTTAAGCGATCCATTATAAATAAATCTGATGTATGTATATGTCATGAGAAACGAAAATTAGGACGGAGAACTTACGTTGGTGATAGGTACACCATGGATGTAATGACGTTGGCTGTAGATGAAGAAAAAACATGAAAAAAATAAATTCCATATATATCATACAATTCGATAAAGAAATGAATGTATTCTCATGGAATGAAGTTTTACCTAAGATTCCAATCAAGAAACTCAGTTCTTCCATGTTAATTTGGCGAGAGGAAGACCTTGTTTTCTATGAGAGGAATACTTAGTTACATAGGAAAATATGAACTAATTTGAGTCTATATATATGTAACAATAGCGTGTGTGGACTGAAAGAGGGGGGGTGGGGTTGAGGGGTCTGTCAAATGATTAGGGGTGATGAGGAGCTGAGTAGATACACAATCATATGCATGTTGATGCAGCATTGCGTCAGATTTTGGATTTTTTATTAAATATCGTCAACTTAGTACAGGAAATATTGTTGGTACTAGCTGGCATGTGGGGTTGTATAATGACAGATAAAATTAAGCTAGTAAAAAGGGCTATTTAAAAATTAAAACTCATTTGATGAAGAAATTAATAATAATGAAACTCTTAAGTTGGTTTAGGGTCATCTCAATGCCACAGCTATTTCAAATTATTTATATTAGCTTTTGATAACATGATAATTACTTAATTATATTCCGGGGATTTTGGGATTTTTGGCTTGTTAGGCGACACGCCGTCATTCTGCAAGTAGGTGAATGTTGGAGGATGAATGTTGTACAATATGCTGCTTTGTAGTCCAAGTATTTTATTTTAGGAATTTAGGCCCAAAAGAAAAAAAGAAACTTTCGTGCAGTATATATTGGCAAGAGGGGGAAAAAAATGACAAGAAATTCCATGTATGTTATGTGTAATAGAGAAAATCACCCGGTGAAAAATGAGAGGTTCTGAAAAGAGACAGTGGGTTTTTTGGCTTCTCTTCACAAGAATTTCTTGTCTACTAAGCATAATGCAGTTTCTTTTCTTAGGGGCTATATATATATACACACACACACATATATGTATACATAAATATGTATATATGTTTGTGAGTGTGTGTGTGATGGAAATAATATGATGTTATATGAAGCATTTTCAATTTAAAAAATACCGTCTTTTTGAGTGTTTGATACTTTTCAAAACATTACTATTTTAAGTATAATTTAGTTTTAGCTCTAATTATGATGTTAAAGAATATACTCCACAAAGAAGAAAGGAATGATAAAAGTTAAAGGACTTGCAATAGCGGGCAAATTATTTGCTCGTCTTTTATGACTGTTGATTCTATATATACGCAAATTACTTGATAACAATTGAGAAATGTTTGGAATGTTATCAATATTACTGGCAGATATCTAGCGGGTCTTGTAGTCTGATTTGAAATAATAATTCATATCTAGGTAACATAAATTATGAATAATTTAGCTATTATAAACATTCCCTTCCTACGAGAATGTTTTATAGTCTGGATTGGATTAGATGTAAAATCGCTTCTTATCCTATTTTTTAATTAAATGAAAATCTCGTATGTTATTTTTATCTAACTAAAATCTCTAGCATAATGTTTATCTGCACCCAACTAACTTTTCATGGCCAATTCTAAAAGGACCCTATTGTCCTCGCGCCTCCGCTTGTAATATTTTATCGGCTATATTTCTGGCGCTTATAAAGCGCGGCTAAAATCCAAAATACTAGTATAGTTCCAGATTGACAGCACTTCACCATGGGTGTGGTTAAAACTTTCTGATGATGATTGGGAACCTAATTTGTTATTAGAAAAGTTCTGGCTCGAGATGCACTACAAAAATAATATTTGTTTACGACGAAACATTTCCTCATAAGAAGACAAAAAAAAATCGTCACGTATAGTCCTTGGCATAAGGACTGTATGTGACCAAATCAACTTTCATCCCAATTTTTTATTTAAAGTGGCAAATAAAATATGTCTTCATAGTGGCAAAGAATTCGCCACAAACTTAACTTCATGGAATTTTGTCATAATAAAATAACATTCTCACGATAAAAATTATTAAAAGTAACAAAACTTTCCTCAAATAACTTCTGTCTAGAATAATTTTATTTATACACAACAAGCGCATATCTTAAATTGTTTTCAATATTTTGGTAAAACTGTAAAATGAGGTTTTGTTGTATTTCTAAAAGATTAATAATGAGATTCACATATATATTTATTCTATATTTGTTGAAATATAGAGATTTTTTTTTGTTAATTCATATACAATCTCTTGTATTTAATATTAAATTTTAAGAAAAAGTAATTAACCGTTTGGTGACTGTCACGGACTCATAATTTGTCTCTAATAATTAAAATATTAACTAAAAAGAAGTTTATTACTATGAATAATGTTTGCCTGGTTTTTATTAAGAAAAACACATATAACTTTTATTACTTTTACGTGTTTCCATCACAAAAATAGCATAAAACTTTTTTTTGGAGAAATCTTTACAAGCATCATCACCTAATCTAATTTACAGCACCAATCACTAATTTTAACTGCTACAAGATATTAATGACCACTTTTTGCGGAAAATAAGTGTTGGCAGATATTTTATAACTTCACTTAACTTTTTTGCGATCATCTCGAATCAATGACATTCTTGTCCTAAACGATTAAATAATAATAAATACACAATTTCATTTTCTTAATATTTTTCTCACCAAAGTATAATAAGACAGAACATGATACTAAGACATTAAAAAGAAAAATACATTAATTAATGTCTAAATTAAAGCTTGAACTTTCGGGTAAAATATCTTTTATAGATGAACTAATCTGTCACTTCAATAATTCGTCATCAGAAGATGGAAGGAGGGGTTCATGTGGCGAGCCCTCTTCCAAAGTAGCAACTGTATGTTTCGATGGCTTCGAATTTCTGTACACGAAATATACAATTAATTGGCATGCTCCTAGTAAAGAACCTGTCCCATTGGGTACCTATATAGAGAAAACATAAATCATGTTACGTAATATTATGCAACGCAAGTTCATGTACTACATATTATACCACTTCCTCTGCGTTTAGTTACAAGCATATTATGGTTTTTATAACAGCTTAGTTTTTATCTAACTTACTTTAGCGCTATTCTAATCATTTAGACCTCTTATCTATGTAGAAGTAATTGAAAAAATTATATACGCCATTCAAAACGTCTAGTGTAGCCAAAGTCGTATATAATATAACAATATAATTTTCGACTCATGTGTTCATGATTAATATTCCAGCCTGTAATTAAGAATACTTACTCCAATAAAATAATCTCGGACTAAAATGGCGTAGACAACCCACATGAACCCACTGATGCAAAGCGAAAATGAGAGGAAGAATGGCATGTACTCCACGCTCTTGGAACTCACCACTGTTCTCTGAAATAAACAAACATCATAAAAATATATGTGTATATATCTTCATCAGATCTTATATTCAACATCAAAGGCAAAGTTAAGGCACCAAGATTTTTTTCTGGAAAATAATAATTATCTAATCAATTCTAATCAACCTGCCTAAACCTACTCAATTAAAATAATTATACTTGTCCCATGCCGTTAAAAAAAAACTTATCCAGGAATGTATAGTTCGACTATGTTATCAATGTGCGGAAGCATTCATTTTTTCAAAATTTTTAAGTATTTCTTTTTTTCCGTTGCCATAGTTGTTAAGACTTGTAAAACTTGGATGAACACATTTAATTTGGGCATTTATGGTTTTATATTGTTTGTTAGTGATTTTTAGTGTTGTATATTAAGTTTGAATAAGGGTATCATATTGCCTCTTTTCATCATTTCCACAATATTTTTTTATTATTAGTCTCCACACACATGCTCTTGTGACTATTTGTAAGTACGTCAAACGTCATAGGGCATAGATTAATTTAATGCAGAGAAGCTGTCTCACTTATACGTTGATGATCTATTTCGTTCTAAGTTTTGTTTTATGCCTTACCATGGCGGCTAAAGGAGATCCATAAGAAATAATGGTGAAGCCTGTGCACAAAAACCCTATACAAGTGATTTGCGAATCTATGTCCATTGTCAATCTCGTGCCCATAATTGCTCCCAACACCACTCCCACATCCAAAATTGACGCCAACACGGCGGTCTTTGTCTAAATGACCATCAGAAGAAAAGTAATAATATGATCAATATACAACAGTATTAAATATACATATGTGTGTGTGTAAAAAAACAATAATAAAAAAAAAAGATTAAATGGCTGTTGTCATTCAGTAATTAATTACCTTCATTTTTGGAGGAGCAAATATGATGAATAAGAAAAGATAGACAGACAACACTATGGCACCAAATCCATTGACGGTGGCGACTAGAAATCCGCCGGGTTTGATGATTCCGTAATAAGTCCACATGGATGCATTTAAGAGCATGCATATGTACGGAAGGCTGTCAAATTCTTCTGTCGATCGATTCCTCACTATTCTGCAAAACGTACCTCTGCATTCACACCAACAACAATGCATGAGCATCTATAAATTCGCGGCATGGATCGTCTATGCCATTTTGTGTATGATCAAACGATACTTAGTTGTCATGATAACATGTTTCCAGTATCTTAATATATGGAGACTGAATAATGCACATGGACTGACTCACAAAAAAGGTGCATATGATTATATGGCACGTAAATTTACACACAATAAATTGACTAATTAGACGATCTGTTGTAATAAATTTGTGTGTGTATGTAGGGAAAACAAAATTAAGTAGGGAGAACTTACGTTGGTGATAGGTACACCATGGATGTAATGATGTTGGCTGTAGATGAAGAAAAAAAAACATGAACAAATTAAATTCCATATCATTACAACTCGAGACATGATTTTATTCTCATGGAATGAATTTTTACCTAAGATTCCAACCAAAAAAGTCAATTCTTCCATGTTAATTTGGCGACTTGTTTACTTATGAGAAGAAAACTTAGTCACATAAGAAGGCATGCACAAGTAACGCGAAAATATATAGGGGGGGGGGGGGGGGATGACAAGAAGCTGAGTAGGGACACAATCATATGCATATAGATGCAGCACTGCGTCAGATTTTTGTTTTTTTAATGAAATATCGCCAACTTGGTTCAGAATATACAATTGGAACTAGCAAGTTAGATGTCAATTAAGTAGTTAATTAAGCTCGACCATGCCCTTAAACCTTCTGAGAAGTTGGTTTAGGACATCTCACACCAACTTGGAGGGTTAATAATCTTTTAGATTATTTATATTAATACTTTTGGTAATTTAAGTTTAATCATATTGCAGATGTTTCAAGTTCATGTGAATTAATGCGGATGCTGCCTTCCGGCAAATGTCGTTCTTGGAACGAATTATTTCCAATTGTCGTCAAATTATTTTATTTCTCACCAATTGAAAGAAATAAGTAGTTTCTCAATGTATATATGACGAAAATGACATAATGATTTAATTTCAAGTTTAAGTTATAAGGACATTGTCTTTGTTACATTAGAATATATTACATTTTCTATATACGTCACTTAAACAGTTGATTTTGTCTCTTCCAATAAATTACTATATATGAATTTCTCAAGACTTCTTTTTTTTTGGTGAAAGAATTTCTCATGACTTAATTCATTATGAATTAATGCAAATAATATTATAATGTATAGTACTCGTGTTGTAATCTCCATTAAATAGTCACGTAGCCTAAATTCAACGACGACACAAAGATAGACACGTCACCTAATATAGAAAATTATAATGAGCCTGGATAGTGGATACCTTCTTTTTTTTTTGGTAAATTAATGAGCCTGGATACTGATTAACAAGCAAATTAGACTCCAAAAGCGTTGTTGTCCTCTGACGTGGCAACTCTGTCCCAAGTGGACGTGGATCATGCATCCAGGTTGTAAAATTAAAAAGTTAGTATATACATCAGTTGATACGCTCCCAATTGATTGGAGTGCCTTCTTTGAATTTGTGGACGCAACTAGCTAGCTTCTAGCATATCCTTCAGGATCTTAATGAATTTCAAGAATATTGAATTACAACATGATAATAGAATAATCACTTATTTACGACCCTCAAATAAGGTTATTCAATCTCTCGTTATTTTAGTACAAGTTGAGTCCAATACTTGATTATTATAATTTATAAGTTCAGATTAGTCACGTCAACGTAATATAAAACTTTCGTTTCAACCAGTTGCATGAATTTAACAGAATTTATAACATCATAACTATTAAATTAGTTTGTCATATCAAAATTATAGAATCACAATTGTATGTTTGTGGTTCTCTACAAAAAGAGACTACTGAAAAAGAAAAAGAAAAAAGACCACTTGCAGGGCGTCCGGAATATTAAATCTTATCAGGTGTGATTGTTATTTCATGGATCAAAATTGTGATTGTAATGTAAGTTTTGATCTGTAATATTAAACGAAAGCACATAGATTTTCTTGAAAAATAGAGCTCTTGAAAAAGTGTCAGCTTAATTCTTTTCAAGAGCCAAACATTAATGCTGTTGGTTCCACATTTCCACCTCAAATTATTTGAAACCTTTTATCGATTTCATAGGTCGCGGTGGCGGATCCATGTGAAGGTGCCCCCCCAAGATTTTCTTGACCAATCCTAAACCAGATATTAAGTATAAACAAGAAAAAATATTAAAACATAAGCTTATAAAGTAATTGAAGCACCAACTGAAATTTTAAATTTAATGCTGGCAAAAGGATCTCTAATTTTTCTATTAATATTCAAAACTCAACAACAAAACATATCTTATTCAAATCATAAACTAGAGATTCAGTAAATACTTCATTTACAATATAAAAAAAAAGTAATAGTGGATGAAAAGCTTTAATTTATAGGAATTTACCTCCATTTCCTTGTAATATTTAGTTATTATTATAAAATTTACCACATAACGCCTTTATCTTTGTGCCATCGTGCACTTTTGTTTTTGTTAGATCACTTTTGTAACAATTATTAATCAATACTTATTTTATTAGAAATAATTTGGTTACTTATATTGTTGGTACGTATCTTAACTTTTGATTTTAATTACGCGAATTCTGTTCTTAAAGACTTTTACTTTAAATTTGACAATATTTTTTTTTTTAGTTCTTCATTACATTAGCCCTCCCCAAATTAAATTCCTGGATACGCCCTGGGTACCAGCTATATTTCATTTTCGAACTTCATTCGGTATTTTTTTGGCCTAAACGCAAACAAAAACAAGAACATGAAGAAAACAGACGGGCATAAACTTCCTTTCTGAAAATGCGCAAATAATTGGACATCATTGCAATAGCTGAACATGAAAGCTGGTGCCAAGTTTATTCACTAAAAGCTCTCAACAGACACATGGTTTTATTCTCATTTCTATTCCAGTTCCTTTCAGTGTGAGGGTGGAAACATATCCATAATAAACATAAACCAGACAGAGTGAGGAACAACAAGAAACAGCACCCCACGAAATAAGGCTTGGACCTCATAGGCGTGATTTTCCCTGATCGACGGTTAAGCTCTGCATAAAAATAATGAACTTTATCAGCCAAGCATATTCCACATGAACAATTTGAGACTAAGATATGTCCCAACAATCCATCACTGAATCGCGCGGATGTATGGACCATAACATCAAAAAGGAATGGAATAATCATATATACCTCCTGAGTTTTGTTTAATAGTAGAAACCTTCCTAAGTTTAAATAGTTACAAACATCTTTGCACAAATATCACATATATTTGTGCAAATGTTAAAAGTATGCACATATTACAAACTTCAAAATTGGGATTGGGAAACGTAGATGTAATTATCCAAGGGAAAAAATATGAGCACACACACAAACGAGATTGGCACCATGGTTTACAAATGTAGGAAAGAAATCTCACCAGTGGAGCTCCCTTTGCAGCTCGTTCTGCCAAATAAGCGCATGGCTTAAAGAATCCTCCATATAAACTCGTCCACTGCTCTAGCCTTGAACAAATGTATTTGGATCCAAGAGAATCCGCCCAGAACAGTATCCCTCCCCTGGTGAGCAAGTAGCATTAGAGATAAAAAGAAAAATAGATGCACCAAACGGTAGGAAGGTACTTTCAGCAAACCTGTATGGAGGAAATCCCATGCCCATGACAGCAGATATGTCGAGATCAGCAGCTTTCACCGCAATACCTTCAGCAAGAACTCGACAAGCCTCATTCACCACTGGGAAGAATATCATCTCCACTATATCCTTCTCAGATAATTTCGTTAGCTGGAAGAAAATGGGACACCATAAGTTAGTGGAGTAAATATAAAAAATTCACAATTTTTCATTCTCACGAGACAAGAAAGTACCTTTGGATCAACAGAAACACCAGAGATCTCCCTAGCCTTCTCAATGTATTTTGTTAGTTCTCGGTCTGGGCTGGCTTTGCGCCTCTCGTCATATACGTAGAACCCTTTGCGAGTGGTTTCACCTAAAGTATATTGTTGTAATGAGAAACACAGTATTCCTAAGAATTGAGATTAATACCTTCACTAGGCTTCAGAAAGAACAACGTACCAGCCCTCTTATCCTCTTGCATGAGAGGGATCAGCATTGATTTGTAAGTTCTCTCGGGGAAGTTCAAAACAAACTGTCCTCCGGTAGCAACAGCAACGCCAAACCCGACAAGGTCGCACAGTCTAAGTATGATAAAATTAATAAAACCATGTTATTAAATCTAATAAGTTATTAATTTAAGAAAAGCGAGAAGATTTGAGATGTGTCATGCGACACAATACCTGAATGGGCCCATAGGCATTCCAAATTTAGTAATTATCTTATCAATCTGATAAACATCTGTACCACGTTCAACGAGTAAAAGAGCAGCTTGGGTGTAAGGAAAGAACATTCTGTTTACGGCAAAACCAGTGCAGTTTCCAACAACAACAGGAGTCTTCCTAATTTTCTTTCCAACATCCAGCAAGTCTACAATTATTTGCGGAGACGTCTTCGTAGTGCGAACAATTTCTAGAAGTGGCATCACGTGAGCCGGACTGTAGCAATCATGAAGAGTATTACAGAAAAAGATAGATAAATGCAAAGGAAAGCAGATACGGAAAAACATTAGGTTATATTTAACCTGAAAAAATGGGCTCCGATGATACGATCTTGAGATTTGGTCTTCTCTCCTATCAAGTCCAGATCAATAGTAGAAGTGTTACTAGCAAGTATGCAATGTGGAGGGCAAAATTTCTCAAGATCCGAGAATATTTGCTGCTTCAAAGATACATTCTCAATAACGGCCTGTCCCAAAAAAAAAAAAAAAACACTGTCAACAAAAGACTGGGAGCACTGGGTTGGGAGATATACAAATTAATAAATTATTAATTTTACCTCAATGACCATATCCACATCTCTAAAACTTTCGTAATCGAGCGCACCCTTGAGCAAAGAAAGAGTTTTCTCAAACTTCTGTTCACTCATTTGCCCTTTCTTGACACGGCTTTGCAAATTTGCTGAATAAAACAATCATCGTTTAGGGCTGTATTGGTCATATAAAGAAACACCAGTAAACACAGAAAAGGCCTTGGCCTTGTCTCACCTCTTACTCTACCAATCCCTGCTTGTAGGAACTTATCATTGACTTCTTTCAGGATAACTGAGTAGTTACTCAGAAGCAAGGCTGTCGCTATTCCAGAGCCCATCAGCCCTCCGCCAAGGATTGCAACCTTCTTGATTTGCCTCGGTTTCAAGCCTAGATCAGTTACTCCTGGAACCTGTTTGTAGGTTACATAGAAAAAGTTCAGTAAATTTTCCTGCTGGTATTTGCTCAAAAATACATTACAGGCAGATTTACTTTTCGAATAATCTTTTAACCTACGCAATATACACAAGATCATATGAACACTTGAAATTCCGCAACTTCATTTCACCAATCACATCCAGGCTGAAAGAGCTAAGTTTCCACCATATTCACGGGCTCCAAAAACCTATGTAATTCTAGATACTTTTCAGCTTATGATGAATTAAAATGTGAATAACATGTTGCACAGTACCAATATGATGAATCAATCATTAGATTTATGTTCAAGTTTACAAGTGTCAACTGAAGGGGAACTCATCAGAATCTCATACTTGACAGGTTAATTCCCATGAATTTATCAAAAGCCCAGAAAAGAGTGAGGATAAAGGATGCCAAGATTTTATAAGATAATGGTTCATGAATGGTTCATGAGAAGCGAGATAGTGTGTTGCTGTAAAGTTATGTTACAACGTCTGACTATCCGCTATAAAATGCAAGATGCAGAATCTAATAAACAAGAATGATTATCAATTCCACCTTTGTGGTACCACGCTGGGCAAGAAAAATATGGACCAAGCCCTTGCAAGTATCTGACGTTACAAGACCTGCGAATTCCTCCGCTTCCTGCCAAATTAGATATTAGGACAAGATTGTACTAACTTAATTTCAAGCAATCAATTACTGGAACAGGACTGAACCTTCAGAAGCCCCGCACGAGCCCCAGAAACTATACCCTCTTCAACACAATCAATGCAAACTATTGGATGCGTCAGATTTGGAGCCCGTTTACGGGTTTGAGCTCGAGCAAACTTCAGTATTTCCCTTGCCTCACCTAGGGGTTCTAACTTGTCAGTCTTGTAATAACTGATGACCCATGGTTTTCTGCGCTCCAAAATATCAAGAGCATAGCGACGAGCAGTATTCAATAATTCATTTGGTGAAGCAACAGCATCCACGAGGCCTAAATTTAAGGCCTCCTCCCCTTTTACAGGCTTTGATGTCTAATAACACAGAGGAAGACAGAATGCAACTCATGTTAAATAAATTGATCAAGTAAGAGATCCACAATTATGCATTTGAAATTATAGCTTACCAACATCATCTCAAGAGCCTTAGCAATACCTACAAGGCGTGGTAGAGCCTGTGTTCCTGGAATGATAAATGATATGAGACACAGTGAACTATGGAACATGACATTACGCTCTCAATAGCCGTTAGGCCACCACTCCTTAGTGGTCTGAATCATATCGAGAAAACCAGCTGGCCAAAATCTATTGCATTTTTTCGTGAAGAAAACTTCAGTATGTCCATAATACACTTCTTTACAACTCATTTACTGGAATTTCACAATCAAAAATTCATCTGTCTAAATATAGGTGACAGGGTAAATTACTTACTATAATCAAGTAAGCAACTTTGAGGTTGTTTTCTTTTGGCCAATAATTGAAAGTTAACATCATCACCAGTCACGTTTTCGACATATCTATCCTAACATTATTTAACGAAATTAAACCATATCACAGCTACACTGAAACCATCGACAGAGATTGGTTTCAAGGATATGTTAGCAGGTACAGGAACCACTTTGATTTCATCCAAGTGTTAATCCCCCATAGAAAAAGAATAAAAGTATAAAGGGCTCAACTGCTTCTTGGACTTGAATACCAACATGACTTTCTTCAAAGAAGGTCTACAGGAGGTCATCCAGAGGATGAGATATCAAGGAAAGACCAGACCATGTGGAAGAAATATTGCAGCCGGAGAAGAAAATATTATGAATAATAGGGGAAGAAGATATATGAGACAACCATTTCTTTCTACTCTGCTGCCTTCAGTTTGGGTTAAGATATTTAGACTCAACAATGAAAAAGCATAGGGTACAAATCTTCAGTTTTTACCCCTCTGATCACTTCATGAAAACCTTTTTACAAAGAGTTGTAATCTATGTTTCATATGTGAAATTTTAACCGTATAGTAAAAAATGATACAAACACAATCAAACAGTTCTTAGGCCAAGTGCTATCCTTCACCATAGCTCTGACAATTATCTCATAAAATCCCACCCCAAGAAAAGAATTTGAACCGCAAAATACAATATTTTATACAAGATAATAAGTGTCATACCTCCAAATCCAGGGATAACCCCAAGCTGCAGTTCAGGCAAGCCTAGTTGTGCATTAGGGGTAGATACACGTGCATGACAACCCTGACATCAAGACTGAAAGGTCATGCTATGAACGAATAACAATACTCCCAGAACTGAAACAAATAGTAGAACTTACCATAGCAACCTCCAGTCCCCCACCCAATGCGAGGCCATCAATCGCCGCCACAGAAGGTTTTTTCGCAGCTAAGGTAAGGTCATTGAGAAAAAAATTAGGACAAAATTTGATTAAATGGGCTTGAGAGGTGGAGAAGGGCTCAGACTCTATACCTGCCACAAGATCATTGAGAATCTCCAGAGACACGAAACCCTTTTTTGGTTGTTCGACTGCAATAGAAAGGTTGACTGTCATAAGCCATGGTGAAGCAACAAGCATAAAGTATGTACAGAAAGTAATACTAACCACTTCCAGCTTGGATTTTTGGAAAGGTATTAATATCAAATCCACCAGAAAATTTGCCATTAGCACCTGCTCAAACATTGCAAAAGCATGCTTTATATTTCATATACCAGGCATAGAGCAAGGTAATTTAATAAAGAAAGTTTCTCATTGTTACCTGTGACCACAATTGCCTTCACATCATCTCTCCTCAAGGCCTGTTCAAAAGATTCTTTCAAGCTGTACAATACTGAAAATCAACATAGAAGCAATAATGGCGTCAGTCAAAACTTGACACATCATGGTGAAATATGAAACACATTGTTCTGGTTGGACCACCCGCCCTTCATTTTTAAGGGCTGATGAGACAAAGCGCTAAACAATTATTCGAAAAGCATGCTTACGGTCTCTCCAGATAAGTCGATCACAACGAGATACCTTGACTAATTTATATGTTTATCTCATGCTACAGTAGCACAGGAGACCACTCATAAAGTCATTATGACATTCAATGGAAAATGCGATGTAATCCAGTATCCATCGTTTATCCAATATCCCAACAGAACTTCAACTTATACAAATGCATTTAACCTCTCTCTTTAAGTATGCAAAAATTCAACTGCATAAAATCTCTATAACTGACCCAAGTTAATATTTATAAAGAAGTCTAAGGTTTGATCCCTAATAAGAATACTTAACAACCACATTAAGTTAAAAGGAGAACAACTTCAAGCGGCGCACCAGAGAAGTAATAGTCAGAGACTTTACAATCTCTATGTATCTACAATTAACATAAACATTCTACAAATCAAATTAACAGGATTCTTTACACAACTACAATTTCACAGATACAGCAGAAAAAAAATCAAGATCAAGAACAAGCACAAGCACAAGATCAAGAACAACAAGAATTGCACTTCAAGAAGCAAACTACTGAGATCAAAATCAGCGCAATAAACAGATCCCAGTACACCAAAAATATCACCCTTCAAATTGTGACTTTTATCAAGAAAAGAATTAAAAAAAAAAGATAAACTTTTGGGGTTTTGATTTCGTGTTCCATTTCATATTTTATCACTTCTATTCATTCAATTCAACCTAGTCTTGAAGTCAAATAAACAAAAAAAAACCAGTCTTGAAGTCAAAATTGCACAACTAACACAACTAAGACCAAAATTCAGAACATAACCCACCAATCATCACCAGGATTAAAATACAATTCAAGACTGAGAGATCTAAATTCTAAAAAAAAATAATCAAGATTAGATTTTTAAGAAACATCAAAAATACCTTCTAAAGAAAGAGAATTGACAGGAGGGTTGATGATGGTTATGATAGCCACCCCATCACTTCCAACTTCGACTGTTGTTTTCCCCATTAAACTGATGATTTGTTTAACACTTTTTTCAGCACTGTAATTTCAAAATTTAAAGAAGAAAAATGGGATCTTTATCAGTGTTGTTGATTGTTTGTGTGTAGTATTTATTGTTGTTGAGGTGTCGTGCCTGGGTGAGAACGGTGACGTTGGAATGCGGAATTTTGGATTGTTACTCAAGAAATAGAGATAATTTTCTTGTATCTATACATTTATACACGTAGTTGAGCGTGTATTCGTGTGTGTGTGTGTGTTTTTGACGTAAATATGTTGTGTTGTTGTGTGTAGCTTTCTTGAGCAAAACAAATAAACATTACTCAGTTGGACAGGACTGAACAAAACGCATTTTGGGTTTTTACAATCTTAAAATTAACCCAAATAAGTTATTAATAAAACTATTTTAGAAATAGTTTTTATATACAATCTTTTAATTTAAAGTAATACTGTAAAAAATTATTTTATTTCTACAGCCTCAGAAACTGTTAATTGATTAAAATATGAAAATCAGAAGTTCATTGTAATATTATAATGATGATATCATCAAATTTTCATTTAGCTATCAGTAGTTTTGGAAAAGGCCATTGTGATTTATCACAAACGACGTGGTTGTGCACTGTTTGTGGCACGTCAATAAAATTATAGTAATTGAATACATAAAATGATTATAACGACAAACTTTAATACATAAAGTGTCGTATCTATATAAGTATTTTTTTTATAAGAAGTGTATCCAAGAAGTATCAATATTCATCCATCGCGTGATTCTATAAGTGTTAGTACACGGTAGCATATTAAGAATATACTAATGTAAGTAATAAAACAGTGAAAATTATGATACATTTTTTATGTAATAATATTGGCAAAACTTTAATCGGGTACTACTAGTTCAAATCTTCATGACCGAAACTGGTTTTACTGGGTTTACAACATTAATATATAGATGAAAATGTCATAACTCATAATTAGTCCAGCCACCTACTGCCTACATGCGTGTCACTAGTGTTTAACCGTTATCAACTACCATTTAATGAAAAAAGTTAAAGAGCAATTATTTTACTTCTTTTGAGACTTAATTATTACGAAAAAAACTATCTACTTTTGAGTCCACGTGTCTCAATAAATTAGCTTATGCAGTCGAATCGATAATATGATGCAATCTTTTGATTATTTGATTTAATTACAGATAAATACTCTTTAGATGGAATTAGGAGTAGATAAGTATTGTGTGGATTATAGAATTTTCCATAATTTTAATTAGTAATTGGCTTCATGCTAGTTATTTAAAATCGATTTTTCCTGTTCAATGCAGACTTTATATAAAATATTCTTTCGAAAAAAATTAACAACATCACAGATCAGCAGTCATAAGAATTGCTAATCATGGTCCAGTGACGCGGGGGTCAATGCGTGACGAGGATTAGTACAGAGAAGTTGTTATGCCGACACCATGAGTCGAGTTTTTCCCTATTTTTTGATTATCTATTTTCGATTATTGTTTTAAGGATAAGATAAAGAGTTATGGGAGAATATGATATTTCCCATGTTTTCACACTTTTCGAGGTTATCCCTATGGTGGGGCTGCAATTCTAGAAACAAATACAATTAGACGCACCTACCCGGCCAACCCAACCTAATTGGTTCTTTAATTATTTTCGTCTAATTAAAAGTATTTCTTAATTTCATTGCAATAATTAATTTATTAATTTTTAAGAACCTCGCAAAATATTGTGATTCGGATTATTTTAGTAGGAACTTGAAATGCAGGTTGACCGAGAATAGTCCACTTAACACGTAGCCAAAAAATTACCGATTAAATTCAGGAAAACTGCAATGTATATTAGTACATTACTCTAAAAATTGAGAAATTATTTCGTGCAACCGTTGCACGATGAGGTGGCACAACAAGTCGGCTAGTGGTACACATATATGGTTGGGATGAGATTGTGGGGTGGTTCGCGCCTACATTTCAGGAAAATATAAAATAATTTTTCAAATGGACAAAACAATGCCAAACCCCAAACATTCTAAGACGCTTAATTATAAGATTTTTATGGACTAGAGATGGACTTGAACCACAATTAGTTGGCCTGCGTATGACACATTATTATGGACATGGAGAGGGACTCCGGCTATGGAGCATGACTAATGAAGTAATGAACACAAGGCCTTTCTAGTTTCTATATATATATATATATATATAAACATACCTATTATTAGCATTGACGTATTTTAAATTGGATACAAAACACGCGTTGGGTAAATTGTATCTTTTACGTATCCTTAAACGACTTTGCATAAAATAAATAAGATGATCTATTTAACATACTCGAAAGGAGCTCCATACTTGTCAAAAGAATGGGGCGGATGCCAAATTGTTCACTGCAAGGATTTCAAATTAAGAAATTTATAAGTTATTTATTCCAAATCAAGGCTCTCCTAAATTGTAAACAAAATCAGTTCGTAGGCCCATGTAATATACTGATAATGACATTTAGGATATGGTAACACAACTCGGGAATCAGATGCGCTTTGCTAATTGGGCTAGACCAGTTGATCTCAATCTAGGCCCATTTCAAATAAAAACTAGTGGCCCAAATAAACACCAAGTCCAAGAGCCAAACAAAGCCCAACATAACAAAAAAGTAGAAACTCCACCATCGCCGTCGTGATGCCGGCGCGCCACCACCAAACTTCAAAAGGAAATTAAAAAAATTAAAGTATTAAAGAGCAACAGTTGAACAAAGTTTAACCTTTTCTTAAAAAATAGAACTGCAACACTCCTATTTTCGACTATGTTGTACGAAATAAAAAGTGTTTTCTTATCCGTGATTAATGGCTACAATAACCTTAATGAACTTTTTGAACATGTCGAAAAAATATTATTATACTTTAAATAATTTCTAATAACTAACACACAGAAATTTACCACGAAATTAAAACTTTAAGTCTTTCGATGTTATATTCTTCACTCTTCACTCTTAATTGATAATTATGTTTTATATACATATGTTAAGTTTATGTATATCCTTTGTGCTTATAATGTCTAAATTAATATTGCTAAATAATGTCCTCAGATCCAAGTCATGTAATAAATATTTCCCAACACTGCACAATTATGTATTATACCGTACGAATTGAAAATAGAGAGGAAGAAAAGTTAAAAGGGAAAAGTGTCGAATATAATAAACCATCACATACTCAAATAAGAAAAACAGAAGAAATAAATACTATGTGATAAAAGTGAAAAAAGACAAACATAAACCAGCTTAGCAGATCAGACAAACAAAGCCAACACACACACACACACACAAACCCTCTCTCTCTCTGGTTGTGAAGAAGGTTAAGCTATCAATATCACATCACACAGTATTATTATCATCTGGTAGAAAGATTACATTTTTATTTTCATTGAAGAAAAAGAAGTGAGTGATTTGAGAAGAAAAAAATGAGTGAACAGTCAAAGAGCAGCGGCGGTTCAAATACCACTGGTAAAAAAGTGATAATTAAGAGCGCAGACATGAAGGAGGACTTGCAGAAAGAAGCTGTCGACATTGCCATTGCTGTAATTTATTCATTTATCTCTCTCTGTTTGCATTTATTTATTTTACTTATTTATTGTTTTTTGCATTTGTTAAAATTGGAAAAATAAGAGAATGAGATATGAGTTTGTTTAGCTGTAAAATGTGTGTAAAACAGGACAGCCTTGCTGGGTTTTTGTGATGTGTACTGTTTTTAAATTTTGTTCAATTTTCATATTGATGTGAAGATTTTATGTGTATTTGTGGTGCAGGCATTTGAGAAGTGTAGCGTGGAGAAGGATGTGGCTGAGAACATAAAGAAGGTGTTTGACAACAAATATGGACCCACTTGGCATTGCATCGTTGGCAAGAACTTTGGTATTCAAAATTTTCCTCATCATTTTGTATATCTTGTTATGTTGCTTCTTATCTTTTCATTTTTATTTTCAAATTTATAGGTCAGGGTCTGTTGAGCTGTAGTCATTAATCTTTTTATCAATGCCGATGTTTTTAGTAGGTATTAGATTGGGGTTCTTTGGATAATTGTTTTAGTTAGTTGATACTCAAAACTTGGTGTTCCTATTTCATCATTTAACTTGTAATAGTAGTGAATGATAAGAACGTTATACGGTGAATCGGAGGTGTAACGTTATCTGTATTTAAGTGATGCTGATTCGAGAAAAGAAATGGTGCCAAAATGTGGATATGTAGGAAAAGTTGATTAACAGAATTTGAGCAAATAGGTAACCTGATTTCAATCTCTACAACTCGGGAGCTGAAAGAAAGGAAGAGGGACTTGTCGAAATAAAAACATCTGTAACTCGGTCTTGTTCCCAATATTCTTAGTATGTGCCGACTAATTATTTGTATTAAAGTTAAAAACTTTAGCTTATGCATCCATATCTACATTCCGAATTTCATTTGGATCGAGTACTTCGAGGTTGCTTTTTCAGTTTTCTCTCTTATTACCTGATTTGTGCCATACTAAGCAAGCTTTGATTTTTATATTGTAATGTGTAAGACAGAATCGAGTGAATAAGGAAGTTTTTATGAAGTTAGTAAACTGGGTATATTAGAAGGAAAATGTGGCATTGTTCATCATAGGATATATGTGCTTTGCTTAGAAAGGAAGCTAAAATTTGTAGGAGTTGCTGTTGATTATAAGATTTAATAGCTTTAGAAAAGGAACTGAATCCGGATTTTCTCATGTTTTGCTTCACCAAACACTACGGGTATGTGATTTAGAGTATTCCAGAGGGTACCTGGTAGTGAAAATGTTGGCAATATTCACATTAATGGAACTTTCAATTTGACTCAAATTGTTGTCCTAGTTTTTTGTCATTCCAATGTCAGTTGTGTCGGAATAGTTGATTGGTAAATAACAGCACTGTTGCTTTTGTTTGACTCAAACTGAGATACAGTGGCCAAAAGAAGTAGTTCTGTTTTATCCTTTCCTCTCTAAGATAAGCAATCCCTGAAACAAATAAAAAAGAATCAGAGTGGGAGTGGGAGTGGAAGTGAGACTAGTGGTCTCCTATAACGATGTGGAGAGAAGGTTGAGTTTCATGTCATATTTATCCCTGTTAACGTGGATGTAAAGTATCCATCTGAGCTTGGCTGTTCAGTCACTTATGCTTGATGTGCCTCAGAAGTCCACTGGTTGATATATTGATATTTTCAGTATGGTATAAGTATGTTTATGGTTGTCTTGATGATTGATGCTTGTACGTTATGGCTTAGCTTATATATTTTGTTTACGAATGACGAAGATTGCTTGTAGTATATGTTTATGGTTGTTATCTTGATGCTTGATGCTTGATGCCTGTACAGTATGGCTTAACTTTTATATATTTTGTTTTACGATTGACAAAGATCACTCGTAGTAAATGGCCCCTATACTTTTCTTGTGTCCTCCTTTATATTTCTCTTCTTTTGGAATGACAAATGTACATGTAATGGAACTCTCTTTTTTGGTGGCAACTTTTGAAGAAATTCTAAGTTTCCAATTCTTCAAGTGTAAAATTTACAACAGTAAATTCCACTATGATCTAGCAATAGTCGTTCCCAAGAAAGATTCATTGGCTTGGCACATTCAATTTGGTCGCTATCTCTTTATTTTAATCTCTGAGAAGCGAATCAGGAAAAAACACTTTTGTTATGCTGGGAAAATGAGGGGATGATTGTAACTCCTTTGTTGAGAAACATAGCTGCTAGGGAGAGATTGCTCTCACCAACCATATATCAACACTGTTTAAGCTGCTATAGTATGTTATAACTATCACACAAAAGCTAGACGTAATTTTTATTGAATGAAGGGAAACTGTCATGCCATGCATAACTATCACCCACTTATAACTGTAGTGTTATTAAAATATTAGGAAAACAAAGATAGAGACAGTCACCTAGATAATTCCATATGTATGTCCTTTGGAGAACAATATCTGCAAATTTATCTTCGTAGAAAGTGGATTGATAAGGATAACCTTTTTGTGTTGTGGATTTTGCCTTTATTTCATCTGAAAGTAAAAGTTCTCTTTCGGCTTTGGTGTATTATCATTGAAACGTGCAATCTAACCCGTATCTACGAAAAATCCATGTAGGTTCTTATGTAACACACGAGACTAATCACTTCGTCTACTTCTATTTGGATACCAAAGCGATACTTCTTTTCAAATCTGGCTGAACTTTGCGGTGACATAGCTGGCAGGAAACAATGATAGACGATGATGAAGTCTCTGCTCCGACTTTGTATGTATTATTTGGAAACCTATACCTATGGAGTATGGAATGCTCTTGTATATTTGAAGTACCTCGACTTATTGTGCACCCTTTGGTGGGAGTATTTTCACCGATTTATGATGCATTTTTCTGTCCTTGATTGTGAAACTAAACTAAGAAAAAAAAAGGGAAAGATGGTTTTGCATCAAATATGGGGAAAAGTCCAATTAGTGTTGTGCAAAACTTGTTGAGGTTGGTTCATCAACTCCTTGTTGTTTGATTGATAAATCGCTTAAAAAATTTGAGAGTTGATAAGATTGTTGTTCTTCTGAACTCTCGTCCATTTTCCTAGAACTTGGTTCTTATTACATATTCGGCATATCTTACATTTTCAATCTCTTCCTCTGGTGTAATTATATCATGCAGCATCAACTGCTGTGTAAGAAGTGGTGTTATTTTTTAGCATAGAATCGTGGAGTTAGTATTCCATATTATTATTACAGGAAACTCATCGATTTGTTGACTCGACTAGATTCTTGGTGTGCCAGGACTAATCCCCATTAGCACTTGGTAGTTGTCGCTGGCTAGAGAGAAACGTGCGGTGGGGATCAAATGGTATGCTAAATATATCGCCCCGCACGTAAGAACTCAATAGGCCAACCCTAAAGGTCTCAACTTCTTGTTTTGTGGGTTTCAAAGTGCTTGGGATAAATACTTTTTTGAATTTTTGTTATGATCAGATTGTGCCAAAGGGAAAGGCAAAACATAGTCCAAGATGTCCCTTTCCAAGAGAAGATAGGTGGGGTTGTCCCGCACAATATGGAAAATTATAGTACTCCTGGAAATGGGATAGAAAGAATCCCCACACGCTTCCAACAAAGTACGATCACCCCCACCCACCCCACCACTACCCCCCAAATCCCACTCTCTCACTGTTTTTCAAATGTCTCAGAATGTGCCACTGAGTACTACTACAGCTTCTATATTGCTGTTTCAAAGGTGTCCAGGCCTCGTGGGCACATCATAATAATTCACCACGAGAGACTTGAAGTCGACCTAGTAGGTTGAAGATGTGAATCATTTTCATTATTAATCTCAAGTTTGATTCTCGTAAAGCAATTTGATTCTATGTTTTGTAGAGTCCAACGTTTACCGCACCAGCTTTATCAAGTATAGTTTGTTCGGTGAAGATTGTTTCTAGTCTTATAAATAGTGGTTGCATATCAAAATTGTCCTCAAAATTGAAAAATGAAAAGAATTGGTTTATAACTTCTGATTCCAACCACCTCTGTCATATGCTTTGAAATTCTAAATTCTTGTCCTGTCAAATTTCCTTTTATTTCAATTAAATAAATATTTGATAATTCTTTGAATTATCTCTTCTATGAATCTAACTAAATTAATAACCGAAAAAAAAATGATTTGGAATAAACTTGGATTGCTCCTTTCAAGAAAATTAAACGAGGGTTGTTTCTTCGAAAATTTTCTGGTTTTTATATGGCAGGACTGGATGTAGTCGAATATCTTTTACAAAAAAAAAAGTTGAAAAGAGAATATTCAAAGAATAATGTCACTATCAAATTTAAAGTATTTGGCACCAGTCCTTTCGTTTTCATAAATTGATAGAAATTAAATAAATTTTCTCAGATAAGCATTGTTGCTACAGTACTATATATTAAATTTGCCGAGGTTGAATTTACCTTATTAAATAAAATGCAGTGAAAAATGTGGCCCTGTGTAGCTGTATGACCCATCTTGTCTCTCGAGAGACTTGCTATATCCTTGCAGTATGCGGTATGCACAATACCCCTATGTACTAAAATGTCTCTTAAAGTTCATGTTTTTTTTTTATCTATCTATAATTAGGTCAAATTTTAGATTGTGAAGTTATAGTTATTTAAATTATGTAGTTATAGTTATTTAGATTAAAATTTAGACTGTATAGATGTAATTATTCAACGAGTAACCGCCAATACAGAAATTATTCTGCAAATGGAATGATCAGTTTCATTCTAATCTCAACCATGTCATAGTTGCAAGTATAATATGTGTGTTTCGTATTCTCAACTTTCAAAACGGAATCGGATAAAGTTGTAAGCCATGTGAAATTGCAACTGCACGTCACCTCCGGATAAACAATTACAACTTAAAAGATGTACGCATAGTATGCTGATACTTCCATGTGTAAACATGCATTATCTGTTACAACGCCACCACGTATAAGCTTCAATTGTGACTTTAACTGATGAAATTCTTATTTAATTTAAGAATATAACAGATTGTGGGAGTATAATTATTTTTTATATGTTAAAATTCGTGTTCATATTATTTCGGAAATTAATATTAGGTTTTTGAATAAATGTAGCAAAATAATATCACAGTCGATATCGGTCATTATTCTTATTTTAAAGTAAGAAACAACTTCTTTTTGCGTTTACTACGAACAAGAGTATCAAAGAATCGACACATTAAATCACGTATAAAATAACAATTTGTTAATACAACCTATCTAGTGCGACTGTGCCCAAATGTGCGAAAGAAAAGTTGTGCTGGTATGTGACGCTAGTGCAATAACATGCGTGCTATAATAAGTAATAACATGTGTGTGCATGTACGTGTGACATGTGTACATATACATCTATATATTTCATTTTTTTATGGACGTACATACCTATATTACCACAATACGCCAGGGGACTTGATATACCCTAGAATCGAAATCTTGTTCACCATTCATCAAATCAAATACAGTAATATTAAATATGGTCTCTTTCCATATATTAAATAATAAATAGTGCGTCAATTTTACAGTATTTTTATTGTCACCCACTACTCATTATTTCGTGCTCATAATTTCCACCATTATAAAATTCAAGAATGATACAAAAACGACATTATGTATAGCTCATAGTATTCAGATTGTTCACAAATCATTATTAGCCATATACGTTTCGAGAAACCTTCAAAAACTTAACGGACTATATACATTAGTTTTTGTGCTAATTTCATACTTTTTTCGTACCATATCATCACAAGTATCTTTTGAAAAATAACTAAGTACCTTATTCGATATTCTTTTACCAATTCAAAATGTACCGCCAATACTTTTAATTGCATAGACATATTTTTAATCTAAATGAATTGCAGTTTTTTATAACCCTTATAATTGATGCACTATAAATGGATTTTTGTTGTGTGATTAAATTTCAGATATTGCAATTAAATTATTTATATTAATACATGATATAAATATTACAAGAAGTACACATATTTGTTTTACAGTCTCCATCATTTTAAAAATAGCTTATATTAATACAATCTCGTATTCATATCTCCGTAGGTGTGCAACATAGTTAGCCATCATATATCTTAATTAATCAATATCCATTCACAACATACCGATTATTTGACGTCTGTTATAACTATAACATTTTCATTTCATTCCGGGCGTGGAGAAATTGCAGTTCATAACAAAAACCACTCAAAACTCAACCACACACATTCACAATATTACCAAAAACACCCTTCATCAGACAAAAAAAGATTAGGAAAATTAAAATCTTGTGGATTCCCCAATTTCTCCTCAAGCTCTTGGGAGTCCCCTCATCAACACAAAACAAATGGCCAACCAAAACCCACAGGCTGATCTACAAAATGACAAATGAATCCCACGTTCTCTATCTTGTAAGCTAAAGAGTGGGACAAAAAAGGGGAGGATATCCAAGTCATAAGAAAATGAAGCAAGGGCATAAACGGAAAACACTACGCGACCAATCCCCATAACTTTCAGTACGCAAAAGCATTATTATTTGCTCGATTTCTGGTCCCTTTGCCACTACGAGAAGAAGAAGATGGTGATGAAGTTGCAGCCAATGAACAGTTGTACTCTCTGGTACAACCACTCTTTGCAGCACTAGTAGCCTCTTCTTCGTCCATAAAAATTTGCCTGCACCTGCACTCCACGCTACAAAATGCCCTGTCCCCTCTGCATCAAACATTGTACATATTTTTAACACAAGTAATAAATTATTTGTACACACTATCTAATTTTCTCCCTTCAAAAATCAAATCAAACCCTCTATATACGTAAAAAAAAAATCCAAAAGGGAGTTAACTTGCATAAATAATGAATAAAGTTTAGAACAATATGAAAAATAACTTGCATAAATAAGGAATAAAGTTTAGAACAATATGAAGAAATAACTAGTTTTTTGTGTAACATAAAATATTAAATTACCCTAAGTTTATTAGCTAGGCCAAGTATTTCTTTGAAGTTCTTCCTTTCTTTCTTACTACTACTACTACTACTACTACTAATCATAAAAATAATATAATACAACATAATAATAATAATAATAATAATAATAATAATAATAACATATTACAACAACAACAACAACAAAGAAATAGTAACCTTCTTTTGATTTAAAATAATAAAAAAATTAAAAACTTAGGGAAGTTGGAAATAAAAATGCTTACTTGTACATGTAGATGTCTTTGCCAGGCATGAGTTTTTGCTTGCAGAGGAAACAACAATCGAGAAATCCACAACTAGTACTAGACAGATTAGTACTCTTTCTTCTTGAAAAAACATTAAAAGATGGCGGTGAAGTAGGAGAGGGTGATTTTATCATGCTCCCTTTGCTAATAACTTTATTTGCATCAAGATCCCTATAGTTTTCAAGTATTACACTCAGTCCCACCATCTCATGCTCCCTTCTACAGCAGCCTGTGGTGGTGGTGGAAGAAAGATTTTGGTTTGAGAAATAGTCTGAAAAATAAATAGAACAAAAGTTTTGGCCTTTGGGGGGGTGGGTTGGGGGTGGGGTAGGTCACTAGTGGAGCCCACCAAAAACTAATAGCAGAGGAATAGGAGTAACCCTTAGTGCTTGTTAACTGCCACGTACACTTTGTATAGCTATCAAAAGTTGCTTGCAAAAATATTATTTATTTAATTTTTGTATAATTTATGTTTTTGTCGTTTTGTTAGGAGAACTAGTAAAGAGTACTGTTATGTTACCTCCATTTATGGAACTTTACTGCATTTCTGAATTGAGAAGATTTGAGCAATTTTTTACCGGTTGTGGGGTCTGACAGTAATGAATCTATACTTTTTGACAGTGGTTAAATTTGGATCTTTTGAAGTGAATGTTGTAACTTATCGCTACTCCATTCTGTCCTCTGTGGGCTTCTTCAATTTAAGACTTGGGTGGGGCTAGCAATATTGTACTATTATTGTAAATTGCAGGAACTTGATTTGATTTAATGGTTTAACTTAAGTTTAATTTGGCTTTTTCGGGGAGTAAAATGGTGTAACTTTATAAATAAAATGATTTTTAAATAAATAGATATAGTAAATAATTATATGTAAAAACAAATTTCCGAACAATTACTTTTAGAGATAGTCGGTTATCGGACCTTATGACAAATAATATTGAGCTTAATGTTTTATCACTTAATTGAGGTGACGAGGTTTTTCTTTTAGAGCTTGTAAATTTGCGAACTTATATAAAGGTCTAACTTCCTTCTATTATTATTTATTATCGGATTTGGGCTTGAACGTGTTGTACTAATTAACTACTATTGCTTTTGTCGATGATTTTGGTGTGACGAGTACGTTCTAAGTTTTTGGTTTGAAACTTTTATAGATTAATACTGGTGATGAGGTTGGGATGGTTGGAGTAATTTTTTACTCTAGTACTCTAGTTTAAAGTTGGAGGCAGGAAGAACTTTAATTTTTTTTCCTACTATAATCAAAATTATAGCGACATTATAAGTTTAGTAGCATAGATAATGCAAATGGAAAGTCTACAAATTTAAAGAAATGGAAGTATAGATAGGTGGTGTTTGAGATCTTCACGTTTCAAATTGTAGAAAAACTAACCCTAAGATATTTTTAACGGCAAGTAACCCTTTGTGTACTTTTATTAGCAAATACTTTCTTTGAAAAATTAATAATTAGCAAATATATTCAAGTCCACATACTACACATATAGATGTGCACATACTGAAACTTATAGCATTACTTAATTTTCATACTTTATTTAATGCATAAAATGTTAATATGGGTTAATACAATTCATTAGCTCAAATCTGCGATACTCAGTTGTAAGATTTAAATTTGTTTTGAATGTTGCAAACTCAATAAATATTTAGAATAAGCTGTAAAATTGTGTGTATGGAAATCTGAGAGTGAACGTACATATACCAACGGGTGGATACCTGTAAAGAAAGACAGACAAGAAATGGTTGACAGGTTGAGGGATTCGATCGTCTAATAAATGTCCTAAAAACTGTGGGTCAATGGAGAAGAAACAATGGCTCTATTAAATAGTCATTTTCTTTGATTACGTAGATGGGTTAATCAAAAAATTGCAGTTGATCTTTTTTCATAATTAAATATTTGTAAGTCTATTTCTTGGTTCTTTAATTCTCTCTAGCTACAAGTAACGTCTGACCTTAACTAGAATTGATGAGGTTAAAAATATCATCTCAATTACAGAAATTGGATAAACATTGTTGAAGTTTTGGGTTTTATTGCATGTTGAAAAACTTCAAGCTCCTCCAATATTTAAAGAATTACAAAGCAGAACCTAAATTAAAATTACATGCCTTACACGTTATGGCCATACCACGATGATTAATAGTTCTTACATTTTGAAACTTTTTCATATTTTAATGACTTGCTCTACTACAAAGCTCTACAATTCTGTAGTCAAAATGTCATGTTACGTACTCTCTATGACTTCCTTTACCTTGAATTAACTATAGGTGTCCTACGTAATTATAGAAGCTTAATCCAATTAACTTAATCCAACATATGAAAATGTCCCTATAGTCAATGAAGCCACCATTTTGTAGCTATTATATATGTGGTACACGTACGTAGGGTCAGTACGTAGTTGAGCTCATAAAACACAAGATGGGATGCATTTGAAAGTTACGGGTTCTTTCAAGCTCATCGTAAATATTTTTTCAATGACTCAGACTTATTTATGTAAATGGTATTGGCCAAATTTATTGTGTTAGAAATATAAACTTATTATAAACTAAAATAGAGTATATATTACTTTGGATAAAAAGTGGTGTTTAAATTACTCAGTGAATAAAAGCGATTTAGGAAATCGGAAGATGTTTGTAATTAAATTGTACTTATTAATTTTTACTAAGCAATGGCTTATACTTTATGCTGTAAATACTAAATACTACCAACTTTTATTTCTCATGACAATAAACAACTTTACAAACTCTAAAGAACTTTCTTTTTTCCTTCAATCTTTATTACATGTTCTTTTTTAAATTTCATTACAAAGTTTAGTTTTCAAAACTGAATTTCGGAAATTGGAATGAAATAAAAGAGAAAAGTAAATCATTTATGAAAATTAGGGTTCATAATCGAGATGAATATCCATATTAATGCTTTATATATGTTCCAGGTAAAGCAAGTTTTTTGACAAAAGTATTTTCTCGAAAAATTGGCAAAAAGGCACTTGACATATATTTAATAAGTCGGTAGATTGCGACTTTTTAAATGATAGGTAGTAAGTTGTGAAACGAAGTGTAAGACGAAAGTATCACGTCTTTTATCATTTTAATGCATCTTATAAGATATTTTACAAACTTATCGATTAAGCCAAACGTCCTCTATTCGATTTTGACGTGTGACTCTTCTCCTTTCCTAATTCTCTCTAATCAAGCTACTAAATCGACAAATTTAGCCAAACGTCCTCTAATTTTAACTTCTCTTCGATTATGATGTGCATCTCCTCTCTTTTCCTAATTATTTTCTCCAATTTAACTATTAAAGTGACAAAAGGTCAGCATCCATTCCCCTTCCCGCCACTCTCCTTTTCCTTTCTTAATATCAAACATACAAGAATTACAATTCATTGGGACAATTACTTTTAAAATTGACAAACGCCACATATATTAAAGATAGACACAAGTTTAAGAAAGATCATTAGGGAACAAACTAGATCGTGAATACTCGAAAATGACAACTAATTAAGCTTCCCTGTAATGTTTAATCTTTCTAATTTACATTGACAAATAATTTAAGAAATATAAGACATTTACAATACTTGCCTTATAGTTGATCACGCCCTATTTTAATATAGATAATAATTAGATCTATAGACTATGTGATAGACGATTTATTAAAAGATTGTAGTATCAAATACATTAAATATCGTGTGACCACAAACTTTAGTTATATAATAATTATAGCTAAAAAGTCTACCATAAATCTCATCTGTTTAAGTGTTTTTCCTTTTCTAATACTTCATATCTTCTTGGATTAATACAGAATCTTAGACATAAAATTTGAAAATGTATTTATTAATGTATTCAATCCAAAACAGTCTCGTCACATCAGCTTAAATATTCATTTTAAAAAATGATTTATTATAATATGAAATAAGCAAATAAAACCGAGCTGATTTAATTTACAATATTTCTCGTTCATTTAGATAAGCATATTGGTTATTGAATGAGTCAAACTCGAACTAATATTAGTAAAATAAACATAACTCAAACTTCTAATTCAATAAAAGTTTTGTAACAATAGAAATGACTTTTGCCTCATAAACAAACCCTCCGAAGTTTTGAAGTCAACAAATCTATTTAACCCAGGATCTGAGTTATATTAATATAATCAGTTGTAATTAAATACATCTTTCCATAACAAATAATATTTTTAATCTAACTAGATTAATTAATTAGAGCGTTGCGATTCTTTCAACATTGGATCGTACAAGAATACCAAAAGATTCTTCCCAACACTACTTCATTACGTACCTTCTTTTCTTTTCATTAACTATAGATGATGGAAGTCGGCGCTATCAGCTACAAACGCAGCGCCACCTGTACATTGCAAATTACAAAAAAATTATAATCGTACTTCACGTTAATGCTTTAATCTCTTCAAACTCATCAAACTTGTACTTATATTCATTACTTTTGTCCACTTTCTGGCTTCAATTTTACCTGTGGGAATTAATCATCTATATATGGCGGCGACTACAAATTTTGATTGTAAGAATAACATGGCACCATATAGAAACAAAAGGAATAATAATTAGTCTTGCCACGGGATATAAACATTAACTTATTTCTTCGGGATAAACATGAAAAGATAAAAAAACAACATATTCCCTAGTTTTAATAACTATAACAAATAGTGATCTAGCACTTAAAAAGTAAAACAATCACTTAAAAAATGCTTAAACAAAATCATAAAACTAATAAATCACTCTCACAAGCGTTTACAAAACTCACACTTGTCTTTGTAAATATTTCAAAAAAATATTATCATTTTTGAGGATATAAATTAATCAAATCGACAAATTTCTGCAAATGCTACCCTAATTGTTCCAAGATGAAGGCACTCAACAAACACGAAACAGTTATAGGAAGTAGAAGATATCACAGCCTTGATTTTGCTACTCAAAATTTCAATAAAATTGAGTTTTGAATTTATGTTGTGTACATTTTAATTTTATATTCTCGATAGCATAATCACTATTCTTAAAATGTGCACGGGTAAGCTTTAAATTAGATGTAGTTTTTTGCAAATGATACCAGATAAATAAATTATGTCTAGCAAACATGGTGTGAGCCATGTCAAAGATACTAACTCAGAGGCAAGTTATCAAATGACCTTTGGAAGAAATAGAACTTGAGATAAAATAATTTTACCGCATAAAATAATCACATAAAGAAAACCTATTGTAAGAAACAGTTATTTTATATTTCGAGAGAGGGGTTAGAATATTCAAAGCAGTTAGTAGTGTAGTACCATACTACCATTAAAAACGATGCAGCTGTCCCTAAAATTAAGTTTGATTTTATCTTTTGACAGTCTCGAAGTACAAAAATAAAAGGTAAACTAAATGACAGTTGGAAAGTGCAATAAAAGAGTGTTAATTTGGTTTTCACCGTACTAAAGCAGTTAAAGCATCCATCAATGGTTAAAATATCAGCGCTAGTTAATGGGTCAAATGTCCATAAATTATTTTGGATTAGAAAATTGCATTCTGTTGCTGCATTTATATTCAAATTAATTTGCAAATGGGACTAAGGTTTCAGAATATTCGGCAATATTTTCACAAGTACAACTTTTGTTTGTGCATGAGTACATGAAAATTGAAATGGTATAACAGATAATAAAGTCGTAAAGTATAACAAGAATTTTTGTTTCTAATTGACGCGCGCACCTTAATTTTCTGAGGGTAGAATACTAACTTCATGTGTCGATAACTAGAAGCAATTTATGCATTTTTCTTTTTTCAGTTTGGAAAACACTTTGAACTCAATTTATGTATGTTTTTCTTTTAATAGCTTATTGTAAGACAAGTAAAAAGAAATTCAGTAATACAAAAACTTAACAAGGACCCAAATTTAATAAGCTCTTTTCTTAAATATCTGCAAACAACACCTTAACTCTAGTGATATGCAATACAGGAAATTAAGATTTACCCTCTCCAAAGAGTCACATTTTTTTTTTAGACTAAAGCAACCGACAATATAATTTTTTGAGTACAAACATTAGTTTTATATTTTTGCAGTTATCTCAAACAAAACATACATTGTACTTTTGTTGTATTTCGTGTCCTAACCTAAGGAAGGTACAGTAAGTTGCTCCATGGTCACGAATTAATGTAAGTATTATTTTGTCGTTTTCATTTAGTATAGTGTCAAAATATATTGCACGCTAAGATTGAGAAAAATGCCAGAGGTAATGAGAAGGATGAGCATGTCATATCAGATCTTCATGAGAGAAAAAAAAAAGATGCGTTTTTTTTTAATTATTTAAGATTATTCAAATATAGGAAATACTTTTTCCAAAATTTAAATTGTTTTTTCAGTAAATAAGAAAATTAAAGATACGAAACCTTCATGAGAGAAATATAGAACTTACACCTCTCATTTATGTTAGATATTGTGCATTCAGTATCCATATATATGCAATATCTAAAAAACTGAAGGGAAGTAAATAAAAAGATTTTACATTAGAAGAGAGGTAGATGGAGAACGAAGAGAGTTTAGGGAGGTGGATGGAATTTGTTCATATTACAATTTTGTAAAATATTATAAGTTTTTTCATCTAAAAACGTGTGTAGATGTTAGTTGCTGCTTGTAGTGATTTGGACGTGTGATGAGACGGTCCCCTAACGACGGCCCAAATTCATCAGTACAACAAACGGCAGATAGATTGGGCCTGCTTCTCTTAAAGTTATTAGTGGGGCCCATTAGTGTTGATAGGAGTTTTCATTGTGATTTGGAGTTTAGTGAGTTCTTGGGGACACGTCAATTATGACAAGGACGAGTACAACGTTGGCCCCTTCTAAGTTGGCGTTAGAAGCTAGAGTATATTAACTATATACTTGATGCATACATACATGACTAAATCATCAACTAGTATATCCTCCTATAAACCACCTTTTGCAAGATTGATTTTTTTCATTTTTTTTAACGTATAAGTTACAACCACAAACATCACATAAATATTTTATCAGTATCACGTGATTCACAATTTGTCTATTACAATAATCAATATCATTGCTCTCTTGTATTCAGAACTAACAAATACTTGTAGTTATTCAATTAGTATACTTTCACCACAAGTAACATTTAATACACCCGTCTCATTTTCCTTATAATTTTGATCCCTACCCCAAAAAAGTAATAATTTAGAGAAATTGACACTCACATATTTAACTTTATCCATCTTCACAAAGTCCGAGAACATGAATATCAATTTTAATAAATGAGCCCAAAAACTACCCATCTTTACAGCACGTGAGCCCAAATGTAAAAATTGCTAACTCAGCCCAAACTTGGCCCTTATATTTTTCAGCATATTCTCACAATTTTTTTTTCTTTTCATTTTTTGATATTTGATTTTGCAGGTTTTTAACCATATATTTAATGAACCAATGCGCACAATGTGATCAATGCTGACGATTTGTTGTAAGTTATAGTCTATTTCTGTTAATAGTTAGATAAATTTTGTTTCCGCAATTTATACAAGTGTTTGTTAATCAGATATTACCATGTATTTGAGTTATTATCACAAATTGATGATGGCTACAAGAGCTTATCTTTAGATGATACATTTAGTTTTCAGGTTTAATAATGTAGTTTTAAAGGCATTTTTGTGTGATTTATGTTCATTGTGTATTTGCAACATTTCCATTTTTAAATTGGAGTACAAAGACTAGTACAGAACAAAATTTTATGAAGTGGATACTGAGTGCACATTTGATATGGGGAATTAGGCATGCTAATAGTAATATTTAATTAATTTTTTATTGTTTTGGTTGGGAGTTGGTTTTGTGGTTGATATGACAAGAGTTTATTTGATTTGTAAAAATATTTGTATAAGCTTCTAATTGGGAAGTTTTGATTGTATATGACAACAAGAGTTTTGTTGTTTGAGTCTCGTTTTGCTACATTTCTCTACTGATGGACAGCCTACTTCATGAAAATTTATGTGTTGCTCTCTATGGTTTAATTTAATCTAGTGCTAGGTCGTCTCTTTGCATATTCGTTTGTATTTGATTTGACTAAAACTTAATCGAAGTGTTTTCTTTAATGTTGAATACTTAGAGGTTTGATTATTAGTTCTTACCATTTATATTTCTCTAGTGAATACAGTCGCTAGAGAATACAGTCGGATGCGGTATACCGCAGGGATAATCATATACATTTTTGCTGTCTTACATAGCTCTATTCTTTATAGGAATTAAGTTCTAAAGTGAGAAAATTGGTTAACATCCAAATTCTTTGATAACTTTAGCACATTGTATTTTTTGTCTAGGTATCTATCCGCATCATTTGTGCGGATCATGAACTAGTGTTATCCTAAACCTGGATTAATAGTTATACATATTTGTGGGTAGAGGACAAACTATGAGAAGAAAGAACATTAGAGAGGGGTTCTCTTAATGCCCTTAGAATGAGATGAGAAGAGATTGTATTATTTCTTGGAAAACTTTCTTTACAACAAACACACTATAAATTTGCTTTTCGTCTCATATGGGGTTGAATTTAGATAATGCCAGGACTAATGGATGCTTCTAATTTAATTGACGATTCCCTCTCTCTGGGTTAGTGAGTGGGAATGAAGGCCAAATTATACATTTACTCTCTGGTATAGTGGTATCAGATTGGTTTACATGAGACTCACCACTCATTGCTTCAATTGAATTAGGAGGGGATGCTTTAATGGACAAATGTTGAATACAAATGATGTGCTTCGGTTCTGACTTTGTTAAACTTATGGAAGTTGTGATTGTTACCACTATGTAAGTTAAATACTGAACAGTGTCACAACAGATTCCCACCACGGGTGTAGATTTGGTCAAAAACCGAAATTCAGAACCATCAAAGTTGACGCTTGAGAAATGTGAAATTACAAAATATTTGGCATCTCAGATTATGGGGAAATTGTAGAATGGATGAGTTCTTATCATCTTTGAAGTTATAACAAAAATGTGACTTGTTGATGAGCTAGCATTTTCTTTTGTCTGTCTTATTCATATGGTTTTTCATTGGTTGAGAAAATCTGTCTTTTGCGGCGTTGTTAGGGCAGAAATCGCAAAGTCTGTTAGGGCAGAAATCGCAAAGTCTGTTATCACGCAGTATGTCGTTGAGTACACAGGTATACTTATACACCACTTAATTTTGTTTTGTGTGATTTTGACATATTAAGTAATTCTTGATATTACAGGACTCGGGTGGGGAGTTCTCTCTTACAAGCACTCGTATGGTGTTTGGTGCATCTAATCCACACAGAGAGAGAATGGAAAATCATGCTACTTAACATGTGCGGTAAAAAAAAAGTAGTTTTTGATATACAGACAACTAAAGGACAATATCCATTTCTCTAGACTAGTACACTTACGTACACTGGTGGCTTCACATATCTTCTTTCATGAGATTCCGGTATCACATGCTCAGCTTCAGATTGACTTCACTCTCTGAGCACTGCTGTAAATTTCAAATTTGTTTGATTTCTAATATTGAAGTGAAAATGTGAATTATCTTTGTTTCCAAACCCCTCTTTTATCCTTGTGGATCTTTTTCTGCTCCTAAAAGCTAATTATTCCTTCACATTTCCCTTCTGCATACCAATATTCAATGCTTTCACCAACCAAGTCTTTCGCCCGTAAAGCCTCTTTCTCCCAATTTGTTTTGTGTAGAACTATTAAAACAGAAAACAAGCATGCCAACTGAGCCGCTAAAAGTCCGTAACAAAGGCCAAATAACCCCATGTTCCAGAAAAAGGCCAAAAATACGGCTATTGGTGTTCCCAACAGGTAGAATGAACAAAAATTTATGCCTGCGCCAATGCTAGGCCTTGCATTTCCCCGCAGGACTCCACAACTGGTAGTTTGTGGACAATTAGCTAGCTCACAAAGTCCAATAATGGGCAGCACAAGCCCCGTTAGCTCAAGAACTTCATTGTCATCGGTAAAGACTCTATCCCATGCTCCTCTTCCTAATGTAGTTAACATTAAACCGAATATTGATGTGGAGAAGGACAATGCTATTGCTATCGCAGTTGCAAAGCGTGCTTTGTCTGGCCTGCCTGCTCCAAGTTCATTGCCCACTCGAGTTGAAATTGATGCACTAAGTGATGAAGGCAATGTGTACATAAGAGATGTGGTTTGTATTACTATGGCTGATGTTGCAAGTGCAACATGGGGTTTGTTGAGGTAACCTGCAAGAAGGGTCATGAACTCATACCACCACCATTCTAAGCAAACACCCAGGCAACTAGGAATTGCTAGTCGAAGTAGCATTCCCCATTCTTCCCCTTGTAAAGTTGTCGAACCACACTGATTTGAAGGTGGTGCTAAAGGTTTAGACAAACTTGTCTTCTCATTATGGGCATAGTTTATGTTGCCAAGCAGAAAGAGCAAGGCACTAAGGTCAGCTATGAATGTGGAAATTGCAATGCCTTGGACACCAAGTTCGTGATGGAAAGTTAAGAGTATGGTGATGGGAAAATGTAAAACTGTTGCCAGAAAAGTGCACCAGAGCAGTGGCCATGTTGTCCCTTTGCTGCGTAGGTAGATACGTAAGGGATGAAGTAGGCTGTTTACAATGAGATCTGGGACTGCAAATCGGCAGTAAATGCTTGCAATACTTACTACTTGTGGTTCTTGGTTCAGCCATAGCATGAGTGGCTCGATATTAATCCATAGCAACCCGATGGGTATGGATGCAAAAAGTAACATCATGATTGTTCTTTGGAGAGTTAGAGACACCATAGCAAAGTTCTTGGATCCAAAAGCTTGGCTACAGAGTGGTTCCATTCCCGTGGCTAAGCCAGAAAGTACAGAGTAACCAGTAATGTTGGTGAAACCAATGGCTAATGCACCCCCTGCCAGCTCCAAGCTCCCTAGTCTTCCCATGCACGCTACCGAAATCATGCTTTTCAGGTAACTTAATATGCCCATTGCCAATATTGGAAATCCGATATCCGTTATATTTCTAAGTTCCTCCATCACCTGGAAATTTTGAGGCAAAAGTTAACAGAATTGTCGGAGTAAAAGAATACCATGCATGTCTTTATATTTTTGCAGTTTAGATGACTTTGTTGTTCTTACCTCTGCAGTTATCTGGTTCTTTTGAGTCTGCTCGTCAGCCATCTTTTCTGTTATCTTCATTTTCTCCTATGTTGTTTGGTTTTATATGATACTATAAAGGGCGTCTTACTGCTGATATAAACTTTTCTGCACTTCAACATGCATGCTCGCAGCACACACTAGAGAGAAAATGAGAGGTGGAACTCTATAGGACAGGAGGAGCTTTTATAGGAAGTTGAAATTTCCAATTTCTTTTCCTTTTTCTATTTCTTCTTCTTATGATTATAGTAGTTAACTTTTATTGTTAGTTGAGAAACTACAGGAGTTATGTTCTTTAATCTCTGATAATAAAGACTACTGAAAGTTTGGTTTGTCATTTTGCCAAAGATATGAGAACATATCTACTTCCTTTATTGAGAGAATCATGAAGAAATGTAAGTTTACCAAATTCTGTGACTTACTTCCATGTGTCAAATTATTAAGTACCTAGATTTTATGTTATTTGCAATTGCATGGTAATTTCTATGGAGGCTTGTGACTTTGATCTTTGCAAGAGTTACTATTTTCTCTCTGTCAAAAAATGATATTCATTCTTTATTTGGAGCTAGTTGGTCGGTAGGAGGTAATAGGAGATACTTGTCTTGAATCGGGCATATTTTTTAAGATTTCTTTACTTCTCTTCAGTTCTATTACAAAATTTTGAATAGTTACCAGTTGCCAATAATGAATGTTGGTTTAATATGTGGTATTTATTATTGTGTTGAGATTATCATGCCACTTCATTTAACTGAGATATAAAGCCTAATTAAAGATCCACTTAAAATAAGTTAATGATGAAGAATCTATATGTAGTAATGAGAGAGATTGGTAAGGGTCTATGTTGCATTCTAGTTATCTTTTTAAGCTAAGAAAAAAATCCTTCCATCTTATACTTACTGGAAAGTGTTCTAGAATATCTGACATTCTGAGGAAAAATCTACTCTACTCAACGGCAACGCCGACCTTGTTATAGAAGTTTTAATAAGAAGCGCTCTTTGTTAAACTTGTGGAGATCATCTTTTTATTAGATTCAATTTAAGATGCAACGGGATTGCATTGTCAGTTTCAAAATCTTATGCAGTAAAAAACATTTTAATCATGCTTCCCTTATGCAAAGTTAGGTATTTTTGGACATTTATTTTTGCCAGCTGTTATCCGATTTTCTTGTCTCTATCAAGAGATGCAAGTAATAGGCATCATAGAAAAGAATTGCCGGACAACATCTATGCCATCTATGCATGTTTGTTCAGGACTAGTCATGCATAGTTATTGTACAAATGTTTCCAAGTTTGTTCCTGCGTCGTACAATGAGTCCGTGAAAATGGCACCACTAATTTGCATCTGTATTATGTAGCTCCCTTTGTCTTGACTGTTGATGCATTTTGTTTTTCTGATTATGTTGTTCACATGCCCCCAACCCTGCCCTCACCTCCACTCTTTCTTACATCTTCTCCTGTTCTATAGATGCTGATGAAATTGCTAATTTTTGGGTCTGTGAGTGAGTATTTGATTAGTTTAGCACTTAGGATCACAACTATCTTGTCATGCCCATGTGGAACCATGCATGTGCATGTTTGTTGCACCTAATGCTGACATGAACTTATTATCCCCACTTCTCGTAACTTAGTAAGCAAATTGTACTACAAGCATCAATTCTTCTCCTAACCATTCAAAGATGGGATATTACACCTTCCCACTCAACTCCCATTTTCTGTATTTTTGGTCTCAAAGTTTGAGGCAGTGCCTTAAGTGCCAAAAGAACTACAGGGTTCATGGTCTTTCCATTTAGGATTATAACTGCGCCAATGTTGTCTTCTCAGTTGATTTAGAAGGTCAAAAATTTGATAATGTACCTTTGAGATTAAATATTCCTCTTCTGGGTTATTGTTCTTCATCCATTGCGACTCTTAAGACTGTCACGCAAAGATATTTATTAGAACTCTCCACCTTAAATTGACTTTGAACATGACTGATTTGAAGTATTATGCATTATGTGACTTAAGTTGTGAAGAAAATGATATTATGTACTAAAAAGTATTAATCATTCTATCAAGGATCTTATCATCTGTAAGGTTGAAGGTGTGATTTGACATTAAGATGAAATGCTTTTGTTCCTTTACCCCTAGGCTCTTACTTTGCTTGGTGTCTTCAGTTAACAAGCAAAAATTGAACAATGATGGAATTGTTATTCAGGCTTAAGAGTCGAGAATAGCAAATACCATTATAATCAAAACTTAAATAATATATTGAGATCTTACCGAACTTAGTATAATATAAAACTCATTTGTATTGTAGGGCCTCGGGATTTTGAAGTTGTATTCTATAAGATACATACACTTGTGTGTCAGTTCTCTGTTGTCAAGAATTTCAAATTCACCTTGAAGATGTAGCATAGAACGGCTTAGTGGAGAGAATATCTTACGGCTAGATTGTCCACATTATTTTGCTCTCATGTTCTTTTTTTCTTCCAAGAAATTCTGAATACTGGGGGGCAGACTCATGGAGTTGAAACGATAATGATCAAGAATCAACCACGTTTACGTCTTTGGTTTTCTGAAATATCTCCATTTTCACCCCTAATAATTAGTTGTTAGGGTGCACCTTTGATTAGTTGTTAGGGTGCACGCTTGTTTTGGGGAGTGGAGGGATGTGGGTGCGATGGGAAGGGTGGGGCGGGTATGCCCCAGGAGAAATGCAGTGCAAAGTCGCCAGTTAGGCTCTAAGCATTATTCCAGTGAAGCTATGCAGATATGTCCTCTGTTTACTTAGTTTCTTGGGGTAGAATAATGAAATGGTAACTTCTTTTTTTGCTAATTAGGATATGGTAACTTTGATGTATTATATTCTTAGTTGGTATACGTTCATGTATTTTATATGGTTAAAAGTGTAAAGCTTAACATATTAAAGCTGGTGGTCTATTGGTAACAATTTCTTCTATGGGATCCAGAGTGTACTTTTATTTGCTAGCACTAGAGTATACAAGTGCTATTTGAATTATTGTCACTCAAACTCGATCCCTCTTGCTCGAAAGAGGAAAATAAAGATGATGAAATTGCTAAAAGACTTGCAAAAGTGTACAAGTCGTTATCTACACTAAAGACACAAGGAGTACAAACATGGGATATTAAGTACAACCCCGTGCAACTCTATATATGGTGTGAGGTAACTATATATACGGTGTGAACTTGATATCAGGGACATTTGATATTTAAAAGGGAAAAACTAATCAAACCCCATATCCTTTGTTAAAAAAGGAGCAATATGTCCGATAATTTTCCTTGTTAGTGCTAAGTACGCTCTTGGTCAACTTTCATTAGGGATATTATCGTCAAAAAGTTTATTTTTTCAGTTCTGCCGGATTATTACGCGTAAGTATGGGTTCATCTCGACTTAACCTTTCTTTCAGTAAAGCCTTCATTTTCATCTGCAAATTTAGAATTGTAAGATGAAAAAATAAAATAACTTTTTATTGGAGATACGGTTAAATCAAAATTAGTTTTCATATTTGCGTTTCTTATTCTGACAAAAACAAACTTTCTAATGAATATATTTTGCCCAAAATTCGACTATGGTTACTTCTCACATATTTGATAGGTCAAAGTGTATATTGTTATTTTTTTAAACGATGGGGGGTACATTGCGAAATGACCTATCAAATAGGGGATTGGCGTTTTTTCTATCTTATTTTAAAACTGCATTATAAAAACCGATCTTTTTATTTTTGATCAAATGAAAGGCTGTAGCAATATTCTTTAATTTTGGGAGCCACTAAATACATGATTCTCATGATGGGATTGAACAAAGGTTGTTTTCTTTTTCTTTCTTTTTTTTTTCCTGATAAAACAAAGGTTGTTTTCAAGGTTTGGTACGTGATTTTTGCAGATAAAGTCTCCATGGACCATATTTAGTGATGATGATGTATCCATGAAATGCACCTCTGATGGAACATGGAAGATCAAGTAAACTTTCAAGTTACTAGCAAAGACCGAAAGTGCTGCCCGAGTAATTGGAAACCCTCTATATACATAGGCAATGAAATGATAATGTGATGGGGGGGGGGGGGGGGGGGGGGGGGGTATTTAGTGAACGAGAATTTCTCAATTTGTCGCTAGGAAGTCATTTATGTAATGTGATATCACACATGCATATAAGCCTAGTTAAAGGAAATTTTAACTTTATTCAGTTTTTAGAATAACATGGAATTGTATGCTTGACACGACATTCTCCTAATTTCCATCACCCCTTAATGGCTCCTAACTAGAAAGAAAAGAAAGGAGTTTGCTGATAAGTGACAAGGCATTAGGGAACACTCATTTTCAGTTCTGAATTGAACTGAATTTGGGGAAAACAATTAGGTTTTCTATGATAGGCTGTAGTCAGTTTAGTTTCACTCCCAACTCAAAAAGGAGCAATAGGGTTATCCAAATTTAGAAAAACATAAGCCATATGGGAGTAGCATTTGTGTAGAAAGTGAGGCCATAATCATGTGAGTTAGTTACCAATCAACTCCAAGGATCATCATCATCAATATTTCCAAATTTCATCGACCATGTGCTTTAGTTCTATGATTAATTAAGTAATAGGACCATGTCCTAATCATTTAAATCTTGTAAGCTAATAAAACTTTTAGATTTTTGTGAAAAAAAAATGGTAATAATTTCGGTGTCATTTAACGATGATATGGGGGCAGTAGTTGGTGCTAAATCAATTTTGAGACAGTTTGTGCTCAATTAAATAAATAGTGAAAGAAGATAAATCGTATTTTGCAGTTAAGCTCAAATATTTGGAAAAAATAAAATGAATCTTGGTTTATAATTATTCATAATACAAGCAAAACCAGACAGAAATACAATTTCAGTTTAAAATTCAAAATAGAAGTATCAATATCTTGTATTCTAATAGTATATTTTGTGGATCTTGAGTTGAACAAATAGTAAACAGTGCACGCGTGCTTAGCTACAACAACCAAAAAAATAAGGCAGGCCCAAAGAATAGTTTTGACAAGAGAGACAGTTGAATTCAATAGTTCCCATTCTCAAAAAGCCCAATTCATGGCCCAGTATAATTGGGCTCAATAAGCGCTCACCAGATTCAATATGGGCTGGACTTTATAGGTGAACAATTGAGCAGAACCCAGAGAAAGAAATCCAGACACACACGCATAACGGGATTTTGTTTTTTTCTTCATGATTGATATATTTGAAAGTCTCATTGTATAATATATCTGGAACAATTATCTTAATTTATTTCAAAATAACTTCTTATCAAGATATATGTTAAAGGTTTATAAATTAAGATATCTAAACTAATTTCGCATGCTAAGGAATTATTAAAAAATAAGAAGTTGATAAGAAAATGTGTTGAAAGAAAATCAATTTCATTTCTTTGTTTAAGTATGGAGAAACGTAGCAAAAGCTAACAACGGCAAGTTCAATACTCTATATATTATTCAAACTTATCAAGCTACAATGCCAGCTCCAAAGATAAGTATTCCACGTAAAACTTTATGTTAGGAAGATGTTGAACGCTGTGCAAAACCCTTATTTAATTTATAACTATGATTTAGAATACAAAATTATACCAATTTGGTTGGTGTATCCGTGTAGGAGAATGAAATTTATTTTAGTTGGGCTATGTTTCATGACTAATTGATGTAGCTTCTACAAAAGCTCTAGGGTGGCTTATTAGTACTATGGGAATGGAGTGTTTATGCTAGTTTGCAATATAAATTAATAAAAGTGTGATAACTGAATATGATTATTAATTCTATATATGGCTAAATGAGAGGACAATATAAAATACGGAATATTTTGGTATAGGGGAAGAATCTACAAATGACATATAGTTCATACTTCATAGGTTTCTATCATATGGTTAGGTAGGAAGTCCAACGTGGTCTTAGACATATTTTGATATTATATAAATTTTAGAACCCTTTTTATATTCTCTCCAAAAGGTTTTAAATATGTGGAGATAGAGATTATTAAAACAGGGAAGTTCAAAATTATTTCTAAACATACATGGGATAAATTTCAAGAGAAGCTCTTTTTCTGAACGTCTTTCTAATTCAGGATTTAATTGTTTTTTTTTTTTTTAAAGAAAGGAATGATTTTCAAACTTGGAGAAGCGGTAGATCCTATTAAAATACAAGCTGAGATAAGTTTTGCTGATCTAGATTATGCAAAACAAGGCAAAAAGTTTGAGAATTTTTTATTTTTTTTATATTTTTAAAATAGGTCAATCCTATCATAATATAAGGATGAGATAAGCTCTGCTGATGTAGATCATGCAAAAAAGACAAGATGTTAAGAGAATAAAAGATGGTATCAAAAAGAAAAGAATGTTTGTTACTATCCTTTTTGCCAAAAGAGATGTTCATTACTTTAATCATCTAAGTTTAAGCACTAATCTCATGCTCCCTATCAAATCTCTCAACTAGTCCACTTTACTTATACATTGTATGTGTACGTCGCACCAAATAGATTTTTTATACTACTTTTATGTGCCATTTTATGTGATCATGATAAGTGTTTTAAATTTAAAAAGGAGATTTTAACTTATACAGGAAGGGATGGCACAAAGAGTGACATACAAAAACATGATTTAGAGGATTTATTGTGCACGAGAAACGAACCAATCACCAAATTTGTTGTATTTTTGACTAATGTTGTTTTAAAATATAAAGTTACTTCACAAAAAAAGTTTTGAAGTATTTAAGAGTGTTATAACTAAAAGATACATATATAAGATAAGAAAATAATTTTTATCATGAAAAGCATCATTGACTTCTCTTTTAAGGATCCAACTTTTTCTTAATTCTTTTAAATACACAAATTAAAGACAATGGCATAAACAATTTGAAAAACAGAACAACCTAGCTGTATATGAGTTCATTTAATGTAATCACGTGTCTAGAATTATTTCTTCTTACCAATAAGATCTTAAATTAAGGTGTACGTGATCTTCCCATCCCTCTCCCTCATTCCGCCCCTTCTAATCTTGAGGTTGGGGTGGTCCGTGTGGGTGGGTTGGGGGGGGGGGGGGGGGGGTTGACCTTCGTGCTTTTATTTCATGAGATAATTACAACTAGAAGTCTACATCGCATGTGGTGTAATTAAAGAGATCTTTCTAAAGTGTGGAGAATTACAATGATATCTCGTAACATTATAAATTTTTAAAATGTGAATAGAATTTGTTTTTGTCATTACGACATTTTGTTGAACTTCTAAGCTTTCCCTTGGACCAATACTTTCGGGAGTGTAAATGTAAAAATACATAACAAGGATTCACTTGATATATTTATCCGATTTTGAAATTTACTGTTACATAAAGGAAATAATACTAAAAGGTGGTTGGCTTAAACTTTTAATTGGTTAAAGATCAATATTTGAAGTTCATTGTAACTGCATATCAAATTCCATCTAAATCTTTTGGACTATTAGTTTTAGCCCTTCCAATCTTAAGGGCTACTTTTGTAGGGGATGTATTGTAATTTTCCAAACTTTAAGGAAGGTTTCTATAGTCATACTAAACCCCCAAGGGATGTACTTGTAATGATTCCCTATTTCATACTAACCAATTCAAATTTCAAATATCTATTAAGAACAAATATTACCAAAATAAATTCAATTTTATTTCTAGTTTAGTTCATACTCTCATGGGTTCACACTTCACACTAATATTTTAACTTAAACACGTCTCTCCATTTATAATGACATAATTATTGAACAACTTTTCCAATAAATCAACTATAACATCTGATTTATTTTGTTACTCTATAGTGAAACTGGTTACATATTTAAATCTCCCTGCATCATTGCCAACGTGTCAAACTAAACAAACGGCTCACTATTCAATAGCTGCAATTTAATTAAAATTGAGTGTAAATATATTTTAATATATATATTTTGAAATAATTGAGTGTGAATATTAAAGACTACAAAATTTCACACATATCATAGAACCCACCTAACTCTATAAAATTGCGTGTGAAACTGAAATTGCAGTGTAACAAATAATTTATCAAAGTAAAAAAAAAAAAAAAAACCCACTATGATTTGCCGGAGAATTAGTCGGAAAAACCTACGGAGCTTCCGGCAGTGGACACGTGTCAGCTCAGCCAATGCACCGCCGCATCAGCGTTTCAATTCTGAAGTGGGTTCACTAGTTCGAGCTAAAGATCAAATTTTTACTGATTTTGGAACGTGGGTTTGCTTAAATAATCACCAGAACAGAGAATTTGTAAGTCTTTTGGTTCTAATTTTGATTGGGTGCATAAATTTATGATGTGTTCATTGTCATTTTGATTCATTTAGTCAGCCTAATTGTGATGAGTTGTTTGTTGTCTCATATGTGATTCTGTTTCTTGTTTTGCATGTTGTAGGATAATTAATAAGTATAAAGTTCAAGTGTTAAGTGGTATGTGTTTTGACACAATTTGTGAGAAAAAACATTTTTTTTGTACTTTTGTGTACTTATTGTTAAATGTAGGCATTTGGAATTGAAATTTTATGGGGTTTGATCTAAGGCTGTTGTCAAGTACAATTTCTTCCTCCTAATCTGATTGCAGTATTTTCGTATGTTTCGTTGATAAGTGGAGTATTTGCATTTGAGATAAATTAGTGTTCATTGATGAAATTAAAAAGGTGGTGCTTTTTATCTTATGAATTGAGGAAATGATTTTTAGTTTCCGTTCTGTTTGGATGCTTGTTTTGCTTGCAGTTGCAGAAACCTGTTGAATCTTTTTAATTGATGGCAAAATTCTTATGTGGAATTCTCAGTAGTGTTATATTTGATCCTTTTTATTGATTTTAGCGGAGCATTTCGTTTGGGATTAAAAGTTGTTATTTTACAACACAAGCTGTGGCTGATCTTACTAATGATGGGATGGTTGACGTGCCTCTGGCGCAAACTGGGGAAGGAATTGCGGAATGCGAACTTCTTAAATGGTTTGTGGAAGAGGTGAGCTGATGGTCATATCTGGAATTACATTCATCATATGATTATGCAAATCTCGGTTGCAACAGTTTTATTGGTTGCTCTGGATCTCGTTTCCTAATTATTTAGATTACAATAGATATTCACTAGAAGAAAATTTTTTTAGCTCCTTTTGGCCCAAAGCTGTTGACTTTGCACTTTTCTAGTCATAGACTGCTGCAAGAATTTTTTATTCTTCATGTGGAACTCTAAGGTGTCTTTATAGAATTAAAGGTTTCTCTAGTGTGTCTTTTCAATACCACGCCATCATATTGGTCTCGGAACATCGCCAATTCATAAGACCTGTTCAACTAGTTTTTCTGTCATTTTCCCAACTCTTTACAGTCACTACTGCCAATGATTCTAACTTCTCATGCTTTTTGAGTAATCATAGTATTTAATGCTGAGTTTTGAGCTCCATGTTAAAGTAGTTAGATATTCACTTCTCGCAGGGGGACCAGGTTGACGAATTCCAGCCGCTATGTGAGGTTCAAAGCGATAAAGCAACCATTGAGATTACTAGTCGCTACAGGGGAAAAGTTTTCAAGGTTCTCCATGTTCCGGGTGACATCGTTAAGGTAGCACTTCAATTTGGGGAAATTTTCTTTTAGATAATGCACTTTACGACTATATACTATTGCAGTTCACTTGCTTGCATAAGATGCATGGAGCAGTTACAATGCGAGCGCTCTTGTGGCTTGAAATATGGTGTGGTGAACATTGATGATATCACTCATTTACATGCTAAATAACGACAAATAAATTGCGTTAGTGGATAGCTAAATAGTTCATGGACAGTGGATTTGGAGAACTAATTATTTGGAGAAAATATAGTTTTCTCTTCTTTTGCATGACCTAAAGTCTCTCTTTTTGTTTCCGAGATTTTTCTTGCCTTTCTTTGGTTTGTTTAGGGATCTATATACCAATATAAAAGTATTGAAATGTAAAAGTACTTTGAATCTCATGCATTAGTCAATTATGTTTGATTGCTCTTGGTGAAAGCCCTAGTTGTTCACCCTGGTTTATAGTTAGAGACTCAGAATATTGAGCTTTTAAGATAATGAAATAGCAGTTACATAGATCTATTACCATTTCATAGGTTGGAGAAACTCTTCTGAGGATGGCTGTCGATGAAAACGCTTTGCCAGATCAACATAGTGAGATTTCAGAAACTATAACATCACCGAGTCCTGATCCAAATGAATTAGATTTTGCTGATACTGAGCTCATAAAAGCTAAAACTGGTGGAGTGCAATCCACACCCGCTGTTCGTAATTTTGCAAAACAATTAGGTGTAAATATTGAAGATGTGCATGGAACTGGCAAAGAGGGAAGAGTTTTGAAAGAGGATATTGTAAATTATGCTGCACTGAAAGGCATTCTCAAGGAAAGTGCTTCTGCCGGACAATTTCAAGTAGGAGATCAGAAATTCCCAGATCTTTCAACTACACAGGCATGGGATTTTGAGGATAGCAAGCTTCCTCTGAGGTATGTTGCATTGTATATTGTTGGAAACTAAATTAAATAATAAATATCGCTCTGCATTTCTTACGTTGAGGGTTTACTAATTATGTAAACGATTTTGGCTAAACAGAAGAGTTGATAGGAGGAATTTTTGGCTTACTAATATTGAAGTCCTGTTGTCTCTAATTGCCTCGATGCATCACTTTAAGGAAGAGGGATATAAGCTGCCAGTCCTTGTAGTTGTAATATTTCGATCACCAGTATTATATCTGAGAATTTTGAAGTATGAAAGCGAATACACTAGTCAGGGTCTCTGAGCAAGTGTGCCAGCATTGGATATAATTAAGTTTCTATAAATTGGTCTATCATCTCATGTACTAGGTTTATGTGTCAGATGTTAAAGGTTTTTAGTTAAAGCCGGTTCAGAAGCTCTAAAATGCTGTACTTTTGCAGGGGTTTCCAGCGTGCTATGGTTAAATCAATGACGCTAGCTGCAAAAATTCCACATTTTCATTATGTTGAAGAGATAAATTGCAATGCTCTTGTTGAGCTGAAAACGTCATTCCAAAAAGAGAATTCTGATCCAGAAGTAAAGCATACTTTTCTTCCGGTGTTGATAAAGTCACTTTCAATGGCCTTGAGCAAATACCCTCTGCTAAATAGCTGCTTCAACGAAGAATTGCAAGAGGTGACCCTCAAAGGTATGTGAGCAGTTTCTGCTTGTCTGATACTTTTGGAATTACCTAGTTGCATTCCTGATCTAACATTGCATAGTTTTCCTTCCATGAAAACATTATAAAACGTTACTTATGTTGAGCCCTTTCCTTTTCTTTTTGGATGCCGAAGGATCCCATAATATTGGAATTGCAATGGCTACTCCGCATGGTTTAGTTGTACCTAACATAAAGAAGGTTCAGTCTCTCTCCATCTTGCAGGTTAGTTTTAATTATCATGTATTAACTTTATTTACTTTTCCCTATGTGCCTGCTTTAACTTACTTCAAAGCTCACTTGTAAATTTTTTATTTCAATTTCCCCAGAAGTAATTTTCAGCTTATGTTCCCCAGCTGTATTCTTCTCGATATCCATCTTTTTATATTTGATAAGCTTCACTTTCCAATATTATCTCTTGATTCTCATTCAGATAACTAAGGAACTTTCACGGCTCCAACAACTGGCTTTGGCTAACAAGCTTAACCCCGAAGATATATCAGGTGGAACGATTACTTTGAGCAATATAGGTGCAATTGGTGGGAAGTTTGGATCCCCTCTCATAAACGCACCTGAAGTTTCCATTATCGCAATTGGACGAATCCAGAAAGTTCCTCACTTTGATAATGATGGAAATGTTTATCCCGCAACTATTATGACCGTAAGTAAATGTGGATGTTTTCTGCTGTTCTAAGAAAACAAACTTCATGGATACTAATGGGTTGTATTTTTTGCAGGTAAATATAGGCTCGGATCACAGAGTTCTGGATGGTGCAACTGTTGCAAGGTTCTGCAACGAGTGGAAGCTATTCATTGAAAAACCGGAACTCTTGACGTTACACATGAGATAATTGCTCAGTGGTTGAACACTGTTCTTTGCCATTAATGGGTTCCATTATTTGGAGCAGATGAATGTTCATACCGGAAGTTACAGGATATGACAAAGAAGTGCACTAAATAATGGGGGCGTGCTGCAGATTAGAGTAACAAATAATCAGCCACCAGAATCTGAGTTCTGAAATTGTATGACAAAACTGTTTGAACAAACAAACAATGCACAAAAGGTGCTTCGTAGTTTCGTTATACTGCTATCATGTCATTAAAAATGAGCCATCATAATCTATTTCATAGTACTCAGCTTATTAGATCCAAGACATAACATTGGCAAGAAATAGTCTCACGAATCGCTCAACACAAACTACAAAACTTGTATTCTGCTTTACATATCAAATAATTTTGCCTCGAGTCTAAACGAAAAAGAAAAAGCAAAAACCATATGGCAAGTCTAAAAATGTTTTTAGGGAACAAAGAAAAAAAGGAGTAAGTCAACTAAATTCCCGCAGGGTAGCCTATACATTGTGGTAAAACTTGGTGGCAAATCTGAAAAACCAGTTGGAAACTGGAACAAAGTTTGCAATTATCTGCAGTCTGCTCCAACTGCCTCATAGACAGACTTGTAACCATCCCTCTCTAAGCACTGTGCAAGTTCAGCCTACAAAACAAATTAAATACATCAGAAGAGGTACTTTAGCACTCATTCAGTCTTTATCTCTCTTTATCAATGACGGCAAATTATGTTCTCGACTCATATTAAACCGATGTCCATGGCGCGACATACGCCAATTAAAACACCTGATAAGATTCTAACAAAGGCCACATAAGTGAGAGCAATCAGTTCAACTTATGCACTGAATATATGAAACATGTTTAATATTATTCCGTGGACCGTAGTTTAGAATTGACATATCAATAAAATGAGATTTTTTGCGCATACAGGAATATAGATTGTCTTCCCTGAAACCACTTTTATCAAAAGTCAGACCTTTACGATGACAACTGTCTGCTGAAATCACTACATTATCTTGAGGGCACGAATGAGTATTCAACAAACTAGCCATACCTTAATCTTGGGAATAAGGGCTGGACCTCCATATGCAAATGCGGTATATAACTGAACAAGAGTGGCTCCAGCTCGTATTTTCTTGTATGCATCCTCGCCACTACACAATTTACCGAGATAAGTTAAACGATAAAATACACCATAACTTGCGATAAAAGAAAACTTTAAACAGATATTACCTGCTAATTCCTCCGCAGCCAACCAACGGAATCTTTCCCTATTACAAGACACAGAGTTGCATTAATCAAATGTTCCATAAGCAAGCAAGCATTTGGCAGATCATTAGCAGGTACTGAAAAGTGGTATTGCTTCTGAATTATGATCTTTATTGCGTACACAATAAGATTCACATACTAGTTTAATGTCAGCATATACAAATAAGTCCCAAGAAAACTTCAGAAAGAGAAATCAGGCTTCTCAATCATGAACAATCAGTCCAAAGACTCATGTATCAGACGTGACTATTATAAATGAGAAATTAAAACATAAACAATCCAAAAGGAGTTTTCATTGTTTTCAGGGCAATGGTCTTTGGCTCTTGCTAAACAACTCGTAAAGCGCAACATGCTTAATGCTGTACCCACCCCCCCCCACCCAAAAAAAAAGACCTTTTGAAACTTGATTACCTTAGTAAGAATAAACATGTCCTTGAGTATGTTTGTCGATAAACTGAAGAGCGGCTTCCCACTCAAGCCACCGGTTTCTTCAGCAACAGGGTTTTGACTAACAGGATCAGGTCTTTGAATGGTTGTGTTAGATATGATCTACAGCACAAAATATATAAACTGGTCAAGCAATGAAAATTCTTATTTATCATCTGGCACATAAATAATTAGCAGATTTGGAGAGTACAAGAGCAAGAAAATGTTACTAAAATATCAATCAATTAGTCAGTAACTCCCCATGCGAATTAAAAAAAATGCAAAAAAATCACCAGGAGACTGAAGTATGAGAGAGTTCGAGATCAATTAACAATGAAATGTTGGGACATGGGATGGCTCTTAATGCTTGGCCAAAAGAAAGCAGTTCACGTGCATAGGCACAGTTGCTTAAATACTAGTGAAGTGATTTAGACAGATATCACGAGCCATGTTCCTACAGGAACACAATATTTGTAATTTAAACAGACTGACTACCATATTAACTTTTCTGTAGTATTATGCAATCATGTCCACGACATAAAAAAAGTGTGACCCGTTACCTCTTGGAAAGAAGGAACATCCTATTTTATCTCATTCTCATATCACAAGGTCAGGGAAAGGAGGATTAAATTTGGTGTAAGGCGAACAAAATCGACAAAAGAATGAATACTTTTCTAGCTGCTCCTTCCTAGATTTTATGCAATCTACTGCAAGATAATTAATAAAATTCTATCTGGTGCAACTATGTAACTGTAGGAGAGTAAATTCTGAGCATGACACAGATACCACAGATGAAGAGACATTAAAAAGGGAAATGAGGCACAAATGTAAGAAACATACCAATCCATCTACTCGAAGAGCCAGAGCAACCTGCATATAGAGAACAAATTCTTAAGAGCGTGTATATAGGTCAATCTCATCGAAATATAACTTGTTCATACCGCTGCAATATCTTCAAGATCTTGTTTAGACAAGTCTGGAGCTATTTTCACAAGCAACGGTGGAGGCCCTTCCTCACCCCATTGCATTTCATCACGAGCCGCTTGAACCTAAAAAACATACAAAAAAAATGAATATCTACTTATTAAAAGACTAGCTGTCAACATATACTTGACAAAAGTAAAGCCAAACCTTCTTAACAAGGTCTTTCAACTGCTTTCTTCCCTGAAGTTGTCGCAGTCCAGGAGTATTGGGTGATGAAATATTGATTACCTGCAATGAATGTTTACATGATCAGCATTAGTCGGTTCAACAAAGATATCCAAATATGAGAATATGCACTAAAAATCATAAATGCCAAAAAATAAATGAAAATCTTCCAACCAGAAAATCAACCCGACCTCCATTTCTAAACATTGATGGCTCACAATATCAAGAATGATCTTATATTATTCTAAAATATTATTAACAATAACCGTGCACCAGTTACTGGAAATGGTAAAAGATGCTCAATGGAGAAGGGTTCAGATGGTAATTAACAGTAACAGGCAGGGAGGAACTTAATCCACAATCAAGAAGTATCTAGGTTACAATTCTAGGAATGGGTATTTAGAATTACATAAACATACATGAAAATAATTATGGATTGCGCAATATCAACCCATCCCAACCACCAAACTCTTCAGCCTAGAGCATATGCCCAGTTGAACTAAACCATAATTCCTATCCCAATTACAACCTCCACAAATCTACCCATGAAAAGGAACAAATCCACAGGAAGATACTGGTCAAGCTATTGAATATAAAGCTCTATTCATGCGTGTGCCATTGTTATCAGCAATTATTTATATTTAAATATTTAACATAAGTCAGGTCCATTTAGCACCACCACTGACGACAAATGAAGTTCCCATGACCAAGTTATAGCAAAAGAACAATTGATACAATACAATCACAAATAACAAATTCACCTCTAATAACTTTCCAGGAAAAACCAAGTACTCATTTAGAATGAAAAATTTGTGAAAATTCAAAAGAATTATACTCAAATAGGCTTGGCTGTCACATTCTAGAAATTCTACTATATATATAGATGGAGAAATAAATTATGTACCAAGTAGTCTGCATATTGTGATAATGTATGTACTCCTTGTACGTAATCAGCAGTAGCATCTTCACTGGTCTTGTTCTTTCCAAGGTTAACCCCGAGAATTCCAGGACCAGCTTTCCCTCCTTGTACGACCTCATCTCCTAATGAAGATGAAGCTGTTGTTTGTTCCATTTTCCTTTTACCATGTTGCGCTCCCAATCTCTTTGCAACGGCTACAATGCCTTCGCTGTTGAAGCCACACCTATTAATGATAGCACTGCAAATTCAACCAATTCGATGATTAGAGTCTCACAAGACAGAGAGTTGGGGAGGGAGGAAGGGGGTGATAGGCATCTCCTAGTTAAGTTACAAGTTATAAAATCCCTTGGATAGTATTACCACCACTCAATGCTTTTAGATTGAGAATATCAATTAAAACATACAACCGTACCCTTCGTTGCGCAATCTGAATATACGAGGCTTTGGATTACCCTCCTGTGGAACAGGAGTTACAGATCCAACTTCCACAAAGCCAAATCCTAAACCAAGTAAACCTTCAACAGCCTCTGCATTTTTGTCAAAACCAGCAGAAAGGCCAACTGGATTAGAGAATCTCCTTCCCCAAACTTCGAGTTCCAAAATAGATGGATCTGGCCTCTTCTCTATTGGAACCCATCCACGAGCAGCAGCAGTGACTGCCAACCGATGAGCAACCTCTGCGTCCAAAAGTGCGAAGAGAGGGTTGACTAGTTTCGTCGCTGAGAAAAGCCATCCACTGCATGGTGCAAGATTGTCAAACCATATTCTTTTTCATGCTAAAGTGGAGATTTTTACTTAAAAATGGAGTTCAAAAAGTGGTTATACTCTCCCAAACTGCAAATTTGAGAGTATTTGGTGTTCAATGTAAGAATTCCTATGCATATCCAACCAACAATGCACTCTCCATTATTATCGATAAAATAAAGCAGTTGATTAATATCATAGGATTAACAATTAGTTCATATCACCTTGAAGCTTGCAGCATTTTGATTAACAACTTATGTACCGAGCGTGACACAAACTTTGACAAACCAACCTTGGAAGTTAAGGCTCCAAACCAAATTCAGGTCAAGTTTGGAAGTCATAGACTAGGCATTAATACGAATTACCAATACAATTACAATAATTAGTCAATTACTCGTAAAACTGCCTCAGCACTGAAAAGGAGCAGAAGTTAATACTCCCAAACCAAGCATCAAGATGATGAACCGGACTTGCATCGTGTTCATATAATTGCTCTAAAAACATGTATAAACTTCGATGAGTTCACTGTTTGGAGCTTTAACACATGGAAAACACTATCCACCAATTTGTGCCACATATAGAGCTATATCAACTCAACGACATGTATCGTTAAAATTAATCATTAATATCCTGATTAAAATAACTCAACTCAATGATGGTCTCAGACAATGAAGATCTAAAAAGCATTTGAATGCTATAAATTGCTAGACTGTTCTTTTTACTTGGCATTATTCAATAAATAACGTGATGTCATAAGTTCTCATATAGAAGACAACATAATAAGCTCAAAAGTCGAGCGTATTATAATACAAAAAAAAAAAAAAGAAACAACTGAGAATTGGTATATAATAGGACATTTAGAAACTTCGTAAAATCAAGGAAAAAATGTAACTAATATAAATCTCAATACCAGAAAGTTGCTTCATCCACAGTACTCGCATATGCACCACCACCTATAAGAAGACCTATCGCAGCTCCGGTAAATAACCTACCCTGCAATTCAAACGCAAAAAGCTAAGCATGTGCGGAGACGGGGAAAATAAGACATCCTATACTTATCTTTCAACATAAACCTTAAAAATTACAAAATAAACCCCTCATCGTAATGGAAAAGCCATCAAGAACGAAAAACAAGAAAGTGTGCGAAACGTACATTTTTTTTCCTCATTACCTTCTATAGTAAAACCTAAATTTATATAAGAAGGTAGAAGGAAAATTAATTCCCACCTGTAGTAATCAATTGCATAAAAGAACTGCAAAAATGTTGCAGCACCAGAGACAACAATAAAGCAGGAGCAAACAATACTAAGGGAGCACCAAACTCATTGCATCAACTAATACAACAACCCCTTTTCAAACTTCACAATAAAGATTGCATTTTTCACTTATTAAAAGCTACATTCGACAAACACACATCGCGATGACAAAAAAGCTACACTGAATTCAGTAACAAAAGAATGAATCTTTTTAGGAACCAAAGACTCATTTTCATCAACTACTGCAAAAACCCTTTATCCAAAATCGAAAAAGATTGAATCTTGAGAAGCTAAAAGCTACATTTAACCAACACAGTAATGAACACATCGAAAAAAGATAGCACCTTTTTGGGTAAATGAGGAACTTTTTTGGGCAGTGGCGGTGGAGGAGCATGATTACTGCTTGAAGCAGCAGTTGATAAATAATGCCTATGAACATTATTCGATTTAACCCTCCTGTATAAAGATTCTTTAATCAATTTCACAGCAACCCTTGCTGCCATTTTTATCGTTTTCACACTTGATGAACACTAGTTGTGTGTGTGAGTGTAGTGTGTATCTATATGAACACACACAAGCACGCAGAAGTGTGTGTGCAAAAACAGAGAATCTTTGAAGAGCGAATCTATGTTAAGCGTGAGATAGATAGAGGAATAGAATTTATTCGTTTTGCAGAAAAAAGAAAAAGAAAAAAAAAAAGGAAACTTTTTGAAGAGAAAAATGGAGCGGCGTGTAAGTTAAACCCTCAATTGGTGTTGATGAACGTGTGTTTTTGTCAACAATGTATTTTATTCAATAAAATGTTGAGTGTTTCAACATTAATGGTCTTAATCTAAAAGATATTATTAATTCCATATATTAATTTGAAGCCCCCTGTAACATTTTCTACAAATAATTTAGGCCCCTCTGTTACAATGAATAAAAATTTAAGTATATAAAGCCTTTTTTTTTAAAGTGAAGAGATTTATTGAAAGATATATGTAATTTTTATGAAAATATTAGTGCCTCAATTAAAGAACTCAAAATAATCGGGACTTATAAATACAGGTGGGTCTTTAAGTAATGGCACGACATATTTTTATTAGGTTTATTTCTGGTAAAATTTACAAATAATATATAATCATATTTTCTATTTGATTACATCGATAAGTAATGTTTTTCATGAATTAGATTTTATTTTCAATCTGTTGTTTAACCAACTAATGCCAAAGATTAGTTTGGGGATTATTTTGGATTTTCAACATATTTATTAAATATTATTAAAATAGTTGCCAAAATCCAAAAGAATTCAAAAATGAGGAGTTACAACTGCTTTTCTCCCGCTACAATATCAACCCCATAACTTCACTGAAACTAAAAGATCATCTAAAAAAAATGTCGTTCCAAATTTTTCTCCTTACATTCTTCATGTCATTTCTTAAGTTTCACCATGTAAAATCAGGTAATGTAACAATATTCTTAATCAAACACAATACTAAGAATAATTAACTCAATTATGTGATCAAAATGGTCCTGTTTCTTGCAGATGATGCTCAAATTCCAGCTTTTGCATTCAGTTGGTTGAATGACAACGACACCTTCACCGCAGGCGAGGCTGCAACCATTAAAGTGGTGGTTCTTGGAAAATATGAGAGTGGAAAATATGAGTTTCCTTTTAACCCGAACATAACTGTCAATGATAAGATGGGAAACAGCAGTTTTGTATCTGGGATTTCTTCGCATTTCGAGGGAGACACTGAGAATTGGAGGATTTGTTTCACTCCTATTATGGTGGGATTGTTCAATGTGCTCATCACTGATGACCATTTTCGCGTCTTGGATTCTTCATTGCATTTCCAAGTGAACTCAGGTTTTGAATTCATGTATTTGATATTATATGATAGTCTAATCATTAGATTTTGTGTTGCTGTATGTTTGCTTTTTAACTTATAATGCAGTAGTTTTGATTTTTTGCTGTATATTTTACTAACTTATGAGTTAATGGTAAAGTACTCCTTGTGTTGTGCCTGTAAGGTATACAAATGTGCCTAATAAACATAATATAGAAGGGATGGCTTAAATTCCTATAACTTCACACTAATACGCTGTAAATGTGAAGGTGGAATGTATCCAGCAGCAGCGATCGTGTCTTGGGTGGGCGGAACGAATGAGTTTATAGCAGGAACAAAGGCGGAGATTTTGATCCTTCCTAGAGATGCATTTGGAAATAACGTCTCTTTGGCCACTGAAGGACAAAAAGTTTTCAACTTTACATTGTTTGCTTCAACCTTGAACGGCTTTCCTGCAAGTGTGGTTAATATAACGGAGAAAGGATGGAATCAACAGGGCTATCTCAGTACCGAGTTTGTTGCTGTCACAGCTGAAAGCCTTCTCCTTCATGTGGAAATCGAAAACCAAACATTGCAAGGCTCTCCACTGCCATTCAAGGTGAACCCAGGTGATTCCCATGAACATAAATGACTTGAATATTTATGAATTTTATTCAAGTAAACGATATACTTATGTTGCATCAATTTATAGTTTTTCACCTTAAATTAGTTCTTTAGTGAGGCAACTCGATTTTAATATTTTCAGGAGAGCTGGATGTCTACAGTTGTCTAGCTCAATGGAATGTCGAAACTAAGACCTTCCAACTATTTTCCATGATGGAAGCTTTCATACACCAGCATGATCGATATGGAAACCTGGTTCCAGGATTTTATGCCTTTGACGTTGAAGTTGTTGAGAAAGGAACCAATTTGTCTATGCCAGTCAGTGATCTAAGCTTCGAAGATAATGGGACTGGTATTCAACCATTTTCCTTTAGCCTGCAGGAACCAGGAAACTTCATGCTCGTGATATCCGATAAAGAGCAGAGTACTCTCATTTCCAATATGCCGTATGATTTCACTGTATATATAGGTGATTATTAAGTACTCCATTCTTGTAGATATTTATGTTCAGTCATAATGTTTCTGTTGTCTATTAAATACCAATGTTAATGTTGACGGCAAAACTTGATACATGAATTTACTTCATCTTATGAGTGAATATTGGAACAAAATTGCAGCACGACGTTCATTAGATGTATGTGGTATGTGGTTAATCTTACGCGGTTCTGTGCGTGAATCAGTTTCTTTTTTGTTTTTTTTGTCGTGTAGAGAATAAACAGTTTTGGTTTATTCTATTATGTTTTGTTATCTTTTTTCTCTCAAAACGGTATCGGTCACAATCAGGATGTTTTCTCCTCCTTCTTTTTGTAGGAGATATGGATAATTTTTCCTAGGAATTGATGCTGCTGATATCTTGCTTGTACGTCTGAAAATTGATTTCGATGGTTGATTTGAAACAGGTTATTGTGATGGAGCAAACAGTATAGTAAATGGATCAGGTCTACAAAATTCTGTTGCTGGTGATATCGCAGAATTCTCTGTCTTCCTGATGGACGCTTATTTATATCCTTCTCCAGTTCAATTAGAAAGCCTTCATGTTCAAATTGTGCATGAATCTGATTTCCAAATATTACATCCAAGCATACAAATAAGGGAGACATCCAATGGTAATAATGTCAAAAGCTTTGAATATGAGTAACTTGTTTTGGTTTTCATATTAAGAGAAAAAGCTGAATTTTGGCCACAGGTAGTTTATCCTCTGGAAGATTGAATTATGGGGAAATCAGTCTTATGCAACAAACTTTTGTCGCTCCAGTAGCTTACCCAATAAGTGACGTAAGTACCTTCGATGTTTTTTTATCGAAATTATATGTTACAGATGTAGGCATGCTAATGACTTATAGTTTGAATGCAGTTGAATGGAAACTTGAGTAATGAGGCCAGCGTTTTTGACATCGTTCTCCGACCTGAAAAGAGTGGTGTATATGAAATTCGTGTATTTTGTGGAAATATTCCATTAAATGGTGGAACTCCATTTCGAAAAGAAGTAAGTCCAGGTACAAACTGTTAATGTATGCCGTCCCTTAATACTTATTTGAGGAGGTCATGATTAAATGCCCAAAGTGATGAAGTTGTTAAATTCTTTTTGATCAAGAACGTTCAAGAATCAGCTTCCTTTGGTACTATAGAGAAATGACTGAACTTTTTGATATGTCCTTTGAATGGTTGCAGGTGTGATTAATGTATCGCTCTCTACAGTTATGAATTTTTCTCAGAAAGTAGCAAAGATGGTTAAGAATGAAATAGTTGTAACACTTGTGGATTCATTTTATAATCCTGTAGTGTTACAACAGTCGAAACTGAAATTGGAGATGGCTTCAGTCAACAGATCTGCATCTTCGACGTCAATGTTTTCAGATAACAACAATGGGTCTTATACTGCTGAATATGTGGCAAAAGACGTCGGCACCTATGAGATTTGTGTTTCATATGAAGGATCGCGTCTCATGCCTTGTCCGTTTGGTGTGAACGTGTACAATAGTAAGTTGAAGGACATATTTATCAGAAATCTGGTTTCTTAGTGATCTTTTTGCCAACTTGAAATCATTTCAGTACATCACAATTACCCTTCACAATTAGATTATATTTGTTTTCTTTATGATCTACAACCATTCATCTGGTAATTTTAGTCTTAAGTGTTCTCTGATGTGAACTCTTATCATGTGTTTTTCAGGCGAATATTTTCCTAAGGTGAATAACGATACTGTTTCAGTATGGGAGGATGAGTCGATTGCTTTTAATGTTTTAGACAATGACTATTTTGCTGGTGGCAATGCAACTATTCTTGAATATACGAAGGTAAAATCCTCATTTAGTGTAGAAGTTAAAAACATTTTTTAAGAAAATAAACCACAGGATTTTCTATACTGGGTGGAGGACTCAATCATGCATTTTTCTGAAAAATGTTAGACATGAACCACATGTATGGTCTATGGTTCATATAGTAGATAAACGACATACACCGCTAGTATATTGCACACCAACACTTGATAATTATAATATAAGCCTATTTTAGTGTAGGTAACTCACTTGATAATTGTACTTGGCAGCCAGGCCATGGCTCACTTCTACAGTATGGGAAACTCTTTAGATACACACCGTATAAAGGATTTTACGGGAACGATTCTTTTTCGTACAAGATAGTTGACATAAATGGGAACCTTGCTTCTGGTGTTGTGGATTTGCTTGTCCTCTGCAGGCCGCCTCAGTTTTTATCTATTCCAAGTAATTTACAAGCGATAGAAGATGTGATTAGTCCCATGTTCGGGTGAGATCGCTATATGTATTCGATCTTTTTTCTCTTAAACTGGAAACTATAACTAGGTACCTTTTGTCATTTTTATCTCAGAAGGAACTGTAACAGAGTAATGCAGAACTTTTCTTCTCTCTGCAGGGGCTTCTCTGGATTTGAAGTCATCTACTCTGATTCGGTTGAAAACATCACTCTTATCCTCAATTCAGAAACTGGGAGTGTGTTGCTATCTCCTATGCCAATGCAATATTGGCAGCCAACATTGAACGAACTTTATGTCCAGAAAGAGGTTGAGAATACTAATAAACTAACTTTGGTAGGCCATCCAGATGCAATCAATTTTGCTCTTCAGTCCATCCAATACTTTGGGTACTCTCTCTATCTCGATATTTATGCATGTGTGTATATTGTAAGTATGCATACATTAGTGCTGCCATATCATTGAAAAATGCTATGCTGAGTTATTTTGTTGACTTGCACACGGGATAGAAACGAGAATTACTATGGTGATGCTACAATCCGAGTATCTACCATAAACAAGAATGGAAGGAATGATTTAGACGTTCCAATATACGTGCAGCCTATCAACGATCCTCCTGTAATAAATATTCCCTCATTTGTTATCCTCCATGAAATGAGTGATGGGGTACTCATCTTCGGCGGAAAAAGGGGCGAGTTTGCCTTCATTGGAGATCCAGACCTTGTTAATTTCCCTGGTAATATTCAGAACTTCTTTTAAACATATACGTATTAAAACCTGGTCTGGCCAACTTAAGCGAACAATTTTCTGATTCTTTTGTTTTTTTATAAAAGGCACGACTTTCTTCACGTGTAAGAAGCTGATTTTGAGCTGATGTGGTTACTCAGGCAACAGGTCTCACTTTTTGGTCATGTTCTCTGTGGAGGTGAGTTCTGGACTTCTGTCAACAAGCCTTCCTGCAGAGCTCGTAGGTTCGACTGAACTGAAGATGGAGACCAGTTATCTATGGCAACCTCTTCAGACATTTGTTACCATTTCGAAGCATTTCTTGGTGAAAGCAAAAGGGATTAGATTCCAGGGTACGATTGATGACTGCAACAGTATCATGGAACAACTATCGTATCATGTGAGTTTAGTCAAATTTTCCTCGTCTTGGATTCGTTGAATGAGCTAATGCACACTAGACAATTTTGTCCAGATGTTTTCTTACAAATATAATTTCCAGGAAGGTGAACACGGTGCTGTCTTGACTGTGACAGTAAATGACCTGGGAAACCACGGATGCTATCCGAACTGTGCTGAGATGATGTCGATGTCTCTTTTTGCTGAGTCTACTGTGAATCTCATCAGAGAAAGACCAATGAGTTCATTGGCAGCTCATAGTAAGTTACAATAATTGTGCTCAATTTTTAATTTCAAAACATTTTGTTACGCATGCAGAAGGAAGCTCCACCATCAATCTAAATTGTGGTTTATCGGATTTAATAAGTTTACGGGGGCTCTCGTATCTCAGCCACAAGAACTTATACTGGATTTCCTATTTGGTGCAGCTTTAGGATCAGCAATCGTGATTGTATCCGTTGCAGTCTTTTCTCTAGCATTGCTACTTTTGTTTTTCATCTGCAAATGTGCTGTTGTTCTTGTTCGTGAAAAGAAGATAAAGCAGAAGCCTCAAGATATTGAGCTCTCTAGAGTCCAAAATTCCTCTAAACAAACTGTAAGTTGGTTTTCAGTTTTATTCAAACATGATAAAACTTGGTTTTCCTTCTCAGAGTATGACCTAGTTTACTTAGTTTAGACAAGAATGCATTGCTTACCTATTTTCGTATATCTGCAGTTGGTTGTCGATTCATCTGCAAACGAGGAACGATCAAGTGGTTGTTTTCCAGTACAATTCTTGTTTAGAGGCCAGCATTCAGACTCCCAGAGGTAATATTTATACATAACATGAAATACTTGTAGGATTTGATTTCTTCATGCACATAGCAAATAACTGTCATGTGATGCGTCTTTCAGACGCGTAAGCTGATTTAATCAACGTCCGTTAAGTGTTGCGGTTTCAAAGATTTGTGTATAATTTTACTTGTCATGCTGAATTTTCAGGCCACTAAATATCTCTGGAACTGAAGAAAGTAAGCATATTATGAAGAATTCCTCAAAGTCTTCCGGTTATCAGCATGAACAAACTCATATGGAGCCTTCTGCTTCTTCTACCGAAGGATGAACTTTTTGGGGGATTTTTTGGAAGCCATGGAGAATACTTTGTGAAACTCTGTTCATTTGTGAATGTTCCATTTTTTCTTTTTTGAAAAATTGTCATTGTAACTAATTAGACTCCTATCTTAGTAATATTTAATATCTATAATAGTTTTTCAGTCATCTTTGTGTTTATTTCTAAATTAGTTTGGTTGAAATATTATTTTGATTAAGGGTTAATTGCAATAAACATCCTAATCTATGGGATATGTTGCACCTTGCCCCTAATCGATGAAAATATGTATTTGCCCCTGAAACCAAATCTAACAGACAAAAACTCAGAATTGCAAGTCTAGACATATAGCACATTTTATTTTTTAGAGGTTAGAAGCAAAGTGAAACAATTAGCCCCTTTGATTAAATACAACTAGACATTCCAAATTTAGTCTTGGCCAAAAGTACAACATACAACTGCGGTCTTTTAGAACGTACGACTGATGATGCGAAAGGTACAACAGTAAGTTTCCTAAATTCTCTCTCTTTTCCAACCTATACAGTACACAAGCCGATACAATCGCCACCTTGTAGCAAATTAAACTCTATTCGTTCTCTCGAGCAAAATTACCGGAATAGCCTCGGGAGAATGGCCACGTCAGCATCGGCGTATCAGAAGCTCCTAAGCGTCGGCACCAAAGTCATCGCCGTCGGCCGGAACTACGCGGCGCACGCAAAAGAACTCGGAAATGCCGTTCCAAAGGTAAATCATAGCGATTTATATCAATTTAATTGCATCTTATTCGATTTTTTTTAATGTTTTTGGTTCAATTGATCGATTGATTTGTTGTTTTTGAAGGAACCGGTGTTGTTTATGAAGCCTACGTCGTCGTATTTGGCGAACGGCGGTAGAATCGAGGTGCCGGAGCCGCTGGAGGCACTGGATCACGAGGTGGAGCTGGCTGTGGTCATCGGTCAACGCGCTCGCGATGTTCCAGAAGCTTCGGCCATGAACTACGTCGGAGGTTCGCAGTTAGTTTAATTTTGAGCGTGATTTTGTGGAAATTGGATCTACGTGTTATTTCTAATTTTACGAAGTACTTATGTTTTGGTTTTGATTGGATTATGTCTTGTTTAGTTGGATAATTAACTTTTTCGTGATGTTTGACTGCGAAAGGTGCAATATTATTTCACTTTTAAGTGATGATTAGCGACATTTTCGTACTGTTTTAGGTTCTAGTTTTATAAGTGAATTGTCGGTTTTGCTACTAGTTTATCAACATTGTGCTGTTGTGGTTTGCAACAGAATATATCGCAAAGTTTTGCCGATTGATCAATCAGATACGATAACTAGAAACAGCACGGGGGTTGATTGAGGAAAACTGAATTTTGAGTCGTTCCACATTATGCATATATGGTTTAAGGTTACAGAGCATCATTCTTTTTTAAGTGTATGCATGAGCATTCTGTTGTAAGCTTCATTTTCGTAGCTCATAATCTCTGCTTTGTTGTTATATCATGTTCTTTAAGAATTAAGGATAATGGAGTGAATACTTCTTGAATGAAAATCAAATATTCAACTCATTCATACTCTAATGTTATTCTCTTGATCGTATGATATTTTCTCCTGGGGAATCCAAACTTAATTGCGTAAAGATGTGTAGTATTATTGTTATCCTATGTAAGTTCACATCTATTATTCATTTGACTGGTAAGTTTCTACATAAACTGACTGGCATTCCTGTCTCATAAGTAATATAGGTCGTAGTTATTATTGAGAAGTTGAGGCTTCATAAAGTTTCAAACTTTTAACCAGACAACTGGAAGTCAGTTTTTCATCTTATTGTCAATGTGAAAAGCTTATAGTAGCTTTGGACATTTCTGTTCCAGGTTATGCTCTTGCTTTGGATATGACTGCAAGGGAGATCCAATCTACTGCAAAGGTTTCTCTACTGTTTTTTGAAATTTATATTTTATCTATACCATGCTCATCTTTGACCTTGCAACCTCCACTATCTTCTCCTTAATGTTGTCCCAGAATCATAAGATGTAAAACTATTTTCTTCTTTTTTTCTCGTTACTTTTAGTTTCTTAATCTTTTCAATTTTATGCTAAAGTCTGCAGGTCTTCCATGGAGTGTAGCTAAAGGCCAAGATACGTTCACACCAATTAGCTCTGTTGTAAGATTCAATCTGGACTTTTGTCTTGCTAATATCTTAATGTTTCGATCTGACTAAATGTGTCGAGTAGGGATTTTTTGTTCCTTATCACACCTAAGTTACCTCATGTTCACGTAAAGATTTTAGTTGAAAAACCTGCCTTTGGCTTTTCATGTGTTATTGCCAATTATTTGTCCCCAACTTCTATGTGGCCAATCTGAAAAAATTTGTTGTCCTTTTGTTGCATCATGGAAGAAAAATGTGGTCTTGAAAGTGATTTATCACTGTGTTTACTTGTTTCGAACTTAATCAGATATTTATTTTTATTTTAAATTTTGTTTATAATCCTTCCGTCCTTCTAAAAGCTCTATCTTTAACTTATACAAATTGAAATCTGCAGGTACCCACGTCTATGGTGCCAGACCCCCACAATGTTGAATTGTGGTTAAAGGTACCACTTCATCATTCTTTAAATCCTTCACATTCTGCAACTTTGTCAATGAATCTCTTTTCTGTGTAGGTTGATGGAGAATTTCGACAGAGAGGCTCAACCAATGATATGATATTTAAGATTCCATTCTTGATTAGTCACATCAGTTCTATATTTACACTTTTTGAGGGAGATGTCATACTGACAGGTACCGGAAAGGCTGAATGCTGCTTTACCGAGTAGTTTTAGATATGTGATTTGTTAATATGTCTTCATAAAATTTTGGCTCTGCCATTTAATTGGTTATTTATCGTTTAAGTAGTGTGAAATCAATCACATTAGGCTAAAGTGGTTTCCATTGCCTATGGTTGGATCATCTTACAACACTACACGAGTTTCTCCATCTTTGATCTGGTCACCGTGAAGCTTATTGTGGCATTAAGTGCTTGCAGCTGTATTTTATAGAATTAACTGATAAACATATATTTCCTGTTCATAACGTTTCACTCACATTCAACTAAGAGAAAATGCTAAAAACGAGCTCTGTTGGCCTTTCATTTGACTCAGGGACTAACAAACATCAGTATCTGCCAGTCTAATAGAAATGCACATATTGTTTTATGTTATTACATCATATAGAAATTAAGTTGTAGCTTTTATTTATACCATCTTTGTTGATATCTTTTGTCTTGTGCAGGAACTCCTAAAGGCGTTGGTCCTGTTAAGATAGGTCAGAAAATTGATGCTGGCATAACGGGCCTATTGGATGTGCACTTTGATGTAGAGAGACGCCAGAGGGTGAAGCGCTGACAACCGTAACAATTCATTATTCTGTCATCAAGGGCTTCTGTTTCGTTGCAGTTGGCCTCGGAAAGCAATGAGTGTAACAGTTTGTTTGTGTTAGATTCTAGAAAGTGAAAAAAATAAAGCATATGTAATAACTTTGAAGGACTTGGGATACGTCCCTTTGTTTCAGAAACATTTCTCTTGATCTATTCAGATTATACCCATACAATGAAATGTATGTAAATTTGAAGCAACAGAGAAACGGATTTCTTTATTAAAGCTGAAATAGACATGAGATGGAGATGCATGAACTTGTTAAAATTATCAAACACTATTTCTCCATGGAAGTTATTATATCATAAACTCGACAAACTCCCCATATTGTTACAAGGGAGTTTCAGAACTGCTCAAGAAAAGAATAGATGTGCCCATTGATCTCATCTGGCCTTTCTTGATTGATAAAATGAGCACCACCCTCTATCACAACGACTTCCTGCAATAACGGTACAAACATCTGGAACCCGCCTTTGTGTATGTAGTCTTTGATCTGCGGTACATGATACGTCAGGTCTAGATCTCCTACAATAAACTTTGTCGGCACTTGCACCTGAGCCCCTGACCAGGGCGAGCTCAGTTCCCAGATCCTGCAATTTTCAGTAAAATATGACACAGTGAATCCAAATCCAGAGCATAGCGATGAATCTAAAGGATCAAGAATGCCAGAGGAAACCCTTACTTGGGAAGAGCGCGGTAATAATTCACTCCTCCGGTGAAACCAGTCTGTTCGAATTTGGAGATGTAGTAGTTCAACTCCTCCTCTGTTAACCAAGGTGCTCTATCAGCAGAATATCCGAATTCTTTACCTTTAGGAAAGAAAAGGGGAGCTGGTGCCCGATATGCAAGTATACTCTTGACACCAGTCTTTGCAAACATAGCTTCTATCCCTCCAGGTTCCTGCAATATAAATTTTTTTGTTCGAGTTTGTTAGACTACCAAAATATCAAGGATGATCCACACATAATATGAAATGCAACAACTCTTTCCAAATCAGCTGGTTTCTTACTGTTAGCACTTCTTCTCCCACGATATCACCATCTCATCTCAAATTTTTTGAATAAAATGGTGCACCGTTATTTGTTCCACCATTAGATTTATAATTCATATTACAATTTTAAGGTAAAAAAAAATATAGTACTCATTTTTATAATACTTGCTCGTGATCTAGATCACACACGTATGTTAGATACACATATAGTAACTTTTAATCGTGACATAAGATTTGGATGCTCTCTTTAGCATCATTAGTACAATTGACATTCACCACCAAAGTCAAGATTAATTGACGTGATTCATGTGTCGAAAGATCAACCGTGCCACCTTGTGTATTCATGTAACCAATCCATCTCCATGTTTTAAGACCAAATATATGTGTCATCGTCACAGCCACATGTTACACAAAGTGATACAGAAGATCTATTTAACGATACATGAATGAATAAAGGCACTTGAGTAAAGCTACATTATCCTACACTTCGTCACATGAAGAACTTGGAATTCACCTGAAACCTGCAGATATAATGATCATCACCATAATGCTTACGAAACTTCTCCACAAGATTCATCTCAGGATCTCTAGGAGTATAAGGAACGCTCAAATTCACCAAAGCTTTGACTCTATCAGGTCTAAACAAACACAAATACCAAGCTATGATAGCACCCCAATCATGCCCCACAACAAAAACTTTCTCTTCATTCATCGCATCAAGAAGCATAATCAAGTCCCCGACAACATGAAAAACCGTGAAGTTTGAAGGGTCATCGAGTGGGACCCCAGTGGTGTCGCCATAGCCCCTTAAGTCTGGGGCCACCGCTCGATATCCACGTGCTGCCATGAATACCATTTGGTGGCGCCATGAGTACCACAGCTCGGGGAAACCATGTAAGAAGAGGACTAGTGGGCCTTGGCCTAGTTCGGCTACGTGCATGTTGAGGCCATTGATGGGTATTGTCTTGTGCACTATCGAATCCATGGTTGTGTGGTAGTGAACACTTGAGATGCAACTAAATAAGGGAGGGAACGTGAATGCTTTGTGTAGTATATATTGCTGTGTGATCGTTGCATACAATAAGACAAACGTATGGTTTGTTATATTTCTAAAAGGGGGTAGTTAGACATACGTAATGCCCCGTTAGTTATATTTCTTAAAAAGGATTTTTAGACATACGATGCCCTTGCATAATAGTCATTTATGGGAATTGCTTATTCAAACAATTTTATGATATAATGTGGTTATAATTTTGTAGCCCTATTGGCAAAATTTGCACCATCTTTTGTACCACAGTTAATTAGATTGACGCCATGTAAGTATACGTGTGATACTGCTAATTTTCCGAGTGGAAATCTGTAGATGTATGTTCGCAAAACTGAAGAAAATCACCTATCGTTGTACTTTGCAATACAATAATCGAATTCGCCAAAAAATAAGAAAACAGTCATCAATCTCTAAATGAAAAATAATCTTTTCTATAATTTCTTTTCAATGTACATAGGTAAATGTCATCGAACTAAGGCATAATATTTAACCTGTTACAGATAATATTTCGTAAAGTGGATGAATTATCGCTATATACGGGATCCCAAGCAAATGTATTGGCATTTCAAAATACCACACAAATCGAAAATATATATATCTTCGCACAGGTTTTGCTCTAGGTAGTTTTTTTTTTTTTTTTTCCATCAAAGTTGCTCTTGGTCTTGGTAGTTCAAGACTCTCAATGTCAATGCAATAAATTTCATTTATGAAATATGCTAGAAACTTGTATTACAGCCACATAAAATTTAGTTATGTAGTTGCTTAAGTCGGCTAATTGATGACACTCATAACTACTATTAGGTGAATTAAGAGCCTTATGTTTAAAAAACAATAGTTGCATAAAATTATGACTACATCACAGTACTTAACATCAGACACTCAGAGTGTAGACCAAATATCTCATTTATGAAATATGCTGGAATTAAACTTGTATTATAGTCATGTAAAATTTAGTTACGTAGTTGCTTAAGTCGGCTAATTAATGACACTCATAAAAACTATTAGGCTAATTAATTAAGAGCCTTATGTTAAAAAATAATAGTTGCATAAAATTAAGACAAACACTAATTCATTATAGTACTTTACATAAGATCACACTCAGAGTGTAGAACAAATATTGGAGCTGGAAGAAAACTTTTTGAAGAAATCAAGAATATGTGCATTGATTTCATCTGGTTTTTCTTCGTGCAGAAAATGAGCAACTCCTTCCATTACAACAACTTCCTTCAACAAAGGCACGTCTTTTTTGAGACCACCTTTGTGTATGTAATCTTTAGTGCCCGGTGCGTTATAGGTCAGGTCTAAGTCACCAACAATGAACTTCACTGGCACTTTCACTTGTGCTCCGGTCCATGCTGCGGTCAGTTCCCAATTTCTACAATTTGTAAAGAATAGAACAGATGTCAAGAATCATCAACAATTAATTAAAAACATAACTCAGGGGAAAAAATAAATGTTTACACCCCTGATTTTTGTCTGATTACATAAATTTCTCTTCGAGTTAGATTATAAAAGACACTCATTGAAGTTTGAAGGAGCACTATGATAAGTCCGAAACATGGAGGATGGTAGTCTTTTTGTTATGTTTGCGTTAACTTTCACGGACCTCCATGCGAATATTGATACTTTTAAGAAAGTTTTGTAAATAGACAAGATCCTAGGGGTGTAAATGTAATATTTCTAAAAAGATATTGGTGACTAGATTTTAGAAAATGAGAAATGTAAATATATATTACTAAATATTTAAGGGCTATAATCCTAAAATCCCATGGTTTGATAACGTGCACGAAACCTCCATGTGATTTGTTTATGTTGTCCATAAACCCTCTTGTTTTAAGAATATCGCATGCTCTTTCTACATATTTTAATGTTAATATATTATTACATGACTATATTGTTAAATAATCCTATCGATATTTTGAGTTTTATAGAGTTAGCTTAAATCACTCTGTGGAGGAGGGAATTCTGAGGGGAGTATGTGTGCAGAATATGTAAAACTGCGAAGGATTTTAGACATTTAAGATACACCAGAATCAAAGTCTTAACCCGTGTATAATATGTGCAAGAAGGAAGAGAATGAAAAGGAGTTAAAAATATGTTGGAAATTTCAATATGATATGATCAATAAAGCAAGTGCTATTTTCACATAATTTAGCTAACATTCTACAAGTACTAAAAGAAATAGATCAGAGCTTACATGTCGACAGCTCTGTAGTAATTTAGCGCCCCAGCAAAGCCGGTAACCTCGTATTTGCTAGCATAGTAATCAATAACTTCCTCGGATAACCATGGCGGCAAAGCAACCGAATCATCGGGAAACCATTGTCCCTTGGGGAGAAGTAGAGGGCCAGGATCACGGTACGTTAAGAATTTTTTTAACACGTTCTTAACACCTGTTTTGGCAAACTCGCTCTCGATCTCTCCTGGTTCCTGGAACACAAAAATGCAGAATTATATCATTCCATCAAAAATTGTTGAGGTCATTTTTCTTTTCTCTCTAAAGTCTCTTAAACATGAAACTTGACAAGGATTTAATGATTTATGAGATTACATACTAAATTATTTTCCTTTTCAATGCAAAGTTCACAAGGATAATAGTGCAGTGATCATTAAGATGGACCATGTAAACACCTCTATAGCAAACTATAAAACAGAAGTAATAATCGCAAAGGCTGGACTTTTATATCTAGTATGCTTGATTGCTAATTGGTATAGTCAATATTCCCTTCTAACGCAATTGGAGTTATATAATTACTTCAAAGACGCTTTAGTTTCCATAAGTATAAAATATTGCGAATTTAGAGCCAAAATAAAAAAGGTATAGCTCCTTAAAGGAGAAAATATAATGATATATAGTGTAGTGACATGAGAGTAAATCAGCAGAATCACTAGTATGACATGTTGAAACTATCAACTTAGAACAAATAATAAAGATATAAAAATAATAAGGATCGTTATAATCGTTAAAGTGAAATAACTTAACGAAGAATTGTTCTTCAATTCGAAGAAATCAAGGGAAAATTAAAAGAACTCGATCTAATTCGTAAATGCAACATGCCCCAACTAATTTCTTTTAGCTGTGCTCATAAATAAATGAGAACGTATATTCATTATTTTAGGAACCCTTTCAGGTATGAATAGTTTTCTTTTTCTAGAAATGTTTCTGATAACACATATTATACGACTTATCGAGTTGTATATGACACGATAAAGGAGATTTCGCGCACAACATGTAGGGGGCTTAGCTCCAAAAGAATTTGGGAAAGATGCGCGCCCTTATAGGGTGGCATAATAAGCTATGAGGACTTGATAGACGACACCTCGAAACCGACACCATTAGGAAAGGTGCTCAAATCGTAAATTGACGGTATTACAGTTCTACCCTCGTAAAGTAGGATCATATTAGCAGTCCCAATATTGTGTAATTCCATTTCAATAATTATTTTTATCTTTAAAAGTAAAAAACATACGTCGAAACCAAAACTTTAATGCACTTATAAAACCACAAACCTGCAATCTGCAAACATAATAGTCATCACCATAAACCGCAAGCAGCGTCGGAAGCGGCTTCCTAGTCGAATTCCTCCTCGTAAAAACGACGCTCATGTTCACTAACGCCTTCACCTTATCCGGTCTATACATACACAGTCCCCACGCCATCACAGCCCCCCAATCATGGCCCACAACGAACACCCTCCCCTCATCACGATCACTCGCCAACTGATCAATCAGCGCCACCAGATCACCCGCCACGTGTACCGTAGTGAATTTCCCCGGCTCGTCGATCGGCGCGCCGACCGTGTCGCCGTAGCCGCGAAGATCAGGCGCCACGGCTCTGTAGCCGCGGCTGGCCATGAAGAGCATCTGGTGGCGCCACGTGTACCAGCATTCGGGGAAGCCGTGGAGGAAGAGGACTGTTGGGCCTTGACCGAGTTCGGCGTAGTGGATCGTCAGCCCGTTTATTGGGAGTGTTTTGTGCTGGATTGAGTCCATAGCTTGTGGAGTGTGTTTATGTGATTTGATTGGCTGATGATTGATGATTGATGATTTAATGTGGTTTTGGTGGTGTGAAGAAGAATATTTTGCTTTTAGGTATGTGTAGCTGTCGATAATTATAGTTAACTAAAATAATTTATGATAGCTTTATCCTTAAGAAATAGTAATGTGTTTATTTATTCTTTTTGTACCTTTACACGTGATAGAATATATAATAAAAAAAAAGTGTAAATCATGCTACTTGTTTAAAATCATAGTGGGATTTTTATTTTTTATTTCTTTTTTCACGCGAGAGCATATACCAATTGCAGTAAAAAAACTCCAACCTATGGAACTCAAACACGTGTCCAAAATGGATGGTTAATAAATAATTTAGAGGGGCAAATCGCACAATAGGTCCTAACATATCATATGTTTTCATAAGATAGGAACAAAGTGCAACAGACCTCATAGGTTGGGATTTGCTGCAATTAAAATATCTATACCTAAATATTAATTTGAATTGACGCGATCCTATATAACACAAAGGTGATTTACGAGTATTAGATAAGGTAATATTGATTTTCAAAGTCTTTGACTTATAATTGCCCTGAGGGTAAACTTGATGCTTGTAATATATAGTTCGTAAATTTGATGAAACGTGACATAACATTTGAATTGTTAATGTCCATATCTAGAAGATTTTGAATACTGCTATTAAGCATTTTCTTTGCAAAGCAGTGGCTTCGTTCCTACGAAAAGAATATATTACAGAGAGTTATAATATCCTATAAATTATTTATTAATTACCGATTATTCATTAAGTACTATTTTATCACAACTTCTCTCTATTGATCAGTGAGTTCATCAAGATGAAAATGTTGGTATCAAACAAAGGATGCTATAATAGAAACACAAATATGTTGGTTAATACTCTTGCTTACTTAAGGGTGTAGAAAAGAATCAGGACCTTGTTGAGGGCTGATGATTATTGCCAGATAGAAAGAGTACCATTTAATTAGAACTTTTCTTTCTGAGTAATAATAGCTTTCGCTTTAAATCGAAAATTGATACGGGACGGATCGATGAAAGAAGTTCTTCTATGTATCGTCATGTATGTATAGTATTATTATTAAAATTTGAGTACTATTGTTTACACCGAAACTAACAATAATAATAATGCTGGATATTTAATATCCTACGCCAACAACAAATACATTTAGAACTTATTTAACGGAAAGTTAATGGGTTGGAAGATAAATGAGTTTATTTCACTTAATTATTAATGTATTAATAATGTGTCCAATATCCCTATAAAGTTAACCAAATAAAGGTAGCTTAAATATACAATGTTTTGGATAATTTTTTGTACTTCAACTATATTGGATCCAAAATAGATGTTTATAAATACAACTACAAATTGACTTGAAGTACTGGGATGGGAAAATGGGATCTCCATGTAAACGGAACGAAAAAGTATTGTTTTAGGTGAGGATAATCTCGTTTAGGTACTATTATTTAGAAGACTCTTCTTTGAATATTATTCAATGATCATGAAAAAGACGATTTCATCAAATTCTTTAATACTCATATGATTCATGACTTTAATAATAAGGACAATTTTATCAAATTTTCTAATACTCATATGATTCATAACTTTAATAATAAGGACAATTTTATGAAATTTTCTAATAATCGTGACTCATTACCATAATATAATATTCGAGGGGAGAGGAGTCTAGTAATGACTCTTATCTCACTATGGAGGATTTAGTGATGGTTGGCCAACAAATCACGAGTCGTCCTATGATTGTGTATAAGTTAAAACAAACCAAACTACTTTTCTCTCTCATTTATTTTATTTATCGCACATTATGGCCCAAGCCATTCCTTAGTTTAAAGTATAAGCTTGAACCAGTTCTAAATGGACCCATTTGAAATAGCACTTTGTCATAAACTATAATCTATTAAATTCTCGGCCCAATAGATCTCATACGAAACCTTGTTCCTGCCCTGATCCAATACTGTTTAGACCTTGATAAAATGGACCGTTTTTTAGATGATTTGGATATCCATATAGAGGCACGTGCCTTGAGGTGTTCCAAAGATTAAAAAAAAAGGAATAAAGCGTGAAAACTGACAGGCCATGTTACTAGTCACTATAGTCCAAGACTCGGTCATATTGTGGGCTGAGCAGTTCTGAACATCATGTGCTGCCGCCTTCGCCGTTTGCTAATTTGGAGCCTGTTACGAATATTTGAAAAGAAAAAAAGAATCTTCTATTGATAGCGAACAAGAAACTTACTACAAGCTAAATAAATTAAAAATCTAATAATATGCATATGTTCTGTGACTAAAGCTAATAAGTTTCTATATTATAAAGTATAATATAAATATTGAGAATAAAAAGGATTTGTATTCGGTTTTAAATTGGGATTTTGAGATAAATCTTAAATATGTGAATTAAAAAATAAACCTTGAGGAAGAGTTAAGAGTATTGGAGTTGGATTGAAACCAAAAATGTTGACAGGCGAGTGGCGACATTTATGTTTGGCCTTGGACTCAAGCAATGTGGCATTCAAATGTCAAAATCTACAAACTCATCTCCAAATTAATGTGATAGTCTCGTGTGTCGATTATTGGATTTGAACCATTTATGACAAATTTAGATTAAATTAAATTTCATGCTTAATTTTTGTAATTCAAATTATCTTGTTTTTAGTGTACCACGAATTACATATATACACGTAATAAATTTGATTATGAATCATTCTTGACATAGTAAAAGTTTAAACTGCGATAATGTACCTAAGATAATATGGTCCCTACTCCCTAAATAACTCAAAAAATGCTACTATTTATAACTCGTAAAATGCTATTATTGGGTATACGTCAATGGATGATGATTATAAAACAAATATAATAACATATAGTTCCTAATCAACTGTCTCGCCTTTTGATATTTCAACATACATTAAAAACGCACGTTAATAATATTATTAACGACATGCAAATTTAGGGAAAGTGTTCAAATAAAAAGGTTTTGAGGGCTCCAAAAAAGTATCCATCAAGTGCCAAGTCAAATTTATAGGACAAAATTTAGCGACTTGGGCATGGAGTCGTGGACAATAGAGATAAGAGTGCTGGAGACAAACGAGAAAGTTCAAAATTAATTAACCGTTGGGGAGCGTTCGGCACATGGGCCGCAATCCGCAATTCACTATTACGCTTTTAGCTCTCTTAATTAATGATATTCAAATTTATTGACGTGTGGGTTTATTTTATTTACCTAGAGAATTGGCCTCCTTATATGATAATGTACATAACGGTACACTATATACTATAACATATTCCACTTAACGTAAAATTTATACTCCATAGCAAAAGTTGATATATATATATATATATATATATATATATATATATATATATATATATATTTGTGTCAAGAACTGGAAAGGAAAACAAAAGTGTTTAAATGAAATATAACAAGCCATCAACACATAAAATTCATTAATTAATAGACCAAAGTAAGAATAAAGTCGAACAATAAGAGACAGAACCTAGTATTTTCTTTGTCCTTTCTCATTAAAAAAAAATGGTCACATTCTAAAGTAACCAAAAAAAAAGAAAAGATAAAATTAATAAAAGCCAAGATAAAAAGGCTAATTTCTTCAATCCATAAAAAGTAGAAAAATAGTGACCTTTGCACTAAAAAAAGGTCCAAAAAAATAAAAACGGTGTGTCAGTATATCACGTGACCAAATAAATCGGCATAGCCGCGGTAGAAATCCTGTGCTGCTGGTCCATATTCATCTCCCTGAGGCTAAAGTACGGTCTATCCAGCTGACCCGAACCCGGACGACTAGCAGTTCTGTACGGAGTACCCGACCCGCTTCTGCTCTCGGTTACATAAACCGGGCCCGAAATAGTTCCAATACGGGCACGTCCACCAAACTCCGCTGCACCTCCCGGTGGTCCCCATTTGTGATTCTTGAAGAAGTGAAGAGCATTGCGCCACCACTGTTTCTTGTTTTTCTTTATTTTTTTGGACTCGTCTTTAGTGTGGGGTTTTGTTAGCCTGAAGTGCAGGTCCATGGACCTTGACGTGGACTCTCTTTTGTGTAACCGTGCTTCTTCCATAACCTAGGATAAAAAAACGAAATGTTAAGATAAGGAGTTTATTTATGAGATGTGTACGTTTATGTTAATGACTTTAAGTACGTTAATGTTAGTGAATTAAATGGCTGGTTGATTATATTATTTGGAGAATGAGAAGAGAATAATGAGAGTAGTTTAGTTTGGTTTTAGTAGAACGTACCTGGAAGTAGTCAATTTGAGAGTCGAATCCATAGTCACTGAAGTGTTGAGGCTCTGGAATTGGGAAAATGGGGGATTTGTTCGACATTTTTGTGAGATTGGTTTTCTTGCACAATCTCTCTTAGCTAATTAAGTTTTGGAAGAAGGAATGTGTATATATAGGGAGAGTATATTATGTTTTGGGGATAATTACCATTACACCCCTTGAGGTTGCAAACATATCTCTTATTATTTGAATAATTGCATTGGCACCCTTTATAAATTTTGGAAAATACTAATAAGTACCTCATGAGATTTAAAAAATTACAAAAAATACTCTAATTAAGATTGAGAAACATGTCACGAACACTCTCTAATAACGCAATCTAACTCTCACGAGAAGTCAGTTAGATATTCAAGCAACATACCCCTGACCTCGAGTCATACTCCACAAAATTAGTCTGTCAAAACTAGTTAAGTATTGTTGGCCCAAAGGCGATTATGTTTCTTTTGTTGTTGCATAATGTGTTTATAAAAGGCGAGAGGCCTCGTAGTACGTTGCATGATGTGTTTCTCAAGTTATGTTCCTAAATGGTAAACAAGTGACCCGACTACTAGCTTAGTTGAGTATTAATATTTGTTAAGGGGTCATTACTATGGCCTAAAATGCCAATATGTCAGAATTTGGAGGTAATTAAATACACTAACATGTGGTAACAATAAATCCTCCCAAAGGCGGGTATGAGTTAAGGGGGTTGTTCATCATGAGTTCAAGTGTGAAGGGTGTTTTTGTAATTATTCAAACAAGAAAAGGAGGTATCCATAATTAGACCAAGATCAAGGGGTGTAGATGTAATATTTCTATCTATTATATGTGCTGAAATTTGCTGGTGTGGTGGTATGATACGTATGGTGACGTGTAAATTAAATGGAGTGATGGAGGTGATTTGGAAGGCATGGGAATGACCGTTGGAGTTTGGGAACCCTAGTAAATGCAATCACGACTTTTATTGGGCATCTCATATATATATATGGTACATGTATCAATAACGATCCCATTGTAAATTTCACGCATATAGTACGTGTAGGCAGGTACAAAAGAAACAATAAAAGTTTGTTTTAGCCAAGGGGTGGTTATCTTTTGTTTGCATTAGGATTGTACGCTTCTATTCATCAATTTTTCAATAGTTGGTGTCGGTGCTCTTTTAGTATCTATCTTGCAACACTTAAAATTTTTAAATAGAAAGAGCTAAGGTTGCGCAAGTGATTGTCAACATTAAAATTTGTTACAACTAGGTATTTGGGTCATGACTCATGACATGAGTTTTGTTAAAAATCAGTTATTGTGGTTGATCGGACTTGTTGCAATATATATGACCTAGCTTTTTGCTGTCCGAAATTATCACCCTTTATCATGTAGTAATATTGTCATTCTGCATATCAGATAAATGACTTTCTTAAATCTTAATACTTTAGTTTCACCAGCATTAGTTTGTATAAATAATTTCTTCCTGGTAGGGCTAAAATTTCAGCTTTGAGCACATTTTTGACTGAGTATTTTGATGAAACTGCTGTGTCAGATTCACTAGCTTTTGTTCTTGGACCCCCTTCTTTGTCAACTAATTTGTCATGTTTGGATTGTCCAAAGCTCATCTTACTGCAAGCATGGTTAATTTGGATCAGTTTTAAATCTTATTGGACCAGCACAGCTAGTTTTTAATTAATTTAATAAGATCTGGTGCACGAGCAATTGAGCGTGATTTAGAAATGTACCATAACTCACGTAGTCACGTGAATAAGTGAGGCTGTGTTTATGATCTCTAGCTCACAAAAAGTGAACATTAAGCAAGCAAATTTAAGTTCAATCTGAACAAAAGTAGAGACAAAGGCGTGCCTTGTCTGCTGCACTTTAATTTGGTCAAAATTCGTAAAGAATCTTCCTCCAGTGTGCTTATAGTTTGGGCTTATTTGAATATTAGCTCCTTTTGCGGATGCTACTTTTTTTATGGGGGCGCAGTCCAATGACACAAATACCAGAGCACGTGGTCCAACATATTGTGTTTAGAACTTAGAATCATTTAATTTTGTAAGCAGATGAATTGACGTTAAGTAATGTCAATTTTTGGCAAGAGTGTATTTGATTCTTCTAATTCAAGGTTAAAGGATTCATAAGATTTTAGTTTTATTTGTTGTTAGTAGTTTATTGAAATGCGTAACAATGAAATCCAGTTACTGTCTTTCTCCCCAAATTATTAGAGGGCCGCTCACAGATGTGCAACAATAAAGCCCATAAATGAGGCCCAATCATCATACTCGCCCAGTATCTTGAACTTGGATATGCAAATTATTGGACTCGCCCTCAATATCTCGTGATTCTTGATTTTCTTAGTCTCATTTTTTTCAACAAGAAGATAAATATATTTAGGCGAACGTATACAAGAGTTGTTGGGGGACTGTAGCGGAAAAAGTCGAATATATGTACCCAAAATGCGTGCTCGAAAACGAAGGAAAGCAAAGTAGGATATTGACAATGATCCAAAGTAATCACAACATCTAGCTGGGTACATGTAAAAACTTTGGCCTAAATGATCTCAATTTTAGCCAACACAATCGCGACTGCATTAGTTTTATCATAGCAAAAAAAGTATGTTTTTGCACAAAATTATTTCGCATAGTTTGTGAGACTGCGCTAATCGAAGGCCCTGTTATTGCAGTAAAACAAAATTTGTGAATCACTTTCGATATCAATACGAAAGATATGTATTCCAGCATCTTATGAGTTGAGCTTGGCTTGAATGGCACAACTAATATGTATTAAGTTTTGATCCAGCAAAAATGTGAGATGAAATGAATAAGTTGCTCATTCAGTATTTTGAGTAATATTAGTGAATAAGATTAATTACATAAAAAATTACGGGTGTTGACCGTAATACACAACACTTGGGAGACAAGTATAGCAAGTTGACCAAGTTGCAATATATACTTGCCGGAAACAACTGAATTCTGACTGTTTTAGTAAGGATGAAAATAAGTTAGAAAGATCTAGCTCTAAGTCTAACTAGCTATAACTTCTTGTATTCAAAATTTATTAAAAAGAAAAAAACTTATAGCTTTATAGATCGGCCTGCTTTCTCTGGCTCATTGAAATGAAACTTAGAAACTTAATTTTTTTTCCTCCTAAATACTTTTTCAAATTCTAGAATCGATAAAGTAATAGTTTTACAAAATAAAAGTCCACTGGAGCTTGCGTCCCAATTCCAAACTTCAAGTACGTATCCGTTTGCCTCAATGCATTTTAAAACAGTGGTTGTTTTACTCACAAACAGAACCATTGACTTCTGAGTAGGCATGATGCTATTTGTTCAAAGTTCAAACAACAAAGATGACTAAAACGTCCAAGTGCAACTGATTTTGTTAACGTATTGAATAATAAGCTTCCGTCAATAAATTTGCTGATAACTTGAAATGAAATATCTTTAAAATTGCATAGACCTATTCAAGGCATTGACATTAATTATGACGTAAACTTGACTCTCCTAGTCTTCTCCCCTTTCTATTTACTTCATGAAGTGTGTTATCCAAACGAATCTCTCATACTAATTTTATGAAGTCTTGCTTATATTGTAAAAACGATAAATATTTATTTCCCATAAAATAAGAGGAAATGAGCGTTCACATGTACGTTAGTACGTATTGTCATTGGCAACATATATAGTTCTACGAATACGAGAATAGAATCGAGAAATCATCATTTTTGGTTACCTTAACTTCAGTCTCAAGCTTCTCTCGAAAAATTGTGTTATCTAAATGATAAAGTGAACCTGCTTCAATAATTGTCAACTGATTTTGTGTATATATTTATACGCGTTTGCAAGTATGGAGGGTGTTGCCAAGTATTACTCTAGGCAATCCCATTCCATCACCCAATACATTCAAGCTAATTTGCTTACAACGTTCTACTTCCTAATATTTCAAGATCTATAATAATCATCTCATGTTTTTTTTTTTTTTGCATGAAATGGTTAACATCCAAAAAGCTGGTTAGTACTTATAATTGACGTTCTATTAAAACGTTCATTTAGAACTTTTTATAGTTTATAGAGTAAGGGTTTATTTTTTGGCTCATGGATATGAACATACAAATTTGTCTTTTACTCTTAAGTGTAACACATCATTTTACACGCAATACATCTATATAGTTTCCGTGATTCCGTTACTAACTTTCCTGATAATTCAATAGTAAATATCTGTTAGATCATATAGTTGCTTAGACCTATTCAAGGCATTGACCTTTATGATGTAAACTTGACTTATATAGTCTTTTTCCCCTTTCTATTTAACTCGATCCCAAATTGTATGGCAAGATGAATTCCCGATCGAACGAATTCTTTTGTCTTATTTGTAAACAGTGTTCATACTGTAAAAGTATTGAATTTATTTTTCTTATAATAAGAAGTATATATGAGAGGCACATTCACGTACATTCTATAATTATGTGGAACGAAGGTTAGTACGTATATTGTTAAAAAATAAAAGGTTAATACGTAGGAAAAGTTGTCAAGGAGATCCTTTGCAATATGAATACGGCTACAGATAAAACAAACTATAAGCAATTTTTATTGAAAAGTATTGAAGAGTTTTGGTCCAATTTTCCTCCTATAAGCAGTCATATATTCAACTTCGGGATTGAAATGTATGACATCCCCATTAAATGCACTCACACGTCTCTCTTTCACTTTTGCTGCACTACGTTTATGCTAAAACAGTCGATCAAGTGATCAACCTCTGTGTGTCGCAATATTGTCACTCAAAAAATTTATATCATCTGTAATAATAATACTTTTGAATATCTATTTGGTAACACGCATATACAGATACCGTCTTTACAAAAAAGTTTTGACTGATTAAATTTTTAATCATTCGTCAGAATATTCACAAAAAAAGTTAATTCAATAGAAAAATCAATTATTCTCAGCGGCATGTCTTTAACACAGAATGTCGTATTATCTAAATTTGATTCGTCCTGTTGCACCAACACAATTAATCCCGTATGATTAATATTCTTTCAACCAATTTAAGCAACCTTAATCTAATTAATAATGTTAATTCCGCAGCAAGACAAACGCAAAAGACAATAAATCAATGAGTTGTTGACTGATCACGCAAAACGCCTCACATCAGTTATTACCAAAACCCCTCTTATAATTCTCTTTGTGACATTTGAGTTGAAAAATAATTACGTACGTGTAGTGTACCGTCACGATTAGATGCATGTTAGGAAGTTTATATCTAATTATAAGTTAAAAAAAGATATTTAATCTTAGTCTTTGAATGTACTGCATCACTATTATACCACGTTGCATGCAATAACATTTTGAATTATTAGACTTTTTCAAAGTCTAGTTTTATTAATAATAATGTTAACAAGGCACGCTTAAGATGTATTTCAGACTGCCTTGGACAACGCACACTCCAATGATATATAAAAGCGACTTCGCCGGACGTACCTTTCACATTATATTCCTCGTGCAAAAGGTATAATAATATATATTACGCATGCATTAGTAGTAGTATGTAACTCTTTCCACAAAATAGTGCTTTTACAGACAAAAACTTATATTGGAATAAAAAGAAATTAATTAAAATTCATATTTTACTAGAAAACCCAAACACTTTAGTGAGTGTAGTAGTAAAGAGAATCCAAAAAAGACACCTAGTCCCATAAAAACAGGGATATAGCTTGGGAAATAGGGATAACAACCTTAGACCAAAACCCATAAAAAAGGTCAAAGAAAACTGAAACACTAAACGCACACTTTGACTCATTTTAATAGTTTTAAATTTTAATTTCCTCACACATACTTCACCTCAATTATGAAGATTCCACACATTAATCTACTAAATCCCCACCAAACCCCCACCTATTCCACTTCAACCCCTCCACCCCACCCCAAACACCATGCCCCTTTTCGTCATTTACCAAACCCCGCGTCAATCCTGGCGTCTTATAAACGTTGTTTAAGTTGAAAATATAAAATTCATGACCATTTTTTTCTCCACTGCAACTATCAAGAAACTTCCCATCACTCCTCATATATAAATAAAACCCACACACCCATTTCTCCTCTCATTCATTCCTCAAAAACCCATTTGTAAAAATCCAATCTTTTCAATTTTTATTAGCAAAAAAAGCCCTCTAATCAAAAACCCATTTGTAAAAAATCCAATCTTTTCAATTATTATCACCATAAAAAAAAGCCCTCTAAATTTATACAATGGACGATCAAGAAGTGCGTGCTGACACAGATCAATCCGGCCAAGGCTACGCATTGAGCGGCAAAATAATGCTCAGCGCCATCGTTATCCTATTCGCCGTCGTTTTATTCATGGTGGGCCTTCATCTGTACGCAAGATGGTACCTCCTCCGTTTGCGCCGCCGTCAACTCGAACGCCGCCGTCAGCGCCGTAACGGGCGCACCCACGTGGTCCTGTACGCCGACAACCACCAGATCGCGCCCGGTTCGGACCGGGGCCTCGAACCGGAGGTCCTCCAATCCCTCCCGGTTTTTCTCCACTCGACCAAACCGGACCGGCCCCTGCTAGAGTGCGCCGTTTGTTTGTCCGAATTCGAGGAGAAAGATATCGTGCGCCTCCTGCCCAAGTGCAACCACTCTTTTCACATCGAGTGCATCGACATGTGGTTCCATTCGCACTCGACTTGCCCGCTTTGCCGGTCCGCGGTCGAACCGGTGGTTAAACCGGTCGAACCGGATAGCGGAGTAAGTGAGCCGGTCTGCGCCACGTGTCGGGATTGTAGTGCGGGTGACTGTACGACGTCGTCTGGTGGTAGGAGGAAGGGGGGTGAGTTTGTCGGGGTGAGGATAGAGGTCCCACCGAGGAGGGTAGAATTGGAAAACGAGTTGACTCAGAGTTCGCCAGCGAGTCGGATTTTGAGGATTTTGAGTATGGGGAGGAGTAGTACGCCTAGGGGGGGTAATACGACGCCGTCTGGGGCTGGGCCGAGCTGTGGGCCGTTGACGGTGGATTTGGAGAGTGGGCCGAGTCGGGTTTTGACGCCGAGGTGAGTGGGGCCCGCTTAGGAAAGTACCTTGAAGATTCGTGGAAAACGACAGTGGTCTTTGTTCAATTAAAGTGAAGGGATAAGACCCGCAGCCCACGTTTCGCGTGGTTTTGTTTTGACTGTATTTTTTTGTAAAGAAAGAATATCATGTGTTTGAATTGAATGGATTAATTTATCCATAACATAATAGAATTTTATTTATTCCTCCAATATCTTGAAGTATTCTTTTAATTAAACTTTTGCTTTATGTTCTTTTTTTTTATGATATATTAATGTAATTAAGATATTTTACATGAAGAGTGTTATTGAAAAATAAATAAGTTATTGGATGGTTGATGATATTTGGAAGTTGTAGGGTGTTCTGATATTTTACCCACGACAAAATATATTTACGAATTCATAAATTCGGAAACAATTAATAAGAAAAAGAATGTTTCTTACACAAAATGCGCATTTCTACGAAGACTTTTATTGGTTTAGAGTGTTACTACTAAAAGGCTATATATGATTTTTGGTGTGGAAAGTCTCGGACACTTTCGAAATTAGGCTTTTATCACAATAATTGAAATAAAAATATTCAAATTTTAAAAGGCAAAATATTGAGAAAAGGAATCGAGGGAGTATGGGTCACTTAATTTCGTAGGAAAATACAAATAAATGACATTATGACTGGGAGAAACAATTTGTCCACTTGGAAGGAAGGTTGAAACCTGAAAGTGATGCATCTGCGTCAGTTTGAAATTTTGGATCTACATCTTTGACAAGCTACTGCGATTGCTTTAGCTATATTGTGATGTCATCATGCATGAAGAAAAATTCCAGCTCTTATATATTTGATAAAACAATTCTAAATCAGAAGATAATAGGAATATCACTTATTTATCTGAACACACTCATCTCGACCTCAAATCCTATACTACAAAACGTATGTTTGCCTAATTGATGTGAGTCTACAAAGAAGGCGATGAAGTGCTAATAATACTTAAGTGATCTGGCCTACTATTTTGCTACAAAGAGTGGTTTATATTGGTCTGTGGGCTTGTAGTATTATTCCAAACAAGTTATGGAAGACTAACTTCACATTAGTTTTGTTTTGTTATAATGTAAGAGATTTTGATATTTCCAAAAGATAAAGGTCCCTGCAGTGATTTTAATGTGTTGATTTATTGTAACGATAAATCTATTCGAGTGGTGTGAGGAGCTCACCCAAGTATCCCGTGCCTCGACGACTCATGAGATCTTAAGATGTGTATTGTCATATACATATATTCATAATACAGACACTCATGACACGCAATCATACACAACACTCTCTATGTGTGTACAGAATGAAGTTCTGTCGTAACAACTTGTAAACTTGGAATTACATAGATGTAAGTTGTAAACATTATAGTTTATCACAAAAATATGAAACTTCTGCACATGATAGATGAATGATTGAACTGCTAAATTAGGTGATATCATCAGTACACCAACTCTTTCGAGGAAGCCCCCCATCTTATTCTTATCAATTATTGTTTTGACAAGCTGCTCATATTCCACTATCTTTTTACACTACTATACATCTTAAACACCCATATTTAAATAATAGGCTTGTGAAACACGAGTACAAGAATGGTTGTAAAATAGCAAAAGAATAATTATAACATGGATGAAAGTTCCAAAGCGTTTCTAAGAAAAGTTTCAAGACGTTTCAGTTTTTGACACTTGAAACAAAACATATAATTATTTTCAACTTTATTACAACAATTCTTACGATTTTATGAAAAAATGTCAAAGTCTTGCAAAAAGTTCAAACAGTTAGCATACTAAAACAAACATTGAAATCGAAACACTGATCTATAATTCTATCGTACACCTATCATAGATATAGTCCACTACATAAACATCTCTTATTGAATAATTATAAAAACACCATGTGCAAATTTAAAAGAAAAATAGAAAGAGCTTATCTATAATATTATCTACCAATCAATTGCGGACAAAACTTTTACCTCCGTACGTAACTTTACAAGAGTTCCTAAAATAAAATGGTTATTGAAATTCCCAATTAATTTGAGAGGAACTTGAATGAGAATAAGATTGTTCCTTTTACAAGACTTTAATGTAAAGCCAAAGCCTGCTTTGGCTCAAGACAAATTCTAATTCTCAAGACATTTTTCTACATCTGCCCAATAAGTTATACAAGAAAAAGAAAATGTTAATACTACAGTACAGTGTTACTTGGATACTATGTCAGCAGCTCAATATTACACTAAAATAGACACCTTACCTTCTAAATCCATCTCAATACAAGATTTCCCTTAGGCAAATTGCAAGTCAGGAGGTACGAATAATCGAGACTTCCGCCTCTTCTTGCCTTCAGGAGTGCATCTTGTGCCACTTACTTTACCCAGCTTTATGGAAGATCTGCAGTTTGAGGCAGATCCTGCAGGTGATGAATAACCGGAGGGGGCATTCTCCTTTCCCTTGCCGCTTTTCACATTAGCATTTCTTTTTAGTATAGGAGACTTTGGCCTCTTTTTAGCCGACTGAAGTAGTATACCCTTTTTCCTCTCATTTTTAAGTAATCGAACACGGAAAGGATTTGCATCCGTGTGGCAAGTAGACGTACTACTTGTGCTTGACCTCACCAGATCAACATCTCCATTGTTCACCTATGACAAGAATATGAAAATTAAAAATAACTGCAGACTCTGAAAAAACTATATTGTAGTTCTTTGAAATTGGGCCATTCCTAAACAACTAGCACTTGTAACAAACTTCTGAATCCATAGCACACTGAACAATAGATATTTGTTTATTATTTCAAGAATTAAATCCTGATTTGATCTTCAGAGGGAAAGCTTACCAACTGCAGAAGAGCAGAAAAAGTTCTAGCAACATCATGCTTCTCTTGACCCTTGACAACGTCGCCAAAAGTCAAGGCATTTCCACCATCTCCTTCTACAGATAATTTATCCAGAACTTTTGAACCATATTTGTGAATATCAAATGGCGGTCTTGCTTCCTGCCATGAAAGGCTACGATTAACAATAATAGATATGAAAAGGTGAAGTAGTTGGGGGTTGAGGAGGATAAAACATATGTCATGGATGGAAATAGTGAGTTCACACACTTGTTCTTCCAAATTGTGCTCGATTCTTTGTTTCCATGTTGAAACTCGAGTTGCTAATTCAGTCTGCTTCTCTGTTTCCGCAAGAGTAGCAAGAAGATCATCCTGGAGAGAAAGGATTACAAACATGAATAAATTAGAAAACATCAAGAAACCCAATTTATCTACGTAGCTACCTTTATTATTCTAAATAATGTTATGCAACTATAAATAATAATCTTTCAAGAAATATTCCCTTTATATTTGTGCATACTATGACTTGAAATATGTTCAACCACAATATCTAATTAGACATTGTCCCGAAAGAAACTGAGCCAAAAGAATAGACTTACCAAGTGAGACCGGCATAGGTCTTCAAGGTTTGCACCAGCATCTGGATTTTCAAATGTATCATTTACGCCAAAGTGATCACCATTATCATCGTGCTGTGAGAGGAAGAAGTGTGAGTGGCTTGTCAAAGCAATTTGCTAATAATTTTCAGAAGTGTAATAAGTGCATTTATATGAGCCTAACCTTTTCCTGGAATGGAGGTATATCTTCCTTACTGAATGTATTGTCTGGCATTTCAAAATCTTGTGTTCCAATATCAGGATCCCCACTATCATACCCATTGTCTTCAGTATTGTCTTCAGGATTACAGAAGGTATCATTTGTTTTTCTTTCTCTCCCAATGAGTGATTGCCGCAACTGCAAATGGTGGTTTAGTTTTACAAAAATAAATTTCAAGATACAAACATTAACATGAAAGTAGCAACCTTTTCATAAAGTGGAAGAGGTTGTGAGTCACCATGCCTTTCTGCTGCCCCATATTTAGCTTCCCATATTTCAGATAATTCCTTACTAATAGGGCCATGGAGTTTTGCAAGAGGAAATTCTGTGGCAACAGAAAGACGATTCTTGGAACGTATCCCTAATCTTCTATTAGATTTCACTGCAATAGGTAACAATGAGATTAGAAGGCATTACATGGTAATATATTAGTTCTTTAAATATCACGTAACCAAATAAATCTAACCCTTTTTATAAGGTTTAACTCTCAAATTCCCCGGTTCATGTGGATTCAAAGGTTTCCAGGGATCCTCCTCGTCATCAGAATCGCCCAAGTCTTCAGGTCCTGAATTCCCACCTTCCATTCCGAATCCATGATCGTAGCCTTCAGGAATATTATCAGGGGGAGAAGACCCCATATTGCAATCATTAGATTCAAAATTACGATTAATGGACGGTGACTGAAGTCGATTAGCATCCTGTTTCTTTCCAACTGATAACTTATGGTTGGATCCTACAGATCGTCTTGATGGTGAAAGAAAGGTCTTGCGAGCTTCAGAAGTCAGAGAGCTGCCCCTGTAAACACTAGTTGACCCTTTGCCAGCTTTACAATCAAGAAAATTGTCCACTGCAGCAGCATCACAAGAGTCTAGCAGAATGAAATCACGATAGAGATCATTTGTGGCCAACTGCAAGAACAAAACCATTAAAAGTTTAGAAGGGAAACACGAATAATCGTAGTAAACCGCCATAGCCAACACTATTATACCAGATAAGACTCTAGCTCTCCAGTATCACAACCAACATCCAAACATTCACCTTCAAGCACGACTAGATTTGCAGGGGGCCTCACAAAATTATTCGGGGGTGCATCTCTAAAAGTTGCAGTATCCAGCAAATTCTTAGCTTCCACTGCAACATAACTTGGTCTAAGAATAACATTCTATGATTCTACCATAAGCAAAAGGTACAAAAAACAAAAGCAGCGTACCAGCAATATCATCTAAACCCCAAAATGGATCATCCTCTACATCTTTTGCTTTATGTGCACCATTTGATTCTGGTTGCGAAGAAGTAGTTGCTTCTTGATCTTCTTGGCTTTTAGAATGCATATAAAATACAAAGATCAGCTAGTGTGATATTTGATGAAAGTCAAATTTATCAACCTTTGCAAAAATCAGCCCAACAGCCATTTTCAAGTATGTGCACAATTGGAAACTTGAGACAACATGATCTAGCAAGTAAACCATGATTTTTCCTAAACAGATATTATTGCTAGGTAGATCTAGTCTGGTAGAAGAGAAAATGTTCAAAAAAATATTTATAATGGTTCTGCATTGTAAGATTGCGGATGCTTTACTCCTAGGTGTGCTTGAGGAGCGGGATCTGGTACTTAATTCAGTCTTGTTTTGGTTCACATGATCTACTTATGTTAAATGTAGTTTTTGCTGAAAGGCTGGTTATTGTTGTAGCATATAGACCACGTCTTATAAATTCCTAGTAAGCAAAGACAAATAAAATTAGCCAACACCTTGAAAACATTATTTTACTCTGAGTAGTTAGAAACTATGGTATAGCTAATGTAGAAAAATGTTTAACATTTTCAGAGTTTTAAATTGAAACAAAGTCCAATCATGCAGCACTGAAGAACCCACCTAAAAGATTCTGATTGCTGAAAAACAGAAGTGTAGTCATTCTTCTCAAATAACAATTACATCAATACCCAGATGTCCTATAGCACTTAAGTGAAACAAAATGATGATATATGCTCTCTTCCAAATCCAAGGAAGTTTCCTGTATCTAGATGCTACAAACCAGATTTTATCATTCAGTTCACTGTCTAGACACTGGCCACATCCAACAATTTAACCTCATTCAACAACAATATGCACTAAGTTTGCCAAATCATCTTCGGAAGCAAATACACGCTCACTACAGGCAAAAGTATCCCTCATCCCTCGTTCACTGCCAAAGGGAGACAAATGACCTATAAACATTCTCAATCCTTCAGAACTCTGAGAATTTCTTTTAAGAATTTTAACATCATAATTCATACGAGTATCAAGCATACATAATCGTAAGTATAAGAACACGGACAACAAAGTAAACGATGGTAATCCCTCAATTCGGCTCCAAAGTAAGATGGGTTTTCATGGAATTGTAGAAAGAAGAATAATACAAGAGCTATCGTTACCAGATTTTCAAGACTGTGATTCATAATAATGCGAATCTTAGGCTTCAAACTCCAAAAAACGCAAAAATTGAAAAGGTCAAATCTGAACACACCCTCAAATCAGTGGAATAGGAACACTAAAAACATGGAAAATTCTCCCGTAAGCCTTACAACATGCAAATGTTAACTACAATAACCAACAAAAAGGAAAATCACTTCAGAATGCATATTATTACTTCATAACATAAACAAACCAACAAATCAAACAACTGTTTTAACAAAGAACAACAAAGTTAAAAACTCAAACCTTTTTTGAGAAATAAACTCCAAAGCATGCACAACCAACGAATACAAATACTCCACCTTCCTACTGTACACCTGCACAGATCCCTGTAGCAACAATGCAGCTACAAACTCCACGCAAAAACCCCCAAATCAGTCCGTAAAATAAGAAAGAGAAAGAAAAAAAACCCTAATTCAAAATTTGAACCTTTTTTTTTAATTCGTGTGTGAACATTTACCTTCAGCGAAATTGACCGATATTAGGGCTTCATCGGTCCCTGAGATCTCGCCTGAGCAAATCTTGAGCAAGTACTCTTCCAAATTCTTGGCCAAATCGACGGTCCAATTCGATTGGAGATCCCTCTGAGGCTGCACCGTCTGAATAAATCTCCCGGAGGAATGTTCTGGATTTTCGAATTCGTGGTTCATTCTTAATACATGGATTTTGCCCTAATTGTTAATGTTAGGGTTTTGAAAATTGGGGATTAATCAACACTCTTAAAGCTAGAGAGAGGAGAGAGAATATTTGGCTATCAGTTCAAAGAGTAATTGTGTGATTGTGTGTGTGTGTGTGAGAGAGAGAGAGAGAGAGAGTTCAAAAAATTTCAGCGAAGTAATTCCCGCTCAGGTTTGGGAGCGCCTAGATTTTCATTATATGGGCCTCTAATTGATAAGCCCATTAATGATTTTGGCTGTCTGGTATATGTGGGCCTACGATATGTTGCACACTTGCACGTATTTATATCGTATTGTGAATAACCACAATAAGAAATCATAACTACATAAATATTTATAAGTTTATATGAATTATAGCCTGTATGCAACTAGTATTAATTAAGGCTCCGATTCTTTCTAAGGAAAATGAGGGAAAAGGAAAAAAAAATTGAAAAATGAGGATTTTCAGGAAAACTTTATGGAAAATAAAATTTTCCTCTCTTTTCCATGTGATTGGCATGCCATTAGTTTTCCGGGAAAATTTTATATTTAATTTGCTTACACATCATATTAAACAATGTAAAAACCGTTATTTAAAATTTAATTTTTTCAATAAAACTCATATAAAGTTTATATTTTTTTCTTAAAATTAATTTATGTTTTATTTTTTTTTATTTTAAAAAATCCTTTATAACTTCTTGAAGAGTAAAATAAGTTTTTTTTAATATAACTAAAATTTGCGAGTACTATTAATATATGTGGAACGAAACAACACAAATAAAATAAATTTAATCAAGAGAACCTTCAAATAATATTATTATTCAAATGACGCCTTGAAGAAGACAAAATATAGTACCTAAAACATTAAACAAGATTATAGATTAAATTAAAATAATAATAATTTATTAAAGATGATAAATAACTAGAATAAAAAATATAAAATAAATAAAGAAGTATTACCCGAGAGTTGAAGAAGATGTATTGGTGGAAACATTGATCTTACAAGTGTTTATATAGATTCTAAATTGGTGGGAATGTGAAATTGTGAGAACTAGAATTTTTTTCAAAGATGATTGAATTTTCCCACCTTTTGTATTGGAGGGAAATCTGAAAATTTTGAGGATGATATTATTTAATTACATTTGCTTCCACAAAGAAATCCGTACGTGAATTAGAATAAGTTTTAGATAATTTTTGGAGGGATATCAAAGTTTGTGAATTGTAAAAATGTTAGATAAAGATTCAAAAAAGATTTTCCTATCTTTCCCTATTTTTTTCCATCTTTTCCTATCTTTTCTAAAATTTTCCTTGCTACCAATCACTTGGAAAATAAAATTTTCCAATATTTTTTTCTTTTTTCCTCATTTTCCTTGGAAACAATGGGAGCCTAAATGAATTGGGAGAATAGGAAAATTACATTCAGACTTTGTTTCGAAATTACATGCAAACTTTGTTTCAGTGGATTCAAATAACGAAAAATTTCGGCCGTTTCGTACGAAACGGCTCGAAATTTCAATCCATGATTGTGATATGATATAAAAAGTAAAGTACATTGCCGATATTTTAAATTCTTAAGTATAAACATGGACATGTATTATGTAAATAAAGATATTAGACAGACACACTGTGGGACACGTTGCAGGCATTTATGATAAGTTCAAAAATGCAATAAAATTCATATGGTCATAATTTTAACATTTTGGGATAAAAGGAAATATTATGCAAAGACCAAACCTCTATATCTCTAACTCTTATGTCCAGATTTAGTTCCATTAATTGGTAACTGGATATGATCCTGAACTTAATCAATCCACCTCCTATGTTTAAATTATGAATTTATAAATCATAAGATAATGTAGTTAGTTAGATTAAAAACGGATCAGATAACAAATTATATTGTTGGATAATTTATTAATTTCGAAATGGTTTACGTGTTTCTCGCATGTATCTAATTCGTGTAAAAGTAAGATATTTAGCATACTTATGATCCATACTCACTATAATTCGTGTAATTGCTTCATAGTTTATTCATATATACACATATACCAAATTATGTGTATCTATACATGTGCAAGGTTGATGAACAAATTCACAAAAAAAGAAAAAGAAAAAGAAAAAAAGAAACGATTCTAGTCAGTCACAATGATGAACTCGATATACATGATGAGTTTATTCATTTTATTGAAACAAAAGTAGCCGAAATAATAATCAACGAACGGAGCAATTAGAATTATTACATCATGCCCGCAGCAAAAGGAACACCGGCCTGCTTAATCCATTCATCTTCTCTAAACAAACTCCCGAGTGTAAAAGTTTCAGCAAGCTGTGGGGTGATGTTCCTAATACCCTTCCATTTAACCCGACGGTCCAAGTTAGCCCCTAGTCCACGGTTCTTATACTCACCATAGTACAAGCTCGCTGTTTCTTGAGTAGCGTCCCATGGAGCATAGCCATCAGGGGACACGAACCCGCCGATCTCTGATTGCATGATGATGGTCCTGGAGTAGATCTTCCATGGTCGTCCAAGGTAGGCCTGGATGGCCGGCTTGGTCGCGAGGAAATCGGGCTCTGCAGTGAAGTTGCTGCCCTGGATGATGGTGGCGCCAATGCTGTGGCTCTCCTTGCGACCCTGAGCGGTGTACATGCACGCCTGGTTGGCGAGGGGCTTGCGGACGACTAGGTTGCAGTTTTGGAAGATGGCTAGTGCGTCGCCAAAGATGAAGTCGATGGTGCCGGTGATGGTGCAGTCGCGGTAGAAGTGCCTGTGGGTGTGGGCGTAGAGGGTGTCCTGGTAACTGTCCATTCGCACGTTGTGGAAGATGGCCTTGTCGCCTGAGACGCGGACTGCCACGGCTTGGTGCTTCTCGGGTCCCGATGAGTTCTCGATGGTGAGGTCCTTGGCAATAAAGTTAAATCCGTCCACGGCTGTGACAGACAAAAGAACGATTGTTAGGATATATATATATCTTTCATCAGCCAACTAAATATGAGAAATTTTTCGTAATTGCTTGAGAAATCTTCTTATATGTTTTAGAAAACATCTATTATATTAAAATTGGGAAGATCTGAATGTTTTGCTTTCATAAGATTCAAAAATTGAAAGTTTCTCTAAGGTTTCGAAAACTTGTTTAGAAACTTTAGTCGTGCACGGATACATGTACTTCGAGCTGAACTCACCAAGTGTGCAGGACTGGTATGTTTTGGTACCATCAATAAAGTTTTTGTTGCCGGTGATCTTGGTCTTGGTCGGTCCATCGCCGATCAAAACAATATTGTCAACTTTCTTTGGGATCGTGACGTACTCCTTGTACACTCCGGCCTTGATATGAATGACGAAAGTCCCGTTATTTTTGGGTGGAACGGATTTAATGGCGTCGTTGATAGACTTGAACTGGCCACTCCCGTCTAGTGCAACCACGGCGTTGACTTTCATTGTGCCGGGCGTGGAAGCCATGATCTTCTTGGCAGTTTTGGTCACGAAAGAAGGAGCTTTTTTGCTTCCTTCCGCGAAGAGCCTCCTTGAACTACTAAAGCCCAATGCAGATAAAAACTTTTGAGATCCGCTCATAATGGCAAGACCATTGCTGGACAATTCACCCGCTGATTTTAGCAATTCCCTCATCTTTAGCCCTGCATCACCTGTATATGGACAAAATATGACGTTTCATCAGAATGAGAAATTGAAGGTGAATATTTAGATATGATTTCCAATGTGACCTTTCATGTGCAGACCGTTGTTAAGTTTGATATGAGATTGGTGTTCGAATTAGGTCGTACTATTGTTTGTTAAGTTTGACATGTGATCCTTTTTTTTCTTTAAGAAATGAGTGACAATGGAGTTTAAACCCGATTCATTTTTTTTTACATGATTTTGACACAATATTGAATTGCATTATCTAAAAGGTTAAGCTCGTAAGGAAATTTAGTACCTGTAGTGTTTTCGAACGCATCAAGGCATGTCTCTTGGTAGGTAACGCTACCACTGAGCCATGTCATGACATCGTCCACGTACTCCTTGATCTTCGATGAATCAAACGATCCCATTTTTTCAACGGATCGTCTGACATCATCAACGGCGTCCTCCAACACTTCCTTACACACCTCGAACGCGCCTTTGGTTTCAGGGTCCTTGGCAGCATCCTGGATTGTCTTGGAATTTTTTATCGCCTCTTCGATCTTGTCTTGGGCGACCTGGAACGCCGTTTTGATGAGTTCCTTGGGGTTAATGGTGTTGGCCTTAGATAGGCTCTCTTCGCAGCTTTGTTTATAGTCGGTAGGAGCGCAAATCTCCTTTACCGCCCTGGCGGTGGCGCTGATGGCAGCAGGTTGTTCGGTTTTGGAGCCTCCGCTCTTTCGACTGGTGACGCCGACTACTACGCCGACGACCATTGCCACTAAGAGGAGCGAGACGACTCCGGCAACCGCAATCTTTTTCTTCTTACCATCGAACGCCATTTTTTGTTAGTTTTGTTTTAAGTTTATTATTTGTATGTTTTTTGGTGTATCTTTTTTTAATGCTAATCAGAATAAAGGGGTTAGTTTGGATAAAGCATGTGAGCCTCTCCAAACTCTGATTTATTTTGAAGAATATGGTACGAGGATTAGAGTCTTTTATAGTGAGGAGATGAAAATTCATTACCGTTCGTTTTTTGTGGTGAGAATTCTTTGTGTTCTGTTCTTCTAAAGTTGGAGTGTTGTTGCATAAGGGAGGATGTCCGTAATTGTAGCTAGGGGAAGAAAGGTGGTCATGCATGGACGTCGACAAAAGGTATGATTTGTATTTTTTTTTTTTTTTTTGGGATAGTTATCTCTTGTTTTAATTGAATTTTTTTGGACAAAATGGTAGTACGAAGGCGATCTCATAATTTCGTGGACGAAAGTCCGCCATGCAAATAAGAAGAAATAAAATGTCTACTATTTAAATAAACAGAGAAAACCCTAACAATTTTGCTAGATGCATGTAATGAATCTATTTGAGAGTTGAGATTCACCTTAACGTTTTGTATAATTGTTAGATAGATAAATTAATAATATATATCATTGTGGCTTTTTCACATAATTCACTCGGAATACTTAATGTTCAACATAATTCGATATAATGAAATGAAAAAATAAATAATATTGCAATGCTTATATGATTTATCACATGATCTAGAAAAGTGACTTATAATATTATCAATTTCATAAACAATACTGCGTTTGTGGTAAAATATATGAAGGATTACTTATATTGGTTTTTTTAAAATGAGTTTGTGATAATTGTGGATATTCATCATGTTCTACCTAACGCAGTCAGGTTTACAAAATCTCTCGCACCAAGGCCCAAATATCCAATAATACCACCTGCTACACGTGGCCTTAGCTTGCATTCTTTGATACAATATTCTGCAACAACTTGTTGTAGCTTGCGAGGCGAACGCTCTTGCGCCAAGCACCTATTATTTGGTGCAAGAATGAACATGCATGATTTAGTACTGCAGATCTATGATGCCACTTTTATTGATCCCTATTGCCGTGTATGTGTATATACTTCGAATTGATTTGGTTTGGTTTCAGGTATATTTGCTATTAACATGATTTGTAATGAATCTTTTTACCAATGTTATCTTTGATCTTTTTGGTAAATATTTAATATATTGTTGTTCGTAGATTGAATATATTTCAGTTACTGAATTACCATATCTTAGGTTGTTTAACGGGTTCAAAAGATAAAGGGTGAGTTACAATGAATTGGCTTTATGGTTTCTTCATTTATAATGAAATCTATTTAATTGGTTTGTTCGGGAAAGAAACTGAAGAATTTATAGATGGAAATATTAATACGATACTTATTCCTTGAACAATATTGGCCGTTTTATCTTATGGGAACGCCTAATGGAGAAAAAGAAGATTTCTGAAGGGGGAAAAAATTATATCGAATCTCTTGAATAGAAAACACGAACTCTTTTATTTCTTATAATATATAACAATAAGAAATTTAATAGTTCAACATTTTACCATTGATATGCATGTATGGAAATTTTATTTTAATTATTCCCATATGCTATTATTAATTTTCTATAATTTGATAATTTAAAGTTCTTATGATTTTACCTAAAAGCAAAAAGGTCTATATTTATTTGAAAACAGGCTGAAAAGTCAAACTAAACTTCATTTGAAATGCTATGATTTCTACATCAAATAAAGATCTATTATGGGAGATTTTCTATCTATCTTGGAATTGATTTTGGGAGAAGAAATGTTAAGGCTATTTTTGGGCTTTAAGGGATTGAGGCTGCCTTTAGCGCGGAATAACAAGGCCTAACTGATTTTAGGAAAGCTAAACAGTGAATTATTGTCCAGATAATGTCGTTTTATATGACATGAAAACAGATAAAGAAAGGTATGAACTAGTGAGAGCATATATAGTAATAAAAGGTGTGTGCATGGGGTTTAGTTTCAATCATCAAAACTGGAAGAGGTGCTATCTTTTATCTTCTCTATTATATAATTTATCGGTTTTAGTTTTTATTCTCTGTACCTATGTTTTGTTAGAATACTATATTATGAGTTTTCTCATTTTTCAATGTTTTTCTCGATTTTTTTATTAAGATTTTCTCTATTCTATTGTAAGACATTTCAATTTTCAAGTTTTTTTAGGTATTTCAATTGCTTTTGCATAAAAAGAAAGTATTTCAGTTTTTCGAATTAATTTTTTGTATATTTTTATAGTTCTTCTGTAATTTTATGATTATTTTGTTTTGAGTTTCTCAAATTTTGAATTCGTAATATATTTTTTAAAACTCTCAGATTTATTTAGCGGCGTGGCTATTATCTATACTATTATATAAGAGAACCTTGTTTTTACTCACAAACAGGGAGTTATTGGAGGTGTGATACCAAATTAATAGTATGCCTAAAATACCCTTTTAAATTTTGTCCTTTCAAAACTTAATATCAAGGCCTAAATTGTAATTTCTTTTGTTCCAAAACCTCCCACTTCCCCCACTTTCTTTCTAAACTTCACGTCTAATAGCAAATTTAATAAAGAATTTGAAATTTGAAATATAACCACCGCTACATCTCTCCAACATTAAACAAACCTCCCACAATTTTCTCTAACTATTTGTTTCATTTCATTCTTTTCCTGTTTCTTGATTCTTATACGGTTCCTCTCCCCCAAATATTTAATTTTTTACATCTATTTCATATTGTCAAAAATAAATTAATTTTGTGCACAAATAGATTGTTTTGCATTTCTTGCCCCTTTTTCATTTTGTAGCATAAGAGAATTCTTTACCTTTTACTCTAGAAATTATAACCCAACTATTCACTTTCTTAAAAATGCAGGTTGATGGCTCCATTTGAATTGGATGACTTTTTCCTCTAAACACAGGAATTGTAGATTTTGAGCAATCCAAAGTAAATGTTCTTACAAGAGTTTCGTGGTCACCTATACAGGTATACACGCAAAAACTTTTTTTTTTCTTCATATTTACTCTTTTTTGTGATTTTTGGTGAGAAATAATTAAATTTATTTGTTTTATCTCCTTTTTATTGATTTAAATTGTACAGTTTTTTTGAAGCACTCGAACTTTGATGCTGAGTGATAGCATGCATACTTTGAAAAGAGACACGTTACATCAAGCAAATTGGTAACACCAAAAAAATTTGCACGCGGTCCTCGCGTGTGTAGGTTTGCTAGTAATTTATAATGTGCACTTCACTAAAAAAAGCGCGTGTTTATCTTTAGCATTAACTAACGTTCTTGGTACTTTTTCAGCGCTGTATTGACGTCAGGTTATTAATCCCTGTACCAACGCTTGCGTTTCCGTAAGCGCTGGGACACTTTTATCCATTCGTCCCCCAAAAAAATGATTTTTCTTGTAATGGTAATATAATTACTGAGAACGTGGAGTTGTTTGTGTGACACACCAATTTTTCTGATCAACCTCTTCAGATCAAAGCATCAAATATAATTTTCATTAGTTTAAATCAAAATATAATTTTTCTTTTTAAATTTGATACTGTAGTTGAATTTGCATTTTGCACTGAGTATCTCTTTACGTTAGAGACGCGATGGACATGATTGTCTCATAGAAAGTTCTAAACACATTATAAAATCTCATATTTGTGTTTTCTAATTAATATAGTATAATGAAACTCAACCTTTGTATATCTTATGCATAACATAATTATGACATATATATGTATTATTGGCATAACATATTTTCTAATTTTAAAATTTTGTGTCATCGTATGCATAATTATTATACTAAGACAAACAACTTCTTGTGTTAATTCTTCTTTTATTGTTTGGACCTGCTTGTAATTCTCTTCTTCATACAATGGATATGTTATTAACAAAGTATGAACAAAATCTAGTCATAACTCGTACACATATATATACAACATATCAGTTAACACGTATACTGACAGAATTATGAGACAATGAGCCATACATTATTATCAATCACAAAAGCAATCACTTCGATTAGTTATTTATCCATTATATGAAACTAATCTTAGTTTTATTAAAAAATAAATTAATATGGAGTTTCGTCAAAGACGTGAAGGCAAGACCTTATCCATTGACAGACCCAATCAATACCACTGCGCGTATCTCCCGTGCATTACTCGTCTGGACAGTGATTGAAACAAGGTTGTAAGCAAAAAGGTCTAAATATGACATACCACCAAGCAGTTGGACATTCGCGCTCGCACTCTTCGATACAAGATTGATCCTTTTTAGGCATTATTTCTTCTGCGGAGCACATATAGTTTGGTGCAAGAATGAGCATTATTACCGCCAATACTACGATACAAATTTTACGAACCTCCATCCTCATGTATGTATGTGTGTAAATATCTTCGAATTGGTTTGATTTGGTTGTGAGTCCTATTTGCTATTTATATGCCTCGTTATTATATGTTACAGTTCTATCTTTGATTTTGGCTAAATAATTAATATTGTTATTAGAGGATGAATCTTTCAGTTACCATATCTTAGGCTGTGTAACGCGTAAAAATTTATCGTTAAAATGAATTCAAGACAATGTTTTTGAAAATAAAGACTTTGACCCTAAAAGATAATCGCTGATTTCCATTTATTTCTGCATCCTGAACATCAATCTGCTTATTACAAGAACACACCATTGATGTGGATCCATTTATTACAGAAATTCATACTATTACAACATTTCCAAATCACTCTTTTTTTTTTTTGATAATTAATCTCTTTCAAAGCTTAGCCCTTCTTAATTCCAATTTCGCAATAGTCTCCAGGTGGACTTCATCAGGACCATCTGCAATTCTTAGCGTCCTTGAAACTGCCCAGAGGTGAGCCAGAACAGTATCACCCGATAAACCAGCTGCACCGTGCACTTGCATTGCCATGTCGAGCACCTTCAATGCCATGTTAGGAGCGGCAACCTACTCACAGCCAAAATGAGCATATGAAAGTACAAAAATGAGATTAATCCAAAAATAAATAAAAAGAATACAGTGCAAACTGAAAGCCCACCAAAAGACGTAAATGTACCTTAGCCATGGCAATTGTCCCACGGGCCTTTTTGTTTCCAAGACGGTCAAGTTGGTCTGCGGCTTCCAGGACCAGCAGTCTCGTTTTCTCCAGATCTATCCGACACTGCACCAAGAGAAACAGAGATTATTTTTATTAGTGTGCAGAAATTTCGACGAATGGAACAAATTAGCCACAATAGCTCAAAGGGTTAGGCCCTGCAAGATAATCTCAATATCTTTGCGACTCTGATGAAATAAATGTATACTTGGAGGCTGTCTGGCGACACCTTATAGCCCCGTTAAGGACCTTAGATTATGCACTAACTGACGTTATTGAATTTGGTATCCTAACTAGAAATACGGGTTAGTAGGATGTAATAAGGCCGGCCAGTATCTCATGGGTTACTATTATATGCTTTTCCTCCGGCTATGATGGCTTAAAGGGAGGTCAGATAATAATAGGGAGTTTTATAAATTACTGGACGACCAAAATCCATCAAATAGTTATTGTTAAAAACTATCCATATTACAATCCGTGTCTAGTCTTTACTGGCAAATTGCCCCTTGGGGTTAAGTGACAATGCCATAAATGCAAAACACAAAGGCAAACCTAAGCCTTTGGAGACAAACACAAGTGGGACGAAACTTACATGAAACACTTCAAGCTTGATTTGGTCCAATATCAGATGAATAAATTAGAGGAGACAATTACACCTACACAGCCTGCGGTTTGGACTAGGTTCTGAAACCTCTCCTATAGTTTTAGTTATTACAGAGAGACCCAAATGAGTCTATCTATAATATTTCAAAAACTTCATAATTATTCAAACTCCTGGAGATCTATCTATAATGTTCTTTTAACTTTCAAGGGTGTTTTTATCATTATCCAAACAATAGGAGAAATTTTTATGATTAGACCAAACTTTATGGGGAGTAATTGTAACTATCCCATTATGAAGTAATCCATTATTAACCAAATTGTTTTCAAAGAATTATTTAAACTAAAAATACCAACCTTGGCAACATCTGAAAGGAACGATCCATGCTGGGCGATCAATTTGTCAAATGCTCTTCTACTAATTGCCCTCTGAATCATCAGTTGCATGCCACGTTCAGCAGCACCAATCAACCTCATGCAATGGTGTAACCTTCCCGGGCCCAATCTACCCTGGTAAATAGTAAAAACAAATGCAAGGCACCACGGTTGAGAAAACTCACCTCAAAGAATGAGAATTAGTCAAAGAATAGTACCATTTTACCTGTGCAATCTCAAAACCACGTCCTTCCCCAAGCAGAATATTCTTGGCTGGAACCCTCACGTTCTCAAATGCTATTTCTGCATGTCCATGGGGTGCATCATCAAAACCAAATACTGTCAATGGTCGTTTTACGGTCACACCTGGAGTATTAGTGTCGACTAAGATCATAGATTGCTGTTTATGCTTGGGACCATTGAAGTCAGTTTTCCCCTGCATATTTTGAGGAATTAGCTGCTGCTTTCATCAAATTCTCATCTTTGAAAGAAGGTGGGGATACCATAACTAACCATGACAATAAGGACTTTGCACCTAGGATCCATGGCTCCACTAGTCCACCATTTCCTCCCATTGATGATATACGAGTCTCCATGTCTGTTTAGGGCTTATATATGGTTAAAATAATATCTTCGGAAAAATTAGTTCAAGATAATCATGTAATGATGTAAGGTCATTAGTTTAAAGTATCTGGTACTCTATTCAAATGGTTTGCAAAATGTGTAATCTGGTGGTATAGGTGATCCAGCACAAAAGTTCAGAGACAGAATGTAATTAAAAGAGAATATATATAAAATACACTCACCATTAACTATTTCCGAAGCACGTGAAGTAATGGTTCATTTTCTAATGATAATGAGCTTCAAGCAACAGTTCTATCTCACAAGTGATGTTGAATGACATAAATTCACCACTTGTCGTACCAAAATCAAGGATAAGTGCTAGTCATTTATATTTTTAAAACCCAATTAACTTCTCTCAGCCAACACAAGTACAGCCATATTGTTCGCTAAATATGCTCAGAACATATGTTTCTCAAACATTTAAACACCAATTTTGAAAGAAACTGCATGTCTCGAAAGGGCAGCACAATCTTGCGTTACATATCACCAAAAAGTTTTGACAGCATATATGATCATTTTTTAAAGTTTCGCCATTTTACCTTTCGATAGAACACTCTATATTGGTAGCATCAGATGATGCAATTTGTGGTTCTGTCATTGCAAACCCAGACCGTATCTTTCCTTCAAGCAAGGGAACGAGCCATTGAAGCATTTGTTCAGCATTCCCATACCGCATTAACACCTAATGAAAGGATGACCGAGACAGAATAAGAGAATTCAGGATTATACTCTACTGCATGCCATTACATACTGAAGCAGAAACTATAGCAAGTATAAGTTTTTCAAAAATTAGTTATCCTCCAGGAACTTAGAACTATATCTCTTAAGCTTCCATAACTTATTCTAGAAAATGATATCTCAATTAAGGAGTGGTTTTGACGCAGGGATTCTATCTCAGATAGTGAAATAGAAAGATTCAGCATTTTACAATGGAATATATAGCTTTTTCGAACCTCCATATTTCCAGTGTCTGGTGCCCCGCAATTGAAGACCTGTGGTGCCCAAATTGAATGGCCCATGATCTCACAAAGGTATCCATATTCGAGGTTTGAGAGTCCAGCACCCAGTAAACCATCAATCGCCTCATTTTTAGAGCCATCTCCTTGACTAGAAATGATTTGCTTAACTCTTGCAGCACTATCAAACTGCACACAAAAACTGAGGTTTTCACCAAAAAGATTCAAAACATACTATATATTCATGTTACAATATATCAAAGACACAGAAGATGCTATTTCTGCTTTCGTGGGACAAGAAATCTACATACAGGTATATACAAGTTCCACAGGCCTTCTCTTTTCGCCAGCTCCTTTAATCTCTCTTCATCAGGGTGAACAGACCAACGTGTGTCGGACTGGGCAAGTTTGTAGAATTCTTTTTCCATTGGGTATATGTGATCCTCCATAAACTTTAACAATCTGTTTCTTAATTCTTGAACCCTTTGACTTGGAACAAATGTCCCTCCAGTTGAATGAAGAAGACTCTCTGCGTTTTGTGTCTGTACTGCTTGAGGAAATGATTCTGATTAAACAGTACAATACATTAGAACTGTCAGGAAGGTTTCGGTATTGAAATAAACAACAATTTAAAAGATTGGGCATCTGGATATCGACTGTCTATTCTTAAGAATACATGGTCGTCATCGATCTAAATTAAACCCTGGAATTCTATATCAACAATGCAACCCATTGATCAAAACTAAACCCTGAAATTCTATAACATCAATGCAACACACGTGTTCTAGTGACCATTAAGAAAATCATTTGAAAGGATAAGATGTTCCACAAAACTTCACATAGTTTTACATTCTATCCTTTGATAATAGACAAATTGTAGCAAGTTCAGCCTAGCCACAGATGCGAGGATCACATAAATGGAATGATTTACTAGTTATTTAATTCTTGGAATGCTAGACTAGTAACCATATCAGTAGAGGATACACAAGCTACTGTAAAAGGTCAATTTTGTTGATATGCGTAAATGAAAAATTAAGGGCAGAAACACGTCAAAATGACTTCTTAAAATCTATTTCGTTTTTCTTATTTAGCTATCCCTAAAGGACTCCATTCGTCAGTCTAAGAGACGATTAAGTCTCAGGATTAGTGGAGTTCTCGATTTTCATTCCACGGAGAATATTCTTTCCCAAATCTGGACCTTCTTTTGAAGACTGCATGCAAATGATCGAAAGACGAGTAATAATGAGTGCAGGAACATTAGATAAGTGATTAAAAACGCATCAACAGAATTCATGCATGCTAGCGTTAAGGTCTTTGCAACAAGTATATTACCAATAATGTATGAATTCTATTATCAGTTATGACTAATGGTCTTGATTGAATTTAAATGACAATGAAATTAGATCAAACAAAGAGTTACCCTTCGGTGGATGCAGGGGAAGAACAGATTCTCTTTGAATAAACGCCCATGCAATTTCAATCATACCATCAGCCTTATTTCCAGCAGAGCGGGCACGCTCTCCTCCTGAAGCATTTCCCTACATAGAATAACTATCCTTCATGAAGATCTTTTAACTTAAATCAGGAAAATCATTATAAAAACAATAGCTGATAAAGTTAAAGTTGCGTTACCAAGATCCATCTACAATGTACTCCGGCATAAATTGAAGCTCCACGAAACAAGGAAAAGGCAACATAAAACTTCCAGTTAGCAGCAGGCCAAGGTTTTCCCTATATTTCCAAGCATGCATTAGAAATAAGAGCTCGAAAGTCAAGAAAGGAGATGATTATCAGTAATATCATATTAAGAAGACCAACTGGGTTATCAGGTTGGTTCTATTCCTTATCTTTTCAGACACACAAATACAGAGTTGCTGGTGGAAATGTCCTCACAAGATCCGCTAATCACAACAAGCAAGGACTATACTAAAATCACCAGTTGTGTTCAGCAAGAATTGGAAAATTTAAGTGATTTGCCTAACATTTTTTCTCATGCAACACTAGTATTAGATTGAAGCAAATTTGCTCCTAATTCTGATCTACGCAGATCAAATAACGAATAATTTTTATGTTTAACAAGACTCTTGAGACCCTACCAATGACTAAGAAGGACAATGAATCATAAGAAAATTCCACCAACTACTGTCTTGAGCAATTAATTCAGTAGAAGGATCATCCAGAAAGCATTTGATTTTCAACATTCATTTACCCCAAATAAGCATGATTCTCATTTGAATTCTTTTTGCATCAATTATTCGATAGATTAGTTAAACTATTGAAGATCTGATGAAATATGGCATCCCTCGAGACTTGCGTAAAAAGTAAAAATTCACAAGAACAAGGCCCTACACTTGCAGCACAGTAATCTGCAATATACTCAGCTAGTGGAGGAATTCCTTCAGGTAATCCAGTCAATTCAAGACCGCCATTCTTTTCCACTTTGTCCAAAGAAATATCCACAATGTAATGCTGAAAGGAAAAAAAAAAAGAAAAAAGAAAAAAAAGGTAAACATCACTCATAATGCAATTATTATCGGAAATAACTGGGGTAATCCCATTTTCCAGCATCCACATTTGAACAAATTAATTAGCGAACAAGAAACCGATTTTAGATCGCAATAGTCTTATATACCAAGCTGCTAGTCGCAACATCACACATCTGATTGCCTAAAGTGGACAGTTCCCAATCAAGAATGCCAATCACCCTATCCTGCAATATAGGAAGCACTGAATAACTTACAGGGTCTCAAGAAAGTCAAGCAAATAAATTTGAATTACTGACCTCAGTGGGATGGAATACAAGATTATCAATGCGATAGTCACCGTGGACTAAACCTGCTGCGTCCCCTGAAGAATCTTCAAGGGGGATGTGCTCACGCAACCACTTGGCTAACTCTAACATTCTCGGGTTTCTGGTAGACTTGCCTTCACCAGTAGAAACAAGATACTGTTTGGCCCATCTCTCCACCTAATGCATGTAAAATATATATTATCTTCCAGTACACACATCGACACGGCCTTGAGAATCTTGTGATGTAAAATCCCCAAGACCGATAGGGTCATTTACAAAATCATCAAACATTAGGGGGTCGTCTTGATAGCACCTAGTACACCTTTACTATAGGGTACGTAATCTGGGACGACATGCTATTAATGCATCTGGTAAGCCTATTGCAGTAGCGGGTTTGGTTAATAATCTGGTTGACCAGGTACTATATGTGTAATATAATTCGCCCGTCTTGCATGAATTATAAAGTATCCTGCTTGGGAAGAAATGGCTCATGGCACAATAAAAAATGATCACTGCAATCAAATTTCACACTTTTTTTACAAAATGACATAGAAGGGCAAAAAGTACAGTAGAGGATGAATAATGTTATCAAACGACCATGTGTTCATGCAAAAACTACAATCTCTAGCTATTTTAATCCATATCTAATCATTTATTGGCTATTAAACGGCCCCTAGGAAAACAAGAGAATTTCTGTCCACCAAGAAGGAAAACAATACCAACCTGCCTTTTGCAGTAGTCACTTGGTCTCCCGTAGCTGCGTAGACCAATGGCATCCACATCAGCAGAATGAAGGGATGCCAAAGCTTTAGCAGTTGCATGGTATATATTTCTCCTTTCTCTAGGTGAGACACCCTTTACAATAAGAAGAAAAAAACTACTCAGGTCTCTTTAGGAGCAGCAACTAATTTATCTTCTTTATACCAAATAAATGGAAAGACGACATCAGAAAAGTAATATTCATACTGGCAGCATGGGGTTAATATATATACGTCCTTCCAGGTATTCCATAATGTAAAACGGAGTCCCAATTATATTTGGGTCCGTACAGAGACAGTAAACTTTAGGCACCGGAACCAACGTGTGAGTACCCAGAGCATTTAAAACCTACAGTTTCAAAAGAAATTCATTAGAAAGGCAAGTAGTCAGAAAAACTAATCAAACCAATCAAGGCTATCAAATATCCGATTCCAAGTTATTATTATTAAATATGCTTGAAAAAAAAATTGGTATAGAACCTGAAACTCTCTCTCAACAGCATGTGCAGAATCAAGCAATTTGCCAGGAGGTTTCTTTCTCATCACATACCGCTTCACAAGAGATCCAGAATGTACTTCCATAAGAAAGGTCGGATTTGATTGGCCGTGCCCAAACTGCATTTGGAATACAGAACAGAACAATACGGTAAATAACATGATGATAAAGCAACCCTTTGTCAAGTTAGTCGTGTTCCCCAATACTATTCAGACACACTCAATAAAGTAACCTATAACATTTTTTAATGCAGAGACCTCTTGTCCTGGTTTTAGCATTTCTGTCCATCAATCTTTTTCATCCTTCTGCATTTCATTAGTTTTCGAAGAAACTTACAGTACGTTACAAGAAAAACAAAGATCTTAAAAAAGGATATCACCGCACACTCTACTATGTTCTACTACGCTCAACCATGTTAAACCAGCATATAACCGTACCAATTATAAATCTTTACTCCAAACTTATATTTCTCTCCTTTTCATTTTACAGAAACTTAAAGAGTACATGTATACACAAAGCACTTAAGACTTTCTTGTTCTCCCTTTTGGCTACTCTAACCCGAGGATCAACTAAGTCAAGTCACGACTTTTCCCGTAAAGCAAAATCAATATCTGAATAACTTGTCATCATTCATATAAAAGCTTCAAAGCTTATATATTTCTCTTGTTCTTTAGCAGAAGCTTATATTTGTCTTTTCTCCTTTTTCAGCTTAACATAAGAAAAATCAGAAAAGAAATACAACAACTTGGTAAAAAGTTTCTTATTCTTTTTTCCTTATTGTTATAACACACAAACACACACACACACACACACACTCAACTACATCAATTTCCACTTAAAGCTGGCATCTTTTTTGTTCTCTTTGCATCATTTTCACAAACACTACAACTCACTTCTCTTGGTCAACTAAAATAAACAAACTTTCAACTGAAATCAACACTCTAAACACGATCAAGAACATTTTAAGAACTACAAACAATAAACTAAATCTGAAACAATAAAGAACAAGAACCTGAGAAACATTGAATTGATAAGGAGATTGAGGAAACCCATCAACGTTAGCAACCGAATAGTGAAGCAGAGCATCAAGATTGAAGCTTTGAGCTGGATCGACCCGACCCACTAGTTCGGATGTCAAACTCGCCATCAAATAATCAGTGGAGTTTACTTTTTTCTTCTTCTTACAGTTTTGTACTTTTGTGAGTTTTGTTTCTTGAGCAAGGTGCCTTGGTTAATCCGAAAAACGATGATGTGGATTGATAATCTTTCTTTTTTTTTTGGGTCAAACTTGTTAGGCGTGGACAATTAATTAAAGTTGAAATTAGATCGCTTGAAGTTGATTTTGTTTAATAATCTCGATGATCCGTTGTGGTTGATAATGAATGAAATGAACTCTGAAAGGTTTTCTCATGTAAAAAAAAAGATTAAAGCATCAGACACTTTATTACTCACCGTTACACATTTTTTTTTTAACTTGCCTTTGTTGTACTATAGATAAATAAAACTTTTTGCAAATTTTCAGCAAATTTTCGTCAAAATTTGAAACATGAATATGAGATTTTATTGAATTTGAGTTTGAATCGTGATAAACTCCCAAGTTCACGTTTCAAATTACCGGCAAAAATTGGCCAGAAATTCGATTGCGGGGCAAAAAAAATTTCAATCGGTATATGAGGGGGCAAAGTGTTATTTATCTATAGTACATGGAGCGAGTTGCAAAAAGAAAGGATAGAGGTCAAAGTGCAATAGGGGCATAGTATATGGAGATCCTGCTTTTATTCCAAAAAGAAAAATAAGAATTAAGATTGATTTCTAAATTTGATTAAGTTATAATTAGTCAGTAATAATGGTATTATTTCATAGGTTAGTGTGTACTTGAAACGAAATAATAATGTTTGGAGTAAATTTGAATATATGCATTTGACGGAAGACGTGATACCCACTATTTTACCGTAGTCATGCGAAATTAAGAAAAAATGTGTTGATAATCTAATAACAATTTACTTTGTTGTACAATTGAAACTAAATTTTAATTTCATTATTATTTCTTTAATAGATTCTATATTATATGAAAAATACATGTCTTTGAAGTTTGAATTCATACGTCTTATATCAATATAGAAACACGCATATTATAAATTAAAAAGTTCAATTAAACATATTGCGTCCAGAAGGTGTATTTAGTTTGAAAGTTACATTTTTGTTCTTTCTGTTTTGACACTAAACGAAATTAGTTGAAAAAATGAACAAACAACCCCACAGAGACCAACTTTGCAATACGTTCATAGATATTGTTTTACTATGTACTTCACAATTTGAAAAGATGATAGAATAATAGAATATATAGAAATCATAAATGATAGAAAAAGCGGATACCAAAATAGAATTTGTTTTCTATATGAATTGTGTTTAGGAATATTGTTTTTCTTTCTTTCCTCAGTTTTCTTTGCAAAACTAAATTCAAACTTTGAATTTGAAATATTTGGAGAAGATTATGACATTATGCCAAACTTCAGGAGTGTCGTGCATTCTTATAAATAACACATACCGTGGTGATTCTCAATTTCAAAAGTCTCAACTATCTCGATTCCAAGTAAAAGTTTTTATGTTACGAATCGTCTGTACCACTTATGTGTACCACTTAGTTGTAATAATTACACATAATTTGAATCTTGATACATACATAGGGTGGTTATACATAGAAGTTGGATGGTCATATATCATAAAAAGTAAAGCACAAACAATGACTTTAGACCATATATACATGGTGAAGTTTTTGGCTTACTTGGTTAAAATATATTCGTTGTGATGAAGGAATTTGTGTTTGTTATGGAACATCAATCCTGGACTCTGTATTATCCATTTGAAGTTGTTCCTTTAACTTTTTTCTTTTGGCAACTCTTGGTCTGAATTTGGAAGGACTTTATGATTCATTTCTACTTGGATTCTTCTTCTTATAAGAAAAAACAAATCAAGGCTCCCATAGTCACCAGCATTCAAAGAAAGCAACGTTTAATCAAATGATGGTAGTTCTTTGGTATTTCATCTCTTTTCTTGCTATTGTTTAATGAAAATAGAATTGTCGGCTTGTTAGCAATAACATCACCAATATATAAATATATATGTGTGTGTTTACGTATTACTTGAATATGGCTAACTATACTTTCCTAGTTACTGTTCTGATCCTGACAGTTTGAGCTAATGGTAAATTATCCATAGGCTATGTTAATTTGGCAAATTATCCTCATGTGGAAAAAAAGAAAGGCATGTATATTACAGAATTGTATTTAATTTGTTTGTTATTTATTTACGGTATAAAAACAAAAGATAATACATATTTTTGAGAAAATAGTGGTATAAATATTTTTTTTTTTCACACAAAAGCTTTAGTCGAGTGCACTACACTTCTCATATACAAAGGTGTATCGTGCAACTTTTTGAAACCGCAGGAAGATAATTTGGTTTTGACACAATTAATTTGACAAGTTAGCATAACATGGTAATTTGTTAAAAAACACAATAAGTTTCTCTGCTTCAACCTCTCAACACCATATATAATATTAAGGTTAAAGGCAGGCCTTGTTCTTAGCAGTTGTCTGGTTTCTCAGACAGTATAAAAAAAATATGCAAAAGATTCTGCATGTTAACTTGTACACGATAGATCCTCTTTTCTATCAGTTTATGTAAATGTCTGCATTAGAAATGATAGGCCGGCCAAGTTTAGTAATCTGTAGTTCTATATCAGCTTGTTTTACCAACTTTTTGTCCTTAAACGGCGAAATAAATTTTCTAATTTTCTCCTTTTATATAAAGCCATGTTCACTCCATACTGTGGTAACAACCAGAAATTAATTCACAGAAAAAATGGTGCTAATGAAATCCTTCATTGCCACACTTTTGCATTTAAGCATATTCGTATCTGTTTTTGTTCCTGTAATTTGTCATGAACAGTTACATGTGCTTCGATCTTGTTTGATTGATCACAATGTGTATAATTTCTCTATATACCCAAATTCACAAAGTAATCCGAGTACTTACTTCAAGTTGCTCGATTTCTCTATCCAAAACCTGCGTTTTTCGGGTCCCTCAATCCCAAAACCAATAGCCATAATCATGCCTGAGAGCAAGGAACAGCTAATAAACAGTGTTCTTTGCAGCAGGTTGGGATCATGGGAAGTTAGAGTGAGATGTGGTGGACATAGCTATGAGGGAACTTCTTATGTAGCTAATGATGGGCCGTCGTTTGTTTTGATCGATATGATGAACCTCAATCGAGTTTCTGTCGATTTGGAGTTGGACGTTGCTTGGGTGGAAGGCGGTGCAACGCTTGGTCAGACTTATTTTTCGATATCTGAGTTGAGTGGGGTGCATGGATTTCCGGCGGGATCGTGTCCGACTGTTGGGATTGGGGGACACATCGCCGGCGGTGGATTTGGATTGTTGTCGAGGAAATACGGCCTTGCTGCTGACAATGTGGTGGATGCTCTTCTTGTTGATGCGAATGGGAGCTTATTAGACAGGGAAGGAATGGGGGAGGAGGTCTTTTGGGCTATTCGTGGAGGCGGTGGGGGTGTTTGGGGTGTAGTGTACGCGTGGAAGATAAGGTTGGTGAAAGTACCTGAAATTGTGACAAGTTTCACTGTTTCCAGGCCTGGATCAAAGGCTCGTGTACTGAATTTGGTTAACAAATGGCAGCATGTTGCACATGAGCTAAAAGACGAGTTTTATCTGTCGGCTTTTGTTGGTGCAGGCTTGCCACAAGCCAAAACTATAGGGATTTCAGCTACTTTTAAGGGGTTTTACTTGGGATCAAAAAAAGAAGTAATCTCAATTCTACATGAGGTCTTCCCTGAACTTGGGATTATGGAAAAGGACTGTGAAGAAATGAGTTGGATCGAGTCGATTCTTTACTTCTCAGGATTGGACAATGGGAGTTCTGTTTACAACTTGAAAGATCGTTTTTTACAGAACAAGAACTATTTCAAGGCTAAATCAGATTATGTAAGATCTCACATATCAGAGGCTGGTTTGCTATCAGCTATAGAAATACTTGAAAAAGAGCCGAAAGGGTACGTTATTTTGGACCCCTATGGTGGTGCAATGCAGAAAATAAGCAGCGAATCCATAGCTTTTCCTCACAGAAAAGGTAATCTTTTCACTGTACAGTATCTAGTTGAGTGGAAAGAGGAGAATAATGCGAAAAGCAAAGATTATATCGATTGGATACGAGGATTCTATAATGCGATGGCGCCTTATGTTTCGTCGGGTCCTAGAGCAGCTTATATTAACTACATGGACTTTGATCTAGGAGTGATGGACTTGTTGAATAGCACAGCTGCTGGTGGCGATGCAGTGGAGTTGGCTAGAACTTGGGGCGAGAAGTATTTCTTGGAGAATTACGACAGATTGGTAAGAGCAAAAACATTGATAGATCCATTAAATGTATTTAGAAATCAACAAGGCATTCCTCCAATGATGACTGGCTCAGGGAGAACAGAAACATGAAAATCGATGAACATGTAATTGAACACAAATTATAGAATACGTCGAATTATTTTTGCTTGCTCTCAGTAGTTCTTTCCTTTTGTTTTTTTTATGATTTTCTTTTGTGTGAACATGACTAGTGTACAGAGTAAACCATACAGATATTATTGAATGCTCAGATTTGCAAAAGTTCTCCAACAAATTCAATTCCATGGATCAGCTGCTAAGCCCTCTAATAAGTGAACATATTCATTCATTACTCTACCAAGTATTCTCAGATATCTACTTAGGTAAATGTTCTTTGCTTCTGAGGAATATCAAACTTCCAATAATTCAGATTCTAGGTTCTATATTTCTTTCTTTTTGGAAAAAGAGCATCCAGTAATATCTATATGAAGTGACTGATCACCACTTTTAAGAAAGCTAGTGGTCACCTTTTTTCTTTCTCTTTCCCCTTCCATCACTTGAGATTGAGTGAGGTCTCTACTTAACAGGAGTTCAGTTAATAGGCTTTCATTAAAGAAAAACAATAAATCCTTAACATCTCTGTACTTTGTTTCTGCAACTACAAAATGTCATTGAAGAAAGAGCTTAAATTATTAGAGTAGGCGAAGAAGGTTTTGCCTTTGTCGATAAATGCATGGAAAAAATGGGGAAGCCTGCTGCTGTAATAAACTTATATGTTCCAAATAGAACTTCAGTTCCACTAGGCACTGAACAAACTTGTCAATACCGGTATCAGCCACATCCAGCTCATTGTTATCAGGTGAAACCTGTTTCTGCAACTGAAACGATGATCGACAGTTATGAGGTGGTGCAATTTCGCAATGGAGTTTCTAAGGGGAAATCTGAAGCTGTTGCTTATTAGACTCTTGAAAATATTCACTATGCATGTGTATATATATTTTAGTAAAATTTGTCTTAGCCAGGCTGCTCTTGTGTCTTAAACATGCCTGTCTTCTGTGAATTCTGTAACCTATGAACTGATAAAGTTTATCCTTACACAACTAATGAAGGAGGTTCAAGCAAATTATAATATACAAACTCCTTAAGATATTCTACTGCTACAAGAAATGTTTCTTGGTTACATAAGAAAGAGAGCAAAGTAAATTATACAATCTAAAAGTACATGTATTTCCATGTTCTCTTCTTAGTATGCAATCCAAACTTTCTTGTCAAAGAGAAGAAAATTCTTTGGAATCTAAAATTATTGGGCTAGTAGATAAAGGATATCCTCAGGATACTTTACACGCTAAGCTCAGGCCTCTGCCACCACAAACACTGGCATTTATCAGATTTATAGGCATACTTGCATCTCTTTGGAAGTCAATTACCAAGCTGAACTTTTCTGCAGATCCGTTGGGTCCGACAGAACAACGAGTAACTAGGCCTTGATGTAGCAAATTGCAGCCTAAACTGAAGTGTCTAAGAAGGGAATATGGTGATCACGGATTACACGCCAAAGAAATTCTCTTTAATTAGAATATATTCCGTATATTTTAAAAGACTTAGATTTTTCAGCGTCTTAAGATTGATACAGCCATGGAACGGTAGAAATAGGTTTCTTAGACATCAAACTCTAAACATGCATATAAGAAATGCACCAGTGAATCAATTAACATGATGTTACAGTTCACTGCATATATCTTGCATTTTTGCATGAAAAATTAGTAACTTTAATGATAGCATGAACTATGCTGAGAAATCAAATCTGTCAAGATTTTTGCTCAAGGATAGAATTCAACTCCTTCTTTACACTGGCATTGAAGGGGCTCTAGCATCTACCAACAGTGTAACAGTAACTATATGTTACATGTTACCAATTGATGCTTATCACCAAAAATCATTGGATTCTTGATTTGCTTCCACTCATGAAAGAACCCAATACCTATCTGAAAGGAATCGAGACACGTTGGCCAATTATATGCCATATTTTTAGATTCCTTTTCTAAAGATTTATCTTGGTTAGTCAATGTAGAGCGTTCTATATAAAGGGAATTCACGTAATAGTAAAATATCAAGAACAAAACGAAGAACTTCTAAAGTTGCTCATTTCATTTACAACATGACGTCTAAAACAGACATTGTTAGAAAATGCATGAAGGCCGAAACTGGACCACAAACGCCGTCTGTCCCCAAATCTTGTGTGTACAAGTATCAGCCACAGCAGAGTCATATCTACCAGGTAATACCGATTTCTGCACCCGAGGATACGAAGAATGTTTATGAAGTGGTGCAGTTTCGTGATGGAGTGTCGATTACGGACTATTCTAAGAGAACATCTGCAGCCATGGCTTATTAGCTCTCTAGTATAGGTATATGTAAGTTTTGTCTCAGTCAGTCAGGCATGCTCTTTTTTATTAGTTAAGCATGCATACATCTCGCGGTGATCCTAATATTGCAGTATAGCTTGTACAGTGAGTTTACTAGCATTATGGGTCTGTAGGTGAAGTTTGTAACACTGTTTTGTCAATATAAAGATGTACTTGTGAACTTTTATCAATATGTATTAGAGAGAGAGTGCTTGGCCTTTCCACTTTTAAATTGCAGGAGTTATTTCCTGTAAACTACTATGACATCAAAATGGTAAAACCATTGACAGACTAGATGTATCTGATGACAGATTTAATCTTTAGTCCGTTAATTACTTTTGCACAAATATCTTCATTGTAGGGTGAAGTGATATATCAACTTACATCCAGTGTTCTGCACTAACATCATAAAGAATGTAAAGAAGATTTTATGCTGAAAAATATTGTAGCGAATACTTGTTCATTATATGCATGCTGTGAGTTACACACACTATGATTAAGTACTGATTTGTTTTAGACTGAATTGCAAAAGACCCTGCCTGTTGGGTTTACTTAACTTCAACTACTATGATATCTTTAGTTTTCTTACTTGGCTTACTAAACTACTACTAGTCGAGTCAAAGAAATTATCCGACTGTAATCCATCCGGCTCCTTATATAAGTCTTCCCCCAAAGACTTATCACAAACAACACACACAACAACAGAATGCAAATGCATTCAATCCCTTAGTAGATCCCTTAAGCAGAGGTTTATTGGGATCACTTTATCTAATACCCAAGCTCCTATTGGTTGAGTTATAAGCTAATTTCAAGATTTTATACTTGGCATTTTATAATGAACAAACACAAATATATATTAATCAATCTAAGAAAGAAGCAATTCAATGACAAATTCCCTGATATTATCTGCTACCAATAAATTAACAAACCTGAACTTATTGTTGACAGTGATCTTATTACAAAGGAAAAAAATTGTTAGAGTTTGTGTTCAACACTCAAGGTCTGTTGATTCCCTCTTTACTGATTCAATTGACTAGATAAAATACTTTCTGAAGCTGAAAAGAATCTGTCACAATGACAAACCAGTAATGACTAACGAGTTACCGGATAAGAAGAACGAATCCTGTTTTTCACTTTGAAATACGGGGAGACTCAGATAACTTCCACGTTAGAGTCACTATGATATGTACATTTTAAAGAAATCTTAAACAATCCTCATTAAGACTCTTGACAGATAATTTTTGACACCTACCTTAAACAAATCGATAAGAAGCTAAAGGTCAGGATCTTATCTTTCTTTCTTGAGGACATAGTAATCTTCTCTTGTCTTAAATTGAGACTCAGTTTTCTATACAAAGGCGGTCATTTGATAGACTTCTTCGATCCAGAAAAACACTAAATTGCAAAAGTTTATCATACTTCCCCGGTTTCATTTACAGTATGACATTAGAGGGTGAACACTTGCGAGGTTCTGCAGTTTTATAATGGAGTATCAACTATGCACCATTCTTAATAGAAATCTTCTCCTATGTATGTACACTCTTGTATTTACACGAACATAGTGGATTATGCGCGAGTCAAGCATGATCTTTGTATCAATCAAGCATACCCCTCTTGCAGTGTGATGTAATTACGAGTCACCATTACATACATAACAAAAGCAGTCTTGGTCCTGGCCTGGCAAATTTCGCCCTGAAACTATACAATAGAATATACTTTCAGAAATGGCAGAGTGGAATTATGCTTAAATTCTTTCGTTCTGTTTTGCGTAGAACGTACTCAGAGTTTAACTGTATCCGTAAATCGTGGGACAGAAAGGAACATTTGATCAGTCTCAATTTACGTTGGACCAGAAAAGAATAGATTCTGAGTTAATGATCAGTCATCTGAATCTTTTCCAAATAACGCACCGCCGCACGACACCTTCAGCGCCTCTCGTGACCACTACCATACTCTTAAAATCGTATAATTCATTGCTTCCTGTCAACCCGACCCACAGTTCATTCACTTCGACCACTTTGAAGATTCTTCTATTAATGATTTGATTCATGTTCAAGTTGCAACCTTACGTTTAATGATCATGAGTTAGTCTTTTCGTCTTAATCATGGAACATCCATCAGCAAGCTTCAGAAGTTACTAGCGCGAACGCACTTCTACGAGCTATAGCTCGAGGCACTAACTGATACTCTTCCATAATTTTCACTATATAAAGATTTTCTATGCATGCTATGTTCTGAGAACTATATATCCTTAGACCATTCTATTCTTGCCCACTACAAAGATTAAATTCCAAGTTACTAAGTTTGTTAACCCCAACTTTAGAACATTTGTTCCCTGCATTATTAAAATGAAATAGTATTAGCCATGTGTGGCTTAGGGTTGTAAAGATATTCGGTAATATTTAAAAGAATTATAAAGTAGAAATTAAAAATGCATAAGGAATAGAATTCAATTTACTGATTTCCCTTTTTTGGATCATGAATCTACCTTATAGATTTTTCTTAATTTATAGTTGGGACTTGAGAGGCAAAAAAAAAAAAAAACAAAAAAAAACCTAAGTGTAGAAAGAGAAGAAAGATTCTCATGTATTTTGCCTAATTGACAGAAAACCCCCGAGTGAAAGAAAAATGACAAAAAAAAAAAATCCTATGACTAAAAAAAAGGCAAAAACTCCTTATGTTATAAATGCAATCAGATTTTCTGCCTATTTTCTTTTAAATGGATTTTTTGGGCTAATTGCATCAAAACCCCCAATCTGTGGAGTATGTTGCACTTTGCCCCTAACCTATGAGAATGTGCAAAATGCCCCCCAACCTATTGATTCTTGTGCAATTTGCCCCTGATGTCAAATTTGACGGACAAAAAATTAGACACGTCTCCAAAATGAACTGTTGATCAACGACTCAGGGGGAAAATCGCACAAAAAATCAATAGGTTGAGGGGTATTTCGCACATTTTCGTAGGTTAGGGGGCAAAATGCTACAAACCCCATAGGTTGGGGTTTTTTTATTTCAATTAACCCTTTTTATTATCAATTTTGCAAAACAAAAAGGATTTCTTGCCCCTCTTTTTTCACAGGGAAGGTTTTTGCCTAATCCTAATTTTTTTTTTTTTTTTTGCCAAAATCTCTTTCAAAATTGATGTAAACTCAATAAAAATTTGCCACGAAGTGTAAAAGAATCTAAATAACAACCTCTTTAAGAAAAGCAGACCAAACTCAGCCTAACTGATTCCCCTAAGTGCTGTAGAAAGTGGTTTCAAGAACTTTCCCAAGTCCTATATAAGAAACCTTCTTGTGCTACATCAAGACACAAAACAAATTAAGCCACTCCAATATACATATCTCATTCTCACTTATCAATACTTGCATGGCAAAACAAAATCAAGAAAGCCTTGTTAAAATAGCTCAAGAGGGCTTTGCAATGCTTGATGAGTTCTACACCAGAAACAAAATACAACAGCCCCATGAAAAGCCTGTCCAAAAACCAACTTATCCTATATTTAGGAGAAACTTTGCTACTCCAAAAACTATTGACTGCAACCAGGCTGCCAAAATGTATGGAGGTGTAGTGATTATGGATGGGCGACGAAAGTACCGGGCATAAGAACGTCTTACTCAGCTAACTGCTACGTTAAAACATCAAAATCATGCGATGTCTTGAAGCTCTAATAGTATAAGCTATGTATGCGTTTAGTTTGCTGGTCTTCTTAATTATGTACAAACTATAATGTTGGCCCCTGTTTTGGATAATGAAACTTTGTTTTTGTGTTATAATCTATTTAGTTTAGTACCTTGTTTCATAGTTATTTTTGCAGCCAGTTCTCTTGTGTGATATAGTAAAAAAGGGAATCAACCGGCTTGATGAAAAAAAAGTAGCAAAGCATTTCTATGCTTGATCAAAATAATGACTCTTGAAAAAGCCATAGGCTTTTCATATATATGCAAAAGGGATGGAACTATTCTTGCATATTAGTTAAAAGTGAGTGTAATTCTCCAAGGAATCCCCTATATTCCTGCTTTGAAAGCAGCCATACAATTATTCTGCATTTACTCTATAAATAGAGTTTATTATCTGTCAATGATGAATTGGCAACTAAATGAGAGGCAACAAACTTTTTAAGATGAAGGGTAATAAGACTCCATAAATTAAGGAACCACAAAACATTTAATCTTCTATTTCCACTTAGATAGAGCAAACTTATATATAGAATATCCCAAAATTTTTATTGACTAAAAAAAAAGTAAAAAAATATCAAAAGAACATGCGAAGACAGCTCTTACCCAGCAGTATAGATCAAGGGTAGGAGCACATAAGTTACCGAAAGAAGTCTTATTAGTTTTTTAGGATGGCGAGTAGCGTCTACACAATTTCAGTCCTTATTTTGTGTTCAATTCTGGTCCCTAGCCATGGAGCCGGTCATCGTGGCGCTGCCGCTGGAACAACATTTAATGTTTTGAACTTCGGTGCAAAACCGGGCTCAAATGAGGAGAGCACCTTGGTTAGTTTATTTTTTGATGTTTGATTCTCATCTCGAACTATCTAACCAGATTTTTCAGATAACTATTCTCTGGCGGAAGAATAATATTATTGTGTCGTTGTTTCATTTAAAAGCTTAATCTTGTAAAGAGAATCGACATTTGTTCTGTTACATATACTTTCCAACAAATTTGAACGGGCTTGCACACCGTGATTTCCTTGTACTTGCAGGCTTTTATTCAGGCATGGAAGGCCGCTTGCAATTTCAATGGAAAATCGAGGCTCTTAATCCCACGTGGGGTTTTTCTACTTGGAGAAACCATTTTCCAAGGACCATGCAAAAGCCAAGTGCCGATTACCATCTTACTTCAAGGCACTCTCAAAGCAGTGACAGATCCTTCTGCTTATAGTGGTAAAGGATGGATTTCACTAGACGAGATCAATGGCGTAACCTTGACAGGAGGAGGCACCATTGATGGACAAGGCCAAGAACAATGGCAATATAACGACTGCAGGACGAATCCCGAATGCACGCACTTAGCGGCTGTAAGTCCTTATTCCTCAAATTAAATCATAAAAATATAGATTCTGCTTAGAGATAAAAACACTAAAACGGAATGATTTTATGATGGTTGTTTTGTGCAGAGTCTATACATGACTAAAGTGAATAACGCGTTAATCAAGTCGGTTCATCTAATAAACAGCATGGGATTCCACATGCACATTACTCGTAGTAGTCTGATTAGATTGCACAGCCTGACCATCACTGCCCCTGAAAATAGCCCCAACACTGATGGCATGCATATAAGCAATTCTAATGCGGTAAAGGTGTCGAGGAGTGTTATCGGAACGGGCGATGATTGTATCTCTGTAGGGCAAGGATCGACTAATGTTACCATCAATAAAATAACATGCGGCCCTGGACATGGAATTAGGTACGATCAGAACTTCCATATGAGTCTCTTTTCCATTAAATGTATAATGACAAAGAAAATCTAAATATTTTTTTTTTCTGTGGTGATACTAGTGTTGGGAGTCTTGGAAAGGTACCTAACGAAGCAGACGTGCAAGGGCTCATAGTGAAAAACAGCACATTAACTGGAACGACGAATGGCGTTAGAATCAAAACATATGGAGCATCAGATCCCAGCCAAGCATCAGGATTGCTTTTCAGGGATATCATCATGAATAACGTTAAAAATCCTATTATCATCGACCAGACTTATGGCTCCAAATCAGCCAAGGTATTTGACTACTTTTAACTAAACTATGTATTATCTAGTAGCCAAAACCACAAACTTCAGTTCTAATACACTGAACTTTATATTCAATATGTGCAGCCGTCTCAAGTGAGAATCAGCAACGTGTACTACCAAAACATCAGGGGAACGACAGTTTCACCGGTTGCTGTTGATCTCACCTGCAGCTCACAAGTCCCGTGCCAAAACGTTCACTTTCACAACATTAACTTCCAGTACACTGGCAAAGATAAAATGAAAGCCATATGTGCTAATGCCAAAGTAGGGTATAGTGGTGTGCAAAATCCACCACCTTGTTAATTTTCATGCTTCAGATTAATATATTTGCTTGTACCTTGATGAGAACATTCGATGCACCGCTCGAGTACAAGCATGGAAGAACAAGGGGAAGAAGACTTAAAAGCTTAGGTGAAAATAGCAAAATGGAGAAAAGCTTAGTTAGTATTGTATTTATGCAAAAATTGTTGCAGGTAAGCTTGAGTACTAGGTGTAGTTAGTGTTTTTTTAGTAATATTTGCTCTGTTCTGCTTCAAGCTACTTGTGATGTTTCTTGGAAATTTAGAAATTGACCATCAACATATCGCAAACATCAAAGTCAAAGATGCAAATTTGAGTGTTTCAAGTTTTATTGTCTATGTTCTTGAGTGACTATGTTGGAGAAACATATGAATGAACTAACTTACAAGCATATATAACTCGAGATAAATCCTTAGATTTTGAGCTTCAAAATCCAACGGTACTAAGCTTTTCGGCGAGAAGATTTTCTACTAAGATACTAACAGATTTGCACATTTTTAAATAAATTAGGGGCTCAAGTAAGTTAGTTAAGGGGTCAAGATTGTGATGCATTCATGATAAATAACTTAAATGATACGATATTTAAGTTAGGCGGTAAGTTAGGGGTTTGATACTATAATAATCTCCGTATATTATTTGGATTTTCTGTCCTTAATGGGATTGCTTTATGTTGGAAATCTTGCAAGTAGTTGTAATATTTTTCTATTATCAGCTGACGATTTTGAGGCCACTTGAGGCAAAGGCTCACATTTTTGTAGAGGCCTGACAACAGGGTGACTTAGAAATTTTGGATTGATTATGGGGAAGAAGTTATTATAAACTAAAAACAGTTTGTTTTTGCAAATTTTTGTTTCATTTGTTGTGCTACCTTAAAGCCAGTTTTCCTTTTTTAGTTCACGTGTGATGCCATATTGTACCGTCACCATTCTGTCATTTATCCACCCACACGTCTCTCTTTTGAGGTTGCTTTCTCAACAGATTATCATTTTTTTTTTATTTGTCCAATAATGTCAAGTGTCCATGTTCGGCTAATCTAAAGAACAAATAGAACTAACTGATTAAACATGAAGCATGTAACTACTGAAAATTCCGTCAAACTATTCCTATATCTAATTTTGATTCTTTGAAACTTAATTAAATATTATTAAACATTTCATTGTTATGTTTTTCTGTATACTTTCGTTTTTCTGTGATTATTTTTGCTAAGGTCATCACATCACTAATAAGTAATAACTTATACCCTCAACTGCACTGATTGCTTGTGCCAATGCCTTTAATCTGCAATATATTCATCTTGCTGATTGAATAAATAAAACTTCTCTAATACATAAAAAGACAAATGTTAGGGGATTACAGTGAAAGTAATAATTATATGTGTGTTTTCTTTTTCCAATTCAAAACCTATATCAATGTAAAGCTCAACTAACGCTCTGTCCGCCAACTTGCAGAGAGATGGGGCCCAAGCCCAAACATCTCAATCCGATGGCCTTCATCACTCTCAGACCCAACCATCAATTTAACTTGCTTCACCATCCACCACCGTTGGATCATGATTGCGTACTTATTCAATATCAATTTTTGTTCTTTAATGAAAACAGGTCTGATTTTAATCATGCAACATATTATCAGTCCAATTTAAGTCTTGATAAATTACATTTGATCATTCAATTTTCTCGAATCTTTAAATTTACTCTAAATTATTAAAATAATTACACCTACGCCCCTAAAATTATCCGAGTCATTTGATTCTAGTCCAAGTCTTTCCATTTTTTTTAAAATTCAATAAATATTAAAAGAATTCAAGATGATAGATCTAATTATTTTAAAATCTTAGAGGTCCATGGACAATCATTTATAAAAACGGAATGGAATAAAAAATTTCACAAAATTGAGGGGTCATATACATAATACAATTTATCAGAACTTAAATTGGTTATGTCATTATGACATGTTGCAGGACTGAAACTAGATAATTCTTCCTTGGAGGGCCAACAATGATACTTACAAAAGTTCTAGGACCAATTTTAAATTTATATACCCTGTCCAACCCGCCCTCCTATAAAGCAAGAAAGTTCATTACTCTCTCTCTCTCTCTCTCTCTAACTCTCGAGTGTGTTCGAGAATTTTGATAATAGACAACATGTGTGGAGGTGCAATAATATCCGATGAGCCCATAATCAACAAAAGGGGTAAACTAACTACACAGGAGCTTTGGGCAGAGTTTGACACCATCTCTCAGTTTTGGGGTTTCAATTCCTCAAACGATGCCAACAACCCCACACAACCAATCAAAGGTGACTTCTTATCTTTCTTGTACATAACACATTAAAACTCGAAATTTAACGTTGTTCTAGCCAAATTCGTTCTTTCATCCTTTCATATGAACATATAAATTAATAAATGGTTATCTGTCTTGAAATATTAGTTTTTAGATGAGACATCAATTTAATATGGTATTATAGATTTTAGGTTCATGTATCATAGATAGTCATTTATCAAAAAAAATGTCATGTGTCGCTGCAACAAAATTATGAGTAACGAGTTGGAAAATAGATGTGAATCTCTCTATAGATTTAAGTTTTTTAGATGAGACGTCTATTTAATATAGTATCAAAACTTGGACAAGAAGAGATTATGAGTTTCAATATTACTGTTAGTCACTTATCAGAAAATGTTACGCATTAGGAAACAATTTGGAAAATATGAGTAAATATCAATTTTTCTATAAACTTGAGTTTTTAGATGAGACGACAATTTGATAGTACACAAGCGCTTATGCTTTGTAAGATTGTATGCTCATAACATCTTGCTAATGAAATATAGGTAAGAAACATGACAAGGCTGAGAAAAGCAATAACAAGCCAGCTAGAAAAAACAAGTATAGAGGCATAAGGCAAAGGCCGTGGGGTAAATGGGCCGCTGAGATTCGTGATCCCAAAAAAGGTGTTCGAGTTTGGCTCGGAACATTCAACACGCCTGAAGAAGCAGCCCGAGCCTACGACCGAGCCGCCAAACGTATACGCGGCGACAAGGCCAAGCTCAACTTTTCCGATGGTACCGGGCCACCTACACCACCACCTGATCCAAATCTGATGAAAGACGAACTTGAAAACTTGGAATGTTTCTTAGGACTTGATCAACCTGAGTCGAGTCAGTTCGGGTTTGGTGACTCGGCCGAGTTTTGGATGATGGAGGAATTTGCTGCTTCTCAACATCAGAGTCTACTCTTTTGAAAAGTAAAAATTAAATAGGGGCCTAAAGTGAAATATTAATGTTTTTCAAGTGTTTGTGTGTTTGGAATAAAAGATTATTACGTATTAAGTTTGCATGAAGTTATCATATAAATTAGCTGTCTTGTTATGTTACTTGTGTTTTGTAGTATTGATGAATTGACGGTGGTTGGTGCATGGATTTTACGACAATTGAATCTTTTTACTATAATTATCGGCCATCTGATATGTTGGTTCCACAATTAACACATAATTGTTGTGAATGTAAATCTTAACATCAATTATTTTCACGGGTTTGTAACGGGTAAACTTCATATCTCCCCTAGTATTGCCTATATTATCATCCACCTCCCCTTTGATATTTTTTGTTTTTGACCTTCCCTGTGTTAATTTTTATGTTAGTTTATGGTTAAAATAAATGGTAGTTTGGTCATTCTTATAATAACAAACTCTAAGTTGCAGAAATCGTGTGTTACATTGATTTATTAGCAACAAATATAATAAATATTTTTCCATGACAAATAAAAAAGAAAATTATTCAATCATGTTTTTTACTTCATAGTATGACAATTGAGTCTCGTAAGAGGTGGATGACTAATTGTGACGTATGAGTAATTTCAGGATATCTCAAAGGTGAATAAAGCTCAAGTGCAGAAATTGATGCAAAACTATGTATAGACAAGCTTATACAAACTCTTAGGCTATGTAGTAACGTTTCCTAAGTTTCTAGAAAATATAAACATCTTTAATTCTCAATACATGTAGTCCAGGAACATATAGTCGCCTACTTTTAGAGGGACAGATCAAACATATCCACAAACTTTAGGGATAGTGACACCAAAATTTATCGATTGTACTCCATTATATGCATGCACCAAGAAAGGAAAAAAGAAATGGATAAACAATTATAGTACACGGTCTCTAATCTCTATCAGAATAAGAAGAAAAAAGCAGGTAAATTTAGACAATAATCATATTCTCTTAATCTCTCGAATGTACAAAGAACTCTTACTCAAATATTTTATGTCAAATAGCGTCATTTCCTGTACTAATACTTTGTAAATCTAACAATAACACAATTATTAACACACCTTTGATGCGAATATTTAGACTTAGAAAACTCACCCCTTGAAATTTATTTTCTCATATTTTCCCTTATTCCACGGGGAATATATATGTTCTAGGACAAGTAAAGTCCTGTGATATAGGTGGTGAAAATTAATATCAAGTGAATCAACGTCCAAATCACTCACATACCACTTGGAATAAATTTGAGAAGAGAGAGTAAATCCACTTAGAACATATTTGATATAGAGAATAAATTTAGACATAGCGTGTACTTTATATAATTAGTACAACATGGTGGATATATGTGGACAATTTGAAGTTATATATTCAAAGTAAACATTGTGGCCGATAAGGAGATGCATGAACCGGAAAATGGTGTTGTCATGATATGGCAATCTAAGTGGGGCCTTAAGCAGGAGCCCTCCATATGCAATCAAAACTTCATGATTGTGGGCCACACCAATCAATTATTCGCCGATAAAATTCTACCATAAGTCATAAAAAGTAAGTCCCAACCAGTTAATTTATCTGGGTAAAATTTGAACAAACAAGGGTTTTACATAGTTTCTTTCATATCCTAAGGCCTCTTTCTTTTCTGAATTTTGCCTCTAGTTTCATCATTACAGATTAACTTATATAATTCCATGAACGAATTAACATATTTGAGTTGCATCGATAACTATATTCCATATAAAACGTACGGGTGCACAACTTGCAACAACTTGCAAGTAGGACTGTTCACGGTCCGGTTTTTAGACCAACGGTCCGGTTTTTTAAAAACCAGTAAACCCGTTAAGCCTAAAAACCCAAACCGTTAGTTAACGGTCCGGTTAACGGGTTTTGGCCAAACCCGTTAACAATTTTTCCTATTTTAAAAAATAAAATAAAATTATCGAATAAAATCTCAGAAAAAAATTTATACACAATCAGATAATATTCATGCACAACTCAAAGCATAATTATCAACAAAGATGAGGAATAGTTTTCATTACTTTTCCAAATCACAATATTCAAAGCAATATAAATACATAATTTCATAACATTCATACACAACTTAAAGTATATTCATCAACAAACAAAGAGAATAGTTTCATTACATCTCCAAATCACAATATTTAAAGCAATATAAATGCATAAATCCATAATATTCATACACAACTCAAAGCATAATCATCAACAATAAAAGGAATAGTTTCATTACATCTCCAATTCAAAATATTCAAAGCAATATAAATGCATAATTCCATAATATTCATACACAACTAAAAGGATAATCATCAACAACAAAAAGAATAGTTTCATTACATCTCCAAATCACCTTAAAGCACCCACGTTTTTTACAATTACAAGTTATAAAAAAAAAAAAAAAAATTATAACGGTTAACGGTTTAACCGTTAACCTAACGGTTTGGGTTTTTCTAAACCCAGTAAACCCGCTAGGCCCTTTTTGCGAACCGTTAACCGGACCGTTTGAAAATGGTCCGGTTTGGGTAAACCGTTAAGCACGGTCCGGTCCGGTTACCCGTTTCGGACCGGACCATGAACAGCCCTACTTGCAAGTGTGCAACTAATATGATTATCTCTAGTAAATTATGATGAAACTTAATTTATCAACACAGAGTATTAATTAGTATCATTTAATTTGGAGAACGGTACATTCTAATTGATTCGCTGCATTAAAAATGTATACAACAACTACTGAACTATACATACATGAATCAAGAAAAGAAAAGAAAAGAAAAGGCTTCACTTTGACCGTGCAAAGATTATGGACAGAAAAAATCGATGTAGTTCGTGTCCAACCTCATTAAATCATTAGACAGACTAAACTTATTACAATCTTATTCCGCTCTTAAACTAAACTTGAAAGCCCTACAAGGAAAATATAAAGAACCCACCTCAGAGAACAAAACGCGCCATCTCGATTCTAGGCGTGCAAAATATCATCAAGGAAGAGGGAGAGAGTGACCAAGTGATGAATCCAGAAAGTAAGGTTACTAGCAAATGTCTACCATTTTACACTTACAAGAGGTTTCTCGGAATTCAAAGATTGAAGAGAAAATAAAATAAATGAATAAACATAGTGCAGGGCCCAACCGGTTTCGAACCGGTGACCTATTGATCTGCAGTCAATTGCTCTACCACTGAGCTATGGACCTTTAGTTGAGGGAAACAAAAAAATCTCTATTTATTTATCTAAGATAAAATACCAATTTATACAGAATATGTGAAACAAATAAGAAAATATGTTAAAATGAAAAACATGCTTTGAAACTTGATAAAAGTTGATAGTTGATTGGAGCAAGAAAAACATGGTATCAAGCTCTTCGGTTTTAATAGAGAATGAAGATAAACAGAGTCTGAGTTTGATTTCCTTGGCAGCTGAACCACTTTACTACCTCAATCAACTAGGAAAACACTTAAGCAAGATCACACACGAGCAGCTGAACATCTTTAAGATAAACTAGTGCCACAGGGTATTAGCCATGGAAAGGCAGCGGAAAGGAAAAAATTGACATATCTAGATGCTTTTAGCATACATTCTTCAACATAAATAAAACAACCAAGGAAAAATCAGCCACAATATTTTTAAGTTTCTTCAGTTACTAGGATCAAGTCACAAACTCCCTAAACAGATAAACCAAAAAGAAGTGACCACTTCTCCATGACTAATAAACTTTTACGCATTGCGGTCCTCAATGACAGAGATTACCATCTTAGTTGCAGATTTTCCATCGACTAAAATTAGCAATTATATTAATTTGGCTATCTAACTTCCTGTAAAAACAGCATTCCAATATATTCTCCCAGGAACAGAAGGAATACTTACAGTCCAGTAACTATTGCAAATCTGATGAAAGAACAACGCTCACGGTTGGCATTTAAACATTGGTTTATTATGTATTCAATTAAATACTTCAAGAAATGCAATCCATTTGATTAATAACTACTCACCCATGCACCATTTTGCACATAAGCTATTCTTGTCTTTTGATGATTACAAAGTCTAAGATGTTCGCCATACCCACAACATCATAAAATCCTAATACCGCATAACTAAGTATGACTACCGAAAACTTTAAATGAACGAATAAAATATAAAGAAACTTAAAGGTATTGTCAGATACAGTTTATATAATTGCTGCTTATAGCCAGTTCCTGGTGTTCTTTGTAGATGCTGATCGTGAGAAATGGAAATAAAACTGCACCCTGTTGTATATCTAATTAAGCTTCCTTCCATAACAAGAATAGGCCGGTGCTAGATAAATGTAATAGGAAGCTGACCTTAGTAATGCTATATCGCCTCCTTTCAATCCATGCATCTACACTCAACCCTTCGAGTAACGGCTACTCCTAAAATGCCTAATCATAAGTTTAAATGTAATATCAAATACATCAGTTGTCTAATTCTCTAGCGACGGAACTTAACAAGTTACAGAGCACAATCAACGAGACTCACACAGCACTCTATATATGAAATAAACTACCCAGATTGTCTGATGTAAACAAATTTGAAAAACCCTAGAACCGTGGTTGAGCATCTCCGAATCAAAGTACATACAAATTAACACACACACACACACACAACTACAATCGAAAATTTTCATGCTCGCAAGGAAAGAAGAAGTTGATAGATAAAAGATTGAGTAGTAGCAACAATCTACGGCGGGATTCAAGTGATTAAATAAAGAGCAAAAACAAATGTTTCAATTTGACGATCGAACCGTGAACTAGGGTTTAACAAAAATGAAATTGGAGATGATTTACACTAAATGAATCGAGAAAACAAAAGGGGAAAACGCTTCACCTTGTACATGCAATGAATTATGGACTGATAAGTTCATATATACTTCTCGTCAATCGTTCGATCGACAGACAAAAAAACAGATTACACTTAAAACCCTAACAAGAGAAAACCTAACAAAAAGAGAAAGAATACGCCTAAGAGAACAAATTGCACAAACGCTGATTTCATTTTCTTTGATTCATTTGCACATTTCGATCGAATTCTGCAAATGAATCAAAGCGTCCGCTTTACGCGTGCTCTGTGGGACTTGGGGGGTTTTTGAAGAAAATAGAATTAATAAAAAAAAAAAAGAGAGAGAAAACACATAAACATATTATAAGGGCCCAACCAGGTTCGAACCGGTGACCTATTGATCTGCAGTCAATTGCTCTACCACTGAGCTATGGACCCTTGCTTGTCACTATTTGTTTTGTAATATTCAACAGCTGAGTCTATACTTTATAATTTAAATTGGCCTGTTAAATTTTATTTATTTAAGCAATAAGTCGAGTGTGTTTGGCTGAAACTAAAAGAGCCATACATAAGGTGTTTGAAAACGAATGTAATAGCTTACAAAAAGTTGTGAAACTGTATTATTATTAATTTGAAATAATCACAAGTTACAAGAATATGTAATTTTAGTTTGTAAAATAAATATTTAAATAAGATTAAAAGTATATTTAATAATTTTGAAGGAGATACAAACACCACCATATAAAGGAAAAAATATTTTATCAAACTGTTTCATTGTTGACGTAGTGCAAGCAACGATTTTGATTAAAAAATTTATAGAAAATAACTTCCCTATGATTTCTTTCCAACCGTGTATCTACACAAATAATCAGATTTCTTGTGCCACCTCATCGTTCAACGGTCCAAAATTATTAACATTCGCATATGTCTTCAATAATCTTAGAACTCATTATGAAAAATAAAAAATAAAAAATATTGTAGGTTGCCATAAATATAAATCTTCTTGGACCCTCTATTTATATTAATTAATAACTAATGATAAGGTATATGTCACAAAGATTTACTTTGTATCTAAAATACTAGGGGCGAAAACTTTAGAACTCAAATTAGAAGCACCAAAAGTGTATTATCAAGTATAATTTATATTAATACTCTCTCTACACTCTTCCACATGAATAAAATTAAAACCCCTTTCATTTCATCAGACCATAAAATCCGATCAGCTGAGCTGTGTGCCCATATATATATATAAGTTGAAGAAAAATGGACCCAAAAACTGACAAGCTTGTGAGGAGGACAACAATGATAGCTACTGTGACTGCTTCGTATTTTCTCCTCACTGCTGATTATGGCCCTGAACCCAATTTTCTCGACCCCGTAAGTGTGTCTTTGCTCTACTTGTTGATATTTATGGTGGGTTTTTGTTTTAATTTGTGATTCTCGTTTATTTTGTTGTAGTTGTGAGATGACAGTTTCTTTTGAAATTGCTGCTGCAGTCTGTGTATGAGTATGTTTGCGTACTTTGTAAATGATTGTATCGTGCTAGGATCTTTTATGCTATAAGAGTGAGGAGAGTTTATGGTGGAATATCTAATCTTCTAAGCTAAAGCTCTTAGGCGTGAGGTGGGTGGGGTGGAGGTGATTGGAGGGGCTCTCATCGTTCATTGCATATCGTGAATGTGGTTTAGTTGTGATGTACTAGTCAGTAACAACAACCGAGCAATATGATTGTTTTAGCCACGAACTCGGGTGCCTGGTCACCATCGCCCTGAATACAATGTTTAGAAACATAAAACTGCAGAGGTAGGGCGATGGTATCATTCCGCTTTGTTTTAGTGTTTTAATTTGGATGAAATAGGAAGATGTGAGTTTTCGGGTTGGAAGAACTGCTACGTGAACAGGGTGGATATTGCCGCTGGAGCTGTGTTTAAGGCTTATACACTAGTCACTGGGTGTGTGAATTTCTGAATAAAGTCCTTTCTGGTGTGGCTTAAACTCACAAGATGTTACTTTACACTTGTTCTGGTCAAATTTTTGGCGATAAACTTTCTAAGAAGTTTCTTATCACCAGGATCTACTCTAATTGGCACTGACTGTAGTTCATAATGGGCAACAATAAATCACCAAAATGTGTTTTGATATGTTTATTATAACAGGATCTCTTATGGGAAGCTTTGCTCAGTATTGTTTATCTATTGATGTACGCATCTAGGCTTGCTTGCGAATCCCGTATGACTATGACGATTTCTATCATGAATGAGGACATATAGAACCTATCAACTAGGGGAAGGCCATGATACGGTTAGGTCACTTCTAGCAATGTTCAGCAAGCTTTAGTCCTTTAACGGTATTAAGTTAATGCTAAATTGCAATTGTCTAAGGTTCGTGTGGATAATGAGCTACGTTGATACATGAATTCTAACTTACATAAATTGTTATAGTCTTGAATCTTGTGACCTATACAGAGATAGACAATTGTGATGTGATTCGAAGTTTATCCATTTTAGTGAAGATTGTGCTGTTTGTTGACTTTCTTTGAAAATGTTGATACGGTTCAATTGTTGGTCCCCGTAATACTTTCTTGCTTTTTCTCCAAATGACAGATAAAAAATGCCATATTATCTGCTGAACAATCCGTGAAGGAGTTCATATTTGGACCAAAGAAGAAAAATTCAGAGAGTGATATCAACAGGGTACCTTCCAGTACTGAAGAGAAACATCCATGATGTTAGATTGTTAACAATACTTCGTCTGACAATAGTTTGACATTCTAGATCAGAGTTTGTACAACTGAAATTTTCCATGTTCAAATTTTATGTACTTGTAAAATTCTACATTTTTCCTTATGGTGAATGTGATTGTTGCATGTTCCCTGCACTTGCAATAAATGAATGTACTACAATGCAATTGGAGGTATCCTAGTTTCTTTTGATACTTTCACTGGTATCACGCTTTTCTTAAGTGTCATTCCAACTGAAATAAAGGCTGCAACTACCAGATGTACGAAAATACAGTAATAAGATGAAATGAGAGCTCAATAACCTTTTAATCTGAGATTTGAGACTATAGATGGCAAAGAAATTGAGTGTCAACAATGATGACCGTATTACTTCTCCAAATCAGTATTAGTTCTGGAACAAAATGTTTCACAAACGAAAAATTTGCTAATAAAATGACAAGGATCGTAAAAACTTCGCTTCTCATCTTCCCAGTAAAAGCATAAAACTAAGAAAGTAAAAGGGATAACAGTCAATGTTTTTTTGCCAGCATTTCTCCGCAATGGAAGCAAATAAGAGACTGCTTGTCATAACTTGTTGCATCATCGTATCCCATGCCTGTATCACCATGTCATCTTTCATAAGATAGAAAGCAGCTGGAATAATATTTCCGGTGTGACAATTCAACTCAACTTACAGGATCTTTTTATCACAAGTATCCCTCCAGTATAACACTTTTGCCAGAAAACCTTGATGTCAATTTCTTCACCTCTGCTTTCAGATTCACAAAATTCGGCAATCTATCCCCACCACCGCTCAAATGTGGCAATACCTCCACCAGGACTTTCTGGAACAAATTCTGTTCAATACCCTCTTTAAGTAAAACCTCAAAATCAACAAGATTACTCAAATCCAGTAACACACTATTCAACCCTTGTTGCTTGCACTGTTCCAAAATTTCAGGTAAACTTATTTTATCAAAAGATAACCTCTGAACTCCTTCTTGAACTATTTCTGGTGAATCTACACTCATCTTTTTCTCAGAGATTATCATTACTTTAGAAGGGGGAGTTACGTCAAGAGCAGGAATCTGAATGAGGGAATCTGGATTTCGTGATACTAGAATCTTAAGGGGCTGATTGGCTCCAGGTTCTTTAGAGATTGGAAAGGAAGAATTCTCTGCTATTGACTTCGAAGAAAGTAAAACACCGTCATATTCTTGCAACAATTTTGAATAATATCCACCAGATTCCATGGCTTCTTCACCAAGTTGATTTAGAAAATGGCCGTCGAGTGAGATAGAGTACCTGTTATATGAGCCAAATGGACAACCAATCATGTAAACTTAAGAAAATAAAATTGTGGATGAATACAACCTAGGATGTAGAATGAAAGTACCTTAGGGTGACAAAGGGTTTCCCAGTCACCATTCGATGGATAAAGGCCTCATTAAGCTTCTTGCACATTTCTTCCTCTACTCCAACCTTCACTTCAATACCCGCGTCTTGAAGTTTCTTAATGCCAGTTGAATCCACGACGGGATTAGGGTCCACCATGCCTACCACCACCTTTCTCACTTTGGCTTTAATTAGTGCTTCAGAGCATGGTGGAGTTCTTCCATAATGGTTGCACGGTTCCAAACTCACGTATGCTGTCCCGTTCTCTGCTAAATCACCAGCATCTCTGAGTGCAAACACCTGTACTTTTCCTTGTCAAATTATCTATAAAAATCTCTGCATCAATAATTCGAATTGTAGCTAAAGTCCAAGAATTTGGAAAAGCCTGAAGATTAAACTATTGGGAAACATCAGATTATACCTTAATACAAGGTTATTAATCTCTACTTTTGATGCCTAATTATCGAACACTTGAAATATACGACGTATACAACCATCGTATATGTCTGAACTATGAAAATCACTACTCATCAAATGTTTATTGCAATTCTTGCATCTTCCGGAAATTCATGTATCGACCCAAGTAAGATAAATATAAATATTGGATCAGAGAAACTTCTCTACCTCCCTAAAATCAAAATCAAACTGCAATACCAATGCTCGTAAAAGGAACATTAACCAATCACAAATGCAAAATACAAATGCTCGCCAACGGAACAAGATATCTCGAACATTAGCAAAAAACCAAACAGAAAGATCAATAATTTTTGCTTCACCTCAGCATGTGGTTGCCCAGCTTTTGGGTGAAATCCTTCCCCAACAATTTTCCCATCTTTAACGATCACACAACCAACCATCGGATTAGGACTTGTGCACCCAATAGCCTTTTTAGCAAGCTCAACGCACCTCCTCATGTAATACCCATCATCGAGCTTCTCTTCTTGTTGTTGTTGTTGTTGTTTTTGAGTTATTTGCAGTCCTCCACACGCTAACAAAGGCATTTGGCCACTATTTCTTGAACTCACTGTTGATATAGACACCCTTTTAGCTGAATTGGAGAACCCAGATTTTGATTTTGGATTAAACGCAAGTTTCTGGTGTTGGTTTGATTGCGGTTGGTGGAGGATGTACCTTGAAATTGGAAGTGATTGAGCATACATAGTGTTTTTTGCAGTGTTCTTAAAACCGGACCGGTCACCGAACCGGTGGCCTTACTGGTTACAGGTTGAACCGGTCTAACCACTGGTTGAACCGGTATACAAAGTCAACACCCTAAAAATCTAAAATATAGTCAACAAATATATCTTATACTATATTTCTTAAGATTCTCAAACTATTCACAATTATATACTAAAAAAAATACACATCTCATCAAAATTAACAACTTTAACATTAAAGAAACTATTTTAAAGCATGCCAATTACAGTAATCTACAAATAAAGTAAAAACTAAAAACAATTCTAAGTAATGATACTCTGCACAAATATTTCTTCTCACTCTACTGATGTTAAGCTCTTTATGAACATATATACTGACATAATTAAGATTTAAGACAAAAGAAAATATCAAAATTCAAAAGTGAGTTTGATTTTTTTCAAATAGATATGCAGGTGACCCCATTATTGAAATGAGTCTAGACTCTAGATATGTTATATATAACAGCAGGATTTTGATTCACGCCCAAGTATCAATAATTAACATTGATATACCTAAATTAATCACTTTAGAAAATAAAATTAATCAATTTACAAAAAAAAAAAGTAAAAAACAGCAGAGTACTTACGGTACGAACTACGAAGAGCGCCGCTGTCGCTGTAGGAGGACTGGAGGAGAGGCGCGCGCGGCGGAGGCGAGCGGCGGAGGCGAGCGGCGGAGGCGAGCGGCAGCGCGTGGCGGAGGGGAGGTGTGAGAATGAGATAGCTAGGGTTTTGAACTTTGATGAAATTGTGAGATTTGGGGTTTTTTTTTCAGATTACGTAAGATTATTTTAGGGGTTGTTTTGTAATTTCGCGTTTTTTTTTTTTTTTTTTTTTTTAAAAATGTTTCAGCGGTTCAAACCGCCAAAACCGGCCACCGGTTCCCGGTTTTGGTCCGGTACCGGCCCAAAACAGCAAACCAGACCGGAACAGCGGCCGGTCACCGGTCGAACCGGTTCGACCGGCCGGTCCGGTCCGGTTTCAAGAACACTGGTTTTTTGAGGGGGAGAAGGGGCGGAGGAGAAAACGGACAAAGTACTGAAGAGTGAATTATAAAGCACAAGTTATTGCCATTCAGGGATATGATCATCACCATTAATTACAGCTACCTCATTCCTTTTCCTTTTGCATCTCTCATAAACCTCAATTTCAGATTTATTGATGTTCATGATGTCTCAAAATTTGCAAATCCCACAAGTTAAAGAGCTATAAAGAACAAGCAGAATCTTTTATCACTTCATTGAGCAATAACAACAAACAGTTGGCATACCAGAGAATATCATCAACTCAAAATACCGTTCGCGCTGCTTAACATCCTCCGTTGTTTGATTCGTTAAAGTGGGCAACAAGATTCAGAGAATCAGAGTCGTAAAGAGTGAGTGTGTGTGAGGGAAATTGTTTCTACAATAGCCAAGATGTTTTGTTGGCTTGTGTGGGCTCGGTTATTTGATTATTATTAATTTTCTGCTCCGTTTTTTACAATGTAATCAGTCAGATGTGTTAGTTATGATAATATGTATGTTGAGATTGAAATTAAGAATGTCTCGGCCTTTCTTGGATTAGTTTTGGGTATTTTGGATCCAAGTAGATTTCTGAATTTTATTGTAAAAGGAATATGTGTTTGGGTTGTGTAGTTACTAGTTAATACGTTTAATGATATTATCTAATTGGTTGATATATATTTAAATTATGTATTAACTAATTTTAAACGGGTTCTTTTTAGGGATCATGTGGGGCCATTTAGGATAATAATGTTAAATAAAAATTGATTAATATTTTTTTATTGTATCATGGTTGGATGAATAATTATAGTAATTATTTTAATATTATTATTGAATGAGCAACGTAAATTTAAAAAAATTATATATATATATATATATATATATATATATATATATATGTGTGTGTGTGTGTGTGTGTGTGTGTGTGTGCGCGTGTGTGTGTGTGTGTACTATACATTAATTTAAGTTATTAATCAATTTTGTAATATGTGATCAGCTAGAGAAACAAACATGTCCACATGCCTTAGGGTCTCATAAAGTTTATAGAAAGTATCCATTGTGAAATGGATGTGTTAATTATATTTGTAAGGTTTTATATGAATGGAAAATGCACGGTATCCAAAAATTTATTCTTCTAACTTTTAAGTAGTTTTAGTATAAGATGTCTATACAATTTTTAAAATGTAAGAATTGTGATTGTAATTTATTCAAAGATTGGATAACACTAAGGGGTGGCAAACGGGTCACTCGGATCCTGATTCGGATCCGATCCAATAGGATTCGGATTTAAATTTGACTCATGATGTTGGTTCTCAAATGGATCCAATCGGATTCGAATCCGAATCCGAATTCAGAACTATATGAAACCATGGATCCACATGCTTCTTTTCATGAACCATTTAGAGATGGATCCACATCTGGATTTAGTCATGGATCCACCATTTCACCCATTTTCACACTTTACCCACCCCACACTCTTGTCCCTACCCTACCCCCACCCCACCCTCTTCACTTCAGAGCACCACACAAATAACATCTAAGAAACTACCAGCATTAAACAAACACCAAAATATAAAATAATTCCGCACAAACATGTATATGTATATATAAATATGTTACACAAATTTCAATTAAGTAAACTTATTCTTAATTTTGTAATATAAAATAAGAAATGAACTGAACTGAAACTTCTATTCTCTGTCACCAATCTTATTAGCTAACACGTGAAGATTTTCCATTTTCTTTAATTCCCCAGCAGAAATATTACTCTTTATTCACCAAATGTAAGAAATTATCATTCTAGTGCACCTTTATAAATATTAAATGGTAATCCTTCTTCAACAATATTACGACCAAGAGCTACATTCTTTCTGTTTTGTTTATAGACTGCAAGTTTTGATTGTTTGGAGTACAAAGTTTTCCAAGCACAAAGGCCTGATACGAATCTCATTTGCTGTATATGGCTATTGGTTAGAAGAAATCTTGGGCGCGATAGAGATCAAACACAAGACGTCTTACTAAATAAATTGTTCCGGCATGATAAGCTCGGAATTATGCCAAAGTTTGACAAAAGTGAACTGCAAACTTCTTATTTAAATTAGTTCCTAGGGGAATAGTCATGTATTTACTCTTGGATAGCATGATAAATATGGGATCACACTTGGCCAACTCAAATATCGTGACACGACTGAATACAAGTTGGAAAAGATATTCATATAAGTATAACCTTAACTTCATATGCAACTCAAAAATTTCAGTGGTTTTGTCCCTTTTGACGATATTCCAAACTCTGTATTTTGTGATGGGGGCTACCCTATTGTAGCTCCCTTGTTTTGAGTTATATATCTAGTTTTTCAACAAAAAAAAAATATGCAACTTCCTTGTCCATACACATGTTACATTTCTGAACAATTTTACAAGCTGATTTCTCTGAAGCAGTACAGCCAATATGTTAGCCTATTTTAATGGAATGCGGACATTAACTTAACTTGGCTTCTGTTTCTTTACAGGTATACTTCAATAGTATATTAAAATACTTCGCGATGTGTTCTTACTCCAAATCATGCAACATACTCGAGAACAGCTTCACCTGCCATACAAATCAGAAATACATCAAAACCACAAAGTTAGATATGTTTTAACTTACCATGCAATCTACACGGCACATGCATACACGTATCTGCTTTATTGTGAATAAATCATAATGGATCCATCTGCATGCTCAAAATGACTCACACATCAGAGCTTTTTGATGTCTATCCCAATCATCTCACATATTAGACGTGCCATGGAATTTTCAAGATATAAATTAAGTAAATTCTTTTACTCACATAGGTAAAAAAATATGAACTGCAAGGTTTTATAGTAACAGAGGATGAGATGTATTATAATGGATAACATCAATACTATGTGAAGTGCCAAGTCTATAATATCTTTACTCAGATTGAATTATCAAGAAGGTGCATATCGTGAAGCCCTGCCCACAAGAAAATTTCAATCCCACACGAAATCTCTCAGTTTGAAGTGAGCTACTCTTAAAGCTTCGGTAAGAAAAAGATAAGATACTTCAAGTACAACAAAAGGGAAGTTATGACAACATATCTGATGTTTGGTCAAATTACAGAAACTCCATCTTATGCTCCAAGAAATTACAAATACGCTCATTGCTAACTGATAGAACTAGCAGAAAACTGAGTTTCATATTCATTATACTGTTATGGCGACTGATGAAGAAACTGTAACGAAGAGGAATAAACATGCACAAAGTAGTAATGTTGAGAAGAAACGAAACTCATCTAATTTTCAAACTGCTTAAACAATTTCAATTTATTGAACTTCTTTTAAACCATAGAGTAAAATGTAAAATCAAAATCTCAATGTTGTTATTAGTTTTATCAGGGGTGCGTTTATGAGAGGCAATGCTTTCCAATATTTCAAACACAAAGGAATGTTGCTGCATAAAGGAGGTGTCATCATAATAATTCACCTTCTAAATAAACTTCCAAAATGATTTGGTAAGTTCACCCCAAAACAAACTACCAAGGAAAAATACATACCGTGCATTCTTTTGACAAATCTTTCAAATTCAATAAGGTTTTGTCTTCCCATGAGAAGTGGGCTGAGCCTCAGATAGGTAAAAGCAGAAAAATGTCTCCCATCTGGATCACTAATGGGCTTTGCTTTCTCCAATAAATAGTTATATCCTACCCTGTCATGGCACGGAAGAGAATTTCCACTGGCAACTGGTATGCAAGCATCCCAAGCAGCATTCAGCACCTATATTGTAATTAGCTGTAGAATGAAATTTGGAAAGGGAAAAAGAAAACATTCTCTTCTAAAAACAATATACCTTTTGAAATAAAACATCCAAGTTAGAATAATGCTTACTTGCCAAGACAATCCCTCGGGATCAGCCAAAGCCTCAGAGGATTCCAAATGATGATCTATCGTGCTCATTTCAGAACATGTAAAGCACAGGGCAGCATCATGCCTCTTTAGCATTGCTGTGATAGCAGCATAGCCATCACGATTGCTCGAGTTGTAATAACCAGCAGTTAATTCGGCAGCATGGCTGGCTGTCTTGTACCACCAATGAATACCTGATAGCTGCTCAAAATTAAAATATCGCAAAAGATCAAACAGATTCAAATTTCCTTAAAAATTAATTGTTATGGGTGCAGTAAAGTTTATCTGTAGTTTTGAGTTCTATGGATCATGGATCAAAATTTCGAAACGTTTCCTCGAAAGGTACAGAACCATTTCCTTTTTCGACAGTGTGGAAATAAAACATAAAGTATTTTCCATGTCTATTGTGACAACAATATTTACAAATTTCTCGTAGCATATCGAAAAGATCTCGAAACATTGCGAAAAGTTTCTACTATTTTACGGGCCGAAACGTACTCAGGAAACAAAACTTTGATCCATGCTATGGATATACATGGTTTTAGGTACTCGAACAAAATCAGATTTCGGAAAATCGTTACTATTTACTTGAAATATAAGGCCATAGTTATTAATTTTTAACACAACAAGTGAATTTGGGAAAGCGTTCTGACAAATATGACCAGAGAATGAGCCATAATGTTTCTCTGGGACCTGACCACGTAAATGAATTTGTATTTATTAAACATTATCTTCTATCCTGATAAAGTTTTAGTACTACAGAAAAGATTAAAACCCGAAAGCTTAAGAAGTGCCTCTAAATCTTAAGCCAAACTAAAAACTTCAATCTTCAAAAAAGAAGAAGAAAAGAAGAAGTTCTCATTTTGTTATCAAACAAATTAATTACCTCGGCTGACAAAGAGAGTCTTCATTTTGAGATCAAACCGCAATACCAACTAGAGAAATTTGAGAACTAAACATACAGCTGCAGACATGAGCTGCAACAATTCAAGTTTTAATGCTATGATATAGAATATATATACCACAAAACTTTAATTGGCCAATGATCGAGTAAATACTAATCTCAAAAGGATCCAACAATATATATATTATATCTATTTACTACAGGAAAGCAGCACCAAAGAAAAACATATTATAAAAGTCCATCCACTAGAATACTGAAGAACGGAGCCGACTCACCTTTGCAGCAATGCAAGTTCCTTCAAATGCCAACTTGGCCAGAGAAAGCACTCGATCTCCATGGTCCACCAAAACCTGAGAATACCAACTAAGGAAAAACCTCCCATAATAGCCATCATAATCTCCCCCATCACAGAAAAATCCACTTTCATGTGGCTGTGAATTATACGAACCAGCATTTTCCGGACCTCTTGCCCAAAATGAATGTCCCCTTATTTCAGCTGCCTTCCGCAGACTTTTTAACAAGTATTGATCGTAACACTGCAAAAGGATGAAGCAGGATCGATGACAAACACAGCATTAGTGAAAATCTCTGCTAAACAAAGAGTATAAGACTTTCATAAGCTGTAATGATCATGTAAACTAAAGATGGACCATATTCTTATTCATCTAAATTCCAACTCACAAGAAATAAAAGCAAAGATAGAAAAGAGAAAAGATCAAGCTAATATCGAACCATATGAAATTTGAACGAGAGAAGAAGTGCATCTCATTATACCTGCAATTCACCAATACCAGGGTATCTCCAACCATGCTTCACAGGGTTGGAAGGGTATCTCAGCTCTCCACGTGGACCAAGTCCAACTAAGATCATAGATATGATACCATCCTCAAAAAACTCATTAAATTCAACCCGAAAGCTTCTCATGTAGTCAAAGTATACCTACAACAGTTTTCAAAATTATAAAAAATATTAGCAGTGCTTGAAAATGATGACTTGTGAATAGTAGTATGTTTATTTCGCAATTAAAATTGCTAGCATGGAACTTACAAGGAAAATAAGACTTGAAATTACACATACAGGTTGAAATCTTTTCAACAGAAGTAGCAAGAGTATCTGAACAAGTTTTTCAGTACAATATACAGATTTTTTAAGAAGAGGGCTCTCGAAGTCACATTCACCAAACTAGAAAGATCATGCTTATCAAAGAGCCTCTTCAACTGATGTTACAAAGAAATGCATTACTAGAGTTGTGACGTGATTAAAATTCAAATGGAAAACTAGATTTCACATAATCAAAATTAAACTGACTTTATTAATTACCTCTAAAGCAGTGCGACCCCTCAAAACCCTTTCCCTGTCAACTCCCCAAGAGAGACATTCTGGGTCCCGCCTTCCAGATTTATCTGTGAAAAATATGTCTGGATTGGCTCGACCAATTTCAGCCACCCAGTGAGGCAGGGGAATACAAGCATCATCCCCAACATTACCACCGCATTCATGAAAGGACATAACTACCTGTTTTCAGTATAAATCTTTAGCAGTATTAGCAGAAGGAATGAAAACATAGGGCACACAGCAAACCAACTGAACTATATTAACTCTGCAATCTCAACATCAAGACAGTGTTTTTTCAGTAAAAATCTTTAGCAGCGTTAGCAGATAGAATGAAGACATAGAGCACAAAGCAAACCAACTGACTCTTTTTTTTGGCAATCTCAACATTAAAACACGGTGATTTCCTGCAAGTAGTAGTATTATTTCTTTAAAGTTGCCCTCAGTTTTCAATCAATGTAAGAAACAGAAGATGCCACCTCAGTTCATAAATTAGATATTTTACAGAAACCAATTGATTATTACTTTCTTCTTCTGCAAAATTATCTGGTATGTTTCACATTGTATCTCATCCATGACTAAAACATTCAGTTATACCATTAAGCTACTCCCTTTACATGAAATAATATCTAAGGTACTGTTAGTACACTTTTAACAGTTCAAAATTCAGAGTAGACCTGCAAAAGTCCAACAGATTTGCAGCAAAAGATGTTAATTAATCATTATTCTATCAATATGTCAGGTAATCATGTATGGTATTTATAAGTAACCTATCAAGATTCAGATGGATGGGAGTTTCACATATATAGCTTGTTCTCTATGATAGGGCTCTACTAAAAAGCCATAATTCAGAAACGCACACAGGTAGGAAAACTATACAAACGTATAAACTGAATGTAACTTTCAAAGATATGCAAAGTCACCTGCAGCTTCATTTTAAGGTCCCTAACAATTTGAAATATCCTCTTGTAGCCATTCCAGTTATACTCCTGGGGTGCATGAGCTTCAACTACCCCCCACCAGCAATCAACCATGACACCATCAACATTTATTGATTTCAAGATTTTCAGTTGCTTCACTAGACCATCTGGATCAACAAGCTCACACTTCATATTGACGACACCCAGCTGGTATCAAAATGATTGGAAGGCATCAGAATTTCTGATAGACCGAGCACACAGAGATACGGCAATATACCAGCTTATGTACTGGATATATCACTTCATATTCGCTGAAGATCAATGGATCGGGTGAAATGACACCAACAATATCAATCTTCACTAAACTCAAGATGGCAAAAAAATGATTGAAACATGTACTCTGAATATGACACACATTAACCAAGCAAAAACCCAAATTACCTTTTTACTTTTAAAAATCCCTTTAATAAGTTTAGTACATGAACGCAAAGTTATCTGTTACAGAAAGAAAAACGAAAACAAATGCATGCAGCTGCCAGGACCACATACTGGCTTACATGAAAAAGTACGACAAAAAACTAATAGCCACAGAAAACTCACTGGCAACATAACATAAACTGGAACAAAAGGTGTTCCAGCAAAATCACGCTCCTGCAATTTTGTCGGTATGTCGAGAACCTAGAAATAAAGATATCCCAACAAAAAAAGGAAGTAAAAATGAGAATGATGTATTAAATCACTGCTTATATGAAAAAATCAATAGAACTCCAATGACAAAGAGTAAATGAATTTCGAATTCGATAATTCATCAACACCAATGTCATATTTTCTCTCTTCAAAATACTTCCAAAAAACAATGTATAATGGTTTGAGCAGAATGTGCTCCAATAAGGTGAAGATTCGAAATGCAACAAAACAAATTCACTTAGAGAAACTAAAAAACGCACCTGCCTGTTTTCCCCTGAATCAATGGAGCCTCCAAGAAGAGGATCAGTTTGCAGGTCTCCACAATCCCCAATCATAACTGACGTCTGAGACCTTGCACCTGATGATGCATCATAAGGAGATGAAGCAGGCACAAAAACACCTTTCATGTGAGATGGGTTATAATCAACGTTGTTCTGATAGCCAGGGGAGATACCCCTCAATGAAGTAGGAGAAGCATGTTGTGCTGGCATTTGCGAAGAGGATGCAGTTACAACCGTGTTTGGTGCACCAGCATTAGGTCTTGTGCCCTGCAGATATTGAAGTGAACACTTGTAAATCCATGATAATGCAAACTTTCACAAACTTTGGAGTTGAATGTGGTTATTTCAATGGAGTCGAGCTTTGTAATTCACGATACACGGACTTGAGAGGCCTTTTCACTCATGCTAAAGAAATTTGACCGAGAAGTTTCACAAATTACATATACTACAACATTTTATGATACTACAAGTTTTGCAAGATATTTTGAGATATTAATTATATATGACTTGATTCAACTAGACTCCGAAAAGATTTAAACCTTTGCCTGTAATTTTCTTATACAACAATCCTAGCTCCTCGATGACCCTTTGTCCATTTAATCCAACGTTCTCCCATGGTGATTCATATACAAAATAAACTTATGCACAACTTTAAAAGTACCTGTGATCTGGAAGGATAGGTAGTTCCATCAGGTAGAACAACCCAACCTGCTTCCCTCGCCAAAGCAGCAATGACGTCGTTTATATCAGCTCTAACTCTTAGGTTATAGTTTCCATGTCTCCGGAGTCCAGCCAAAATCTTTGCAGTGATCGCTCTGCGCTGTCTCTCGCGTAACTTAGTTCTCTCTTTCTCTTCCAATGGTCTACACCTTCAAGCTCCACCTCCTTGCGGAGTTGGCTGATCTTGATACTGATTTTGATGCATAAACCTATTACTACTACCACCTGATACAATGCCAGCATCAACACCAACCTCGGTAGAGTTTACTACCATATTCTCTCTATCATCATCTTCGTCGTCGTCATCGTCATCATCACCTTCCTCCTTCACATCCATCCCCATTTCATCATCATCTTCTTCACTAGTACCAAATCTCTGCATTTTCCCCTAAATCTCTTGAAATTCTCACGAAAAATTCACTCTAAGCAAATGTAACCAGTGATCGATTCAGATGAAACTGAAAATACCAGAAGGTATACAGTATCAAGCGCTGTGGTACAAAGTATACACTAGCTAAAAATCATCATATATAACAACTTCAGAATAAACAAAATCAACAGCTCAATCAAGCTTAAGAACTCACTTTCGTCAACGAACCAAACGGCGTCGTCACGATTCGAACTAACCGGAGCTAACAGTGACTTCGCCGGAATTCCTGAACTTGAGATGAAATTTTCCGGTTGTATTATTTGTTTACAGCGGCGACGGGGATTTTCCGTCGGCGGACCGGCGGAGATGGTGAAAAAAGGGGGCTGAGGGTTTCGCACGAGTGAAGCGTGTAGGAAGAGTTGGCACGCGTTTGGGGATTATCTTCGAAACGTGCGGTTCACACGTACTGCACGTGCCTGGTATGGGGCCTGATCAGGGGAAATGGGTGGGACCCGTCGGCATGGGATTTGTTTGTTCGTTTATAATAATGGTATGGTATGGTATGGGCAAAAATAATGTGACACCCTAAAATTTGGTCACGAACGCGAACACATGAATGTTGTTACATTACCGGTGTATTAAGGCTTAAAAGTTAAAACTCATAATACATAAACTTTCAACCTAGGTCTTCAACTTTCTTGCCTATTTTTTGATTCGTGTGTTTGGTTCTTCAAACTCATTTAGTTAGTTAGTTAATAATTCATCTATTGATTCGTTATTAATTAGTTTGTAATGGAATTCCTCGTCTTAACTTTTGCATGAGCAAATTTTGTGATATAATAGCAAACATTATTTAAAAAGAACAATTACATTAAGTAATGGTTACATTTAGATTTCTTGAAATTATAATAGAATAGACACACACCAATTGAATTTTGACTTAAATATATGTATTTTTATGAGGTTTTTATTAAATTGTATGTAGGTCAGAGTGCTTAAAAACAAACAAACATCTATTATGTAAATGAAAGTTCTTAATGAAGATTCAGTTTTGTCATTGATCGATTTTGACTATGCACTCAATCTCGACTCTAGAAAAAGTTATTCTGCCACAAATAGGGCGAACTAATGTACTTGTCGAATGTATTGTAATACTTTAAAGAATATTGCATATACAAATATAATTTTTGCACTTTATCTTGAAAAATATTTCTTATATTTATTTTTTTGATGGGATAATTAGTCAGTATGAAGTGAAACTAAGTTTTACATTCCTTTTATGTGGTCTCATATTTTCAATTTAATAAAAGAGAGCAACATGCCCTCCACTGTCCCCCTAAATTTTTCCTCTCTATTTGCATAAAAAGATTCTGTCTATATAAAAACTTCTCATTTTCTCTTTATATATACCATAAAAAATGTTCATGAGAAATTATTCCAGCAATAAGAAATAAATTGTTTTTTTTCTTTTTTTTGTTTCTATGATCTCTTCGTTGCAGCAACCATAACCGAACGCATTTAACTATGTTTAAAATTAGATTTTACACATAATAACTATAGCTTGACCAAATGAAAATGCAATCAATTCAATTTCGTGGTAACCCCCTTATTAATCGATATTAAATATACATAGTAAATAGGACATGCATCTCATTTCACGACCCATAAAAATGAAACAAGGAAAGCAAAATGTGACCACGCTAATTGGATGAAGGGAGCAATTCTTGAAATACTTCTTGTTAGCGCAGAAGGCATAGACCGTACAAATGTTATTGGTAAGACGTAGTACAATCTCCAAACCATTAATTGCAGGGATCAAAGTTTTGATATCGTCAAAGGTCTGTTAAATTATAATCTTTTTGCAAATTTTCAAGAGCTTTTCAATAGGTTATGGAAAAATCATAAAAACAGTTGTCACGATAAACTTGAAAAATACTTCAAAAAATGGAAATTGGTTTTGGTATTTTTGTCAAAAAGTTAGATTTGATCAATGAAATTGCTTTCTTTCAATTGTTAATGTCGTGGAACTTATATGCCATGTTATTTTACAGGTAATTCGGGTTATCATGTTGTTATTGAATGTGGTACTCAGATGTGCAGAAGCAAAACTTCATCAGGTTTATTGTGGAAAAACATTTTTCAGTTTGTTATAACTTTTCCTTATATATATGCAAGTAATAATTTTCTACGACATAATTAGAACAATATGATTTTACAGTAATTGTACGAATCACTCACGTATCGTTTGTAATTGGAAAAAACTTTTTATGTAATTAACATATTTTAAATAAAGTAATATATCTCAATAAAATTTTACAGTTTTCTCATATATTTATTTTGACAGTTTTCTTAATATGTGTAATTCTTCAGAAAATGAGGACAAGATTTACTGGAACGAAAAATTCACGTTTGAATTGCTGCCGTCTGAGATGGAAACTGTGAGCCATCTTAAATTTAAAATTGTGGGAGAGGAATACTTCACTGATGCTGAATGTGTTGGAGAAACCACGTAAGAGTTTTTCAAGGAAATAAAATCTCATTTTATTTTTAATACATATATTGTGGTGTATAATTTTTGGAAAAATTATGTATGTATATGCATGTATCAAAGTTCCGATTTCAATCAATGTCACGGTTCCTAGATATTAAAAGCTTTTCAAAATGTTTGGAGATCGTTTAGACATGTTCTTGTAAAATATTTAAAACACTGTTGCATGGTCGGGTCAAACACACTTCTATAAAAAAAAAAAAAAAACCGGCCATCAAAAAATAAAACGTTGTGATACTTTATGAGAAAAGGTATGCAAATCTTAATCTATATGTATTATGTATATGAATGAATCCATTTTAATTTGTTCTATTTACAATGCAGAATTTTCCTTGAAGCAATAATTATGGAAGGAAACTCAGCGGGGTTATAGATTTGAATCCAGCCCCATTGAGTGTAGTTCTTCAAGATGATTCTTACAAAGGGGAGATAACCATTGGATTGAAATACGTTCCAAATGTAACATTTTGTTTCCTTAAATCTTAAGGGGAATTACATCACGTTAATGTTTCTTGTTACTCAAATTACGTTAAATCTGGTGTTCTTAAAAGAAATAATCATTGTGTTGCAGGCAACTCTGCAAATGAAGAAAAAGCAAAATACGCAAGAGGAAAATGATCAAGACAAATCTATATACAAAAGGATTTTAAATCTCTGGCAAATGGATTGGTGGAGAATTTTCCATTCATGTGGGAACATAAATTCCATAAATAACCACAAAGATGTTTAGGGAGGTGGAGGTTAGCACTAGCTATCATTGTTAATGATGAACCCAATTAATATATTTGTATACTTTAACAGAGTATTAATTAGTATCATTTAATTTGGAGAACGGTACATTCTAATTGATTCGCTGCATTAAAAATGTATACAACAACTACTGAACTATACATACATGAATTGTCAGAACTGATGCTAATTAAGGTGGTAGTGAGAAATAGATTCCATCTATCAGGGCACACGTTAGAATGGCCTTATTAAGGTGATTGGGCCATGCTGATGAAATTTGACAGGCCCAGTCAGCCATTAATTGGATTGTAAGACGTATTACCGAGTAAGGCCAGAACTGGTGGCCCAGAAGCGTTGTTGGGTTGGGGCAGGGGTGGAGGAGGGTGGGGTTCGGGTAGAGGAAATTAAAATACTTCTTTTTATGGCTTTGTTTTATTTAACATAAAGTTCAAGTTTAAAATGAAATTGAAATTAAGAAAAATGACATTTAATTTTTCAAAACGTTTTTTGAACAATAATTCGTATTAACTGTTAATTAATTAATTAATGATAATTAAAGAGAGGAAGGATAACCAAAAATATATATAAAAAAAGTCCAACGGCAAAAATGTGAAATTAGTGAACTATTTTATTTATAGTTACAAGAAACTGTTGAATAAATTTTTTTAGGATGATAATGTCATATAAAACATGAGCAGTTTGTTATTAGCTCGTTTTTTTTTCCTTCGTAAAATGTAATGCACTGTGCACAAATGTCTTTGTACAAATTAAAACCTAATTTCCTTAACAAATAGTCATGTATGCCGTTCAAATGTATATAGAATGAATTACTTTGTGATGTACCGAAATATATATACGAGCGAGTCAATAGATCTGCCTTTTTCATTTTAATGCGGGTTAATTCAGTATTCTATATGAAGTTCCTAGCAAATTTTGTAACCATCTTAAACATAGACAAAATTAAATTATAACTTATAAACCTAACTTTGTAACTACATATTTGATGTAGAATCATATTATCATTAACAACACGCATGATATATTAAAGAAGTATGAAATGTCATACTCCGTTTGTTTTATTCTTCTTTTATTAAATTACCGACCATATATTGTTTAATTAAAAACCAAAGGCAATTTTTAACTTATTTTTGATATGTGTGATAAGATTAAGAAGTGTGTTCACCTGCTCAACCTACGGCCGACGTCTTTAGTTTACTTTTTTCTGAGCCACCAAAATAATTTATTTAATTGTGATTTTCTTATGTAAAAGGAACGTCACATTCCATCTTGTAAATTACGTGATGGTTACATTTCGATCTTTTGTGGTTGATGATAAGGCTCACAAATTGCTTGGCCACGATTAATCTGATATCTTAATGTATTACATCCTTTAACGCTTTCCCTTTGCAATGAAACTTTAGTTTAATTCCTATTTTAAAAAAACTTTAGTTTATCATATTTTTCTTATCACTTTCTTATACCATTTTGTACCGTACAAACTTATGAAATGACATGTGTTATTTTATATAGTTATCTGATCAGAACTATGTACAGAAGATCGGGTGCATATATAGATAACAAATATGTACTTTGGAGATTTAAAGTTAGGTCCCTTTGCACTTGGTGAAGAGACAAGAATGGAGTATAAGCCATCTGAAATATTTCATCAACATTTGTATCTCAGTTTAAACTCCCAGCTCGTCAACCCGATAGTGGAATATTCCGGTGAATATTTACCGGAGTTTCATAATCCTGATATCTGATCAACAAGTTTTGTTAACAAATATCAAAAACAACAAGGTATAGTTTCTTTATTCATATATTTAAAATATACCATGACAAGTATAAAATAGATCTCATGTAACTTGTATTCTTCGGATATGTAGAGACTGATGATTTTTTGCTAAAACCTTTACTGGAATCATGCATGTATTTTGTTGGATGTCTAGAATTACTTATGTCAAATATTTTGTGTCAACGGTGTACCAATCTCTGTGCCATCTTTAGATTTACATCGTTGTGATGATTGTACGTTAATGATGTAAATGATTGACAACTAAAGATCCCGATAAATACCAGATACACATGTTGTAAATCTAAAAATGGATTGACGAGTACTCACAATAGAAATAAACCCATTAATTTTTATGATCTATTCATGTACAATAGCTCATATCTTTCAGTCTGAAGCAATGATAAGGAATGAGCAAGTATAGTCATTGATTATACATTTTCTAAATCAAACAAGTGCCAAAATTATTTGCAGATCCAATTAATCCAGCATTATCATTGAGAAGATGGTGCAGTTCAGTAGTCTTTTCAATACTTTATCAAAGAATATCTCAAATAGTCATGGGAAGAAGAGTAAGTACTGTGGAGTTGGAAGGGAAGCTGCGGACGAATTGGCGAAAGAAGCAAAACGAAATGAACTGATGAGAACTTCTTCTGGTGTCATTAACGCCAACAGTTGTAAGAATTTTGCAGCAGGTTACTCTAAAAGAGGGAAGAAAGGACTCAACCAAGATTGCTTCGTCGTGTGGGAGGTATGCATAACAATCACGCTGTTGTTTTCTTTATGCCAACTTTTTTGTAATATTTGTTATGATCTCAGGAATTTGGATGCCAAAAAGACATGATCTTTTGTGGTGTTTTTGATGGACATGGACCATGGGGGCATTTTCTGTCCAAAAAAGTCAGACAATTGATGCCCTCATCTTTGTTATGCAATTGGCAAGAAACTGTTGCTCTAAACTCAGAAAATCTGGATAGCATCTTGGAACCGGATTTGGACCGTGTTATGTTTGATATATGGAGGAAATCTTACATCAAGACTTGTGCTGCTGTTGATCAAGAACTGCAGTTGCACCCGGGGATCGACTCGTTTTATAGCGGTACCACAGCTTTGACACTAGTTAGACAGGTAAAATACAAATTTCTGGTAAATATCTAGTCAAGAAACATGAATTGTTAAAAAATAACAATTCCTTTAAACAGAAGTTGTTTCACAACTCGAATATTTAATTGCGATCACGTTCAAGGCAACTGATAGCCACTCAGTCTATTAATTACAAAAAACTCAGAAAAAGAAGTAACTGGTTTGCACTATTTCAAGCATCTCCCATTGAATTTTCAGGGAGATCAAATGATAGTCGCGAATGTTGGAGACTCTCGTGCTGTAATAGCAACCACGTCTGATGATGGTAGCTTGGTAGCAACTCAGCTCACAATCGACCTCAAACCAAATCTACCTTGTTAGTGCTCTTTTATTGCTCTTATTTCCAGTATGCATCTTTTAGCAGTTATTTTATTCATACCGAAACAATGAAAAGAATTCTTATTCGCCTATTCGTGTTTAAAGATGAGAGCAAAAGAATAGAGGAGTCGAGAGGAAGGATATACTCATGCCCTGATGAACCAGGGGTGCACAGAGTCTGGATGCCGAATGGTAAGACAGTAAAAGGTCCAGGCTTAGCTCTATCAAGAGCCTTTGGTGACTACTTTATAAAAGACTTTGGACTCATCTCTGAGCCAGAAGTAACACAAAGAACTATAAGTAGCAGGGATCAGTTCATCATTTTGGCAACTGATGGGGTATGCACCAGCACTCTTAAAATCAGTTGATATGTTATTAAAGCATGGAGTACAATTTACAACCATATATTTTTCTGATGAGGACCTATGTGTTATGCTCATAAGTCACACTTATTCTCCTGTTAAAAAGAGTATGAAATGAGCCTCATGTCACAAATAAAAAATACACGAAGGATAAACTGCTTTTTCTTTTTCCACAGGGTTATTACCTTTTTCATTGTATCACATGAATTGCCACAAAAATCCCATATTCTCAAAATACAACAATTTTTATTGGAAATAATGAGAAAACATTACCTCGATGATGAAGAATAGTTTGTCTATCTTGTCAGGTATGGGATGCTATATCTAATCAAGAAGCAGTGGAAATTGTTGCTTCAACACTAGAGAGGTCAGAATCAGCTAAGAGACTGGTTGAATGTGCATCCGATGCATGGAAACGTAAAAGAAGAGCTGTTGCAATGGATGACATTTCAGCTATCTGCCTCTTCTTTCATGATGATTTGACTGCTCCTCAGCCAGTAGATGACATGAAGAAGCTAATCAACAAATGAGCTTGCAAGCCAAGTATCCGTGCTGGAGTCTCAATGCATCTATAATTCACATGTATATATGTAATCTTATTCATAGTTGAGATTTAAGACATTATAGTTCTTGAACTGGAAATCATGAGATTAGTAGCAGGTTATTTGTGCTAACCAAGTTTATATTCTGTCATGAACTCGTTTCCGCTTATTTTATGAGTTTAGAAACCTTAAATTTTGTAATGAAATTTTAAGTTATTACTGGAGAGGAATATCAGATAAATTTTAAGTTATGACTGTTCAATGAACTGAACAAACTTATCTGAGTATGAAAACTGGGAGCTTTCTTGAATAGTACTTACTAGATTTTCGTGCATGAATTTGGATTATACGTCGCTGAAAATTGTTCCAATATTGTGATTGTTCCGGATGCTATAATCCCGACCAGCAACTGTCTGGTCTACTGTAATACGAGTGATAACTCGGTGGATATGCAAATTCAGTTACATAGGATGATGGTTTATATGTGTTGTAGCTGTGAGTCGCGTAAATTGGTTGAGGTTGATGCGGTGGCTCCCCTCTAAATTCTCCACTATATCCATTTGGTTGACCCATAGGCATATCTGTATCCATTGTCTGGGGGGTGTTGATAAATGGCACGAATTTCTTCATGACGTTTTGGCATGAAAGATTCATCAGCTGACTGATATAGTGCGGCATTAGCAGCTTCGTGCGACGGCTTTGCCTCAGGTGGTTCGTTCGGCTCCTCTGCTGGTGGCGCTGCCTCCTTCTCTGGTGGTTCTCGCTCAGGTTTTCCACCTTCATGTGCTGGTTCTGTCGTTTCTTGATTGGTAGGCAAACACATGATTGCATTTTTTCTTGATGGTCTTTGACTATTTTTTTGGGGATCAGCCCACCCTATTATTGTTAGTTTCTGCTGGGAGAAATCAACATAGATATTGCTTATACCTGTAGACATAAGCTCTTTTAACACAATAGTTGATATCTCTCGTTGGAGTAATTTCTTGCTTAAAGTGCTCTTGAACTTTGTCAATTGCCATCTATTTACTGGAAGGTTGAAAATTTTCTCTTGACTCAGTATGGTTAAATGTTCATCATGTTAAATCCAGATTCAGACAGAAAAATTGGTAAAAAAAAAAGATTTGGGAGTAGTCTGTCAGACAGCTGCCGGACCATCCCAGCCCGCCCCGCAAGCAGGCTGAGAACGATCATCTACTGACCCACATGGTTCGATGAGATCGAGCCACAGGTCTGTCAATCACGCTCTGGTCGGGCAGCCATGATTCATCCACCGGACTTTGTTTCCTGTCTCCTTAGAACTCAAGGATACAGAGGTACGAGCCTATAGAACAGATCCTGTTCAAGTAAAGTCGTGAACTCAAGTGCTTCTGCTACTGTAGAAATATTATATAGTTTTGTGCTAAAACCGCGATGTGGGATCTCTGTTTGCATATGTTTGGACCTGTTTCAGTTGTGAAGTGCCCAAAGGGCCCACTTTCTGAACACAACAGCCCAATTATTATTTTCAATACTACTAAATTAATGGAGCTTTTTGAGTCCCCTCCATCCTCTATGCCTCAGTGCACATATAACATAACGTTTTTTTTTCTTTTACGAAACTCAATAACATGACATTCTCTAGTACGGAAAATGAAGGAATGTTATAGTCTCACACTAATTTTTTGTTTTTAAATTTTACTTCAATCTATAAATATATATATGAATTGCTTTTAATTCAAAAAAAAAAGATTTTGAATTTTTCTCGTGTACGACGTATTGACGTTCACGATGAAAATATTTAATTTTTTTTAGTACAGGAAATCATAAAAATTGTGTAATAATTGATAAACTAATTGGTCAAATATATGCATTAATGCATACACCATCTCAATGTCTTTGATAACTAGCATATAATAAAAATTATAACTGGTTGTACGATAACGTTAAGTTTGAACTTTTTATTGGTTACATATTAATGATTATTTAATTTATTTTGCCGTTTAATTAGTTACGTATCAGGGAAATGACTGAGTGGTCAACCAATGGCAACGTAACTTTGTGAATGAAGGATATCCACAGCTGGGATACTTTAGTTACAATAAAGAGATCACATAATTGTTAAATAAAGACCAAAATGTGTTCTGTATTTGTACTGATATTCTCATCTTATTCTAAAGCCAAACACTTCATCTTTTAGTCATGAAGCCACATTAAGAGAAACAATGACCATATTTATAAGTAGTCATGAAGCCACATCAAGGTTCCAATTTGGAAATTAATATTCAACTTGTGGTAAAAAAATATTCAAATTAGGTTAGTTAGTCCATGATCCATATTATAACCATGGTCGTATTTGTACGTAATTAAACAGTGTTCTAACTAGGTGCCCAAGTGGCATATACCTAACCTAGTCATCATTTTCTAATTATGTATATTGTTAGTCCATCGATGCAGTCAATCGGAAACATGCATGCAATTAAGTTGTGTCGTTTTCATTCTCTAATTATGTTAGTTAGTCCATGGACTACCATATTATAATCGTGGTCTTCTGTTACACATAAAATAGTGCCGATTGGCATATATCTAACCCAATTCATGACATGTGTATTATATTTCAAGTGTGGAAGCTAATGAAATTTCGCATGATATACAGTATAATTTGGCATCTTTAAGTTGCCTCCAGTTTCTATATTGACTTTCGTCTATCTATCCCATCTGCAAATTTTTTTTATCAAGCAAAATATCATTAAAAGTATCCCATATGCAATTTAAAGGTTAATTGCAGCAAACCCACTAATCTAGGGGTTTGTTGCACTTTGCCCCCTAACTTATAAAAATGTGAAAGAGGATGTTGTAATTTGTCGGTCGCTGATTTTACTTTCAAAATTTACATCTTTTTGAAATCAAATATAATATTTTAATTAACTTTTTATATAAAATATATATGAATATGTTTCTTTTGCATAAAATTGTATTTAATTTATTGTTCATCCATTGGCTTGACCTATTGATATGGACTTTCGATTGGATAACGATACGTTTTAATTTTTATGTTTTGACCTTTTCTACGTACTCTATTAATTTTTAGAGTGGGTGAAATTGGACAATTTAGCACTTTGGTTTTTTTTTTTTTAGACGACACTTACTGATAGTCATAGAAGATGATTCTGTAAATCTAACTTTTCTCAGCATTTTTCTATGTCGTGTTCGTTCATTTTCTCAACAATAGTTGCTTTATAAACTTTTGTTCCTGATGCATAAACTTTTGACACTTACTCGCACACATATATAAACTTCATGCAATTAAGAAAAAAGCCAAGATGATAGATTGTTTGTCAAAAATAAGCAAACGCTTTTATTATGAAGCCAACAACATATTAAGAACAAACCAAAAGAGAAAAAACAAACACACACATTCGAAACTATATAAAGACAACACAAATTGGACTGCACCCAATTATTCTGAAACACAGCAAATACTTATAACAAAGAAGCCGAATTCTCGATTAGTTGTACTCATGAGGATTAGCATGGAGGTGAGCCTCAATAGCCTTGAACAATGCTTTTGCCTTGGCTTTGCCTTCCTTTATCTTCTCCTCTGTAATGTGGTGATGTCCCTCTTCTTTGGTGTGGTAAGTGCTCGTTGTTTTGCAAACGGATCCTCCATCTGGACCGGCTTCGATCTTGATAACGTATGAGATAGAGTCGAGAACTCCGGCTAGTGCATCGCCTTCGATCACACTATATTTGAATGTGTGGTTGGCCTCATCAATTTCATCCACGCGGTGCTTAACAGTCTTGTACTGGCTCCCTGCACGTATAATTGCATTAACGAAATCATGAAAAAAGTCATTGATCTGTTTACAAAAATAAAACTTTTAAGATTTATATATCTTTTGCAACTAGCCAACGACTCAAAATAAAGCTAGCTAGATGGAATATAAGGTTGATAATTTTTTTGTTAATGCTTACCTTCACCAAAAGTGATTAGTTTCACGGTTCCAACTCCGCCATGACCCTCGAGGATCTTGACACTCTTGATTGCCTGAGGCAAGATCTTGGGGATAAGGTTGTCGGCATCAAGGATGAATGCCTTGAACATACGAGTTGGTGGGATTGAGCATGCAACTTCTTCTTCATAACTGATAACACCCATTATAATTTTCTTGTTAAAAACTGTTAAGTATATATAAGAGTAACTGAGAGATGAATGTTTTGAATGAAGAATTAAGGGAAGCAATGCCCCTATTTATAAGTACTAAAGCCAGATGAAGATTGTCAGGTGGAAGTGTGGCTGCATGCAAGTTGTGTCAATTTCATTTTCTAATTATGTTAGTTAGGCCGTAATCTATATTAAAATCATATGGTCTTCTTTGTACACAATATAGTGTTCTTTGCGAAATTGGCTTACCTAATATATGAGAATTAATAATTATCACCACTTGGCTCCATTACTAGATTAACATTGATTTTTTCGTAGTTTCATGATTCAGATACTAGATTTATATACTTTTTGGCTTTTTAAACCAGCATGCATGTCGCGAAAATAGAAGTTTGAAAAACAGAAAAATTTATATAAAAAGATATAGAGAAAAAGGAGTTGAAATTCCACTTTTCTATGAGAAGACAGTATAAGTCACCAAAATTAAAAATTTAATTAAGAGGTGATGTATATATTTCAATTTGTTAATCTTGCATAATAAATAAGCGTCAATATATATATATATATATATATATATATATATATATATATATATATATATATATATATATTATGTAAAATTAAATAAATTGTCGCTAGTAGCAATTTATAACTAATATAAAATCAAAGATATAGTTTCATTTACATTTTGACATCTTTAACTAACACCGTGAGTAGTCTAATATAAATGCCTCTTTTCTTGTGGCCGTTAGTTTTTGTAACATAACATGACTTGTGTATTCCTTGACAAATCGTCGACGACAGTAATTGTTCTCTGTCAAGTTTTAACCTGTCGAGTTTCCTGTTTGCATAACGACCTAGTGGATTTTTACCAGTATTGACTCAATGGATGATTAAATTTAAGAAAACACATTAATTGTTCGGTAATAAGTTACTTTCAGAATTACGGATTCTACATTCTCTGTTTGTTGATAAATTAGATCTTTATTTTCTATAGTTAAATATGGTAATTAATTAAGACACTGCCGTGGATGCGAATCAAATCCGTGTTAGCCGCCTATCATTTTCTTTATCAAGTTGGACAACAAACTATAAAATTACTAGTGTACTATATTTCTTAGCTCGGCATGATCGAACACAAAGACTTTCTCGTTCGAGTCAAGACTTACTGTTTACAAAAGATCTATTTTGACGTCCCCATATCTCATGATTTAAGATATTGTAGGATTAATACGCGGGACGTAAACTGAAGAAAAGTGTAGCATTATCCAACGGGGACCCTACCCGACTAATTTTGACTACCAAATCTTTGTTTGCTTGTTTTTTACTTCTTTTTTGGAGACACAAACATAGTTGAGACTTGAGAGAACAATTCTTGATACACTAATGAAGATTTTTATACTTTTTGTGCTTAGAAAGCTAAAATGAAAAGATTGCAAGCACTCTATAAGCCGATTGAGAAAAATCCCGATTTATGATTATAGGTATTTCATAGAGATCATTTTGATTCCTTAAAAGAAATAGGCAAAAAAGAAAAACATGAGAGAAAATGAGATTTTTCAGAAAAACTTATATGGACAGAGAAATTATAACACATATACACCTATATTTAATTAGTATTAATTAAACTTTCTAAACTCATGATTATAGCTCAAATCTCAAATTATATGGTAAAAACTAATTAAAAACATACACTCCATTAAAATTGCCCTAAAAGTGCTGAATTGTACACAACTCTAATAAATATATTTTGTCAAAGCTATGCCCATTTTTAAAGCTTGATTGATCCTCTGAAGCATACGTAACAGACACCTTCCAACTCTTTGCAATCACATGCAATTCATTCTTTTGGCTTCAGCATATTCAAAACAAAACCCACTCTTCAAAACCCTAATCGATAAATAGCCCAACAAAACAAAACCCTAAATCGACAAATCCCCAAATCTCACTCTCAGTTAAACCCTGCTAAAACCCAAGTTAATTCAAGATTCAGTTGAAAAGAACGCGTAATTACGTACAAAAACCCCGAAAAATCGAAGTTCAAATAGTCAATTTGGGCGAGAAAATGCCGGGGAGGATCAGAGCAGGATCGAGTTCCAATTTTGATCTGTTCTTGGAGCGAACCACTCCTGTAGTACCAGCTCATTATTTTCCTAGTGTAAATAACTTTTTCTTGATCTTTTTAACTTTCAAGATAATTTGAAATTGTGAATTCTATGGCAGGGTTGCAGTTAAGTGTTTGTTTAATTGCTAAGTTGGGTTTTTTTTTGGAACATATTTTAAAAAAAAAATAGGATAGAATTGAAAAATGGCTGCATGAAGAAAGATTAAGCATGAAATGTGTAACGAGTTGCCGTAAAAAAATGAAAATGCATGTTAGACCAAGTATATTGCCCAATAGGATAGTTTTTTTTTAATCTTTATGACAATGAATGAGTCGATGAAGTGTGCGTTCTCTGGGGTTTGGTTCAAGAGTCGTTTTCACGTTTAATGCCTCCGTGTATCTGCAGACGAGTAAGAAGGCAGATTGGGATCGTGATAATGAGTTTCATTCTTACTTCGTTCTTGGAGATCTTTGGGATTCTTTCAGAGAATGGAGTGCTTATGGAGCTGAAGTGCCTCTTACTATGAATGGGAGTTGTTCTGTTGTCCAATATTATTACCCAACCCTCTCTGCTATTCAGCTTCACATAAATCCCTCGAGGCGCCTCGTGGAACAACCGTTAGTTCTTTGTTTGTTCCCTTTCGTATTTCTTCAGACGAAACTACTCCTATGCAGTTTTGATTTAGATTTGACTAACGTTTACATAGTTTCTCATTGAACAGGAGAAGATTTAGACATAATTATCAGGAACCTTCTGAAAGAAACATTCTCTGGAATAGTTCCTCTGTTGATTGGGATGGCCCTAGCCACCCTTGTGGACAACTTATATTTCAGTACTTTGAGGGCAAGCTTCCACATGAACGTGAAACATTAGTGGATCAGGCAAGTGCCGTCATACTATAGACCATTGTATGTTTGAACATTTCTTTATCAATATAAATTAAGTTTCATTATTGCTTGCGTTTCAACAGATGGAGATACTGGCCTCTGGTTTTCCTGATCTAAGAACATATCGAAGCTGTGATCTCACTGATTCAAGCTGGATTTCTGTTGCTTGGTTAGTTTGCTCGTCGATACTAGAACATTGTGGCACTGACAGTTCCAAAACTAAAAGATATTGCTTTACGTAGGTACCCAATATATCGAATACCAAAAGGAGAAACTCTACCAGTAGCGCAAACTATACAGAATATGGGTGCGCATTTCTTAACATTCCATTCCCTCGCAAAACCTCATACAAGTTAGTTGTTTTTTTCTCCCTTATTTCATTATCTCTTGCTTTTTCTCATGGCTTTCTCATGGCTCATGCCAATGTGGTCAACTGATCATGTAGCACATTTACATGTTTACAGGTAATGTTGAGCGAAGCAAGCTAACACTACCAACCTTTGGACTTGCTACAAAAAAGTTTGAAGCGTCAAAATGGGACAAAGATCCTTATGTGAGCTATAAGATCAGTTTTCTGTTGCAAACTGCTGAACATTGGATTTGGCCACTGCAGCTCAATTATGCTGATAGAAGCCACTTTCTATATCCTCATGACACAAATAGAAGATAGAAGTTCAAAGACAAGATTGAGCATTTCTCATCTCCAAAGAACCAAATTCAAACTCACACAAAAGTGTATCTTTACTTCTGCTTTCTATGATAAATATCTAGTCGTGGTAGCATTTTAGGAGGATTGTGTTGTGGGTTAGCTTATAGAAACTCAGAGTTGTGGATGATAGATACCTAGTGAATAGAATACAGACAGAAAAGAGAGTGTAGCTTTTTTATCAGTGATGAATGTTGTCTGGTGGCTCTTCTTTTTGGGTGTGTCATTTTGAAGAAGTTAGTTGCTGCAGCAGCCTTCATTTAGTCTGATGATGATGAATATAGCATGACAATTTATACTAAGACTCTGTGTACTATTACTATGGATTAGTTTCATAACATCTGCAAATTGGAATTTGTATATTTACGTGCATTCGAAATTTTTTGTGAGGCAAAGTTTATATATGCAGTATATACTATTGTGCAAAGACACCAAACTTTTAATTCTACAGGCATGAACTCTTAAAGAAACTTTACATTATACTTAACATTGTATTCAACAGGCAGAGTACCTGAATCTGGAAAGCAATAAACAACTGGAACTTGTACCCAAGTCCATTCATAACTTTATTATATGCACAAAATAAGTTTCACATACAAGAGATCTCAACCAGGCCATAAAGTAAAACAACACTCGTCACTGTCGTTTTGCTCGAGCCCTTTTCTTGATCTTTAACTCTCTGAAACCCAAACTAGATTTCCGTTCCCACAGTATCATAAACTATCACAACTGCTTATAAGTTATCATCAAGAAAAGTTGACAGAAGGAGACCTTGGACAAATTCGCATCTTCGAGCCTTCTCTTTCAAATCTTCATCAGACAGTGGGGGCTGTTGAACAATCCTGCTGTACGAAGCCAACAGGAGTCAATTAGCATGCATAAGTTAACTATCACGCTTCAATAACATGAAACAAGAAAGTTACTCTAATGCCTTCCCTTCTTAGCGCGACGCTCGAGGTATGGGACTCATCGTAGGCACGACTTGAACTTACTAAGGGGGAGGTATGGGACTTCACGGCCACATCTAGTTGCAGTGATTAGGGTGCGGGAGCCCTAATCTCTGTTTCGAGGTCATTCGGGGCATACAAGGGTAACTTTTTGCGTAGTTTAATGGCGAGTATTAAAGAGACGGCTGAAGATTTAGGACTGTTAAGGCCTACATGCTTAAACACGTTACGAACTTTCTATCTTTTCGGGTATGTACTTTGATAACGCCGTACAACCCTGTCGTATTCATCGAGAAAGTTTAGTGGGATAGTTTTGTGGTCTCTAGACATAGCCAAACAATGTTCGGATATTTTTTTTGTACTCTCTCATTATTTACTCTAAAGTTTTACTCCGTAGGCGGATTTACATGTTAGGATCTCCGCGGAGTTAATTTCATGCTGATAAATTTCTGTAATTAGATGGTTGGTAGAATGCGACAACCTTGCTAATCCCTGTAACGCATTCTGTTTCGGTTCGTTAATAAAGCAATATTTCTACTCTAATGCCTTCCCTTCTTTTTCCTTCTGATTCATTTACTCGGTCATTCTTGAAGTTTCTACTCAAAGCATTTGAGACGATAACCTCACATGCATCACATTTTAAATGGGGTAAAAGAAAACTACCGAAACGGTACTATTTGTAAAAGTTTCTTTCTATTTCCTTCTTATTGAAGGACTAGACATAAAAGAAAGAAGAGTTTTAGGCAGGAAAATATAGGCTAATCAAGTCAACATAATGATAGTACCTTTGTCCTAAATCCTCAACAGAGGATTCTGCCACCAAAAAAGCCTCAGGTGGAGGTTGAGATTGAATGCTAGGAGTCTCATCGATCGTTGGTGGGTTGTATATAAATGAGGTTAACAGTGGATCAGGTTCCGTATGCAAGGAGGGAACCAATAATGAAGATTCCCGGAGAAGTGATTGAAGACTTACTTCTCGAAATTCTCTTCTCAAATTGGAAACCGACAAACTAGATCCTCCCTTGCGCAATCTTCTCCTCCTCCGCTGCACGTAATACTTAGTCAAGGAAAATCATTATCTACTAAACTATTATCTACGACACAATCACAATCTGAAACAAAAACGTCGACGTTCAATTAATCGAAAGCAAAATTAAGTCTACAGCATTCAACATCTCCCAAAAGGATATATTAAGAAGACTTCCATGCTGCATTGTCATATGAGGAACTAAATCCGATCCCACCTTCTTTGCACAAATAGGGCAGACCTGCATGAATGAATTATCAGACAAAATTAACCACGATGTATATAGGAATCAGAAGTATTGCCCAGCTGATATTTCGAAATATCAGCATACTTGGCTATATTAAAATCTGAATGAACAACATGGCACAAATTATTGTCAGCATTCAACTTCAAAGGGTCAGATAGTCAAGCTTAACGTGATAAGAGATCCGATAACAGAATATGAAATTAGTTTTGGTCCTTTATGAAAATATAAGAAATTGAGATGTGGCTCCTGAGAAGCATCAAACTTATAAACATTTAAGACTTCCAAAATAACATATTCCAAAAGTAATTGGCATTAGTAATACAAGATAGAAGTAAGAACTCAGACAAGCAGGCTGTGTCTCATGGGTGCATGGAAAACTATATTGTTATATATTAAGCTTCGCCGACCAATAGCTTGAGTGTGTAAAGTAGTTTAAAGTACTCTGATATAATTAACTAGACACATGTTATCAAGGAAAAGCTGGACACATTGTTATAAGTAGTTTCTGCAACTTAATGCGTATACTAATCAGACAATAAGCTCGTCTAGTGACAGCACAAAAGTCGCATGCCTAACGTGGTTCATTTTTTCTGTACGTTCACTTTAAGTGTCGGTGTATGTGATTCATGTCGAGATGTTAAAGAAAAAAAAAGAAAAATTTTTATTCCTTATTTATGACAATATATCCTGTTATATCACAAAATTCAGTAACTGACAGTAGCAGTTAGTTACAAATCAGAGAAGAATCTTCCAATGAACTTGGACGATGTCCAAATAACTTTCTGCAATCACAACCAAACCGAGTCTAGAATTCTACAGATTCCATTTATTATTACCAATCAAAAGTATTCTTACCAAAGTTATAGTGTGACGCAAGATCCTCATATAATAAGATAAAAAGCAACTAGCAAACATGTACTTTCTCCCCCCAACCCAAGTCCCAAGACACAAACATGTGTAAAATCAGAATACAAGACGAACAGAACGGTGACGAATGTACCCCATTCTTGGCTTCGATGGCATGCTCTTCATCAATATGACAGCAAAGCCCTACCATATCAAACTCCTCTGCACAAAACGGGCATAGAAACTCAGGCCTCAGCGCCTCTTCCGCGTCGTACTCTTCTCCATGATATACATCTGCAAACATCACAACTACCAAGTTTACCACTCACATTACTACACTCAAACTATCTTTCGCACATAACTTCGAAATGCCTTTCCGGATCGTGATACATCTCACGCTTTCCATAATCTAACACTCCAAAATCATCTAAAATTAACGATTTACATCTTCCTCACATGCACCCAAATATTTCTGAACAAAAGGAAATTATGCAAATCAAAAACCATAATTCCACAATTCTAGCACAAGTCAGACTCCACCAAAAATACGAAAAAGCACCCAACTTTATTTTCTACCACAAATAGCTCAATTTTCCGACAAAACCCTAATCTGCCATTACATTTTCGATTTTCACCAAAATCAGACTCAAAAACCTTCATACAGAATCCAAAGATCAAACCTTTTTCTACGTAGAACATCAACACAATCAAAGACCAAAAAGAAATTTGACATTTCAACTTTTGTACCCGAAAAAAAAAACGAATTATATTATAAATGCCTAATTGAGCTTGTAGTGGAGACTCCAATTCAATGAATTGAAAACATAAAATCTCCAAAACATAAAATTAGGGTTTATAATTAATTAATTAATTAAATTAAAGGAACAAACCTGATCGAGATTGATAACGCCTAGAGAAAGCAGATGAAATTCGAGCCCATGAATCAGAATCCATATTCGTATCTGAAAGAGAAGATCTTAAATTTAACGATTTTTGAGACACACACACACACTGCACACAGTGAGTGATAAATTAGGACAATTTTTTACGTACGTGTGTGTGTGTGTGTGTTAAAAGCTTGAAAATGAGAAGCTTCGTCGAAATATATATAAAGTGAAGGCAAAATTGAGGAACTCGTCACCACATTTTTCATGGTGTTGATATTTTAAATTAATTGTGGTTTATTATTTTACAAAACGAGGCTTCGTGTTTGGTTGAATTACCAGATTGCCACTAGTTCATTCCAAAGTCTTTTTTCTTTTTTGTGAGAAGTCAGTCCAAGTCTTTTGTTTCCAATTACAATGTTGTTAGATTTGTGCGGTGTATAAGTTTTTAAGAATATGAACTATATTATGAACATAACAAACAGTTAGTAAACTTAGTATAAACAGTTCATATATGTTGACATACAATTGTAACTCGAAAATTCAGTATAATATTGACTTGTAGAATTTTAGGCGAAATACCTTAAAGGTATTAACTATTAAGAAAGTATGGATATGGACATACTATCCGCACAAAGAAACGTACATAACTCGGGCTAGGGCCAACAATAAGTCAGTAACAGTAGATTTTGGGCCAGACTAGTGAACCCATGTAAAGGCCCATATTAGCCCAATTATTCTTCATGGAAAATGTGCTTCGAACTTCGAAGTTAACATTCTAAAGCAGTTTTGTGTTACAATAAAATTAGTTTTGCAATCTTTTGATCTTTATAGTTGGTATTTTAAGTAAATATTTCTACATTAATTGATACTTTAAGGTTGATATATAACTGTTCAGACTAAATAACTATTAATTTGCTAAGTAAAAGAAATTGACAAACTTTATTGATGATGTTAAACCTCAATTAACACCAGAAAGAGAGTTCTGTAAGGCTTTTTCTATAGTATTCGATTTGTCTGGCTAGTTTAATTATATCAAGCACTGAACCAGTAATTAGTTTCAATTATTATATAGTTTATTAATACATTCTCCATTCAACTTCCAGCTGTAGTAGACAAAGGAAATTGGTCTTAGAAAACCAGTCGTCTTAGATATCAATAACTTAAATAATTTATAATTTGGTGCTCTACATATTTAAGAGTTTATAAAAGTTACTTGACGCCTTTATTTAAAAGAAGAAGAAAAAACGCCATCATCTATCACATTGGAATTCTAAGTTTATCCCACAAAATTAAATTACATTTTCCAGATTCTTCTTCGAGTCCGATTTTGAGAGAACTATAAGATCTGAGAATAAAAGTATATTAGAATTTTATGAGAGCTCTACTAAAACACGTTTATTTAGCCTTTACAGTGATGAAAAGTTTCTTAAAGTAAAGAGCGACACGGGTGCCATTCCAAGACATATCAAAAAACTATCAATATTCAATGTATAAGAAGCTCAATGTTGTTAGTTGTAAGTTGTAACCAAACAAATTGAGAACTCGATGAACTAGCTATATTTCAACCAAAAAAAAAAAATGAACTAGCTATATATTTAAGTGACAATGTTGACTGCCGTTACCTAATTGTCGGTACTCACATACAGGACAATTTTTTTTAATTTTTCCTGAACAAGACCAACCTAATTAATTAACACAACATCATAGTCTTACCACACGAGTAGCGGATCAAAAGGTACATGTTGCAGTTGAGGAAATGGCAAAAAATAAATTTGGTTGTACCCATCGTATAATAACTATGTATGATCTGGTGGTATTGTGTAAGCTCTAGATTCTATCAGTGTGTCAATCGTTTGATTAAGTTTGTGACAACAAAAGAAGTTATAACCAACACAAATCATGTAATACAAGTATAAATCTCTCAAAGAAGACCGCTAGATGAACCAAGTAATGCTCTGCCTTGCTAAGATAATGAGCATAGATAGATGCCACCAAATCTATAAAATTTGTGCCAATACAAGCCCATCTAGTGCTATTCATTTAGTATAAAAATAAATTCAAGTAAAAACAATTATTATCATCAAAGAGTGATTTAAATTTTCGTACTTTCATATTATCAAAGTAAATACATGAATGTTTTGAACATGAATCAAACCAAACTCCTTAGCAAAAATAAAAAAAAAACTCACCCACACACCAACTCCTCCAATTATACCGTGTGACACCAACCATCCTTTTCAGTCCCACTCCAAATGAAAAATGCTTATTTTTTAGTTGAACAATTTCAATCACAGAAGCAATCAAACTTTGTCCTAAGGTTGGTTGTCAGGAAGCAAAAAATCACTAGCTTCCACGTCGCTCATTCTATCTCCATCTTGTACTATCTTATCTTTCTAAACATTTGATTTTGCTATAAATAGGTTGAGATATTATAAGAAGCAACCTAATTACAAAAATAAGTTTGCCTAATTCTCTATATTACAAATATCCAATTTAATATTAAATTGCTCGTGTTTTAAGTATAAATATATTTCCTAAGTACAAGTTAAACGCCGTGATATTACATATTCACTGAATCAAACATTGGTTAGATACGTACTCGGAGATTTTTAAAGTATGTTTTGGCCCCTTTGCCATTCATGTTATCTTTAATGAGAACTTTATACATTATACCACGGCTATGACAAAAGATTCATAATTTATAATTATTAAAAAATTGTATTCTTTTTCTTTTTCAGAAAAATAAAAACAAATTTATGTTATAAAGTCTTCAATTTTCATGTTGCAACAATCCAACAACTTATGCAAGAAGAAAGGATTATACAACAAGCCTACAATTTGTGTATTCTTTTTTCGTATCGTGAAAGCCCCTGCAATCGCTACAATAAAGCATAAATGCATAGTGAATAATTCTCCAAGCTAAATATAGTACTAGTGCATATAAAATTAGTCCTGCAAATCACCTTAACAATCATTGTGCGAAATGCTCTGGTTTAGAAGATAAACCACAATAGTAACCCTTGTTTGACATGCTACGATCTGTAAGATATGTAAAATTAAGTTGTTCTTTGTGGTGATTGAACTTGAAATAATTTGAGGAGAATTTCACCTCTTTAATTGACTAAGCAACCATTGAACTTATGCATATTAATATTTACATGATGTTGATTGACTATCACGGAGACTCATTCTCTAAAGTTAAAAAATTTTATATGTCAAGTCGGGTTAAACGTCACTAGTCTTGGTAATGCGGCCAGGATAAAAGAATAATGTATGCATATTTATGATCAATTATCATGAAATCTTTTAATATTATGGACAAATATATATAATACAAATGTATGAAAAATCCCCAAACTGACCAACTTCTTTCTCATAAAAATATTAGGAGGAAATAATAGCCGCTATTGAGTATTGATAGGGTCATGGGCAAGAGGTGCACGTACGTAACATACAACTATGGGCCCCACCAATAAGTGTGTTATGCTGGGGCCCATTCGAAGTACTTTCCGCGTTGGCCCATTAGCTTGATGTGAAGGCTATTAGTTTGAGTGGGCCAGTAAGGAAGACGAGTCAGACCAAAACGGCAAGTAAAATCAACAGGGACGAAAGTCCTAAGCAATTATTTTTTACGTCCAATCAAATTTGTCCAGATTTGGATGGCACTTACTTAAAATTAACAATAAATTTATTTAGTTTATCAAATTATGTAGAATGTCGATTATTTTCAATATTTGTCCTAGGAATTATCTATGGCTTCTCTTTCTTTCGTAAAAATGGTTAAAATTTATTTGAATTGGTGGTGATACGGATTAGAATTTAAATAGCTATTGGAATTAAGTCTAAATTTTTATTTGGTATTATAGGGAAATATAAGTGAGATAGTGCATGAACGTAAATTATTTGGACTTAAGTTTCTTTAAGAAAAGTTTGTCCAAACAATGCGGTTAAAATATATATATATATATATATATATATATATATATATATATATTATATTTCAAAACACATGTCAAAAGAGGTGCAGTGAGTTAAGAAATGACTCCTAAGTGCACCATGCAGCTCGACTCGGCTCACCCACCTCGTTGTGCGCGTCCCTCTCAATAAGTTATTCATGTTCGATTGAGACTAAAAATGCCAATTATCTTCAAAAGTGCAAACGTCGAGTCTTTTGTGGCGAAGTTTAACTACTAGGTTCTTTCTACTCCTATAGAAAAGTAATTGTATACCCCCTATAAATATAATACTCATCAATTCATTTGAAATCGTCTTTACACGGTTTTCTTTTTGTCCTTACCTTACACTTTTTTTTCAAAATTAGTCTTGAGTCTTAAAATATTTTCTTTTGGTAATGATTTATGTTCTTAATATTATATACCATCACCAACAAAAATAACCACAAAATAAATTTGTCATTACAAAAAAAAAAAAGAAAAAAACACATCAAATAACAAACTATCACGACATGTTACGTAGTATTCAGAATAAAACCAAAAAAGCTGCACAAATAATTTGTTTCACTTTCTTATATCAATCGGGCAAAAGAGTACTTGTGGGTCAACAATTTCACAAACTTTATTCTTTCTTCACGCACACAAAAAATATGAACAATGGTTGAAGCCCTTTATTTCACAACTAGCCAAGATTCTTTTCTTTATTTTAGTTTACCTAATTTAATTTCCTAAGTAAATGGATAATCGAATCAGACTGTTGTTCGCCTAAAAAAGAAGGCTTGTTTCGAGCAGAAAAAACGTGGGATTTTGGAGCCAACAGCTTTTCTTTGTATATTGTGTACAGTAAAGTAAGTAGCTAGTAGGACAGGTACCACGAGAAAGCAAATGAGTCGGCTATAGTTGGAGGCATGGATTTTTAACCAATTATTCGAAAAAAAAATAGGGGGCGATGTATATGTAAAACCCCATGCTTAGAAATTTGCATTAAATCCTCGTGTATTATTTTCTTGCCCGAAATTTTCTCGTAATTTCATAAAAACTTGCACCAAAACCTCGCTTTTATCTTGTTGAATGAAATTCTCCCGTCTTTTTAAAAATCGCGCATTGATGTTGAATATGATTTGTCAATTTTAAACTCTTAATTAGGACATGATGCATAATTGATAATAGTAGGGACTGGGGAGTTAGAGTAAGTTTTAATAAGATCAAAGAATTTAGTGCACGTTTTGAAAAATACGACTACTATACTAAGAGGATGAAAGCTTCGGCGCAAAGTTTCTGGAAACACAAAAGAATAATGCAAAGCGGAGGGTTAGGGGAATGATGCAGAGAACAAGACCAAATTTATTTTGGGAATGGAGCACGGGTAATTTCGTGGTGGCACATCGTGTAAAGATCATTGCTAATCACCGTATTGACAAGAAATTGATAAGGTCTAATCAGACTGTAAGTAATATGGGGAATAAAAGTTGATAGTGGAATTTTGTGCACTCTTGGGAGTTTGAGTAATGGTGGTTTGGTGCGAATTTTTAATAACACAAGAGGTTTTATGCTTTTCCTCCAAAAAATACTAAACTTTTTCTTATATTTTGATTCTGTAATCATTTTTGTACATTTTCTAAACTAATATTGGAAAGATTTAAAATGGTAACTATTTTTTCTTATATTTAGCATATCACATAGAAATCGAAGCTACCGTCATTGGGAATAAACCCCCTAAGTAATGGAAGCCGTTAAAAACTTTAAAGTTAGAAACAAAAAATGGTGATCGATCTACCAATTTAAAATGTATATTAAACACCAAAATACATCGTGTCATGTATTTCAACATATTTTGTCACTAATATTCTTTAATATTCAATGTTTAACTGTGAATTGCTTGTGAATTTCATTTTTTTTTTTAAAACACAACCAAATGCATCTTTTAGAGTTTTGGAAATATGTAAGGTGATCAATGTGATGCTGAAAATGATCTTGTTTTCCTTCTGTACAGATTGTATTTTATGTTAAGGGATGGGAGTGGGATGGCACTAATCATTTAGGGGTGAACTGCAAAAAGTTCACAAATTTGCAGCTAGGAAAAAAGTAAGTAAAGAAAGTAGCATGGACTTTTTGTTTAACTTCCATTAAAGCCACGTGGGATCCTCGCATTGGCTCAACTCGTCCCCAAGAGCTCGGCGTGGTACTGTAGCATATTCTCTTGTCCTTAAAAGCATCTCAACCTTCATAAAAAGCTAAGCCCGTTAAAAGACAATTTAAATAATCATATTTTAATAATATACTGAGCTCTCTTTTTATTAAAAGATGAAACTAATCTTTGATTACCGCTAGTAAAGTGAAAAAGCAGGATTATTTAAATAAAAACGGTAAAACTTCTGATGAATTACAGGACAATTTTACCCATAATAATAGTTTAAAAAGTTGGAGTACAGTACTTAATTAGAGATGGTTGGCAAATTAAAATTAACTTTGAGGTTAACGCTGACTTTTGATGTTACCGGCTCAATTTCAAAATACCATCTGAAGTTCAATTTTATTAAACTTAAGCATGATATTTGCTTGATAGCTAGTCAACTGTTTGAGTGGATTGTAGTTCTGCTCTTAATAATTTCTCACTTCTTTTGAGTTCGTCAGTCATGGACTTAGAAAAGTATCATTAAATTTTCAATACTGTAAAATAATTCGCAACATTCTAAACTTTTTGTCTCTCAAGGTATTAAAATAAAAGAAGAAAAAATATAAATCTTCAACAAGCAATTTGTTGAGTTCTTCTCACGGGCAACAAGTTATATAATGTGATTATTATGCATTCCTTTGTACTTAAGATCACTTACCATCTAAAATCCACTTAGAATTCTAAAAATCTAAAATACATTGTTAGTTTTTCATATTATGTAGCTTTGAAAACTAAATCTCACTCGTACGTGTAAATGTATTTAATATAGCCTTTATTTTTTTCAAGTTCCAATCTATAAAGAAAAATACAAAATATCTAGATCCACTTTTGACAACACATATCATACGTACAATTTCTTGGTTGTATTAGATTCGTGAATGTTGACCAATATTTGAGAGGATTTATTACTATAGTAGGTCAACACATTTAATGACCCCGTAAATTCGGACCCCGTATTGTCCCAGAGTACTGACCCTTCTCCTACGGAAAAAACTAATGCAAAAACAAACTTTTAATGACTTGTTTGAAGTACATTTGGCAAGCACCTTATGCCCCATACTACAAGACACTCGAACCTGTAAAAATGCATACATAATAGCAAAAGGCAGGTTAACATAAAATCACCATGACCTAATTTATTTTTAGCAGGCTTATTTCTAGTAACACAAGATTTATTTTGTAGAGTAAGACTTAAGGTCGTATACAAATAAATAATAATTTCTCAGTTTTGCCCTTGATTATGATTGTGTAATCAACTTTATTAAACTATATGAATATAGTTTCAAAAGTATGTCATCACACCAAGTTTTAGTTTAAGACGGAAGTTTGATACCCTGATAGTAATATATATATATATATATATATATATATATATATATATATATATATATATATATATATATATATATATATATATATTTGTGTGCTAATTGCGATTGTGACAGACAAATTCTATATGTCCTTCACACAAGTTGTAACATGCCTCCTCATTTTCTGGATAATGGTTGAGTAACAAAAATCACCATTCCACTACTGTCCCAAAAGACAATACACGGTGATAAAGATTGATTTGCAGTCAAGGCAGAACGGACGGAGAGGGTTTCTTATCATTTGTCAACGTGGGGAGGGGAAGAATTATAGTAAAAGAAACATGTGGATGAGATTTGTGAAAATGTTTCATTGCTCAACTTTGTATAAAAAATAAAGCTAAAATAGAAAGAAATTTTCCCAAACAAGATTCTTATATTTAACAGAACTAGTGGATATTGTTTTACCTAAAGAAAAATATCCATCTGGCCAAAAAAAATAAAAAAAGCTAAGTGTGTTCAAATTATAAATATTTTTTATGTCACATAAAGTCGCATTCGTTACTCTTTGATATTTCCACCGGATAAATTCTGGAGCTAAATGTTGTAGTTTGCAAACAACACCGTCTCAACCAAATCATACGTGAATGTTATTACATGATTGCGTCATCTAAATATTTACAAATTGACTTGAAAATTATAAATCTAATTTTATTATTCCTTTAGACCGTAAATAATTGCTAGCACATGACGATGGTGAAATTTAAATCCACAAACTCTTTTATGTCTAACTTTCGTGTCATATTAGATAACTATTTAAAGTAAAAACACTATTAATTCAGTAGTAGGAAAGGAAAATACATTAAATATTAAGCTCAGTGAACCGAGATTTTTTCTTATATGGGTTGCAACATTCTTGTAATTATTCTTTTTAAGGATTCATGGGAAACAACAACGGGCGGCATGTCATTCCTTATGTTTCTTTTGACCACCCAAAAAAAGTGAAACTACATAAAGCTTCTTCAGAACATAAGAAACGAAGTGTAATGCCATGATACATATATAGTTTATATACTATCTCTGTTCAGAAAATTGATCAGAATATTCCTGAAATATTATGACACGCTGAAATGTTTTTAGATCTTTTAGCAAATCCCCCCTACACGTAATGTCAATATGGTTTATAATTCCTGTGAGAAAGAAAGGAAAAATAACCGTGATTTCATAAAGTAACACATTACTCCTCTTCAATATTTTAATTTGTAACATATTTGTTACCTTTTAATAATCAAAACACCTCACTATTTTTTATATTTTTTTTATTTCAAATCCAATTGTAGTATTTTTCAAAAAGTATTATAGACAACGATATAACACATGTCGATGTTCAAAAGGAATTATCTAAGTTTTAGTCCTTTTTGTATTTTTTCCTTAGTTCAGAGTATAGAGACAAAATATAAACGTACATACTGTTTAATTTGTTGGAGAAAAAATAGTATAATTGTGTTTTTATCTTACAACAATTTACCCTCACTTTGGGGTTTCAGTGAGTAAACTATATGACTTCCATAAAGAGGTAATATGCAACTTTTGTATTTTTATTTTTAAAGTATAACGTACCAAAAACTCAATCTTTATGGGCAAGGGTGAAGCAAATGGTACAAAACTAAAATAAAAGTTATCACGGGTTTTTTGTTTTTACTGCCATGGCCATGGTGTGTACACATAAACTATTTGCTAGCTTTACACTGTTTGCCACCATATACATATATATATATATACATATATATATATACATATATATATATATATATATATTATTTTTCTTTTCTTTTGTGGTCTTTTCATGTAGTAGTTTTCAGACTTTTCGACCTCGTTATTTAAAAATATTGCAAGTGAAAGTTTTTGCAACCCGCCGTTCCTTTTATTTTTAGTTGAGTTCGGTCATGATAGTGAAATGGATGGAAAGAAGAACTTCATTATTTTAATATGTATCATTTATGATTTACCAATTTGTGCATGCAGTCTCAATCATCTTTTTACTATGAGAGGATCCAAGAAACCTCAAAACATAAACGCTATTAAGACTCTTTATGCCTTGTTTGTGAAATAAAAGTGTGTTAAAGAGTGTACTTTTAGCAATCACTTTAATAATAATGTAGCAAAATTAATAGAATATATAACATATCTAAAGTCATAAAAAATAATAATGGAGTTGTGCATGCATGGATGCATTTTCAAGTCATCATATCAAATTACCTTCTTACCGAAAAACATATTTCGTTTATGTGGTTTCAAAAAGTATATCTTTAATTTTCTCCATTTCCACATTAATTTGTTATGCATTTGTTCGCCTAACGATCATAATGTACCCTAAGCGTTTCTAATATTCTTTTTGCAATTCATATTCAATTTTATGTTTAAATCTCTTATGATATAATGGAATCAAAATATGAACATATATACTACAAAATTGTAATTTAAAGCCTTAATTTACACATATAAATAGGGGATAATACATGGGTAATTTACAAAAATAAAATAAAAACCCTTGTTAATTATTATGTTGTACTATAACTTATTAGTATATTTTTAGTATTGTTATTAGTATTATGAAACTATTTCTTTACATGGTTAAGGCAATAATTGCACGTTATTCTTAGGATTCTGAATTGGAATTCAAGGACATAGAGATGCATACAAGAGAGGTATGGACCCCAACTTTATTCTAATTAAGGTGTAGCTAAAGTCCAGTGCAATTGGAAAGTTTGGAACAAAGAATGTGGTAGTTCATCGTCCCATCTTATAAAGAACTATGCTATAAATATATTCATATAGATGGTTTGCTATAATTAATGCAAATATTACCTTGCAAACATTAAGTCCTCCCTGATTAATGAATTGCACCATTTATGTGCTTAACACCTAAGTGATCACTGCTTAAGAAAGCATAAGCATCAATTAAATATTATGTAAACAACGATGGAAGTGACCACCCGATCGAGCTCTCCACTTTTACTTATTTATAGTGAGTTTGACAATGACAAGTAAGTTTGAATATAATTTGGAAGTGATTATTATCTACATAAAGTGTAAACCCATTTACAAATTCATTAAGTTATACTGTAGATGCTATATACGTTATGCATAAACGTAGCATATGCAAGAAGTTTGGGGATTGATGTGGGAATTGCTTAACTCCATCCCCAGCATATCACGTTTTCTTGTTCTTTTGGGAATTGGGGTAACGGTGTACGGGAAATTTCTTATGTGCAGCAGGGTGTACGACAAATGCTTATTTAATGGGTTTTGAATGGAATTTTTGCATCTTAATGTAACTTTTACATTTTAAGATATTAGTCTTTCTATTATAGATATCATATATGCTTATTACTATATTTTTTTCATTAACATTAGTAACTAGCGCGCATGGAGCTCTGCACATATTAATTTTTATATTTTAAAGTACTATATGCCCATATTCAAGTATAAAGAAAAAAAATTGAAAGGGAAAAAAAGGCAAAAAAAAGATTTACCTAAATGGAAATAGTTTGATTAATGAGAGAGTAAATCAACATATTTAGAGTTTTAACGAAAAAAAAAATCATCATATTTGGAGTAGAATAAAAAGAAAAATAATTTCCATTGAAAGAATACGAATTATTGGGAAATTAAATTATCTTTCTTAGTAAATAGTATAATTAATTTCATCTAACTTAAGTTGTCGTATTAAATAAAAAATTATCAATAAAACGCTATAGTGGAATACAAATTATAAGGTTAAACTTAAAAATAATTTTTTTTTGTCACAAATACCGCCTCCTTTATATATTAATATTAATATAGATATCCATAATATATATATATACACACACAATTGGACGGTGTCCAAACAAAAATCTCACATGCCTACGTTTTAACCTACATGATACAGAAGTCTGATAAATTTTCCATCGTTTGCATAAAAAAACAAATTATACTTTAAATACCGACGGTAGACTAGAAATTAAATGGACGTGATTGTCAACCTCATCCATGGATAATGAAAATTAAATGTGTAATAAATGAAAACAAACACATAAAAAGAAGATTTTTTTGTGAAAACAAAAGTGATGCGTATCTAGGATTCTAGGATTATACTGCATTTATGATGTCATAATTGTATAGCTTTTTTTTATCTTGTCCAAAATAGACCGAGGTAATCTATGAATAGCAGGTAATCTTCTAGAACTAAATTTTATCAGTATCTTAAAACTCATAATTAAGGATATCATTGGCGATTTAATACAAAAAGATCTTCTATTTAGAGTATAGATTATATACCTAATTGAAACAAAGTTTATAAGGTAAGAAAATCTTTTAAATTACTAGTAAATGAATTGCAAGTATCTTTCTCTGATTCTAGGGTGATAAATAGTTAAATACATATGAAAATTTAAATTCAATTTGCTCGCAGAATCACTTAAATCCAAAAATAATTAATTTCCCATTGAAAGTCATTTATAATAAATTATATTGCAGAAAAAGATAATACTAGTAAAATTTATATTTCATATATCTTTTTTTTTTCAATTAAATATATTAAATTAAAGAAAGATATTTTTGGGTGGGGAGTGGGGTAAATGAAGCTAATATATGAGCTGGATCCACTGTCAATGAACCACCCCACCTCACCCCATTCCCAGCTAAAATTAAAATAATAAAATATAATATTTTTAAGAAAGCGAAAGACTCAGAAAAAGCAACTCTCTTCAAGAAGGCACACACAAAAAGAAAGAAACTTCAATCTCAATCTCAATATCACACACAACGCATATATAAAAAGCAAAACAATTTCTCATCCTCTTCTTTTTCTTCTTCTTTTTCAATTCTTCTCCTTAAAAAACAGTATAGAGTACAAAATCGAGTTCAGTGTTGAAAACCCTTTTATCCCCTGTTTTTGTTAGTTCTTGGATTTTCGTGTAAATCATCTTTATCTTCAAAAAGATTGGATTTTTGAAGTGTTTCTCATCTGGGTTTTGTTTCTTTTACGCGAATATTGAGTTATATTTGGTGAATTTGAGGTAAAAAATGAATCTTGCTATGAAACCCATGTCTCACACATGTTCAAGTTCTTCGTGGAAGTCAAACGATGTCGTTTCAGACCAGTTTCCGGCTGGTTTGAGAGTTCTTGTTGTGGATGATGACCCAACTTGTTTGAGGATCTTGGAGAAGATGCTTAGGAATTGTCTCTATGAAGGTAATAAGCGATTAATCAAATTTGTTGCTATGTACTTTATTAATTTTTGTTACTGTGGTTTAATTATATTAGTGAAAAAGTTGAAGTCTTTGTTTGTTTCTTGTGCTTATGATATGTGTGAGTTTATGACAGATCTAGTATCAAGTGTGTTCTGTGAAAATCTTGATTTTGGAGATAATAGGTTTTGTTTGAGTAAAAGGAAGGATGGAGAAAGGTGTTTTAAATCATTTAGTTTGGGTTTATGAATCTTTTCAGTTTTTTTATGGAGGTTAAAGGACTGTTTAAATCATAAAGCTTGATGTTTTTGAGTCTAGATCTTATGAGTTATGACAATTACTAATTTTTAAATAAATTCTGTTGGTATGTTAAAAATCTTTAGGCGGTTTATCAGATATTGATATAGTCATTTGTATTGGTAACTTATTAACTTCATACATCTGATCTTAGGATTCAGATATGCTTTATATTTTTCTTTCTATTCTTTACTGATCTAAACTTTTTTGGTACTTTCAGTTACTAAAAGCAATCGAGCAGAGGTTGCACTCAAGCTACTTAGGGATAACAGAAATGGCTACGACGTTGTTATAAGCGATGTACACATGCCAGACATGGATGGTTTTAAACTTCTGGAGCATGTTGGCCTTGAGATGGACCTTCCAGTTATCAGTAAGTAGTATTTTTCCAATTGTGTAAAGATTTTCGTAAGAAAAGTTTTAGGAAAGAAGGTTGGTTATTGCCTTAAGACTTTCTGAGACTGTTTTTTTTGGTTGTGCAGTGATGTCGGCAGATGATAGCCCAAGTGTTGTAATGAAAGGTGTCACCCATGGTGCTTGTGACTATCTCATTAAACCGGTTCGCATGGAGGCGTTAAAGAACATATGGCAGCATGTAGTTCGCAAAAAGAAGCATGAGTGGGTAGAAAAGGATACTGAACAATCAAGAAGTTTGGAAGACGGAGAACGACAGCAAAATTTACCTGAAGACGTTGATTATTCATCATCAGCTAATGACGGGAACTGGAAAAACTCCAAGAAAAGGAAGGATGAGGAAGATGAATCAGAAGACAGGGATGATACATCTTCACTGAAAAAACCTCGGGTTGTTTGGTCGGTTGAGCTCCATCAGCAATTTGTGACTGCTGTTAATCAGCTTGGAATTGACAGTAAGATCTTCTTCCCCTCATTTTTCTCTTTGCTTTTGCCCTTCCTTTTATTCTGTGAACTTGGGATATTTTATACTGTTTCATTGGCATCTATTTGCATTTCAATGTTCTGATACTTTTAATGTTCCGGTGGATGTTTCAGAGGGCCACTGTGACGTGGAGCATTATCCTTGTGTACTATGTTAATGTTCATTGATTTAATGAAAAGAGTTCACATTCTTAAAGCACGAAAGAACTCAATTTTTGGGTTGCTTGAGAAAATCATTTAGAAACTACTGCATTGGTTGCATTTATGTTATAGATCGTCCTTAAAAGAAAGTTTGATTGCAGGAAGAGATGTTGAATAGTAAAATTTAAGTCCTTGCTAGATCTGTTGTCTGTTATAGTGCACTTAGCCACGTAGAAAGGATTAAAATGACTCTAATACAAATAATTTCAAAAATGCGACAATCACATATGCCTACACATCACAGTTTGCATTATAATGAAAATGCTGATGTTGATAATATTCCTAAATAATTGAGTTTCCTTATATCCATGGTGATGATTTTCCTTCCATCTACTTGTGCATAAATGCAGAGGCTGTTCCCAAGAAAATCTTGGAATTAATGAATGTTCCTGGCCTTACAAGAGAGAATGTTGCAAGCCATCTTCAGGTTGGGCCAAGATTCTGTTTATTTCATACTCATATGATAACATCTATATACTGCAGAAATTTTTTTACTTGATTTAAAAAAATTAATACTTATTATCTCTTTCTTCAATTTATTATTTCTGCAGAAGTATCGCCTATATCTTAGAAGACTGAGTGGTGTCTCGCCACACCAAAATGGTCTCGCGAACTCATTCATGGGGCACCCTGATCCTACATTCGCGCAAATATCTTCATTCAATGGCCTTGACCTTCAAGCTCTTGCTGCTTCAGGTCAACTCCCCCCACAAAGTCTAGCTACAATTCAGGCGGCAACACTTGGTAGAGTTGGTACAAAGTCTGTAGTCGATCAAAGAAACATTTTCAGCTTTGAAAATCCCAAGTTAAGGTTTATGGAAGGGCAACAGCAACAAAACAGTAACAATAAGCAAGTAAACTTACTCCATGGAATTCCAACTAATATGGACTCAAAGCAGCTCGCCACTTTGCACCAATCCTCTGCACTTAACATGAATATGCATTCACAAAGCAACGTATTACGGTCACAGATAGTTCAACCTCAGCCAAAAAACCATATTTTAAACGAAATGAATGGAACCGGTGCTTTGAATCATCCGTCATCCGTCGGTCAATCCGTTATGTCGCAGTCAGTTCCTGGCTTGAGCCAAAATGGAATCAACAGTGTGCATCGACCAGTGTATAATTCAGTTTCCCAGCCCTCCACAGTTGTAGATTTTTCGAGAAGTCCAATGAATAGCTATTCACTTCCGAGTAATTCAGGGATTCCACCACTCACTACTAAACTACAAGAAGTTAACTCAGACATGAAAGAATCAAGAGGTTTTGTTCCTAATTATGATGTCTTCAATGATCTACAACAGAATAGAGCTCGTGAATGGAATTTGCAAAATGTTGGATCAACTTTTGAAAGTCCTAGAAATTCAAATGTACAAGGAGGTCTTGACATTTCATCGCCGGTTTTAGTTCAACCAGGTTTTTCTTCTAACCAAAAGAATGGACAAAGCAGGATCACACCTGTCAACAACTCATACTTAGCTGATGATTCGTTGAGAATTAAAGCTGAAAGACTGCACCACTATGGGCAGGAGGACCTCATGAGTGTACTTCTCAGACAGGTAAGCTTCTTTACTTTTGTCTAGCTATAAACTATTAGCCTCATATTTATAGGTTTAATAGTAAGAAACCTACCATGCTAAAACTCTAAATGAATAAGGACTAGAATCTTGACTTGCTAAATATAAAATCCTCATCTAACAGAATATCAAAGTACTAGAAACAACATTCAAATTACTTTATGAACATTTTTTATCAAATCGTCTTGATTTGCATCATGTCGGTAAGCAACTATATTTAAGTCATCTCACACAAACTCTTTTCATACAGCAGCAAGAAGGCATTGGACCTGTAGAAAGCGAGTTTGGCTTCGATGGATACCACTTGGATAATCTTCCTGTGTAGCAAACTTTGTTTGCTATAGCCCATTTGTATTTAAGCACTTTGTAAATAGTTTTAGTCACACAAGATTCAACCTTTTGTGATCGAACAGATAAAATTTATGTTTCTTTCTTTGTGCTTTATAAAAGTAGGAGGATCTTGATACTGTTTTGTTGGAATATTGTAGTGTGAATAGGTTTCTGGGCTTCTTTCCTTTGAAATCAACGTCGCAAAACACGGTAACCGATCAAGTGGATCTTGTATCATTGAAGTTGAAGGAAAATGTGCATGATATGCAAAGCATACATGTGGAAGTTTTTTGATTGCAGTAGGATAGACAATTGTAGTATGATTTGTTTTCAGCAAGATTGTAGAAGTTCCTCAAGTATTATGTAAAATTCTTAGCTGTCTACAAACTTTACAGGATTCTCAAATGCAAGTAAGTTATGTTATTTCTCCAGGATCCGGATGTGGCAAATCTTGTTGATTTATTCTAGTTTTTCATGCGTTTAATCTCGCGATGATTCTATTTTCGTCTCTATGTTTTTTATTGGATTTTTTTTCAATATGCCAATTATTTGGAGTTGGAATCCAGTAAATGTTTGCACAACTGTCGTGATGAAAAAACTCTTTTGATTCGAGATCCTAAAGTATATACTCAAAATAATAATCATTCCATGTACCAGAAAAAAATAAAAAATTATCATGGTTCTCTAAGTCTAGAGTAGAGTAATGGCAAATTACAAAATAAAAATGAATAAATAAAAGCAAAAAGGCTCTATGATGATTTTAAGAAGTTTCACGCTCTACTCTTCTTTCAATTTATTGTATTTATTTTATAATAATCACATTATACATATTATACTGTTTTTTCAAATAAAAACATAACAAGTTTTAGAGAGAGTATAAATGTCTATTCTCCGAGTAAAAACTGCGCTCTCATAGTGTCATATATAAACACAATATTTTGCGGGAATTTTGCAATAATGGTCTTCTAAGTTGGCACTTCTGCAATTTTAGTCATCTATGTTTTTTATCTGTAATTTTAGTCCTACAAGTTACAACATGTTTCAAAATTGGTCATCTAACCAATTTTTTGCCCATTTTGGCCATAAATTTCGGCAATTTCACGAAATCTGATCCGTTTTTCCGGTTCTTTTTTTGTCCCCTACAAAACGTGACTTTGTGCTTGTGTTTTATGAATAAAATTAAATGAAAAAAACTGGAAATTTTGGCCAAAATTGCTGAAAATTTGGTCAGAGGACCTATTTTGAAACATGTTGTAACTTGTAGGACTAAAATTACAAATAAAAAACATAAAGGACTAAAATTACAAAAGTGCCAACTTAGAGGATCATTATTGCAAAATTCCCATATTTTGCCATGTGTAAGAAACTCAACTAAAGAGGGTTACTTGCTTTTTTCTTCTTTAAAGTGACGAAACACACGAAGATCTGATGCAAAAGACTCGGTGGAAAATGAGGCCAAACAATTTAAATTTGTATTTGCTATCCCAAAATGATAACAAATGCTATCCACAAACTTCCGCTCAACAATGTTTACAACATATCAACCAATGTATAAATCCAACAAAAGTATATATATATTACAATGCTAAATTTGTTGGTGTTATCAGCAATAATCACCAACCTGAATGAAGTACCCAAAAATCCCTCTGCCTCAGTTACTACTAGCAAATTACCAAATAGAATGAAAGAATTACCAGTGCCATGTATATGTTCAACCATTCATGCCTTCATCCCCTCCCTATTGCTTTATAAAGACGAAAACAACAAGGAACGGAACCAACAGCAACAAAACCGATAATCTGGATCTATGCGAACCACTCGTTGGAATTAATCTTGGAAGCGAGCACTCTTCTCCATTGAAGTAAACTCTACTAGGAAATCCATCGCCACCAGCAACATTAATCCCCGGTGTGGCCTTCTTTGTGAACGAGATCACAGACTGTTGCTTTCCAGGCACCCGTGGATCTCTACTTGGATTAGCACCGTCGGTTTCCCCTACCAAATAGTTCAATCCTGGCAAACCTTGCATGATAATAGTATTGTTTACACCATCCAGTGCAGTCCCGTTGAAAGAGTACACTGCTTCAAAACCAGCGGCGCCTCTGTCCAACTCAATCGCGGTGAACCAATCAGTAAAGGCAGTATCATCCCAGTTGAAGATCGTTATTCTTGCCGACCATCCACCTCTGAAGTCTGTAAACAAATGCCAGTTGATACTAACACCACAGTTATCGCTACATGGGAGGGGGTTTGGTACTGGAAAATGGTGGAGTTCGGCCCATGCTCGTGACAGTGTAGTACGATTGTCGAACGGAACCAAGAGAGCTTGAGACGGGAGAAAGAGAGCCGGGGCAGTGCTACTACATGTCCGAGCAGTATTAGCAGGACAACCGCAAGCACAAGTTTGGCAAGGGATGATGGATTCGTTGTAGAAAGCGGAATATGAGACACAGCAACGAGGGCTCCGCCCCTTAGGTTGTGTTATGTTACACACCACCTGCCAACTTGCGACTGCAGCAGTATCGGTTAGTTGCATACTTGGGTCAGGAAATTGGGTTGGACTCACGCGAACGGGCGGCCCACATTTGTAATCCGGGTTGAGTCTTCCCTGGATACCCCAATTCTGTGGTGGCGTAAGATGGGACCGGTTGACATTTGGTGGCATTTTGAAAACGTTAATTTGGAATGCAGATTTCGACTTGCTTGGGTCCATTGCGGGCGGCAAGATGGTCCCGTTGCGACAGCAAAAGGGTACCATTCCGAGGTTCGTGTTGTTTGTCATGGATAAAGGAAGGTCGACAATCGTTGGCCTTCGATCACAGTTCAAGGCAGTGGAGAAGTCAAGACTTTCGTAAAATTGGCCTTGTATGCCAAAAATGCATGGTGATGTGTCAACCACAGAAGGATAGGCTCCTCTCATGGCAAAAATGAACTCATCTTCCATCCAATCCCAGCTTAATTGCCAGTTATCAAGACGGCCGAGAGGGTTGTGGTTTTCCATTGTGACAGTAGCCCAATAGTTGGATCCGTATGTTCTTGTTACATCATACATTATGGTCAGATCGCCACTTTGACGGGGTAAGAATTCCTCCATGGTGGTATTGGACGTGACAGTTGGGTCTCTGGTGCAACATACTTGCATTGTGCTATTCCCTGGAAAGACAAAAGATGGCAACATGAGTTGTGCATTGGGCATCGAATGGTGCCATGAAAATATACTCATAATGCAGGAATTCAGGTCATATAAACGTTCAGGCGAGTTGGAATGTCATGACAGCAACAATAAAACATGACTCTTTTCTGAAATTCTCACAACACATATCAATTCCTTCCTCCATTTTGATCCATTACTAAGAACTCCTACTGAAACTGCTTTTGAGTTTTAGTTATGATAAAAATCAATCAACGTTCAGATATGTCCGTAAGCCTGGAAGTAACTTTCCGAACAACCAAACACGATTGTGAAACAGCTTCTTGCACTTTTGATGGAAATAATTAGTATTCGTATAGGATTGCCACTCTGTAGTCTGACAACTAAACATGACCATCAATAACTTCACTCCCAAATAAGCATATTAAGAGAATTGATTTCATTTCAACTCCCTTCATCTGAACTGATGTATCCAAAGAAAAACTTCCCTACATAACTTTCTAAACAAACCAGAGCATTTTCATTTCAATAAGAAACAAACCGTAGTGTCAACATCGTTCTTTACATACCCAGTTGCCAACCAGAAAGTTCCAAATTCAAAAAATAATCACATCAAAAGCAACTTCAAACGCATGAAAATTACACCAGTTGTATAAAAAAATGTCAACTCAATTAGACATCATTTTCATCAAATTGCAATTAACTCATAAAAGTCAAATAAAACTCCACATCTCTCCTCTTTTCATGCCTTTAATTCCTCAAACAATTACACAAGATCATACAACACAATCAACTCCATAAAACGAACCAATTTGATGGTAAAAATCATCTCTCCACATCAAAAATTTGCTTATATTCCCTAAATTTTCACATTTCACAATCAGTCAACACATTATAACCCCGAGTAAAATAACCATCAAATCGCAAAATCCATAAAATTTCACAAAATGAAAAGATTCAAAAAAATTCAATATAGAAAAATCAAAAAAAAAAAAATCTGACCTTGCATAGAGCAGAATCAACAATAACAAACAACTAAAAATGACAACTCTTTACCAATTTTTCCTCAGTTTTCACATTTCTAAATTAATCAAAAACTTCAAAAAAAAATAAAAAATTAAATGGTTTACACATTAAATCAAGCAAAACCCATCAAAACCCAAAACCCATAATTTCATAAAAATTCAATCTTTTTCAAAAAATAAAAAAAAAAATAAAATTATCAGACCTCGCATAGTGGGCCTGGGGCAAACCCAGCCATCATTCACCAACGAAATATTCCTGGGCATGGGCACACTCCTCGGCCCAACTCCAAACTGTGTCCCCACAAAATTCACCGTCGTCTGCATCTGGGTCAAATCACCCGCCGTCTCAATACCCGTTCTCAGATCCGGGTTCGGGTAACCCGCGAAAACCGACCCGTTTCCAACCGCGCCCGGAACCGACCCTCCGTCGGCGATGACGGCATTGGAGGCGGAGACCAAGTACTCGTCGTGCTGAAACCCGACCCATACCCGCCAAGATCGGAGCTCCTCGAGGTCGTTGTTGAGTATGGATAGTGAAGATTCGAATCTGTAGGACTGGTTTTGAGCCTGACCCGGATCGAGAAGTGGGGGCACGACTCGGCCCGAAATGTAATTATATTCGAGGTATACTCCGTCGCAGGCGTCGGAGGCGGGTGGTGGTGCGGCGGGAGTGGGCCGGGTTTGGGCCTGGGTCTGGGTTTGGCCCAGTATGAGGAGGAGGAGGGTGAGGAGGAGAGTTGGGGTGGTGATTGACATTTTGTTTGTTTGAATTAGTAGAGAGAGAAAGTTGTGTTCTTTGTGTATATGTAGGAGAGAGAGAGAGAGAGAGTGATGTGCGCGTATATAGGTTGTGTGTATGTATAGGTTGTGTGTGTGAGAAGAGAATGTGAAAGGAAAGTTAAGAGACGCGGAGAGGAAAGAGTGTGTTTTTTTATTTTTTTGAAAGAGAAAGACAGCTTACAAAGAGCTGTAATATAGTAATACTGTAATAAATAATAATAGCGTTGTTTCATATTTATAATCAGAGTTTTTTAATTAATTTAATATGGGGTTATAATTATGTCATGCATTTTATATTCACTATATTTCAATGACTTGACACATATTACTACACCGTTATCAAAATAGTTTTGACATTCATTAGAAGCTCAAGGTTTTTTGTATAATAATAATAAACAGAATATTAATCACAAGAACAGAAAATTGATTTTCGATTCTGTTTAGGATATTGCTTTAATAGTGTGGGACAGAGGAGCATTGGTCCGTTACAAATTTTGAGTCGTTGGGATTTGTTCGTGGTATGAAATGAAACTTTCGAATTTGAACGTTGAAGTTTAAATCCGCAGTGGCCCATAAGTGGAACTTTTCATCAAGTTGAAAAACTTCATTATTACTTTGGAAAAATTGTTAATTTCCTATATAGGGTTACCTTATTTTTTATATTATTTTTTATGAAAGGAATCGGGAAAGTTTATTCAAGCACCAAATATATACGTAGTGTTGCAGGGATGGGGAGTGGGATGGACGGTTATATGTACAACCAAAATCCGCCATAATAAACGGATGTAGCCACTCATGACAGTCTGTCCGGTAGATACTATCTATAGCCGGCTAGACACCAGCGTCAAAAAGATCCTGAGAAGATCACGTGCTAAGCAGTCCGCAACCCTGGTAGTTTCTCGGTAGGCAAAACAAACGCGAGCTTCTACGAGCTCAGTCAACATCCTCCATATGTCCTCCAAAAGCGTCCCAAGCTATGTGGGATGGGTCGGCCGCATCATCATGCTGTCAATCTCCCGTAAAAAAGAGTTACTTTATTTTCATACATCTCTCATCAAGTTTAATCTCTCTCTATCCACTTCCCCTTGTAGTTTTGAGGTGATAATCGTTAGGTAATTTACAAATTTTAAACCCTGAATGTTTACATTATAGTATCTGAATTAAACATTCTCATGTAAAATATCGTGGAACAGAAGAAAATCAGGAAGGACTAGATATTTTTATTCTTTGCGTTGAACTAAGCAAATAAATTAGTAAAATTTGGTGGTCGAAATTGTTTCTTTTTATTTATGAATGAATTTATAAATAATTCATGTAATGTACTTCACTTGTGCACACGTTATAAGTTGAAAAACGTGTGGAGGTGACAAAATTAGAAAAGTTTAGGTAAGTGAGATATCTGCCCAAAATAATAATTTTAATGCAATATGTGGCTCACACGGTGGAACACAGTTGTTGTTGGCTAAGGAATTCGGACACTTTCTTTGATGGATTTTCTTTGACTAACACAATCATATATAATCTTGAAAATTATTTAGTGCTTCTTCAACTTCTGCACGTTGTTCCGGTCTATATATTATATTATGGAAGAAAATTGGTGATTCCCATGTTCCACCGTCACCCCCGTTCCTAATTGTAGGTTTATATGTAATAATATAATATAAAAGTCCTAATCAGGGACACTTTTTTCTTACTTTTGTAATTGATTTTCATATTCATCACTGTGCTATGCTGAAAGCCTAAAACAAAGGCTTTATGATTATTCTCAAAGAGGAGTAAAAAATATAAGCCGAATTGTTATACTCTGTTTATTTATACATTTTTGAATTTAGGCACACCAAAAACTGAATATCAGGCCAGCTTCGGATTAATCCCTTGTACATTTTCCAAAATGATCAGTTACAATAAAGCTACTGAGTGCAACATTTATACTAAAAGATATCCATTTACTGAAGACTAAAATAAACAAACTGATGTTGGTGCTATTTTAAAAGAAAAAATAACTGGTTGTCTATTTATAAAGATAATTGCTGCTGAGATGATTAAATTATCTAATAAATCAAGAAGCAATGACAAGTTACAAAATTACGAAGGGACCTTCAGAGAAAACTAATTCATCAATTAATAAAATCACAAAAATCAGTATCTAGGCCGAACTTAATGATTTTGTTCAATTTTAGTGTTACTAAGATTCCGAAAGTCAGAAGTGCTATTACATGTGGGCTATTTGTTTGTCCAGAACAGATTGTCTGATTATTATATGGTAAATAAGCCCATTTCGTAAAAGTACTTGGCCCAATGGACCCAAAATTATAGAACTCGGATATACCTCGATTCTTGTAGTTTAAAATGACCACTGTCGTTTTTTGGCCTTCGGTATTTTTGACTAGAGCTAATTCAATATAAGCATGAAGGAGGTAGTTTGGGCCACATTAATAAGCTAACAACGTAAAATTTGGATCACCTAGAAGAGAAGCAACAAGATTAGATATTTTTGAATTTCCTATATAAGAATCTCTTTATGCGGCGTCAGTGTAAGAATAGTTGTAAAAACAAATCAACTCTATTGCTCTTTCAAATTTTCGAGAGTGATATCGCGTTTCCAATTTCTATCCACAAGACCTATAACCTGTTTTTAAAAACTCATCGCAGGAGCTCGTCAAGGCTTTTTTGGCTTTAAAACATCTCTAGGCAGTCGTTTGGGACTGAAACTTCACGGGGCTTATGTTGGGAGTTTTCTCCAAAAAAGCTTCACCTTCTTTCAATCTATTTCAAGAAGATTTTAATTTATTATTTTATATTTTTAACGTTAACCTCTCTTGGTAATCATAAATATTCTTTTTAACAAATTAAATATTAAAAACATCAAAATTCACACGATGCCTCTTATAAGTCCATAAAACGGCTTTGCCTGCATTCAAAATCTTTTAAAACACTGTTGTCAATTCTAATAATGACAATTTTTGTTTCAAAAGTAATGATTTAAGACTGACTATAGGCTGACCTTTATGTGCGTATCTATTCTAAATTTCTACAAAATAGAGAACATATTCGTTAGCAGGGTTTGATTAAGAGTCTAAGTCCTAATATAAGTATAATGTATCATAAATAGTGAATAGGTTAAGATCGCGATATGCATGATTAAACGGTTAAAAGCCATGATGGAATGGCCGAGAACTACATATAATATACTCTTTGAAGATTTACCTATTTACCAACAAATCCCATAAAATTTGAATAACTTGTATAATATTGCATGTACTGTAATTAAGCTATAGAGAGATTTTTTTATTGTAATTGTTTTTCTAACTAAAACCAAACTATAGGAGTATTAGAGTATATATGTTATTCTCATGGATCAAAGTTTTCATTTTGGTGTATGTTTCGGTCTCTTAAATATTAGAAACGTTTCTTAATTTTTCGAGAGATTTTCGACATGTTTCAGAAACTTCCTAAAAGTTATAGTTGTAACAAAATTGAAAATTACTTTTAGGTTTTGTTTCTACCAGATCAAAAAATAGAGACGTTTCGGCGAAATGTATAAAAATTTTGATTCATGATTATTCTTTTTTTTTTTGCTCATTGAATGAAAAAACTAGAAGTTTGTATGTGGTAGGACTTAGGAGAGGAAATAATGAGTGGTAAGTGGTAACTCGAGTTTTTTGAAAAACTGAAGCTAAAGATATAAATGAGATTATGACACGTTTGGGAGGGAAAGATGGAGATGAAATGTGTGAGCCCCAAACACTTTCCCTCTACACACCAAATAACTAAAAGGAAACCAAACATTTTCCCCTCCAATTCCTATCAAAATAATGAAGGTGTACACAATAGAAAGGTGACACCTCACAATTTGAAAACATCTATCTCAACAGAAAATTAGGTCACTCTTTCATGGTCCTGCCACGAGTCAATAACCTGGTTTTTTTTTTTTTTTTTTAAACTTTTTTTTGGTGCACCACTGAAGTATTGAAATCAAAAGAATAAAATTGTAGATTATTTGCAATAGCATCATAAGCTACTTTTAGTTATGGTCCATCATCAATCATGAGCTGGATCTACCCCAATTCTTGATTACATAATGATCATTACAAGTGCCTATCCAAAGATTCAACCAACTGAATCCATAAATTCACAAGTCAATGAATGACATAGGCAAAAAACACTTCCTCAATCGATGACATATATTTGCTTTATTCAATAAAGTCGTGAAATTTCAAACATGTTTAAACTTTAAACCTACTAGAGTCTAGAGCCTACTAGATTTGTGATTGTGATTCTTATATTTATTTTTCAAATATTTCAAAAGGGAAAAGGATCAAATTATGTAAGTTAATAGCAACTAACTTGGAACCAATTAAATTAAATTTCATTAATGCACTTTCAAAGGTACACACATGAAAAACCCATAACAAAACCCTTTCTCAATTGTCTTGATTGAACTTGTACAATACTGGGTTGTTGAGGTACAAACACTACTAATCTAGGTACAACTCCTCTAAGCATAAACAGAGCCACAAGATAAGGCCATCAAAAGAAACGCAGCTTGCTCTTCCTCTCCCATTTTTCTTCTCTGTTTAGTATTCGATCTTGGTCTCTGCAGTGCCACATCTCTACCAAAAGCCCACAGTTTCTTCTTCAAAGATTCCCCAAGATCCCGCGTACAATCACCACTGCTCAAGGTACAACTTTTGCCACTAGTTGATTTTTTTGTCTTTTTTTCATCTTTAACAACTCCCATAAGTGCCCTTCTCTTTTTCCTGCTCCTGATCCCACATGCATTGCACAGTGACTACAGTACAACAAAACAAAACACTAAAATTAGATCACATTAAATAAAAAATTAAAAACACATATATAGATATAACATGTGTGTATGTATAAATATATATACCTTGGGTCCAGCTGGACCACCACGCCATAGAGGGGTTTTTGAGGTCCCACAATCGACACACGTCTTTAAATCTGAGCCGTCCGATGAAACCCTATCTGGGGTTGGCGATTGGCTGCTCATTTCTTCAGACTCTGATCCCTGTAAAAATTATAAAAATCGAATCTTTAGCATATTAATCAAATGCTATTGAAGAATTTATGATCATAAACTCGTGATCACTTACTTTATCACTCAGATCGGCCATTTCGAAGCGTTTAATCGATGATTTGAAACAAACCCAGATGAGATTTTTGAATCAATTAGCTAAGAAGACATGATCATAGCTCTAAAATGATTTGATTTAAACTTGGGTTTGTAGTAAAACCAGCTTAAATGAAGCTAAAACAACACTCTGAAGCTGTGATCAGGGTTTTTTGCTGAGTGAAAATGAGCCAAGATTTTCAAATCCTCTCTCTATAGCACTGTTTATATTTGTGTAGATGTAGAGAGAGAAAGTTTGAGATGAAATTGAAAATCGACAGTGTAGAGAGAGAGAGAGAGAGAGAGAGGCGATTGGGGCAGTAAGATTCTGTTTTGGGGGTTTTTATATATGATGTTTTATGAAAACCCTAAGGCGCGCGGGAGTGTGAAAAGACGAAAAAGGGCTTTGGGTTTGTAAAATTATTTTGGACCCGCCAAGGTGTTGAAAAAGGGCGGCTAGTGGGATTTTATGAATTTTGGGGTTGGGTGTTTTTGGAAATAATCCAAAATGTTTTGGTGTTTGCCGCCAATGAAAAAGATTTTAGGGTTTATGATTTTAGACATTTGTAGACTATGATTATGCAACAATGTCAGCCGTTTTTTACATTTGGATGACATGAGAAGATTTTGGTGATATTAGAGTGTGGTTTATTTTATTTGGTCAAAGGTACTAGTTGAATTTTTTTCTAGTTGAATTGACTCCTCTTAAGAGTTACTATCAGAAAATTGGCATAAGGATGGTCTGGAATTTTGATGTGTGCAACGTGGGCATAAAAATGTAATTACATGCGTCAACAAGTAATTATATATCAGTCACTTAAATAAAATTTTAAAAGTTGTGTTTAATTACGATTTAATTTTTAGTTAGGTCGGTCTTACTAAATTAAGAAAAACTCGAATGGGGAAGGGCTTAAAAAAGGTGGGACAGTGGTTGGTTTTGGTTCCCTCTTTTCCCTGGCGCCGAAGTCCACCTAAGGCAAACATAGGTCAAAACCCGTGAGATAAGGATTTATGTCTCAAAATAACTTTTCGTAATAATAATACATATAATTATATAAATAAGGGACTTACTTCTGCCGTAATTAAGATTACTTGGTTACCAAAAGAGGACTAATTAAGTAAAATAATATTTAATAGTTTCAGGTGCTGTGAGTTTTGTGACAGAAATGGTACGGAGGTTGTTAGTGACGCATATATATGCGTTCAACCATAAGGCCCATAACTAATATTCTTTCCCCAAGTAATAATTGTTGTATAAAAAATGTGTGGATTCATATTCCAATTTTATTTGGTTGAAACATGTCAGCATTTATTTTCTGAAGGTTATTTTCGAGTATTATTTTATGTTATAAATTTTAAGTAGTTGTACTTAGCCCTAAAAGTCAAGTAACATAATTTTGTATACTGAGCAAACTGTTAACCTCTCAGATTCTAATCTTGACATTAAATTAGATAGATGTCATGCTTAAGGTACCTATTTTCACAACAAACTAAAAGAGTACAGAACATTCCATGGATAAGAAATTGGAGAATTTCATTTGATTACATTTATAACTTTTCTTTGCATGGCTTACAGTATTCAAGAAATTTGGTTAAAAATTTACACATGCATACACCAATTAAATTTAAATCTAAGGTAGTGAATTGTGATATTTAATTAATTTTATTGATTTCACAAACTTCCGTTTGCGGGAGTGTATTTGATAGTCTATATATGCTGTTAGAAGTTAACATTATATTTCGTTCAAATTGTAGAGAGGCTAATGAGGCAGCCCACACTCTAGCTCGCGGTGCAATGGTTAATTCAGAATGGATTGTGTGGGGGAAGTTGATCCAGGGTGAGTGAAGTCTTCATTCATATTTACGCTTGGGAATGGCTGCCATCTGTTTTGTTTTTGTTCTCCTCAAATAAGTGTCTTAAGTCGTGTTTTGAGCTGGTGATCTTCACTTGTAATGACAATTTATCCTCTGTTGGTTTAATGATATTGATCCTTCATTTCAAAAAAAATAAAAATGGTTCATGGTGGCACTCGAGTAACCAATTAGCTTAACAAGAAACCACATCAAGTATGGAAATCTTGAAGTCATCCTTTCACTAATAATCATGTGTGATCATTAAAGGAATTTGTTTTTGAAAAACAAGCAAAAATCACAAGTAACTCCAAAAATATATCGGTATTAATATTTATGTTGAATTGCCATCTTAAGCATGTCAAGAAAAGTAATGAAAGAGCACGAATGATTAAAGGGCTTCTTGTTTGATTATTGCAGAATAATTCCATTTAATCAACTAAACTAATGTCCAAAACTTCATGACGTTTTATGCGGCATAACTGGTTTAAGAGAATCTACTAATTATTGTATTTACACCCGACAGGTTTGATTTAATTACAAAAGATAATTGAATAGTTACACCTTTTTCTCTTTTTTTTTTTTTGAAAATAATTGAAGATTGGAGTCCCCGATGTTTAATTAATTACACGTGCACCCCTTGAAATTTGAAAGACACTATAAAAGTATAAATTGACTCATCTTTTAACATTTTAAAGTTAAAGCTAGTGTCTCTATAGCTGTTCGTATTGATTTTATAATAAAACTGTAGTTAGACCAAATCTAAATGACACGGGTGTTCCTAAATATCCCAAGACTGTATTGGTGGTAATGTTGCCCATAAGTTGTATTTTGGTACATTAATTATTACATAAAGATTTATACAAGATCAAGAAAAAATATTGCCAGTACTCGGGCTGTTGCAGTATAATAATTACGTAAACTAGTTGGTTAATTTGTGCTAAAGAATTTTTTTTCTTTAAATAAAGTATAATGAAAAGTGAGAGAAATTGAATAATAGGACATACATATTTTAAGATATTACGGTGACAGCGAAGGAAACGGACGGGTCATGAGACCACTTTGTATTGTTACGGAGACAAGACAAAATGACAGAAGAGCAAGGACCACTAAACTTTCTTGAACTTTGCAACTCACAAAATGCAAAACAGTATCAACAAAATTTATCCCCCAAACACAAAAATGAAAAACGCCAAATCTGCCCCAACTGGGAAAAATCACATGCTGTTTTGATGATATGAAAATACTAATTAAAATTTTACAAAATAACAAATAGACTCTTTCGTGGTTTGAAGGATAGCAAAAGACAAAGATATCATATTTTTATATGTTATTATATTTTATGGGAGAGTTTTTTTGTACATTGTAGTGCAACTAAACCATAGTAAATGTACATCCAAGTATCCTTAGGTTTTTTAAAATATAAGTGTCATTTTAGAAATGTGGCGTTTAGCTTGGCTTGGGCATGGATGCAGTGGAAAATCGGGCTAGCACTCATAGATTCATTAATCTTAGTCCATGTCCATCAATTCCAAATTCAAAAAGATTCACTTTAGCCCAACTCTCTGTTAAATCTAACAAACTCCATATGGATTAATTCCGACGTTAGATCCACTTGGGCCCAACTGAATGTGGTTGACCCACACGTAATTCTCAAAATATTTTCTTATAACTTTGTTCCATTTTTTAATACCTCTATTACTCCGTTGTCATTCATGAATCGAAATTCCTCAACGACTCAAAAGCTGTTGAATTTCACTTTTATCTGGACTAAGTAGTAACAATAGTTAAATATATCTTTTATTGTTCAATACAATTATTTTCCGGAATTTTTCTAAACATTTTGAAAGATTGTCGAAATGTACGAAAATTTTCTAACATTGAAGTATGAAATGTACCACAAGTGCCTTAGACAATAAAGATAGTAAAAAAAAATAAAAAAAATTAGGCAGAAAGATAGTTCAATTGACACCGTGATTCTGTTTCTACTTCACTAAAGTTATTTAGCTTCAGTAACTCAACCTTAGGAATCACTACTAGTGTATGATTATCATTGAATCATCGAGCTGCATGCACCAGTAAGCAAACTTTTAAGAAGCAAGAGTAAGTTGAAAACTAATTCATTGCAGGATGTTTTCTAAGAAAAAATCAAAAAGTAACATTTTTTTTGAGTTTACAGATCTATGAGGCTCAGAAATAGTTATTTCAGTATTATAATATAACATTATAAGTTTTATAACATAAATTCGGGTATAGTATAATACACAAGAAAAGAGTAGTGTGAGTTTCTTAGTTTATTGCAATGATACTATCTTTTCCATTTATCTAAAGCAAAAGTTGGAAAATTCCTCAAATAACGGTGTAAATGTTATCAAGGTCTTATCTTACTTTATTGTACACCTCTGGCTAACATTCCAAATACAAAGATACAAACTCCATTTGTAGTCCACACAAGCTGCACCAAACAAACTATACTTGGCCGTTAGATTATACGCATGTGTTGCGATTTAATGTTATCTAACGGCTCGCATCCCTCCGAATGTAAGGAAAATCCATGAAAAAGATCCATCCTTTTTCAGCTGATCTCACTCTGTTAAACAAACCATTCACAAATGTGCTGATCAGGCTTGTAGTGTTGCACTGATCAAAAGTACAGTTTTGGGATGTAAAAAGATTGTACATGAATTGACAAGAGGCTTATGTGGACCATTTCTTTTGATTCTGCAATCTTTTGATGTTACTCTCTTCAAATCCATTCTCTGCTGACAAAAGCAAAACTTAGTGTAGAAAGCATAAATCTTTGAAAACCTGGATACACTCCACTCCACTTTGTATCCTGAACAAGGACTATAAAATCTATAGTTATTTGAGTTTGTCCATAACAAAATTACGTGTATTGTAATCGCCAGATAACGGTTATAATAGATAAATCGATATTACACCATTCGGAATATGTGTATATCAAGGTACTATGATCAAAGTCCTTAAAGTGCTCCAAGCGTCGCCTTCACACCACTACTCGGATTCAGTAGGCAACTAGAACAGAGGAATCAGCACTTGAGAAGAAGTTGTGGCTTCAGTCTAAACTTAGTACATCCGAACAACCGTATCTCTAATAACCTTAAACCAAATGCATTAGATGGCGCTGAAGCCATACTAGAGACCCCTTAATAAGAGGCTATAACTAGCTATTCAATGGTCCGAGTAATAACACTTGACATGTAATTAGTTAGTAACTATTTATAGTGACTAACACTTAGAGCGGTACAGAAGTATCAAGAAAAGATAAGAATTTGAAGCAGAGTATGATGAGAGATCAATGGCCCTGGTTCGTTGTCAACCTTGAGGTCACGTCGGCTATAAGCTATTCCTCGGATTAGGCCTTTCACCACCATTTTCTGTCTCCCTTTCGTATGTGTTTCGTCTTATTGAAGCAGGAAATGTCGTCTTGTCGTCACACCTGATCTACGTGCCATCACGCCTAAGGATAAACCAGATGCCCTATTACTACAAATTCTGAATCCTATACTTAGTGGGACAACTTTTTGTGCACACATGCACTCACTGATAAAAGCTACAAAAGGGCCAATTGGTACTATGCTAGATGATGCTAACATAAGGAAAAGACACCAGAGGAGTTAGAATTATTTGTACTTCGGAACAACGTCGAAATGTACCACAAACAACAAAAGAAACTAATTCGTAAGAAGTTTGGAGATTCTTATCTATCTCCAACTTACTTGCCTTTCAAATGTGTACTTACTATATAGCCCACATGGAAGACAAGTTAAGCGGGCCGACACCATTCACATGCATTAAAATGAGTCATGAAAAAATACAAAATACACATAGTTTGAGTCGTATATGCATTTTGGTATGTTAAAAGATCGAAACATTCTCGAGTTAGGAATATATTTGCACATTAGTATGATATAGTTTATTTTGAGTATAGCCTTTATGGTTTCTTCTTGGGTTTTACTCCAATAGGCCTCATATGGAGATGTTAACCCATTTAACTTTTTTTTGGTCATATAGACAATTCACCCCGTGAACGAAGGACAATCGAACGTCCTCTTAATCAGCTCATCTTCATAGCGCTTTTGGCTGCACTCCTCACTTGAAGTGGTCCCGCCACTCCATCATCATCAACGTGTTGGACCACACAACTTAACGACACAGGGGGTTCGCCTCACTACGTTGAAAGAACACGTTTTTTTTTTTTTTTTTTTTTTTTATCGAAGTCTCACCATCTTTTCATTCATTTCTGAAGACCAAACCAGATGACTTTGAATACTGACCCTGAAACTAGTTGGTTGTAGTATCTCTTCATATGTGTTATGGTATTGACCAATTTCAGTTTAACTCTCATGTGCTTGTTCTTCGATTTTATCCAAAAGGGTCTTGTAACAGTAAAGACGACATTCGTCCATACATATTCATACTCACACTTTTATCTTTCTGATGTGAGAATTTTGTTAGTTTATTCCAACACCATTAGAAGAGTTCTTACTATTTGGAATTTGGATGATCAATCTAAAGGGTTATATAACTTCATACCAACTTTATAGGGCTATATTCGACTTTTTTGAGGGGGTCTTCAGAATTATAGTGTAGGTAATACATGTTCTGAGACATATCTAAGTGGTTGAAAGATGATCAAGATAGAGATAAAAGGCCAAAAAGGGTTTGGATTTTGCTCAAGATATGGTCATCATCAGAAGTAGACATGAAGGGCCGAGCGCATGTTTGGTGTTTTATATTAGTCACTTTTGAATCATTGAAGGTGATCATGCTCAAATTTTGTACATAAGTACATCAATAAAACTTATAAATTCAATGATCATTATTAGCTGAAGCACATAGGAGGCAGAAAAATCTAAGTATCATTGACAAAATCTGATGATCTTGCCACAAATAAATTCTTGTAACTTCCTCCACTTCCTGTTAGACATAAACAGATTATTTTTGTTTGTTTGTTTTTTTGCATTAACCAACGCATATTGAACTCTAGAAGTTGACAGGCACTTGTAAAATCTCAATAATCCTCGTCGCGAAAGGCTTAGAAGCCATACACTTGTTGCCACGCAGCTTAATTAACGGCTAAAAAAGGCGAAGTTCAAGTGCATTAGGCAAAAATGAAACAGACATGTACTATGGGATTAAGACTACAATTGAACACAATGTAACTAGAAAATGAACTAAACCTCATATGCCTTCTTTTACAGGTAAAAAGTTTAGGCTTTGGCTTTGATTTGACTGACTAGCCTTGTACAAGTGAAAATATCTAACAGTAGCAAATCTATTTTTTTTTTTTTTTTTTTTTTTTTTTTTTTTTTACCCCTGTGGGGCGCCCGGTGTCCCACCATTTGGTGAGACTAATCCGGACTCGGCCTGCGGAGCGCCTGAAGAGTCTGACTCTAACTCAGGGGTAGGACCTGGCCCCTAGCTCTTTCATGGCACCAACCACCCAAGGTTAAATTGGAGAGACTTGTCCACGATGGGATTCGAACTCTCGACCTTGAGGAGGCATTAGCAAGCCGCTACCACTTGCTCCAAGCTGAGGGGTTAACAGTAGCAAATCTATATCACTCATCAATGTGCCTATAGAACTTAGCAAAATATGCTTGCTTTCTTTCATGTAGGGTTGATAGTGTTTGTCCCCCTCTACAGTCAAAATATCACATGATTTTTTCTTGGATAATATATACCCATAAAAGCTGGTCTTATTACAGAAACTATTAAATAATTACTTAAACACTCTCTGGAACTTTATAAACATGAAAATGTTGATAATGCATGATGTTTTCAAACTTAATGGGGATGTCTCTATAACTAGTTAAACCTAAACAGAGCCTTGAATGTTTTTTAACATTCAAGTGTTGTCCTATATATGATTATTCAAACAAAAGTGGAGGTTCATGTATTTAGACCAAATTTCAGGGGTGTAAATGTAATTATTAATTTTCTTCTTATATATATACTTCAGTCTTTTTATATATATAGACCTCAAAGATATGCTCTCATTTGTGACATTAGACTTATCTCAATATATATCCAGAGTTAATGGAAGAAAATTCACCAACATCAGATGCATGTGATCAAATTGAGTCTCAAGAATATGCACCTTCATCATCAGTAATGAGGCTATTTGGTTTTTCAGTCACAAACTGTGACAAAACCATAGTGGACTTACAAGAAAATAGTGACATGGAAAATAAGAGATTTAAATGCCAACATTGCAGCAGAAAATTTGCAAACTCTCAAGCATTAGGTGGCCATCAGAATGCACACAAGAAAGAGAGGCAGAGGGCTAAGAGAGCCAACTTCGTGCCCGATCTTCACCGACGGCTAGGATCGGCTGTCCACTTGATCAGCCCCCACGGGGCTCGATCAGGGCCGTACATTAATCCAGGCGTGCCTAGTAGTGCATATGGTGCAAGGTTTATTCCATCAGGTGAAAACTTTGTCTTAGGTGCACCTCAGGTTTTGTCAGGAGTACCCCTGAGGTATCATGGTGGATTTCAGGTTGCGCCGCCACGACAGGTAGTGTACGGTGGCCGAGGGGAAGTGGGCCCGACGAAGCCGTTAACAGATGTTGGTGAGGGAGTTGACATTGATCTTCATCTGTGACTTGCATTATATATCATGAGTTGCATGTGATGCTAGGTTCATTTCAGTGACTTATGATTAATTATTTCCATTTATTTAATAAATTAATCAGATCTATCCTTTTGTATCACATCATTGTCAAAATTCCATTCCTAGTGTATCATCCCTCTAAATGCTTCTCTTCGTTTATTTGCACAAAGTGTTAACATTATAAATTTTGTGCAGGGCACGTTTACGCGCATGTAAAATTTATTTTAGTGTAACACGATTGTTTTATTTCTTGAAAAGTTGATTGAAATATTTAAACCGTGAAATAAGTTGATTTTATAGTTATCATCAATCAAAGTCACTTAAATAACTTCTTGCATATACACAGATAAGGCATATAATGATGAATTAGTAAAGGACCCTAACACTACATGTTGGTAATTGAACTGAAGTGAGACAGTTAATAGTTCACCTGGATGGCATGTATGTGATATAAAACTTTGTTTTTTCTTTTTGTGTTTTGTAATATAATATTATAGAATAATAATGTTAAGGGCACGTATCCTAAAGTTTAAGGAAAATATGCAATTGATTGGAGTCTTGAACTAAAAAAATGCATAGTGTATGCATCAAAAAGTTTATTTTCTCTGTGTAAAATCTATAGTTCTGAAGGAAATACTTAAAAGGTCCAAAAAGATCCAAGGGGTATAAAGATTGATTGCATATATAGGGACCATAAAATGTATATAATATGAGAGAGATAATGACAGGAGAGGACATAATATGTACTCAAAACATAAGTTGAGGTAAATCGTGTAGGCGCCACTTTGTTGTAATTTAAATTATAATACTAAATTTGCAAATTAAAAACTATTTGAAGAACAAATCACAACATAGAATACTAATTTTAATTGTTAATTGTTCGATAATAAAATGTTGGAAGCAAAAATTAATGTCCCACCGGAGGATTGATGAGTATACACCACACCAGCTGTAGCAAATAGAACATTCATTAATATCCATGAACAAACATATATAAGAAATTAAAATTATTACGTGGACCTAGCTAATTAGTGTCAAACATCGCAATTTGTGAGTTAATAAATAATATTACTTCTGTAAACTTCGAAATTAATGGTCGCTCCTTCTGTAAACTTCGTAATTAATGATCAGTGAAGAATAGTACGTACGTAATCACTAACTAAGAGATGCTATAATTCAAAATGGAATCCATAAAATGATATCAACTTTATATTTAGATCAAATCATAAGGATACATATAAATGTAAACATTCTAATATTTTAATTACCGCGTCATAATCGAGGTTGAATAAGGATAGAAATAATAAAAGAGATCGTCCCCCGAAATAAACTCCCACGATAAGTTCCCAAGATGTCGTATCAATTAAATCCCCTGTATTCTCTCCTTAACTGCTGCACTCTCACTCTCGTCACACAACTTTTGAACCAGGATTATTATTCCTCGTACTCTCATAAAATCGGTGAGCAGCATGTACCTTTTTTTTTTTTTTTCTTTCTTTTATCAAATACTCCTGCTATAGTTACACACGTGTATGTGTGTTTGCTTGTATTGTGTATCTGCAAAACGTTAATTAGGAGTTAAACTTTAACGGCATGCCTAAATGGCTAAATCTAATAACTGATGTATGTTCCATTCGTTTTTTTCTTTAAATTTGGCTTTCGAAATTACACATTACACAACTTAGAAATGTGAGTATTTTGAGTTATTTTTGGCGTTTGTAACTATGGTACTCTCATTTTATTTGTATGATCTTAGTGACTCTAATGTGAATATTTAGTGACTTGGTCTTGAATCTAGATCAATTTTAGGGATAATACCCCCCTGAAGTTTAGTCTGATTACAAAAAGCATCTCATCCTAATGTTTGAATAATTACATCAACGCCCTTTGAAGCTTTCAAGTGATGGATGCCTCTGTAGTTATTCAAGCAATTACGATTTTTTTCCATAATTAAACCAAATTAACCGCAGGGAGTGTAAATGTAACAATAGTCTCATTGAGGATTAATCAATCAATCTGCTGATTATGTCTATCTTGGTGATCACAGGGGAACCAGGTTAATCGAGCTAGTCGGTTCAATGCATCCGTTCAAAAGGCGAAGAAGCTCACATTCACATCTATTGGAAGGACTTGAGCGCATGGCGGATGTAATGGTAAAGATCTCCGTTCCTCAAGAGAGCAAGTACACCATTAAAAAGTGCATGGAGATGTTGGAAAAAATGGGTGGAATTGAGGAAGGTGACAAGTTGTGGATGTACGCCACACGTTTGTTTCTGAAACCGTCAAATAGGGAATTGTTCGTATGCTTGGGGAGAGATGCAACTCGATTGAAGTGGCTAAAAGCGCACGAGGAAATGGATTCCCTAAGCGGTTATGAGAGCAATGAGGATTCAGATGACATCAGTAGCAGGGACAAGGAGAAACAAGAAATGGAGTCGTTGCTAAAAGTCAGTGAACGTAAAAATTTGGTCCTAAGCGCCATCGCAGTTGGAGCTATGGCATTGTGCCATGAATTAATAAGTGAAATGTAAGAAGTTTACAACTCTCGTCTGTTATGAACCTACGTCCGACTTCTTGTTTGAAACTGTGTTTTAAGTTTTAGCTGAAGATTTGTGCTTCTTTCTAAAAATGTGTGGACGAAACGCAGTTAGTCATAATTCTAATTGTATGACAAAGTAATTGTTGGCATAAGATTTATGATAATTTTTTCACTGTGAAAGTGAATTCTTGGATTTGTTCTTTAGAATTCATATACTTTTTCCAACTTTTCAAATGGCGCAGTGTCAAAAGATGTATGTGTTTTATGAATTTGTTTAGATGAGACTTATCATTTGTGTTAAGAATCTAAATAAGAATGATTGGTTACCTTGTAAGAGTTTTAGAACTTACTACTTCGGTGGTCCAAGATAAAAGTATGGTTAGACTTGTAACTTACTACATCAAAATTTGACAGAGGTAGAAAATTGGAAGCTTATTTTGGGTTGGTGTTGCTAAATTAGTTATTCTTGTTCATACTAAATTTGTATATATAATTATTATACATATACGTAAAGAGGGCTATCCGTACGTATTAAAAGAAGTGCTAATAAGAAGATCTTGTTTTTAGGTACAACATCCAAATACTAGCCCATGACACCCCAAGCCTTCAATACCTCAAACAACATTGCAAATTATCAACCGTTCAATAATATTTACCCTAATAAGTTGAACATGTTCATTTTCATTTCCCAAATTTCAGGTAAGAAAAGAACTTCTCTCTTACCATCTCTCTCATCATTTCAACGTACGAACAACGACGAAGATGAGAGGGATGGAGGAGCATCGGCCGACCACCTATTGGTCCTACACCCCCGACCAACGGTTTGAGCCTGTTCGAACCAACACGGACACCACCTCTGTCAAGGCTAATTGCGATCCGATGCCAGTCGTTTATCGTGTTCCGGATTTCCCACGCGCATCAAGGCTCACGCCATCGACCCCTTCGGTAATTTTATCTACAAAACGAAAGGGCGATTCCGAAGCTAAGAGAAAACAAAGAGTATTGTCGTATAAGGCGTATGCAGTTGAAGGGAACATGAAGGCTTCAATTCGCAATAGCTTCCGATGGGTCAAGAACAAATATTCGTCCCTTTTGCATGGGTATTAGGTTCTTGATCCATGCACGATGCTTAGACTATGTACTCATAATTTTGTTATATGTTGTATCACAATTTTTAGAATTACAAGAAAAGACTATTGTCGATAAGCTTGTAAATTTTATTCGGGCGTTAATGATCCGTTCTATGAAGACTGCCCTTAGGAAAAGTTTTGTTTCTTTTAGATTCACCATATTTTACATATTCATGTAATTATGTCTATTTTGTTTTAGTTTATCAGGGATCGATATAGTTAGTTATTATAGAGTTGATGTTCAGGTTTGAAAGGTTGATTCTATTGTACATTTTTCTAGTGCAACACTGGGATATATCAAAGATCCTGACGTGAATTGCAGGTGAAGCGCATACACGACCCTAAATAGAAAAAATAGAAGGAAAAACAGCCGGTTCTTATTAATAAATAAATCACTACTCACCGGAAAAGTTTGATATTGTGGCTGAGGTAAGATTACTCGTAGCTGACTTGTTACAAACTTTTGTTACATCTATATTGTTACTTATATTACAGATCTTAATTACTAGAACATGAATGTTGTTTATTACATTATTAAAATAAGCTTGTTTAGTATTCCATCAGGGGTAGAAGTAGGAAAAAAAATTCCCATGACTCAATGAATGCCGCGAACCTGATTTTGTATCAACATGAAAGATCGAAAATTTCTGTCAAATATTTACTTTAGGAATTCTCAACTTATTGATTCTCATTATCTTTCAAAGACAAAGCGTGAAATAGATATTCTCAGATCTAGCCAAACTTCATTTATTATAATTTTTGAAATTCATATAGTGTTTTGCGCAAAGAAGATTGGCTATATATTCAATTAAAGTGAACGGCTTGAATTATGTGATTGAATCAAATGAAAAGAACCACCGTAAGATTTTAAAATTTGAATTCAGAATTTATTACTTGCTGCCAGTTTAATAAATAGAACGTCATCTTATAAATGGAGAAACTTACTTCTTTTAAATTTTTAGCATTATTTCTAACTCTAAGCAATACATACTTTGTACATATACACACACATATATATACACGTGTGTGAGCTTTACGTTAAAAAAGACACTATATACTATGGATAGCGATAATGCCAGAGCAAAAAATGTTGCTGCCAAAGCAACTTTTATAGTATCTCTAATATACCCTTCTTAATCAAGGAATACAAAATTTAAGCACATATTTCCATAACTTGTACTTTATCTTAATTAGTCATTCTTTAATAAGTTAATTATAGATGGCTTAATCTTCTCTCTTATTAATTAACTATTTATAAATTTTTCTACTCTATGCTTATTTAATGAATAAGTAAATTAGTTAAATATAAATCATTAAAGTTATATGAAATTATGATTTCAAAATCTTCTAAACATCTAGTTCTTCTTATATATATATATATGACTACGGATTTGAAGTAAAATTCGATGTCTATATTATATTAGTTCATAAATTTTCTCTAAAAAAGTATATTCATAGTTCTTTTCTTTACAGTTTTAAAATTATTTTACGATTATTAATATTCATATATTAGTATGTAACTCAGAATCTAATAGAAAAGAGGGTCAATTTTTTATTTTATTTTTGGGTATGAGGAGAATTAATTTTTTTATTATATTTTTTAGTTTTATCGACAAATAAACCTACCTCTTTTAAAAGATCTTATTTGATTATCAAAAAAATTCTTAAGATTATATTATCAGTGATTAGTAATGAATGAGAATTTCCATATCCATAAAATTTGTTGGAAAGAGAAAACCACTCGATTATGTACTAAATGGATAGTTTAAAGTTGCTATAATTAAGGGATGAAAACTAAGAAATAGATATTTGGAGATTGAATTGCTATAATCAAGGAACAACTAATTTAAGTAGTTATGGAAATTTAAACATTAAATTTTGTATTCTATAATTAAAAGGGGTACATTAGAAATATTAAAAAAGTTGCTCTGGTAGCAACATTTTTTGCTCTGGCAATATCGTCGGCCATATACTATAGTTCTTTATTCTTCGACCATTTGAAACTTAACGAACTTTTAAATTTAAATACATTATATAATGTTTCGCATTAAATTTAACAAATGATGTTACTTTATTTTCTCAAAAGCTAATTAAGTCGTAATTTAATGAAGTATATATATTTAATTATATATAAGCCTTTGCTTGAATAATATAAGCACACAAAAAAATAATAAATATCAATATCATATTTAATAAATGATTTTGTCAATTATTATCTACGAAATAAGTCATAAGTATAAATCAAATTCTCTGATATGAATATATTAAAAATCGATATATCTAGGAAGTAAGAACAAAAATCATATTACGACAGAAAAATATATAAGTAGGATAGTGTTGCAAAAATTAAGAATTTTAGTATTTGTATGATTATATATACATATACATATATATACATATACATATATATATATATATACACACACACACAGTTACATAATAAAAGAAAATTAGTTTTTGAATTCAAAAGAGATAAGTCATAAAATAATCAAGTTCAAAAGTTATGGTAAGTTACCGTGCGCTAACAACACTTAATAAATTCTTCACCATCTAAAAGTGGGCCCATTATTTTCTTATTCAGAATTTGAAATCTCTCCCTCTCTCTCTCTAAAGAGACGTTGCAACTTTTTTAGCCTTTTCTGTAGAGACAAATTATTAGTTCCTTTTCAAAACATTTTTCAATTTTTATATTCGTCCATATATATAAAAGAAACAAACTGAACTTTCAATTAAAATCTTGTAAATTCCAATTTTCCACAGTCTCCTCCTCATTTATTGCTCTATACTAATCTACCACTCATCACTACTCACAGACAGCTCTTGTTCACTGCTGCTATCTGACCAACAAACCTTCTGATTTTCTCTCTCTAAAGCTCTGTTTTCAGCCCTGTTCTTGCTCCTTTTTTTTTTTTCAAGAATTGAGCGTAAAGATTGCTGCTTTTCGACAAGGGAATCCTCAGAAGATCGTGATTTCATCTGGGTATCGTGAGTTTTCTTGATTTGACGATGTTTTAATGCTCTATTTGTTGAGAATTATATATCATTTTTTTGCTGTGTTGTTTGTTTTTATGTGGATATGGTTCTTCTTAATGATCATATGCGTGATTCGATTGTGATGGATCATAATTGAGTTTAGTTTAGGTGTTTATTTGTGGTCAAAAAGTGTAATTTAATGAGAAATTATAAAGGGCTGCAATATTGAGTGATGATGGAAAGTGTTGGATTCAAATGATCATTATTATTATTATTATTATTGTTCGTGTGATTTATTCATCAAGAATCCCAATTGGCATTGGGATGTACATAAATCAATCAAATTAGATGTTCTTTTGATCATTGAAATGAAATGTTAATGTTTATGATGATTTACTCAATGTTTGACTACTACGTTGATTATATGAATTATAAATGTGATCTGTAAGCTAACCTTGAATTTGGCTTTTACTTGAATTTGTTTGTGATAACTGATGAATGCCATCACTAAGTATGGTATCTGTTGCAGAATATGGAAATTGAACACGGTACTTGGGTCAAGATGGGTCTAGTATGGCACGTGTGAGGAGTGTTTAAACTTACGCACAAAAGATTACCTATGTGCTATGTATGGAGCTTCTTCTCCTTGGGAGATAGTTACGTGAAACAAGGTTACTGAGATCTTGATTTTGTGACTTGAAAATTAGTTTTTCAGTACTTGCTTTAGTATATGGGTTATAACAAATATATATCGTGAGGTCATTGAGGCATTTTTCAATGAGTTGTGAGTTTATTTTAACATATAAAGAATTCTGTTCGATTTGGTTCATCAACACCACAATCAGCTAGTTACCTTGTTCTTTTATTTTTTGAAGTAGTTGCCTTGGGAACTTTAAGTAGGAACAGGTTCTAACATTTAAAAGAATTGATGTAAATAAAGTTCAGAAGTTTCCATAAATTTATATTGTGTAGAGCGGTTGGTTGTGAGAATATCATGCAAATATAAATTCTAATTTTGGTTGATTAACCGGAATTGCTAGCTTACCGTACTTTATTATGTAGTTTTTACCGAGATACGATTGAATATTATACATCTAGTTGCAAGGATCCTACAAGAAGGCGGACCGTTAATTTTAAAATAATGTGCATCAATGTGAGGCAGTGAAGCTCTGAAATATTGGTGCTTACTTCTTACATCTTTGAGGTTCAATGGGAAAATTGAACTGGAGCTTTTTGAATCTGCCGACGCAAATTAGCTTTCTTTTATGAACTATATAAATTATCAGTCACCTCTTTGTATTTGATCGAACTGCAGACAGACGAGAACGGACCAAATGTTGATTGTTGTAGCTGTTGCTTATTTGCTCTCTCAAAGTTGAATTAGGTGCAACTTTCAAGTATGGGAATTGAGAAACAAAGCTCCAAAGGTGGATTCCTCCAGCTGTTTGATTGGAAAGCAAAATCGAGAAAGAAGTTATTCTCAAACAAGTCAGACATACCAGGTATGTCTAGAATATGTAAAAGTAAAGAGCCTACATTTTTTTGTTCCCTGACTTCTATACGTTTATGTCAAACTCTTGCATGTGGCCAAAATTATTTCATTCTCCATATGTGATGACTTAAATGAGGTCTTTTCCTTCCCATTCATGTAGAGCAATCCAAACTGAAAAAACGGTGCGATGGAAATTTTCCAATGACGCAGTTTCAAATGGTAAATATATATCAATACCAAAAGATGAAGCTCTTTCTTTGTTTTTATAGGTTAACTAATTTGTTCTTTTGTTTTTGTTTAGCTGGATGAGGATGCTGGATCAAGTATTAAAGAAGGTAGTGATTATAGTTGTGCTTCATCAGTCAATGATGAAGACTTTCACAGAACCAAAGCCCCGGGGGTCGTTGCAAGACTTATGGGATTGGATTCCTTGCCAAAATCCAATATCTTGGAGCCATACTCTACTCCACTTTCTGATTCTCAATCTCTTCACAGTGCTAATTCCCGAGCTAAAGATCTTGCATTTTATCAAGATCCTCAAATCATGCACTCAGGTAGTTTACAGGAGGCCTCGGTCAGGAATAGTGTAAATCCAAAGCATCAGAAGGTAATACAGGGGCCTATTGAAAAGTTTCAGAGTGAGATTTTACCACCTAAATCAGCTAAATCTGTTCCAATTACCCATCACAAGCTTCTATCTCCGGTGAAAAGTGTGAACTTTATTCCACCTAAGGATGCTGCTCAGATAATGGAAGCTGCTGCCAGAATTATTGATCCAGGTTCTCGAACCCGTACTAAAACAAAGTTGCCAACATTTGGTGCCTCTTCAGTTCCTTTAAAAGTAAGGGATTTGAAAGAGAAAGTCGCAACAGCACAAAGAACAGTTAAGCTTTCTGAAGTTTCTCAAAATCCAGGTGATTTAAGTGCTATCAAGCCTCTTGGTCAACGCTTTTTGGATAAAAGTTCAAATGAGTCGAAGGATGCAAGATCAGTAGAATCTTCTGCCACTCGGAAAATTCAAGGGAAGTCCATATCACTTGCACTACAGGCAAAGGCTAATGTTCAGAAAAGAGAAGGCTTGAAAATGAATAGCAGCAGAACTTTAGTTAGCCAAAAAGAAACAAGCGAGTTCAGTCCAAATCAGACGTTCAAAAATCAATCAAAAACACAAAAGAGTACACTTAAGAAACCATTTGTACAGAATGGTTCGACTGTGCTACGCCAGAACAATCAGAAGCAAAATTGTACTGTTGATAGCGAGAAATTGCCTTTGAAGACCAACTTACAAGGTGGTAAAGCACTTAATGGAGATTCTTCTTCTGCAAGGCAAAGAAATTCTGGTAAAGCTAAATTTAATTCTAGGAAGCTGGGCTCAGAGGTTGAAGGCAACAAAAGAGAAGTGATGTCTTCTAGATCAGAAATAGTTACTCGTAAGAAAAGATCAATCGATGGGAGTTACCAATCTGAGAAAAATCAGGCTACTCAGAACATGCAGATGGATTATGATCGTTGGGATCAAGATAGTGGAAGGACAGGAACTGATGTTATTTCGTTTACATTCACAGCTCCTTTGACACGATCGACACCTGGCTATGGGAGGTCCATGGGGATGGAAGAAAACTGTAGCATTGTTTCAGCAGATTCCCGAAGTAAAAGGTCACAACTGAACTCCGATGGTTTGAGTGCTCCAAATATTTCGTTCCCTGAACATAACTCAAAAGGAAGTGATGCATTAAGCGCACTTTTGGAGCAAAAACTAAAAGAATTGACCCTTAAGGTGGAGTTTTCACAACAGAAACAAGGCACAGTTTCACATGATATGGCACCTAGTCCATGTGAGACAGTGAGTTCAACAATGCTGGAAGAAAATAAGAGCCGAGTTGGACAGCAAGCAGATAATCTGGTAAGCCTCTTGTTTCTAACGTTTTGATAATAACTGATTTACTTTCTGTGGATTTTTATTATGATTTAAATGCAAATCTTTGATATGGGATGTTGTACTGTAGGGGGTGCTTGAAGAAATGGGCATGCAAGGAAGCAAGAAATCTCAAGTGAAAAAGATTCTTGATTGTCGGCTTCCAAGCCCAGTTTCAGTTCTTGAGGATTCTTCTATAACTGAGAGTTGCAATTCAACAGATTCTTCTGACAGTAATAGTACAGGTTTGTCTATTGTTTATGAGGTAAACTATGTTATGGTAAAAAGAACATTGAACTAACTCAGAGATTAAATATTTTATGCAGATGGCAAACAATGCTCAACAGTTCAAGCTGATGAAGTGCTTGGTATGTATTATTTGAAGTCATTTCTTCCAATGGAAGGGGATGCTGAGTTATCAGACTCAGCTTCTTCAGTTTCTGCTGGAAGTGTGGCAAAAAGGCACGAGACTACGTTGACCTTGACGAATTATGGGAAACCAAGAGAATGGGAGCTAGAGTACATCAAGGAAGTACTGTGCAATATAGACCTGACATTTAAGAATTATGCATCTGGCCAGTCTTGTGGGATCATAAACCCTCAACTTTTTGACCAATTAGAATGTCGAAAAGTGTATTTTGGTGATTGTGGATCTGTTCCCAGAATAGGTCGAAGGGTTCTGTTCGACTGTGTGAGTGAATGCTTGGACCTGAGATTCAGAAAATATCTGGGAGGAGGATACGAATTATGGGCTAAAGGTATGTCTGTGGTTAGAAGAAAGGAAAGATTAGCCGAAGAAGTTTACAAAGAGGTTTCAGGTTGGAGTGCCTTGGGAGACTTCATGGTTGATGAACTTGTAGATAATGACATGAGCAGCCAATTCGGGAGATGGCTCGATTTTGAAGTCGAAGCATTTGAAGTTGGAATATTAATTGAGTCCCGTGTTCTTAATTCTTTGATAGACGAAGTAGTTGCCGATATATTAGTGCTTTAAAAACTTAAAACCAAAATATCTTTTATCCTTCATTGTAAATTTCTCATGGAAACTCTGATATTTTTGGATTTGTCTTATTCCAAAAGTACATTGTATTCTACATTATTCAGGCTTCAGGATCATTTTAAAGCATTACATGGCAATAAAATAGCCCAATATTTTTTGCCCTCATATTTTATTCTCGTTTCAATCCTGCTTCCATTGTTCAGATTACAAACTGCCCAGAGCTGCAAGTCTTAATATCTTATTCTGGTGCCTTAAGTTCTCATGGAAACCTGTCTTTGGCTACATCACAGTATAACATACTGAACAATGCTACAAGTCTTAACATCTTATTCTGACGGTTAAACTACTCGTGCAACTTTGTCATTGACTATGTCTACGACCAAGTCGACATGTGCTCCTCTTCACTCCAGATACTTATAAGCTCATCAATATCCCAGGAAAATTCATTGTTAACGTAGGATACAGTAGGTGACAAACATCCATCTATGTTCCCAGCATCACTACAAGCCCCACAATCCATTTCTTGACTTGTGGTTGCAATCTCCAGGTTAGTTAGTACTTTGTCTATACCCTCATTGATCAGAACCTTCTCACATTGATCGGTCGCGCAACTTCCCTCGAACTGTTTGAGAAGCAGTAATAAATCTTCATCCAACTCTTCACATGGTCTTGACATCTCTACTTCTCCTCCTCTTGGTGACATTGTAAATGCGCTAGTACGTTCTTCTGTGCTTATTAAACCCCAGCAGGCAACATTACCATCGGGTAGGCTATGTGGGTCTTTCTCTTCTATCCTTGCCCTTTTTTGCACCCAACTCTTACAATTCTTGTCGGATTCAATCCTTCTTGATAATTGTGAATCAGTATGCTTTTTATTCTTTATGCTACCTTTGCTGGTGACCATGGATTCACCGAAGGATCGGAATCTGTATAGCGTGCGGCTCAGATGAGTGTTCCAATAGTTCTTTATCTCGTTGTCTGTTCTCCCTGGTAAGTGGCTTGCTATTGAAGACCACCTACAAATAGTGTTACACAAAATGACATTAAAAACGATATTTTGCGTATCAATATGTCACACAATATTGTATCATGACTGATAAGAGAATAGATCTTGTGAAATCTGAATCTTGACTAAAGATTCCTAAAGTACAAGAAACCGGTGGACGTTGGTCTAAATCATTGTCCCTTGTTTAATATTCCTGATGAGGTGCAAATACTATAGTACTGAGTAGCTCAGGTCACAAATGCAGTGGACCAGACTCATATTCATTGAAGCTGGATCTCTTGTTGGCTTCAAAATTTAAAGAGATAATTACATTTACACCCTGTGAAGTTTACTCTAATTATAGACTAGCTCCTAAACACACGATATTATTTTTTTAAAAATTACATAACAGAGAGATTCTTATAAGATATGAATCATTTTAAGCACCAGCCCTTAAGTTTGAAAAACATAGTAGACAGACCTATCTCATGAATGTACGTAGTAGTTATCGCATATTCAATAGCTCATTAGTCGTTTATCAAAAAATAAAAGGAACAAACACTTTTATCAGAAAAGAAACAAAAACTATGTATGCGGACCAAAAATCTTGCCGAAAATGAAGAATCAAATGAAAAAGCCAAACAGAACTACAATCAAGAACATACTATATATACAATTATTAATGCACTTACTTATTTCCCATGGTTTTGTGCAACTTGACAATGGTCTCCTCTTCATCTAAACTGAAATTTCCTCTCTTCACATCTGCCCTTAGGTAGTTCATCCATCTCAGTCTGCAACTTTTTCCACACCTCAACAAACCTTAGTACCCAAAAAAAGAAAAAAGAAAGTGATCAAAAATCAGTCAGCACTATATAATCATAATACAAACAAGATAATCATAACATGCTACACATTATCACATATATGATATAATTTTCTGTTGCAATACATAAGAACTGAAAAATGGGGTTAAATGTATATAATATGAACCTGCATTCTTGGGCAGTGACCTCCATGATCCTTCTCCATTAGCCTTAATGTAGTTGATCAACTTCTCATCTTCTTCTGCAGTCCATTTGCCTCTCTTTACGCCTGTTTTATCGCAGCACGGGGTTCTTCCCATGTCTAAGATCAAGATTTCTTAGCGAAAGAATGTTAGCTGCAGCAGTAGGAACTGCCACCTTGGTATATACATATATAAGGTGGCGGAGCATAAGTATCATAAACCCCACGACAATACCTCAATAGTATTTATGTTACATTCCGTGTCACGTACATTGCAACTAGTACAATAGCAAAAACTTAGGCAAGTGTCCTATCAATTAATTAATATCAATGTCATATCAAATAATTAATATCATAGTCATTCACTACTCTCTCTTCGCAATTGCAATTCTGTAGTGCGTCATCAATATTGTAGCGTTACGGGGCTAGGTTAAGCAAGGGCAAAGCTAACCCGTAAGGGGGTGGTGATTTGTTATTGTACTAGTTGCAAGGTATGATTTGGGTCCCACATTGATATTGTCGGACATTATTGTGGGGTTAATATGACTTTGATACGTGCACTTTAACAAATAGCTTTTGAGGTTGAATTCTCGATCCTAAAATTATATTAGACAACTTTAAACTAGCTAGTTTGTAAATTAGAAGACACTTAAAGTTGGTGCAATCCTAATTTAGGGACTTTTGCAAAAAGAAACAAAGAAAAGAAACACTAATGTGTTATTTGCAATAGGCAAAGACATCTATTTAGAGAAGCGTGGGTCGCCTTTCTTAAATTGAAGAGGATTTTTGGTAATTACACATAACATGGTGGCAGTACTATTTGTTTTTCACAATAGATTTTTTTGTCTATTATATTATTGCATGATCCATGCAATGAGCTTTTCTGTTATAAGCTCTTCTATTTATAGCGTGTGATATAATCGTTATGCACTTTCACAAATTCATATCCGAGAATTTCCCACATAAAATGAGAGGATTGTAATTATATAATATAGACGTTGTGCTGTTATAGACTTATAGCACTGTCAGAATTGATATATATATATTCGTAAGATATCACTGTCGGACTTTGACTAATCGATATATGTAAGAATGAGAGTGACCCTACCCTAATGGTATTGAAGGCCTTGTCCCGTGACGTGAAATGAATCTCTAACATGGAGTCGATCAGTGATTGGGCCAAGGACAACGTACGTCATCATGCATACTGAAAATTATGTGGCCAAAATCTTCCTATATCAGAAATTCGAAAAAAAAAAAAAAAGTACATATATATATATATATAATATATATATATATATATATATATATATATATATATTGCAACAGTAATTTTCAAAAATTTGGGCATTGTTGGGTTCGAAGTTCGAACCCGTCTATGCTGCCTTGTGTGCAGCCGTGCAGGCAGCTTGTGGGGGAATTCGCAGTCAAGTCCCTCAAAACATTATTTAATAATTTGCACACACAGACTTTAAGAATTGATTGATTTTAATTCTAAACACATTATACAGTTAATAAGTTTAATATCTGTAATTAATAATTAAAATTATTGAAACAAATTATATATTCTCTTATACTTTTGTAAAACACTTGTACTTTTATTTTTACACTTAACAACACAATTATTATTTTTTGCCAAATTTAATACTAAAAGTACCATAATTAGTAAAAAACTAATATACCAACAAAAAAAATGGATAAAATAAATCTTTAATGGAATTTTTCCTCATCCTCCTATATATGAGATACTTTTTTGTTTTGATTCCTATTTTTTATATAATTTTTTGTTGGTATCTTTTATTTGTACAAATCAGGTAATTTTAAGTTTTGATTTTTTGCAAAAACAAAACAAAAAGTATTTGTGGTGTTAACTGTGAGAAAAAAGTATCTTAAGCATAACTCCTCCTCATGTTGCATTTCTTTGGTTTGGACTAGAATGACGTTGTCTGTGGATTTCTAACAAAGAAAAGCCCCTTATTATGCCATTTTCTTGATTAAAGTTTTGTGTTGCTCACCCCTCCTTTTGCAAAAGTATAAGAGAATGTTTAATTTGTCGCAAAAGTGTAAAATTATTATAATTGTTAATTACAAATAGTAAACTTATTAACATATAATTTATTCCGAATTAAAATAACTTTATAAAGTGTGGGAATACAAAATATTAAATGAATTTTTAAGGGACCTGACTGCAATATCCCTCACGAGCTGTCTGCACACAAGGCAGGGTACCAAAGACGGATTCGGTTCCTTGAGGTATTAAAAAGTTTCAATAATATCAATGACCAAATATAGGTGTATTTGTAGAGTTAATTATAAAGTAAGTTAAGAACATTATATTAAAATTGGGCACAATTAAGATTCAAATGAAGAAAAAAAAATGTGTAAGGCATTACCAGATAGGTTGTTCATAACGGAAATCTTAGAAGAAAAGAGGTAAATATAAACTGAAAACAAAGCTTAAGAATGTCTGGATGTGAAGGGATTTTATTATTCTATTGGGAAAAAAAAAAAAGAATGCTTTATCTAGCTTTAAATTGATATGATGAACTTAAATAGCCATCTCTAAAGACATAACTGGATATGGTCATCTGAATTTTAACCTTTATCTAGTTTAAATTATTTAGTTTTACCTATACAGTGTTCTTTGTACGCTAAATTTTCCATTAATGGATGGGAATTGCTTGGCCACAAAAATGGAAAAAAATCAAGCAGCTTTCGTGTCATAATGGGGGCCTTTTCATTGGGTCAATTCATAGGACTGATATGTTCAGCACACCTTTGTAAACCTGTCAAGGCCATTTTTAACGTGCATGTAAAAGATTTTGATGCTTCGTGTTTCTCGTTTTGATTTACATTTCAAATTTCTTTAAAAATGCTTGAAAGAGAAATTTTTTTTTTTTTCAATTTCAGTGCAAAAAAGAAAATGTTCGTTTTGGCCTGATGCCAAATTGAGCAAATCAAAATCAAAATTAAGCAGTTCAACCCCTATTAATGAACAAAATTGAGCAGGTTAATTACCACCATTTAATTTTGTCCTTTTTACATTAGAAAAGTGAACATGTATCTTGCATATATATATATATTGCAGGAATAATTATATCAACCAAACACTTTTTAAAATTCCTCAGCTTTGCACATTTACAAGGGGTAAAGCACTTAATTTTGATTTATGATGAGTAAATTGTCAAAAATCGATTTTGAAGGGGTTAAGCGCTCTTTTCCCAAATAATTGAAGTATTAATCAGTCTTGAATATATGAGGAAAAGAAGAAAGTGAATTTTAATTCCAAAACTACTACAGTACCACAAACAATATATTTATTTCTGGGTTTAAACTATAGACAAAATGAGTTGAAAACAAATACAAACTAGGCCAGGACAAACAGAAGCAAATATGCATTAATGTTGATAGTGAGGAATTGCCTTTAAAGACCAACTTATGTGATTTTTCATGAGTTCTTGAGTATTCTTATATAGCCGAGAGTTGCACTTCAACAGATACATGCAGCATGACGGTACCAGTACATGAGGTATGTTGGGTGTTTAGGGATTAGATTGAAAAAAGGAAAAAAGTATTTGTGGCTTGATTGAAAATTGCAATAATTTAGAAATGCGTTTGCAATATTTATATTACAAGAGTTTGTTTCACACTCTCGCTGCTCTCTCTTTACTCTTTAGCATACACTGCTCACTTCTTCTTTTCGGCTACAAAACGATGCATGACATCCCATATTTATAATGTGATCAACCGACTTCCCCTGTGGTGCATAATTATTTATATTAAACTAATTTGATTTCATTTAATCATTTAGTCATATTAATATAGAACATTATTTAATTAAATATCTCAGCATCCGAGAGAACTAGAATTCTATGAAACTTTCACCACATTTCTAATTTTTCTAGGGCATTTACGATGTGGGGCTTCATGTCTTGAGATATTAAAATTGCAAATTATATTTTTGTCATATGTGATATCTTTTTGTAGTTGTTTATGATTGCGATTTTTTTTGTTTTACATATTGTTTATGAATGTGATTCATGTTTGTCTAATGTTTATGAGGCACACTAATGTTATGATAAAAAGAACATTGAAGTAATTCAGAAATTAACTTATATTTTTACGGATGGTTAAAACTACGTACTCAAGCTCACGAAGTGCTTGGTATGTATAACTTGAAGTCATTCATACCTGATGTTTAAAGACTATGCATGCATCCGGCAAGCCTTGTGAGATCACAATCACTCAACTTTTTGACCACTTGGAAAAAATCAAATTTACATTTTGGAGATCGTTGATCCGTCGGTTCCCTGAATAAATGGAAGGGACGTTGTGTGAGTGAATGCTTGGACCTGAGATGCTGAAAATATATGTTGGAGGAGGATACAAGTTATGGAATAAAAACATGAGCAGCCGATACAGGAGATGGCTCGATTTTGAAGTCGAAGCATCTGAAGTTGGTATATTGATCGAGTCGATCCTGTTGTTTATTCTTTCATAGATCGATCGATGAAGTATAGTTGGCGATATCTTGGTGCCTCAAAGACATAAAACCAAAATCGAATTTATCCTTCATTGTCAATTTTACATGGAAACTCTTTTGTTCTTGGATTTAATTGTCAATATGTTTTGAAGCTCATTATTTCTACCTTATTCAGGTTCATGCAGGATCATTTTAAAGCAGTACATGGCAATAAAATTCCCCATTCTTTTCGCTCTCATACTTTATTGTCATTTCAATCGTGCTTCTAATATTTACCTAACATATATACTAAACAATATTGCTGCAAGTCTAGAGTGCATGTTATTCTGATGCTTAAACTCATCATGCAACACTATCTTCCGCTAAATAACCTACGTACTGAACAATTCTACAAGTCTTAACATCTTATTCTGAAGGGTAAAGTACTATTCATGGGACTTTGTTTATGTCTACGACCAAATCGACATATATTCCTCTTCACTCCAGTTGCTTAAAAGCTCATCAATATCCCAGGAAAATTCGTTGTTAACGGGGAATACAGTAGGCGACAAACATCCATATACGTTCCCATCATCACTCCAGGACCTCCATTCCATTTCTTGACTTGTGGTTGCACTATCCATGTCAATTAGTACTTTGTCTACGCCCTCATTGATCGTAAAATTCTCAGTTTGATCGTTCACCAAACTTTCCTCAAACCGTTTGAGAAGCATTAATAAATCTTCATCCAGCTCTTCACATGGTCCTGGCATATCTGCTTCTCCTTCTTTGGGTGTAAATGCATTAGTACATTCTCCTGAGCTTAATAAATCATTGCATTCAACGGTACTGTCGGGTAGGTTGTGTGGGTCTTTCGCGTCTATTCTTGCCTCTTTTTGCACCAGACTCGTAGAGTTCTTGTCGGATTCTATCGTTTTTGGTAAATTTGAATCGTTATTCTTTATGTTCTTGATGGTAACTTTGCTGGTTACCATGGATTCACTGAATGACCGGAATCTGTATAGCGTGCGGCTCAGATGAGTGTTCCAATAGTTCTTTATCTCGTTGTCTGTTCTGCCTGGTAAGTGGCTAGCTATCGAAGACCACCTACAACAACGGTGTCATACATTATAATGTTATACAAACTATTTATTTGATCAGTATCAATATGTATTATGACTTATTAAAAAGGAATCCTATGAAACGTGAATCTTTAATTACTATAGATTCTTAAAACAGAAGAAACCATTGGACGTTAATCAAAATCATTGTCCCTTGTTTACTACTCCTGGTCAGGTATAGTACTGAGTAGCTCAGCTCAGGTCACAAATGCAGTGTACGTACCACTTGTCATATTCAATGAAGTTGAGTCTCTTAGCTTGTTGGCTTCAAAACTCAAAACAAGTAAATACTTTAACATCTCTTGAAGTTTTGTCTAATTATAAAATCTTTTGTTTATGTTTGAGGAACGACAACAAAAAAGAAACCCTATTTTTTTTGAAAATAATTATTAGATAAACTCGTGTAAGGTTTGAATCATTAGAAAGACAATTCCTTATATGTGAAAAAACGTAAAAGATAGACCTCCTAAGTCCTACCTTTTCATATTAATTCTCAAATTTTGGGAATTTCTATATGTAAACTTCAAACTTTATACATGGAGGTTTATGTAATTAGATCAAATCTCTTGAGTATATTAGTTATAGCTCTTTAGTAGTTTATCATAAGGCAAAGTCAAAGCCCTATGGTATACCCCTGGCCTCAAACCTTCAAAAGTTAAAACAGACGAACTTGCCCCCCAAACTATCGAATAATGCACAAAGTGCCCTTGGTCAGCTTTAAACAAAATTCATTTTGTTGGAATTTGAAGTGTAAACATGAGAATTCATATTGATTTAACCCTAATATCAATAACATATCATTTTTCTCTTTTGTTTTCCTTATATGTTTTTTTTTATCATTTCAAACACTAATTTCCGATAGTTAATTGTGAAACCTTAATATTAGGGTTTGACATAAATTGCAAGAAAATTAGTCTTTTTAATGAAAAAAGGTCAAATCGAGATGAACCTCATGTTTATGCTTCAAAGTTCTGGCAAAAACGTACTTTTCGAGAGAAAGATTCTACCAAAAAGCTGACCAGAAAACTCGTACAATTTACAAAAGATTGGAGTAGTTTTCTATTTTATGTAGTTTGAAGGCACTTCGCAAAATGCAGTATAGTATTTATTGGTTGTGTCCTTTATCATAACAGACTTATAGTTCCCTAACCAGTCATCGATCATACGATAAAACTAAATAAAGAAATGAACACTTTTCTCATAAAATAATAAACTGTGTACGTAGACCAAAAATCTTCCAGAAAAAGAAGAATAAAATGGGAAAAAGCAATCAAGAACAGAATAATGTTTACAATAACGCAACATACAAAAACTATGTATGTAGACCAAAAAATCTTGCCAAAAATGAAGAATCAAATGAAAAAGGCAAACAGAACTACAATCAAGAACATACTATATATATCCTATCAAAAAAAAAAAAAAGAACATACTATATATACAATTATTAATGCACTTACTTATTTCCCATGGTTTTGTGCAACTTGACAATGGTCTCCTCTTCATCTAAAGTGAAATTTCCTCTCTTCACATCTGCCCTTAGGTAGTTCATCCATCTCAGTCTGCAGCTTTTTCCACACCTCAACAAACCTTAGTAGCCCAAAAAGAAAACCATAGCTTGGTCAAAAACCAGTCCTCAATATATTATCGTATTATAAGCACTGATTATATTTTTTAATTCAGTGTATGGTCTATGTTAAATATTATAAATGTTATTGCAGTGTTTCGAGATCTTCGACCTATTTATAAAAATTTGTAGAAATAAATTGTTGTGATGGACGTCGAATATATTTTCTATTTTGTTTCACCGAGTCCAAGATGTAAACGTTTCGTTATATTTCAATGAAACATTTTAAAATCTTTAATTTATGATTTTTTTGTTAAACTAATCTATAGTTTATGATGACATGATAGATAATGATAGCATGCATGCATATAATTTCATATAAGAAATGGGATTGAACCTGCATTCTTGGGCAGTGATCTCCATGAGCCATCTCCATGAGCATTGATGTAGTTTATGAGCTTTTCATCTTCTTCTGCAGTCCATTTGCCTCTCTTCACACCAGTCTTATCGCAGCACGGGGTTCTTCCCATGACGTACGTCTCAAAAAGAATCTCTAGATTAGCTGTAGCAGTGCATAGGGCTATATATGCATGCACCTTATATATATACTAGTTTAAGAATTAATTTTGGCAAAAAAAGAAAAGAAATACATTATTATAGTAAAAAACATACGTGAAACACACCAATAAAAAGAAAATGGAGAGAGAGAGAGAGAGGCAACAGTACCCAATGTGTTACTTATGCGTGTATTGAAATAATCAAATGAGGGTTTTCTGGCTATCATCATTTCACGTGGATTTTTTTCTTCCTAGTTCCTATTATATATGGATATTTCATGCTATTTTTTATTTCTTTTGTAATGGGATTTTTTATCAGTTACATGATGTTCTAGCTCTTTTTTTTTTATTTTTTTCGCTCATGCATCTTGTAAACGTGTAGGGAAAAATTGATTGCTTCTCTTTTTTCATTCATCCGCTACTTTTATCGGGCATACTGATCATATACCTAGGGTTTGATGTAATTGCATGTAAATTACAGTCGATAAACATGGTGTGACACGACTAGCTAGAATATTTCCCGCAGATATTTATGAGTCTTTGGCAAATGGTCCGCTCCGTTCTGTTGAACTAATTTGGGAAGTTAACCAATTATGAAGGAAAAGTAGACAAATTATACCCATATATTTTAACATAGTATCACATCAAATTCGAGAGTGAGATGAAATTTCGCGCAAAAAAGATATATATTCACTTTTTTTTTCTCTAAAAGTTATGTATATATAGTTTTTGTTGTTTTACGAAAAAAATTTAAAAGCCATTATGAAATTTAAATCACGGTTATATATATATATATATACACACACACACACACACACACACACACACACATACACACATATATATTTTTAAATTATAAAGGAAATGACAACTCATTTTTTTGAAATAACTATAGAATATATACATAAAGAATATTTTGATCATCAAATATAACAATTACACAACAAAAAGATATATATATATATATATATTTAAATTATAAAGAAAATGACAACTTATTTTGAATTAACTATAGAAAATAAACACAAAGAATATTTTGATCATCAAATATAACAATTACACAATAAAAAGGGCCAGTATGTTACTTTCTATAATAATTAGGTATTTTGCCTTCTTAATTTATTAAATTTATACATTTTGATCATCAAATATAACAATTACATAATAAAAAAGGCCCGTATGTTACTTTATAGAATAATTAGGTATTTTGCCTACTTAATTTGTTAAATTTATATAATAGAGAGAACAACTTGTAACTCAATATTTAACTGACACTATGTTAATTTCTTGAGATGGATTACCAGTGAGGTTGTTAAGTTGTACTAACACTTTTAAAAATTTGATGATATAATGTTCGACGCATGCTCCATACCGACACACGACGGACACACCTCTGAAACATGCTAGGGCAACAAACGGCGTATATACAACTTATAATGAAAAATTAATCTTGACATACTATGATAGACGCATTGAGGCTGTCGTGTTTGGCATGAATATTAGCTTAGAGGGGAAAGAAATTTTCTCTTTAAATGTTCTTGGTGGAAGCAGAATGACTAGATTAAAGCTGAAGAAAGTCTCACAATTCAATTTCATCAAACTATTATATTGTAAGAAGACTTGAACACAAAGTAAGGTCAAATTAGAAAAATCTTTTTACTTTCAATTGTCTACTTTGTACATAACGGAGAGCAAGGCCAATTGGGGGGAGGATGACCAAAAAAGCAACAAGAACAACCATATTGGAAAGTAAAGAAATAGCAAAGAAGAAAATGAAAGGAACATCAGAAGAGAGAAAATGTAGAGCATAATATAATAAATTCAAAAAGAATATGATTACAGGAAATATAATGGAAAAGAGGAAACTAAGAAAGGAGAGAAAATGACTAATGCAAGAGAGAGAGATGGGGAATGCGGTAGTAGATAAGGGAAAGAAAAAAAAAAAGAAGAAAAAGATTAGCATCCTTATAAATATATAACAGTGTAGTTTCACTTATTAATTTGTAATCATTATACTATATATATATATATATTATCACAGTTTTTCTATCATATGGCTAAAAATAAGTAAATAGATACGTGCATTATATATATATATATATATATATATATATATATATATATATATATATATATATATATATATATATGTGCATAATATAAAATAATGTTGACTTTTATCCCAACATGTCGTGTCGTATAATTTAAAAGAAAATAATTATCGTTTTGTCAATGTCTTGTCTTGTTTGGGTCCGTTTAACATAGAGTGAAGGCCTAGACCGCACGTTCTTGTGCATAGATGGGTGGAGACAATGTCATCAGACCCAGCCCAATTTCATGGGAAGGTTTTTGGACTTATTAATAGAGTGTGAGTATGACAAATTCAACTTATTTAGTAGTTTCCGAAGGATGAAACAGACAGTCTTCCTTACACACCTCTTATAATTTTAAAGAAAAAGTCTATCCAAAAATATACTTTTCAACACTTTGGCCCCTGTATTATAAAATTATTAAGCGATTTCCCCTTGAAATTTTGGGAAAAAAATAGCTCATTGCCCACTTAGAAGAATTTTTCCATAAGTTTTAAGAGCATTTTAGTCATGACACATTATATTAGGAGACAATTTGTCTTGGATTTCAAAAGGGAAAAGTGTGAGATTTTACAATTTCTTAGAGAATAATGTCATTATTATTATTTTAGAAGGGTAAAGTTTAAATCAACGCATACTGGACATAATATGGTATTCAGTAAAATAAATTAAACACAAGATATAATCAAAACGACTAGTTGTTTATATTGCATTTTGAGAGCGACAACTAAGTTTTATATTACGAATTAATTCTGCAAGTATCCTCAAACTCGAAGACAAAAAGAATTTCTTCGCAAATATAACAATAAAGAATAGCATAGACAAATTAATTAAATTAGTGATGGCTCCTAGAGTTTTTTATTGTTTTGTTTGTACAAACATTGGGAAATTTCTTCAGTAATTCTTTAGAGTTTAGAGTATGGTTTTGCAATATTCCAAATTAAGAATCACAAGAAACAGAACGTGACAACAAAATTGTGAAAAAATTCAGCATCTTTTGTAAATTGCCAAACTATTAAGAACTATATAGTACATATTGGACCGTTCCATTGGGCCAGTTGACAGGGCTGCTATTGATTTAAGCCGCACAGTCCCTGTCCATTCTGAAAACGTTAATGTTAAACGTTCGTGTTCCTCGTTTAGATTTGAACTTTTCGAAATAAAAATTGCTTAGAAGATTTTTGTGAATTAAACTGAAAAAGGAAAACGTGTGTTTTTAGTTGATTTTACTATTTTGCGTAAATTATGCAATTAATTGATGTTCCCGGGATATTTAGGAAGTCTACTGATGTTGAAAGTAGAAAAAAGGTTAGAACTAATTCCGAATGTATGCACTTGACAGAACGTATGACCATATTTTATGAGCAATGGATTAAATAAAGAAGAATATGTTGACGATTATATAACTTCCTACAGATAATAGCAAAAACCCACCATGTCTTACCGGAAACAGATAAAAAAAATTAATGTAAAAAGAAAACAAAAAATATGCTTGTATTTTGGAAAAAGAGGCATAACAAACTTTAAAAAGGAGGCAAAAAAACTCCGTGTTGTGCATTTTGGAAAAAGAAAAAAGAAATTGAAACTAATAACTAAATTTTTATTATTAATTTATTATAAATTTTATGTTAATAATATGTATAGGTCTGTTTTATATGTATGTATGTCGGTGCATGCTCATTTAAATTACATATTTATTAAAAATAATCAATCTTGATTATTGAATATGAGTAGAACAAAAGTGAATCTCAATTTCAGAACCAATTAATAGAAGGAAAATGATATGCTTACAGTCTGTAAGTATACAGACTCGTCTTTAGCCTTTTGAAATTTTATAACCAATGGACAATCGGAACAACAGATTCCTTCAACTTATTAAAAAATAAATTTAGCCAAGAACTTCTTCTAATATCATTTGAATCCTTCAAATTGTATAAATATAATCTTGATTAATAAATAACTTTCCAAAAATCTTTGTTACAGATCTTTCCAATCCAAAATTTCGTAACATGTCTTTTCTTTCCAAATTTATGTAGGCTAAAACCTATTTAATTTGTACCTTTTTTATTTTTCGCAACTAAATAGTATTTACTTCTCTTTTGATTTCCAGATTTCAAACAAAAAAATAGGGGTATAGGAAAAACAATCCATAGCACATATTAATATTTTAATGTAGATACTTATGGTTTATCATTCTTTTATAAATGAAGTAGTTCATCATAAAATTGAGTTAAAAGTCAGTTTTATTAATTAGATAGAACGTAACCAATGATGAATTTGAAATATCTTACGGAATTATAGTAATTTTATTGCTCAAAATTCAACGAATTGCAGATATAGATTGATTTGTTACATATTTTCTTTCCTTTTTAAAATCTGGGGTTGTTTTAAATTTTAATATATAATAATTGGTAAGTCTTAAAGAGCAATTTGATTGAAACTCTAATCACTCCAGGAAATCAATTCCAATAATATTATATTTTGAGGTTACGTCTGTATCACACACAACTTGATTACATCTGTATCACACACAACTTAAGACCAGTGGTACTCATTAATAAAATTTGTATTTTTGGGTTTATAGAAACAAAGCCCTGGGTCCGTGCTGTTTTGTCTGAACATAAAAAAAGTCACGCATTAAACGATTTCAGTTTAGAAGAGTTAAAATTGGTCCGTGCTGTAATCGAAAGTAATTTGAAATCAATTCGTCAGAGCATCTTTCATTCACCCATTGGTAACAAAAATATAATAATTCAAATCAGTCACATTCACATTTCTTTTTTGAAAAGAAGAAAACCTATTTATCATCATCAAGCATTTTACCTTCTTTTTGTTTTAACACAACTCAGCCTCAGCCCAGCGAGATTTTCTTGTTCCTTCAATAGCCAACTGACATGTGGCATGTGGGCCATGACAGCAATTATTAACTCCTATCTCCCCTCTACTAACCCGGGTTAAAACATATTTTAATGGGAGATGATATATACAAAGCGAAATTCTTAAATAAAGAGCAATTTGTTATTGTTTACTCTTATACCCTTCTCTATATTAGTTATTTATCTATTTTCCTTTTAAAACGTGTCAATGATTATCAGAATTTTTGGAGACATAATTAGAACATGCATCTTTCTTATTATGAATAGAAATGAATCTTTCTTATTATGAATAGAAATGATTTTCTCTCTTTCTATAACGATTGTTAAATAACTCATGTAAATAAGTTACTTAGTAAAAATCTAATTAAATATTTAAATCCATTGTATTATGAATTTGTATATTACATTTTAAGAACAAGAGAAAATTCAATAATTTAATTTCAGAATGTATAGGTTATGCATTGATTTATAAAAATGATGGGATTTTTTATATTTCGTATTTGTCATAGATTGTTCGGCTCAACACCATTTATGAGCTATGGGATCGAATTCCATAATAAACAAGACATAAACAAGTTTCTAATTCACCAGCCATTACGTACACATATACTAAACCCATTATCAAGAATAAAAGAAAACAAAAATTATACCACAGCGGGATGCAACATCATCAATAGTTTTGTAAATAATACATCATACAGAAGATTAACCAACGAAAAACAAATGGCCACAAAACCCCCAAAAAAAAACATATATAGTCAATTTATTTGCTCAAGAAATCTACGGACATCTTTATGGAATCCTATCTTTGCTTTTCTGCCATCCAACTAATTTTTCAAGAAGTACCAAGGCTCGATACATATTATAATCTTTGATGTAGCATAGTAACGTGAGTTTTTATATATATTATTAACAGTTATTCAGAGAAAGAAAAAATTTTCATTTCATAACTCATGTATTAATTTTATTTTCAAAGATTTTGCTAATCATTGATAGGTAATAAAAGGAAAATGAATAAATAACTAATATAGAGGGGCATAACAGTAAACTATAAAAAATTGCTGTGTATTTATGAATTATGCTCTGTATATATCATCTCGCTATTTTAATACATAATTAATCACCCCTCATTCTCTCTCTTCATCTCTCAAGTGAAAATTGGGAATATCTTAACCCTCAATCCTTTTCTCTCTCTTCCATAGTCCACCAACTGATTGATGATATTCTCAATTTTCATGTGAGAGATGAAGAGAGAGAATGAGGGATCACTAATTATGTATTAAAATATGTTTTAACCCGGGTTAGTAGAGGGGAGATAGGAGTTTAATAATTGCTGTCATGGCCCACATGCCAATTGGCGGAACAAAATTAAGACTAACAATAGGTATATACTGTATAAAACTCCCTTAAAGAAAGTCAACAATAATTGGCAGACAAAGTTAATTATTGACGGCGACAACCCCATCAAAATCTGAGCTTCTAATAAGTTCCAATTGAAAGATCAGTTATTCTTCCTTTATAAAAAGAGAAGTAAATTTTTATTTGGAGGCTACCCCGAATAATAATATTTACATAGACCGGTCCGGACTTACAAACCACATGTTTCTAATTGCACAACATCATCACGGAGTTACAAGTTATAACATTAAATACATAAGAATAATAGCGTCAAGATATAATGGATAAATGAATTGTAACCACAAAATCTACCGTGTACTTGGTCCATGTAGCTTCTTTTCCACCGCCTGACCCAACAAATTATTATTTTCAATTCACACGTGGCAGAAATGAGATTATAATAAGCTCTCCCATGAAAAGATCAACTGTTGCAGTTTCGTAGCAGAAGACTTCAGCAAAAAGTACGTGAACATACACAAGAAAATAATGGAAAAACGCGGGGCAGCGAACAGATGGGTATATGATGAGTAGTGAATACCGAACTCCCTATGCATTATTTTCAATTACAGTAAAAACTGACACAAGCAAAAAAGGAACATATAACAACAAAAGAGAGGGAATCAAAATAATGCACCACCCCATCAGTCAACGACTCCAACTAGAGATACTGACTTTAATTTTTGGCCTATATGATGTTAAACACGTGCATCTAATTGTAGTCACGTGAAGAATGAGGGTTCTCTCGATATATATTTCACACAGATCTTTTTTCAATCCTTCCTCAAATCACACAATTCACTTACCAGCACTGCAAATGTAAACCGCACAAATAATAGAAGCAATCCATCTAGATTCCAAATAATATGCTTTGATATAAATGACAGCAGCTCACTCTTTGCCTAAGTTAAAGTATACTGGACTAATTCCTCATAAAGATTGTACAAGAGCCTCACTTAGTATTTGATATTATATTGTGTTGCCGTGCACCTCGACAAAGGCAATAGATATCAAGGTAATATCAGATTCTATTCACAAGAGTCGAATAGGACTGTACAGGGGTCATCACCAGAAAGTTCAGAATAAAACAATGAATTCTCTCAAATGCCGCTTAGTTTGAACACCTTAATGTCATAAAATTTGCAGGCTCACCGAAGATCGACCACATCAAACTTCATAGTGGGATTCATATAAACATGGGAACAATGTTCGTAAATGGGACTTCCGTCCTCAGGCTCTTCATGAGGATGGAATCCACGCTGTTGGCAGTTTCGAATAACCGAAACACCACTAGGATCAGAAAGGTGGAAAATACCATGAGGACTGCAACAAATAAATAGAAGTCAATCTTCAGATCACATGGAAGACAGGCAAAAGGAAAAAAAAAAAAAAAGGGGGGGGGGGGGGGGGGGAAAGAAAACTCCTGGTACATGCAATTGGCTTGAGCAACAAAATGTAATTATTTAGTTAATAAATAATTGAACCTTGATTCGTCCGTGGGAGCCATGACAATTGCAATTGCTTCTGGCAGCATGACCTGGAAATAAGTCGGAAAAATTCTCAAGTACAGGAGAGTATGCAAGACCAGGAGTAAAACAGAGGTAAACAACCAAAAGCAATAGAGTAAATAAACATAGAAAAGCATTCCTTCTAGGTTAATTAATGTCAAGTGATATGTCCAATTTCAGTCGGACACTGCAAATTCCAGCATTTAAGGGTGAGCACGGAGCAAAAGTTCAAAGTTTCTTCTAAATTGTTGCTATAACTTAAATCCAACAAACAGATACAATTTGACTTCATAATGAAGAAACTTCAATTAGCAAGTTGAAGGTGTGGTTTAAAATTGCTTATTTATCCATAGTACAGGCGCAAGTTGCCAAAAATAAAAGGATAGGGGGCAAAGTGCAACATGGGATAAAGTATAGGAGGTTTATTTCTTTTATCCCTATGGATCAAATGAAAATTTATTTTAGCATCACTGTACAGCCTAAAATGATACCAGTTAACACAGTCATACACCAAGGAAAAAGAAAAAAAAAAAAAAACCGCTTATTTCACCTTGACATTAGTATCTTATATACAAAGTAAGTAAGGCTCCACCAAAGGAGAAGCAAACAATTAGCTTCGAGAGGAATGCGAGAATAGTAAATACAGGTTGATACAGATAACATTCGGTATAGATTATTAAGATTTTCCTTCATCACTATTTTTGGCATACGAAATTACAAACACGGAGCATCCTTTCTTTTCCCATCTCCATAACTATCAAAACACGTAGAAAATTTGAAATGAAGATCAAAAAGCATACAGTATAATTTTAGCTAAATTTAATTTTGATTCACTCTCTCAAAAACTTTTGAAGGGTTTGAATTAGGACTGGGTTTCAGCACAAAGGTTTTACTGAGTTGGGCTGAAATTAGTACCAGTTTCTTCTTATCTTTGTCCAAACTACTTTCACCCTGTCGACTCACTTATGACTTATATCATTAGGGCTGATCTCTATAAGCATCCTTATCCTATCTTAGAATGCGTGTGGGCTTTTTTTTGGGACTTTCTGGTTTTACTTTATGTGATTCAGAGGTAAGGTTATGCCTGTAATTTCTCTTATGGTACAAACACTCCCCCACCCCCAAAATAAACAAAAGAAATATATAAACCAAAGAGAGAGTAAAATTTATACTACCTGGTATGAATAATGAGTGTGCAGATCAACAGAAGACATAAAGCACGTCTGCGTTGGATGTGTCTGCAAATCAAGGAAAAAAAATGATATACAATTTAGTACTAATAGCATTTCTGCGGAGAACCTATTGAGATATGTCTGTACCCATTCGCAAAATCCCATTCATTCGTTTCATCTTAGATTATTATTAATGTATCGAGATACAAAAGTAATTATACATTCCAAAAGCTGCACTGAAAATGCTAGTAAAATTTGTAAAATGTAATACACGAGAAAGTACAAAGGATGTGTAGTTCACAAAAACATAAGAAAAACAGAATACTGAAACCAAAGATAGCACTGTACATAATGCTACTCTTAAAGCAAAAGAAACATTTAGAGGAACAGAGTCCCCTTTTTAATGAAGACCAAGTTATCAATTAAAACTTTTAATGTAATGAAAACCTGTGAAGTCACGGAAATGTCAACGCCACTGAAACTCATTTTAAGACAGAAATCTCTGCAAAGTCAAAGATACACACTGCAACCTTTAACCTATTTTCTCTTCAAATTAAATTGAGGTGAATCTTATCCAACACTACCACAGAGTCTCTAAATAAGCAGACAAACATGCTGTACACCCACTAAACAGAGATAAAAGCTAAGAGATACCAAGGAGCTGAATATAAATTCAGTAAATATAGACAAAAGATAGGTGAAAAATAAACACATGCTGAATCTGACATCTTGTTTGTTTTCGTTGTTTACGCCTTCCAAATGCCCAGCAACTAAAAATTGGGAAGAGAGTGCGATTCTTGAGCAAAGTTATAATTATAAATAGATTCTAGAAATATTTGTAAAACACAGTTATGCTCAAATTTGAATTCTTCACACAATAGCAAAATGACTTGGTCAAGATTCTTAGACTTACGTGAATCCAACCAAGAGGAAAGAGGGAACGTTTGTCTTGAACGTCAAAAATTTCCTCTTCATTCAATGTCTGGCACTAAAGATAGCAAAACATATTTCCAATTAGATAAGAGGTTCATTTTTCAATAGGTAAAAAGAATATAATCAAAATTGCACTTAGATAATAACAGACTGAAATAAGCAAGCACTTCATATTTTTTGGGACAGTGGGGGGATAACAAGCAAGAATTTATAAACTAAAAAGATACAAAATTATAAGCACATGATAATATTTAAGGTCCACGTAATAATATATAAATTTCGTTATTTCTGGTCGCAAAGTGGAGATTCTAGTTAGTAAAGACAAAACCCCTGTCCACCCAAAAACACTACTTTAGTGGTCATGCTATTGACTGCTAGGGAAAATTATTGATATTCAAGTAGTGCTAATAATTTCCATGAATTCTATAAAAATTCAAATTTCTACTTTATAGAAAATTATTTGCAGCTGAGCTGCAAATTACCAAAAAGCATAGAGTGAAAAACGGTAATATAACATTGATAGTACAGAATAAGCATGGGCAGTGCACGGGAGGGGGGGTGAGCTCAATGTGGCAGGTCAAGCATTAGAGAGTACAGAATCGGCATGGACAGAGGGGGGGGGGGGGGGGGTTGCTCTTTGGGGTGGGTCAAAGCATTACAGAGATAAAAGAAGTTGCAAAACAGAGTCTAATATAAAGTCATGTAGATATAGTACCGAATCTGAAGTTGACTCCTGCTTAGGAATTATCAGGGTAGTGATGTGAAACACTCTATTCCGCTGCAAATCAAATAAATACAGAATATCAATTAGCAAAAAGTCAAATGCTAAATCTAGGCTATCAAAGTTCTAATGAAATGGTGAAGAAACTAAAGTCTTACAAGTGAACCAGCAAGAACACCACAAGTTTCCAGATTGTTTGCAGTGTTTCTTACTGCCAGCCTCAAAAAATCTTCCAACATCTTCACTGGCTACATGAAAAGAAAACATATGTGCATCACATCCAGCAAACAGTAGCAAAATGCAAGGTTTTTTTATCAAGAAGAAATAAAAAAAGAATTGTTAGCTCAAAAGGAAAGGCAGCCAATAATCTTCAGGGAATTTCGGCTTAGGGATGAGGCAAGTGACTTACAATATAAAGATCCTGATAAGTATTGGTCTTGCGCATCCCATCTTGACAGGCTGGTCCAGGCCTTGGGTCAGCAACTCGTGATGGAGAGACAGGAAGGAGCTCTGGCTGCACTTGTGCCAGAACAGGAGGTGGAGAAGGCTGCCTAATATTCCCCAAATGAAAATCATTGTTCACCAACTCATTGCCTTGAGGGAAACCAGATTCTTCACTGAGCCAGCTACCATCATCTAGCGATAGAACTGACTCCATGTTTGACTTTTGCACCTTTAAATCATTATCTTTCATCTCAGGAGTCTCATGTTGACTAACCTGATCCAGGCTATAAAACATAGTGACACGATGTTGAAATTTTACATGTTATCAACTTACAGTATATATTTGTCTACGTGAATGCTAAATCTGTACATTTATAAAAAAATAACAAAAATTTCTACATTTCCGATTTTAACATGTGCCATTTCAAAGGGCAATCACTATTTAAAAGGTAAAGCTCTTACAAATCTGGAGTTCAATATAGCAATTGCTAAGGTAAACAATAATCATCACCTTGAAGGAAAACCGGCTGAAGTAAAGACAGCATTTATGAGTCGAATTAGAATCTATACCTTGAGATTTCACTTGCATCCAAGACAGAATTGGTTGGATAATTAGCCTGAGGAAGATATATTTTATTATAATCGTGAATGGAAGTTAAAAAGACAGTAAATAACTCTCTATTACGGGTAGATAGGAAAGCAAAGAAGATCAAAATAGTCAATCAGCTCACCCTAATCTCAGCAGTTGGCCCTTGCCATTGACCATGAAGACCAGTTGGTCCTAAAAACGAATGTCTAGACAATGTTTCCTGCTTTGGAAGAGGTATACTAAGAGATCTGCAATTTAAAGTTGATCTCAAATTAGTTTAGCAAAAGCATTGTGACCTTCAACGGAACTTACGTACACATAAAATAGAACGTAACAAAATAAAACAGAGAACAGCATCAGAATGAAGCATGCGTGCATCAGCTGTCAGTAATGACAACTCTGCAGATAAAATTTCAGACAAAGCAATAGGAAAAAGTAATACTTATAAGAAAATATAAAGACGTGTGTGGGTGACATTCAATTTGTGAATATGTGTCATATAGATACTTGGCCTCATGTCAATTAGCTATACTTTGTAGAGGACTATACTTCAGCAAAGCAAGATTTTATCTTATCCAAAAAAAATAAGCCCCCCATAAACAATTTACATGTTGACATAACAGCCTGAATATGAAACCATACTTTTATTTGCTTATTTCTTTGAAGAAGAATCTGTTTCCACTAAAATACCCAACAAGAATTAGCATTTTGTACAGTTTAAAGTATCAGAGGCTAAAGCCTTTCTGTTACAAAGTATTGAGGTGAAAATAATAACAGATATACTAATCAAATATCTAAAACTTGGAGAATTTTCAGCTGAACTGATTAATTTGAATGGATAGGACTACTGGCATAAATCAATGAGTAGATCATTGATGATCAAACTTTTCTGGACTCAACATATAACTTGGAAAAGTGCGCTTCAATCGGGTAAAGGGTGATGTTATGTTCTAGAAGAAAGAGTAAATATAGATCATCAATGAAAAAGTTTGATCTCAATTTTCAGAAAAAATAATATATTTTCCACTGCGCATGAGATATAGGAGAAATTGTCATACGGCAGCATATTTTTGTTTCACTAAACTAAAAGACAGCTTACAAATTTAATATGTCGACAATGCACTCACAGTTTCTGGAAATGCAAGTCAGCTGGGTTTGATGATGAAACTCGATTATACACATTATTCTGCTTCATAGAAGACGAACCTGATGTGATGGCTGGAATCTTCTGAGGCAAAACAATAAGGTTAGTATAAACAGGGCAAAAGATGATCCAGACACTTCACAGAATAATAACTGCCTGGAGGCAGAGGGTGTGGGTTAGGGAAGGATGAGTGAATAATATTGAAAAACCGTATGTTCCATTGCCTCAACATATCTTTGGGAGAGGAAAGGGTGGACAAAGAAGATATAACAATCATCTGATATCCAAACGGAGACTAAATGCTTCTGTTGGAAATTAAAAGCCCCTCCACTACAAACCATATAGATAGATAGACCAAGAAATCACACATCAAAGTACCGCCAAACAAGTTATCTAATTGCATACGGTACTCTGAACTCTGTAAGAAACAAGCTATCTTACTTAAAACAAATTTTCTATCATATTTAAGAAAAACTTAATGCATAATTGCTAATCTGCCTCCAAATTATTTTAGTTTTCTTCATTTGCTCCAGAGGAATCCCATGTGTATTTCCACTTTCCTAAAATCAAGCTTCGCTTCAGGACTTCTTCAACAAACATTCAATGATAAAATTCTAAACTACACTTTTCCAATTACAGATATGCATAGGCTACCTCGTCTCACTTAAAATAATTACAGAATAGGAATACAAAATAATATGTTTACAACTCCTAGATGAAAGGTTAAAGATGACTATTATTTCAAAAATCAGCAATCAAGCAGGAACGGTGCCTCTAACGTCACATGCAGATAATACACAAAATTTGAAATGTGCCCACAGATTCTAAAGTTCTCTTAGTAATTACAATCAGAAACTGCATGCAATATTAAAAAAGCTGAAGGTAAACTTAAGAAAAAAAATGATGTTATCAGTTCGTGTTTGTCCTATTGATTCAGACTCTTAGAATAGACAAAAAAAGATTGTTGAACGTGAGTTTCAGAAAACTTAAAATTTAATCATAACTCACATCGATTATATAAAACTTTGCACCTCAACAACATGGGCAAACAATTGATTAACTTACTCCATACCTGCTTATTACCATAGCTCAATGAAGCTTTATTATTCAAAGAAGACACATATGAAATCTGATTGGGGCGATCAAAACGATTCACTTGAGTTGCCTTCTTAACTTTCTCCAATTCATCCAACTGACGCCTCACTTCTGGCTTTAAAGTTTCTAGCTCATCAAGCACAGCAAGCAATTTCTGCAACACCACGACATTATCAAAATTCGCGCATTACACCGATTGAAGCATGAATAGCACGTCTACTTACCTTCTTATAAAAGGTTCTTTCCTTAGCGCATAAAACCTGGTAATCTCGATGGTACGGTATAGTTTCAGACACCAAACTGTTGCAATTTCAACACAGAAAACTCAGATCACTAATAACAGTTAATAAATTCCACAAACTTTTTCGAAACCTTTACCTTGAATATCTCAACAGAATAACATACAGATCAATCAAATTTCTCTCCTCTCTATAGATGTTTGCCTGTACATAGAAACTCACAGTGTAATTTCAAATTCAGATATCATCAAACTCAAAAAACAACACAATTTCAAGCATTAACATCTATAGAGACTATCAGCGGAAAATTAGGTCAATTAGGTTTTATGTTCTTCATATGCACCTGTTTGAGGAGATTATCGGCGATTCGATAGTAATTGCGAAGAGATATCCGATTGTCGATGTCGATCTTCTGTGTCATCGCGCTGAAATTGATCGACGACGACGAAGAATAAGACGGCCGCCTCATTATTCCGGCGATAATCGTGAAATTTACCGGCGATACAAAATATTGGGCGTTCAAAAATCAAAACTGTGTCGTTTTGGGGTTACGCGTAATATTATACTACTGTCGGACTACAAAAGAGGTTTTATATATGACGACATAGTGTCTTTGTTGTGTTGACCCATCAATATAATTAGGTTTTTAAGTTTTAAAACTGAAAAAAATATATTTGAGAATTTGAATTCTATTACAAAACAAATTAGGGTGCAATCTTTTCATAGTTAATTATATGAACCAAGGGAGTAATACGTGGGACTCAGATCACATGAGTTATCTTTTTTTATTTATACGAGTTATTCTATTAAATTGATGTATATTTGTTTGATATTCAATTGTTTATATCCAATATAGAGTTTGATAATACTATCAAGAATAATCCTTTTTTTTTTCTCAAAACTTAAATAGACTTATAAACTTTTCTTTTATAATTAATTAGACTTAGAAGATTCACCAAGACCAATTCCAAAAATCATGCATGATAGTCCACGCTCTTACATGACTTTTCTGTTTATCGTAAATGATATATGAAGCAGATTTTTTGGAGAAACCATCACACATAGACATAGTTGATAAATCACTTCTTCTATCAAACAAAACAAAAAAAAAAAAAAAGATAAATCACTTCGAGGTTCTAATTATTATAAAGAGACCCCTAAAGTTTGAAATTATTACAGATAGATCCCTTCGAAGTTTACTATTCATAGAGACACCCCCAAAGTTTGAACACATTACAAATAGACCTTTTCTTTTCAAACAGTAAGTGAATTAGTAGCAATTGCTTAAAGAATTTCATCATTTGTACAGATTAACATTGAACATTTAATAAAACTCCAGTAGATATAGAATACACTAATACATTTTCTTCAACTGAGTAAACAAAATTGCATACAGAATCTCATTCCATGAGTCTGGAATACCAGGAAGGCACCAATGGCTGCAATCTTGAATCATATCAGGCCTCCTTTTAAAAGCTGGATGCCTAAATATTGAAGGGTGGCCTTCTTTTCTGTAGTCAGTCATTTTAGTTATATTCAGATAGAAAACAGGAGTCTTCATCTCCGATATCACCGACTCAACGGCTCTCATCATCCACGGATATGGACCGAGCTGAGTGACGTTTGTAATCGGTTCAGTCTCACCGTCGCAGCTGCCACCCGAGTTCCATTGCCCACCTCTGCATTGTCAAAAAGATCAAATTTTTACAACTCTTCTATCAAAAGTAAAATTTTCTTTTCTTTTGTTGATATTGAATGAAATTTGGGGTACTTGAAATGAGAAGATGAGTATCCACGAAAAAAGACTCGGGTTCTGGTGCTGTCGATGTTACTATCGACCCATTGAGCCCACGTTTTCAACGCCTTCTTGTACGCGTCTGTCACTTCTAGTTTGCTGTAGACATGATTGCCTTCCTGGAAATAGTACTTCCTGAAAAGTTTGAAAAAGTATCACACCGATAAATGTTACTAAGTTTGATCATGATCATGCACATTTGAGCAGATTAATACAAAATATATATACCCTTTAAAGGTTTTCTGGTGAGTCCACCAGTGACCTGTGTTGAAAATAATAACATCAGCATCATAATACTTATTGTAAGTATCTTCCATCATGTCGAGTCTCAGCGTTTCTCTACGCGTTCCAGCCCTGTCTGCGAACTTCCATTCCTGAACGAGGAACGGTGACTTCACGAAGTCGATCGAGCAGTTGAAATCCTAAGGACATACAAATCAAGGCATTGAGTTTCATGCTACATAACTCTTACAATATTTCATAGTATCTCAAGACAAGTGTTTGCAAATTTGTTGACCTTAAATTTGAAAGAGTAGAACCCTTGGCTCCTGAACTGGCGCCTGCCTGAAACTTCAAGCACTCTCCTCTTATCAGCCAATGATTCTCTCAAAGCACAAATCAAAGATTCCCACATATTCCTGTTCAAGGAATCTCCAACAAACACCATTCTTTTTCCTCTCAGCATCTTCAGCATTTTTAGTCCATTAAACCTTCATTTTTCAACATGCATCAGTATTGTAATTAAGTCCTCATTTCTTACAAGTACATAACAAATGTAAGCAATGATATTTACACCCTCAGACATTTGGTCTGATTACAGAAACATCCCCTTATATTTGAATAATTTCATAAACACCCCTTAAAATAAAATAGAAAACATTATGCATGGACCCCTTCTAGCTCTGAATAATTGCAGATACACCCCTAAAGTTTTAAAAACATAACAAATATACCCCATATTTACATATTTTTCGAAATGTCGCGGAATGGCGTTGAAATTGCTTAAACAGAAAGGTTGGTTTTGTAATTAGACCTAACCTCAGGGGTGTAGACGTAATTATCCGTAAATGCTACATTTGGAATTACATATTAAAAGAGAAGTGTTTATGAACAAAACCTTGGAAGTTCACAGCCATGAGGCTTCCATTTGAGCTTGAGATAATCCGAATCAATGCGTCCGTTCTTGAAGCAATTGAACCCGTCGTCGACAAACGGACAAGAACCCGGTTTATAAAGCGGGTCAAAATCTTGATCCACTACCCAATGACCATCAAACACATCACAAGACTCTGTTTTCTTCTCTGCATAGCTCAAACTCACTGTGTTTCTTGAACCCTGATGGCCTAATATTGAAGGAGACAATGCTGCAGAGTCAGTGCAGCTTCTGTAACTTTCGGAACCGAAAACCGAGGACGACAACGTCGAATCATGAGGGTTTTGCGGTGGAGAACGAAGGCGCGATGTGTCGTCGGATAAGAAGAAGATGATGAGAATGAGAGTGAAGAGTATTGTGAAGAAGTAGTTGAGTCTTGATTTTGAAAGGGTTCTTGATGATTGCGTGAGGGTGTTGAATGTTTTTTTGAAAGAATCCATTGAAGTGTTTCTTGGAGAATGTAGTGGCGGTTAAGTTCGTTATTTTTGTATTTGAAGAGGCTGAGTTTGAAAGAGAGGACAAGTTTTTGGGAGGGGTAGTGAAGGGAATTAAAATTTAAAAATCGTGTGTGTGTGTTGTTAAATTTATATAGTTTTGGAATTATGTGGAGTAATTAGCATGAGTTGATTTTATTTTATTTTTTTAAGAGCTAATAGCAAGTGAACCACGTTAATCGTGCCCCACAAATTATTTATGTGATTTTATAAATTTAGTTTATTAGTTCTCTTTATATGTATTCATGTAGTTGTAGCTCCTATGGTCATATGAAATATTATTAATCCGCTAACTCAGTTGTTGAGTTGGTTCTTTAAATTACCAATATTTTTGTAACTTGAATTTTTATTTTAGTTTTTATTTTCAGAAATAAAGTGTACAAATTTGTGTGATTTATTTCAGTTCAAGACAAACAAAACTAAGAGAAAAACGACAGGGAAAGGAATAACACATTAAGAAAAAAATATAATCTGCATTGTTGAGTGCTTTGTTGATCATAAACTATCTGGCAGCAACGGTACAAATCGAATACATATGTTTTGATATGATAAAACAAGAAATTAAACTGGTTCACTCATGGCGTCTTCCAATCTAGCGGTGAATCAGAATAAGAGACGCCACGCCACCACCATCAGCAAAGTCCCATGCAAAACAGGACTAACCACTTTATTTGCACTACCAGTATCAGCTTGAATATGCTCAAGAACCTTGAAGTTACCTGTTAAATCAGAGATAACCAGAATTAATATTTCATAACAGAGCCAATAGCAAATCACCTCGCCTCGTACTATAGGCGGTAGTTTGCTATCATTTTTAAAAAACTTAAGTGTGTTTTGCAAACTAGTCTCCATCTCAAGTTGCCGCGGTTGCAGCACACTTGTAATGTACAAACTGATATTTGGCCACGTACAAAAATATGTGATGGGATAAATTACTGCTTTCTTCAATGGAGTTCATTGCTTGTTCACCATATCACAGTAGGATTGGCAGCAAAAATCCCTTCACAATATAAAATAAAAAGAAAAGGCTATCAAGCGATATACCTCTTTTAGGTCCATAGCTACATCCAGAGTCAAGTGTTTGCCGCAGAGCTCCCAGCGTCGCCTTGTTATAAAATAAAAAGTTCTTTAAGAAGCCTCCGATACAGTCCAAGGCGTGGTGTGTCTCAGTTAAGCATGGTCCAGTGCAATACTGATCAGTGTATTCAGGTGGCACGTTCAGCTCTCCGCTTTCAGTGAGTCTATAAGGTTCACCACAACCGCTGTAGATCTGCAATGTTTTGTTAGAAGATTATTTACTATTGTTTCGCAAGTTATAATCAGAATAAAGAGAACGATGATCGTGAAATTTCAAGTATTAGTGTTAGTATATAGCATACTTGTTTATCAGTGAGACATCCTAGTGCTTTGTTGAAAATAAGAGCAGGACCGGTGCCTAGGATTCCTGCTTGAGGTAAAAACTGATCCGTCTCTCCTTCTACTTCTGCTTGAGGCACGTATTCTTGGGCAATTACTCCTGCAGCGCCTAGATGGGGATATTCGAATGGTTCTCCTGTTTGAATTTCCAAAGAAAAACCAATGTCATTCAATAAAAAAAAATGAGAAAATTTCTTCTTCATGTAATCATAGTATTGAAAGCTTGACAATACATACCGAGTTCGCAGGTGACAACAGAGACATAAATCAGAGATGAAATGAAAAGCAAATGGTAGGTAGATGCTGAGACTGCCATTGAACTCAGAAAGGAGTTCTCCAGTTTGAGTAATAATTATTCTGGCAATCCACAATCTTAAAGGAGAACTAGTCTTAATCAAGAATGTGTGTCAAGAATCTTTTTGTAAATACAAAATTAAGACTATAGATCATCTGTTTCAGTGGTTAGAGTTGGATATGATAAAGGTGAATATAAGGACAGGTCAGTTGGACAATGCTCACCAACCTTCATACCTTTTCTTTGACTGGAGGAAATTAAACCAGTATTAAAAACCTTGTAATACAAGTTACGGTTTGTTTTGAATGACAATTATGTAAGATGACAAGAAAGGCTTTATTTCTTATCCACATTCAACTTCTTTCACCAGATTTAAATTTGCAGTATTAAAATTCATTATCAATTAGCAGATTAAGTCATAGTGCCCATCCTAACCAGAATCAGAGACCATAACATAATTGAAAAGTTATAAACCTTTCTTTCCATATTTAGTTAACCTTTTTATTTTCGAAACAGAGATACAAAGTCTTCAAAAAAGGAACCCCCAGTCCAGAAGCAATTTTACAGATGTCTCTTCCCTTGTACCGTTTTTCCTTTTAGTCAACTTGCTTTGTTCATTAGACATCAGGGTTGGCAAAATTTGATCATTGTGTATATGATATTTTACAAATATAGTAGAAAAAAGAAGTGTTCCACAACCCCTTAGGAATGATGGTCCGGCAAAAGGCGAGCATTCTCAAATGGTACCCAATATTCGAAGGGCGTGACAGCAAGTATATATTTTAAGAATGGAGGATATTTGGAGGCAACATATAATAAACTATCTTGAAATGAATAGTTAATGCAGAACTTTTGAGAAATTAACAACCAAATCCAACATAATATCTTGCACTACAGGGAGACCAACAAGCTTAGATTTCCTGAACTACAACAGTTACCGGAAAGGGGAAAGAGGGGGGAGTGAAATGGTACACGTTTCTTTCCCAGATTGGGTTATAATAGGAAACATTCTGTATCTGTTATCTGCCGAAATGAAGAATTCTGCTTGCTGAATTCAACTGACATAACAAAAACTGCACCTCTATATACAAACTCGATGGCATCGAAACACGTAGCAATCCCCATCCCAGCAGAAAGCTTTTAACTGTTCACGTAGCATAAGGCCGTATTAAGTTAACCAGTTTAGAGCTTTTCAGCAAATGGCTTCAAGTGCTCATTTGAAGGAAGAACAAGAGTTTCTCCATATACATGAAAAGTATAGATCATCTGGGATCAATGAGCTGGACTTTCTCAACAGTGCAAAACTGCAAATAAGTAGAAGGCAGTTCATTGCTCTTAGATAGTCTTGTTCAGTGAACCATCATACTGTAAACATATAAAAAGTAATTACAAATAAATTCAGAAAGCGGAAACTGTACATAAGGATCCTAAAATGTAATGATCATGAGGAATAGATGAATAACACTTTTTTGTGCACAAGTAATAGATTTGTGGCCACTTCTCTTTTGCATTTTCCTTGAATATTTTGATTAAATCATAGGTAACTCCACTTATAAATGGACACAGCCACTTTTCAACCGGGATTTAATCCATATAAAGATAACTTACAATTTAAAAATATGTATAATGGTAAAAGCTTACACTAATTAACTTCCATCCTGAGTGATAAATAATAAGCAATCTAGAATCTAAGTTCGTTATTGAACAAAGAACTCTATAATATACCAAACATCATATGGACCCATCATTTAAGACAAACAATGTCAACACTTTAGATAGAAAAAAAACATAACAAAACAAAACAACAAGCAAACAAAGCCCTCGGCAAAAAAAGTACATTTGAAGATTTAAAAAAATTCATACCTACAGTGTCCCGTTGTAATGCAAACAGGTTACTGGTATCCATGTCAATATTAGAAGCAACAGGGGTGAAGAGCACCAAAACCTTTTGAATCCCTTGGATACGAAAATCAACCAACCAAAGCACCAGATTAAACAGGCGTTGATTTCATGTCAAGCTCATATATGTCTTGCAGTTTATCAAATTTTCCTGACTTGACAAAAATATCTCGAATGAATTGCATCTACAAGCACCAGTGTCACAAATGTCCAAAACGGGCTTGTGCATATCAGTACATAGCATCCCGAGCCAGATGGTGCACATAACAATCAAATGCTCAGAAGTCTCTTCGAGACAACATTCAACCAGGCAAAGGACCAGACACAACAGGCTCTGTTTCTAAAGTCGTTCCTTTCCATTTGTATTTCAGCCATACAGCTTGAGCTTCTTCAAATTTCCCCAACTTTACTAAAGCATCAAAGAATGCATTACACGTATAAGCATCAGGGGTACATCCGTTTGCCTCCATTGAAGAAAACAACTCTTTGGCTTCATAAAATCGTCCACATTCACACAATGCATTTATAAAAGCAGTATAAGTATAATTATCAGGATGCAAGTCCAATGTCAACATGCTTACGAGAATCCTCTGTGCTTTTTCAATCTCATTAATTTTGCAATACTTCTGGATAAGAGCATTAAAAGAGTAAACATCTGGCCTTAATCCATCAACTTGCATCTTTCTCAACAGTTTTAAAGCCTTAGCCACATCTCCGGAAACACAGAGTGAACGAATTAAGATATTATACGTGATAGCATTTGGAGAGATTCCCCACTGCACCATTTCCAACAAACAATCAAAAGCATCAACATTCTGATTAATCTGGCAAAGAACGTCAATTATTGAATTGAAAGTGAACAAATCAGGTTTAAAACCACCGTCAAGAAGCATCGATAGCAACTTCCGTGCTTTAATTCCATCCCTTACCTTGCAACACCCTGCAATAAGGGTGTTGAAAGTTACAAGATTAGGGACAATCCCTCTTTGACACATCTCTTCCAAAGTTTCTAATGCTCTGTCCATCATTTTTATCTTACAGAAGCAATCAATCACCATGTTATACGCAAATACATTTGTGAGAAGATCTTCCTGGATCATCAAGCTCAAATATTGATTGCCCTTCCCTTCTCTTCTTGAGTTATACAGGGACTCAATAAGTGCCACCCAAACATTTAAATCAACCTTCACATTTCGCTTGACTAAATTATCAAATATCCGACAACTTTCATCAATATCCAATCCTCTGATCAAACAAGTCATTGTAATGTTAGCTATTGAACTATCAGGAAGATAGCCCTTTTCTTCAGCCACCCCAAAAAATGCAGCGGCATACTTCGGTAGAGAATTATTACAAAGACAATAAAGTATACCATCATAAACAACTTTAGGAAGATTGAGCTCCCGTTTCACCCATCCAGATAATGATTCAAAAGCTTCATTCGTGGAGACAGAACGAAAAACTCCATTAATTAGTGATCTATATGTCACATCATTCGGCATTAAGTTCCTCACCTTCATTCTCTCAAGAAGCCTAAACGCCTCATCTACTCTTTTAGCATTACAATAACCATCTATTAAGATAGTGTACGTGAATACATTGGGTGAATATCCCAACCCCTCCATCTGTTTCATTAGACGGAGGGCCTCGTCTAACACACCAGCCTTACAAACTCCATTAATAAGGATGTTATACGTATATCTGTCCGGAATACAGTTATCCACTTCCATTTGATGAAACTTCACGTAAGCCAAATCAAGCGAATTTGACTTCACTAGCCCATCTATTACCGCATTATACAACCTCGTACTAGGGCTAATCCCCAAGTAAGAAACCTGCTCAAAAACATCTGCACAATACTTGGCCAATCCCAATCTTCCCCAGCTACCAATTAAAACACAAAGCAAATCCTCAGACACTCTACTGCCCGAATTCCTAATTTCCAACAAAAACTCAGCTGACAATAAAACCGGACCTTTTCGGTAAAGGGCATTGCTTAAGGCACTGCGAATGGACTGATTCTTTGAGAACGAAGCGCTGATATTTGAAACCCAGATGTAAAATCTCAAAGGGGATAAAGGGTTTTCTTGGTTTTGTATAATACTAACTACAACCTGAGCATTCAAAATAAACCTTTCAGCCTTATATTCATGGTTTAGCAGCAAAAACCAGTCTTTTCTTGATAGAATCTTGGCAAAGTAATGATGATCAATGGGGTTTGAGTTAGATGCTAAAATGTGAGTTTTGGGAATTGAAATTGAACTAAAGTTCGAGTCTTTGAATTGCTGTTTACCTGTTGACGAAGCTCTAGGGTTTTGCCCAAGAATTTTCTGAGAGTTAATTTGGGGTTTGTGCAAATTGTTAATCTTATTTTCAGCGTGATGAGAGATATCAGGTACTACAGCTCTAGCAGCCAAAGATGAAAGCTTTCTCATACTATCTCATGAGGGCTTTTGGAAATGGAAGAGTTGCAAAAATTGGTTTAAGAACTAAAAATGTGTTCTTTGAAACTGAACCGGGTTGGTGAATCGGACCGGACCGCTCACTCGAATTATATTTAGGAATGAAGAATAATGAGCAAAAAGTAGAATTAAAAATCATTAACTATAGGGTGACAAGCTATGATGCACCGACACCTCAAAAAAAAAAAAAATGTTGTGTCCGACACTCCGACACGACACCGACACCCCGATACTCCTTCGACACGTGTCGGAAACGCCACGTGGCGTGTCTGAATAAAAGAAAAGAAAAAAGAAATTCGACACCATGTCCGACACTTCTTGAGGGCGTGTCCGACACATTTGGGATGCGTTTGTAATATTTGATATTTATTGAGGGGTCAATTTGAAACACTTCTATTGTTGAATACCTTAATAATAAAAAAACATAAAACACACATTTTTTATTGTTTGTTCTGTGGTTGATATTGTATTTGTGACTATATGTTTAATGCTTGGGATTCATGAGTTATTTGAACTATTAGGAGTGATTAATTGTTTTTGAGTTCAAATATGCTTTTGCTTCATCCTTTATTTGGACTTATAATGTTATTTGTGCAGGTTTTGATTGTATATATATATATATATATATTAATACAAGAAAGTGCGGCGGTGTCCCGGCCGTGTCGTGTCTTGTAATTTTCAAAAATCCGTGTCGCCGTGTCCGTGTCCGTGCATCACAGGTGACAAGTGATAACCAATATTTCTATTATTGAGCTGATCATTTTATAATCCCTGTTCTTGTTGGTTATTTGCAAAAAAAAAAAAAAAAAGATTGGAAGAGTATCTCTCATCGGACAAATTTAAAATCTGACGAAATTTAAATATTTCTTGTGTCTGTCTAATTGAGTATATGTAGACTGTTTGAGCATTGCTTCATGTACATGTAAAATTGTGTAATATGGGACAAACTTATACGATGTCTATCCGTGAACATGCAAATTCGACCCTCAACGGTCCTTCAACCAACTCCAAGTTTTTGTTAATTAAACAACTCTAAGATCTTTGTTAAATTTTTTGTCCATTTTCTTTAGTCATCAAAAAGGAAAAGAAAAACGTTCATTTATCTGAACAGACGAATAAAAATCTGAAATCGAACGCTTCCGGGGTCAGTGGATCCGTTAAAGATTTCTTAAAACTGTGCTTCCAGTCCCGATGATACCATTGCCAATTTTACATCTACGAATATATTTTATGCAAGTAAAACAATAGTGCAAATCACTGGATAGGAAAATATGATTGCATTTTAGACATTCAACTTCAGGGATTACGTCCAAAGTGCAAACCATATCTTACATGAAGAGGACCAGTGGGACAAGACAAATTGTACAGGCAACAACCCCATAACATTATTGTTAAATAGCTGCTACTACCAAGTCTTTAGTAAATGATACGATATTAAGACATTAAGGACGACTCGCAAGAACTCCCGTGATTATAACCGACTCTTCTTTACCGGTCCCATCTCCTTCGCCTTTGCCCTCAACAAATGCTTCTGTATTTTTCCTGTCGCAGTTTTCGGCAATGGTCCGAAAATTACGGACTTTGGAATCCAGTATGCGGGCATTTTTGATCGACTGAACTTCATTATATCTTCTGCTATTTTTTGCTGATTGGAAGCATCCACATCAGGCTTTAGTGTCACAAACGCACAAGGCGATTCACCCCATCGCTCGTCTGGCCTAGCCACAACCGAAACCTCAAATATCGCCGGGTGCTGGTACAGAATATTCTCTACCTCAACGCTACTAATATTTTCACCGCCTGATATAATTATATCCTTAGATCTATCTTTTATTTCAATATAACCATCGGGATGCTTCACAGCCAGATCACCAGAATGAAACCAACCATTCGCGAAAGATTCTTCATTTGCTTTAGGGTTCTTCAGATATCCCTTCATTACAGCATTTCCCCTAAATACGATTTCTCCAACTGTTTTTCCATCAGAAGGCACAGGTTTCATGTTTTGTGTGTTGACGACATCTAAGCCCTCTAGAGCAACATATCGGACTCCTTGTCGTGCATTCATACGGGCTTGGTCTTCGGGTGGTAGTGAATCCCACTCCGGCTTCCATGCACATATAGTAGAGGGACCATATGTTTCAGAAAGCCCATAAGTGTGTGCGACTTTAAAGCCTTGTTTGGACATTGCAGAGAGAACAGAAGGGGGAGGAGCAGCACCTGCTGTCATTACATGGACAACACGAGGGAGGGGAAGGATGGTCTCATTTTTTGGGGCATTGACTATAGTGTTGAGAACCACAGGAGCAGCACAGAAATGGGTAACACCAAGATTAGCAATAGCTGAGTAGACATCTTTCGCCATGACCTATACAGACAAAATGCAAAATTTCATAACAAGAGTAGACACCCCACTATATGTAAATGTGTGCTTTACACGTGTCCAGAATAAAAGGTTCAAAATTAAGAAAACTGGAAGCATTCTTAGGAACCAGTGGGTGTAAGCAAAAATATAAATGACTGCTTTGGATGACATCTCGGCCATCAAATTATGAACTAGCGGACTCATTTTGCAGAAACGGTTCAGGAAATCATATACTAAATGGGGAAAAAAATCCACTTTTATCTTACATGCAATATTGGAAAAGAAACAAGGTTGCATTTCCATGCCCTCAAGATGAGTATCATTGACATAGATAGCCATCCATGGTTGTAATTAATGGAAAGAATTAACTCTCAAATATCATAACCAGGCAAGAAACTAAAATGTCAATTTTACCTGTCTGAGACATATGCTAGTACCACAAATTGCTGCAAGAGTCCAGGTGAAACACCAACCATTGCAATGAAACATGGGCAAAGTCCACAAGTAAACAGCACCTTCATTTATTCCCCACACAACAACATTACTCAGGGCCATGAGGTATGCCCCTCGATGGTGCAACACCACCCCTTTAGGACTAGCTGTTGTACCAGAGGTATATCCCAGAGTGATGCTATGCCACTCATCCTTGGGTGGTTTCCATGCAAAGTCCGGGTCACCAGTCTCCAGAAACTTTTCATATTCAATTGCTCCTCTTCCCAATGCATATTGGAGTGACTTTGGATCGCAATTTGCATCAGCAATCACAACCAAAATTGGAGGTTTAAACTTGCCTTTGGCTTTATCTGCTATAATTTTCAAAGCTTCCTCAGCCAAAGAGTAGAACTCTTGGTCCACCATTATAATAGCAGCTTGTGAATGTCCCAAAAGAAACGCGATGGTCTGTGCATTTAGACGAGTATTAACAGCGTTTAATGCAGCTCCAGACATTGGAACTCCAAAATGAGCTTCATACATGGCTGGAATGTTTGGGGCAATCACTGCTGCCTGACATTGTGAAACAGAAATTATTTCTGTTAGATAAAATGTGAATAATTTTCTTTTAAAAGAAAAAATAAGAAATCATGAAACAGGTACAGGGCTGTTAATTCTGAACTAGGAAGAAAGCTCTGGAAGAGAACCTTCGTCATCTTTCCATTTCACTTGAAAAGTCCAGCTCATTTCATAGAGTATTGCCAACACTAATCTAGAAAAAAAAGAAAGTGTGACTAGACTCCCATGACTTTGACATGAAGAAAGGAATTTTAGCTTAACTTCTCCCATTCTTCTTGTGCATCTCTCATCATCTCCAGAATGTTGCTAACTAGGAGTTTAGACACCAGGAATTTAAATTGACTTTCCGTAAACAAATAATGAAACTTTTCCCCGCCCTCATTTCAAACTCCACCAATTATTATAACAAGCTACTAACAATGAATTGCTAGGACAGCAGTTCAAGTACTATGTTCAAAAAAATGTTAAAGATTCTCATCGTCAATTCGTCACTAATAGTAAACACTCAAGTCGTTTCTTGTAAAGAGATACAGCACGTCGAAGTCATTGAGAAGTAAATTTCCATATTTTTCGCCAAGTGGATTGACCGACTTTCACGGGGAGTTGGCTGCCAAAGACCTGAACTTCAACAGACACATTACCTTCTAGTAAGAAATACTTCCTAAATAATAATACGACCGATACATCTTAAGTTGAGTTTATCGCCACCACAACCGTTCAAAGACTACTTCACATCAAAACTTAATCCATGCTTCTGAATATAAACAATTTTTTGGTTCAAAACACCAATCAAAATCAGTATTCGTAACCAATAAACGCGTAAATTCTATCTAAAATCCTTCATCTAACAAGAAAACACTCATGTCATACAGTCACTACTCGAGTAAAGGAAATAATATCACTAAATTTTTATTTCTTCAAACGCTTAATCAAGTTGCAGAAATGCTCCACCGATTCACAAAATAAGAACAGAACAATCTAAAATATCTACAAAAAAACAATCATCTCCACATAATCAAAACTAAAAACAACAGGATCAATCAAAAGAGCAACAACAATAACGCGACTCACAGTGCTACCAAACGTGACGCCCCTATTAGTCAGCGCGGACGCCAGCTGGCGGCATCGACGGTAGGTCTGCTGCCACGTGTACGACACCGAGCCGTGTATCAGCGACTTTCGGGTCGGGTGCACCAGCGCGGCCCGCTCCAGGAACCCGAGCGGCGTCAGAGCGGTGTAGTTCGCCGCGTTTTTAGGCAGATCGTCTATGTCCTTCTCCACTACTCCCATGGCGATGAACTGTACGTGTAACTGAAGGTGAATCAGTGTGTGTTTGTGTGTGGAATATACGTATAGACAGTGTGTATGTATAGATTGAAAAATGGCTATCTGAATTTTGTTGACTGATCAAGGATAAATACTAATGAGGCGTTGACGAAAATAGAAAGAGTTTTGGATAAGTGCGAGGATCAATCTGATCTGACGGTGTGTGTGTGTGGGTCAGATGATTTTGGGGGTTTATTAATGCTTGTAATTAGGTAGTGATTAGCAACTAACTTTTATTCTAATCCGAAATGAAAAAAGAGAATTAAATTTATGGCACAAGGACCATGGATCAAAATTTCCATACGTTTCTTCGAAAAACACCGAAACGTTTCCTTTTTTCACTTAGTCGAAACGAAACTTAGAAAAAGTTTCCAATTTCATTACAACTATAGCTTTTACGAAATTTCCGAAACATATATCGAAACCGAAACTTTGATCCATGACGAGGACTTCATACATGTGTTACATTTGATGTGGTATAATAATCAATTCAACTAATACGTGATTTGAGGATTATATGTTGTTTTTATTGTTTAGAAGTTACAACACTTTACAAGTTTATCGATTTGCTGCACATGTGAAATTGGAACTATACTTTAGTAATTCTGAAAGTTTCATCAATTACGATCGCAAATTTTGTTTGTGTATTCTAATTTTTGGTTAATTCTACTAACGTAGAGCCACGTGTTATGATCGTTTTATGGATTTCGTTTAAGACGGCATAATATTAACTACTTTCGTTTTGTGGATTTCGTTTTATGGTCATTTCAAAGATTGGCTTTTTAAGGCTCTTAACAACTTAAGACAAAATCACAGTTCACTGATATAGATTTTAGATCCAATGATGTGCTTAGGCTGCTGCTGCAAGCTTATGTAAATGTCATTTAAAGTAATTTAACCGTGACATGCGTTGAAAGGCTAACCTATTTTGCCTTCGACAAAAAACATGACATGTATGATGATGTTACAAGATTTTAAATCGTTACAAATTGAAATTGGGATTTCAACTTTCAAAGATAGTGGATAGAGTTTCAAGTCATGATGCAAGCACAAGCATGCACAGAATTTGAATTTGGGCCGAGTCAGCTGAGTTTCGTTGAAGGCCTGCTGTGGTGGGTTTTGAAAAGCCCAATATAGCATCAAAGTTCAAACATAAGAAAATGCATTTCTTAATTTATTTATTTGCTTAAATGATAATTTAACTATTTCTTTTTTCTCATCGTCTGCCTAGCCAAGCAAAAATATATAAGTATATGTCTAACTTTTTCTCTTCATAATTTTCGTTCTCCTATATAATGTCGAATCTCATATCTTTTCAGATTTGTAATTGTTTTGTTGTGCGAAACTGCAAATATAAGCAGTGACAAATATCATATAGATACAACAGTTTATTTGGAGCAGTACAATTGATAAAGTGCGATATAAAATGTGAATCACGCATACTATCAGACTTTTTGGTTCGATTCACATGTAAAACAGAAAATACTTGTATTCAGTCGGTATATGATGCCTTAGTGCAAACAATAACTAAAATTATCATATTCTTCTAGAATTCTAAATAATGAATTATTATAGAAGTCCTTAAAACTTATATCAAATAAATAATCAAATTGTGTGAATCATCGTATAACTGTTGCACAGAGATAATAACTTTCTCCACGTATTTTTTCTTGGTCAAGGGTCAAGCAACTCAACCAGGGAGTAGGGACAACTAGGTAATTTTACTTTACTGATATGACATTTAATAATATAAGACTGACAGCAACAATAGATTGGACGGGCCGTAGTTGGCTAATTAAGTTGGACAGGCCCACAATTAATAAAACCGGCAAATGGTGTATTCAGCTTATTTATGTCCAAATTGGACCCTTTTTTTCTTCTATTGAAGTTTGGACATAATTAAACCTGCGGAGTATTTCAATTATTGTCCTTTTTTTTTTCTCTTTCCCGTATGCTGACTTTCAAAAATTATGAACCCTACTTTTAAATAAGTAATTAATATAGCAACAATTTTACTTTAGCTCCCAAGTAATTTTACTTTAACCTGCTTTAAGATGAATATTCAAATAGTACACACTTGCGCAAAATAATTGCACCAGGTTCTAATCTGAGCAGCTCGTGACAATGACATGTCACGAGTTGAATAAATCACTTTTTGGATTCATTCTACACTCGTACCGTACAAGTCGAAAGCAACGGTTGGTAGAAGTCTGTCGAACGCACATTCGCACTTGAATTACCAAAAAATAGGCCGACATTTCTTTTCACACTCTATTTGCAAATTCACTAGATTCATCATTAATGGAAAATAAGCGTGTTAAATTGTGTTTAAGTACTATCAACATACTTTTAGAATTAATTTTATTTGAATTCGGTTTGATGTAAGTTTTTTAACTAATTGATGCATTAATTTCATATATATCATTAGAATTTCAATTTTGTTATTATGTATAATAATGGTATGGTACAGTAGACAGATGTTTATAAAATAAGATCCAGTTAATAATTAAAGTGAAAATACATATGGAATTTGGAGATGAGATGACCTAACTACCATTGCAACCGAATTCTTCTTTAAGGAGGCGCAAGCTAATCACACAAATATAATAGTAATACACTAACACATAAAATAACACATAATTTGGCATAAAATAAATAAGACGCCAAATCAATAGGTGATCGATCGACATATACAGTCAACACAAATCTTTTGAACTTTATATCTAATATAATAGACGTTACTTTTGACCTGGCTGTCCACTTTTTCTTTACAATGCAATAATAATGCCAGGAAGATTCTCAAAACATACCCCAAAAGTTTAAATTAAACATTTCACCAGAACAGAAAAATTGTTAATGAAAGCTACCTACTCTCCCGACATAGGATTATTTGTATATTTAAATGCTTGTCCCAATCATTAATCCGTAATCAAAGTGTTGAATATTGGTGCACACAAATCCCTAACAAGACTTGGTAATTGGGATTGGTGCTACAATATTATAATTTTTTGTGACCGTGTCTAGCTAGAGAAGTGGTTATGTTTTTGCTCATTTTTATACATATATTAGTTGGTACTTCATGTTAGGTGACGGTTATTTTGTTTTGAATATTAGTGATGCATATACCATATTTTACTTTGTATTTAATACTTGATGAATGCGATGCATGCTATTATAGAAATATTATTGAGATTGCACGAACTTTAAAAAATAATCCAACTATTTACAAAATGAATAAATTAATACAAATCACCGATAACAACCAAATCTCTTCATAATTTTTTTATTTTTTTCATAATTATGTTAATTTGTTTTTCCCATTATTTTTCCAAAGAGCAATTTATCATTGATTGTTTAATTTATGCAGGCACTTAGTGGTAATGATATATTTAATTAAATTATAAACGAAGTTCTTAGGATTTAATCAAACCTGAAAGTTCTAAAGTATAATTTTGATAAAGTAGCCAGCAAAAAGATTCGAGAGTTATTAACTGCTAACGTGGCAGATTTGTTTGCCCCATACAGAGTATCAAACCGCGAACAATATAGTCAAACATAAAAATATAATCAATCGAGGAGAAAAGATGGACAGTGCATATGACATTATTGTGAAATGGACGTTAATACTTAATACACTACTTGATTTGCTTTTATTTTAATTTTCTTTCGCTTTAAGATGGAACAGGAAACTACGAAGAATATTTGGTTTTTGTGAGCCTTTTAATGTGAATATTTTCTTATCCATGCTCTTAATATACTCATATATGATATCAATGGAAAATATACGAACTACTAGAATATTTATAATTTTGAGTTGATACACAATTCTCGTTTGACGCCATAACCACGATACTGTATGTATTCCATAATGAATGAAATAATCTAATTCTTTTTAAAAGAAAAAAAAAAAGAGTAATCTGATTATTACTTCACCCTGTTCTCACTATCGTGTCCACGTATAGAAAACCAATTCAAATATAGTCGTAATAATCAACTTTATGTTACATAAAACAGTCTCAAATATTTCATGTCAGATCAAGAAATGTTCAACGGTGCTTGACAAAAGCAACCATCTGTTTGGTTCTCAACAGCTTCCACTCAAACAGTATATATAAACTTGTTATTTGGTCTCTAACAAAGACCTTAAGATGCTTAAGTGAGTGAATGTTGACAAACAATTATGGAGAGATAAATCCATGGCTTGAAAGAGGAACATAATTAAGAACATTGTATACATTTTTTAGCACTTTAAGAGGGAATACATATAAAAAAATAATAATTTACGAGTCGCACATTGTTTGGTTATGGTTTGTGGACCATAGTAGGATCACACACACTGAGGTCTCGAACCTCCCACGATACATAGCATCGTTTCCTTTGTACGATCCAAAATCATAGCAATTGAGTAACTTAACACGTGTTATGTTGAGAGATCAACAAGTGTCGTGTATTAGTTACAAAAATTTTCGAAACATGCAATCATCTTCGTCACTCTATTACCCTTCCCACTTTAGTCAAAAGAATGTTTAATTTAAAAGTGAACAAACCATAATTATTGTTTGTAATCATACAAAAGTATCATGTCAAAGTCTATAATAAACAGAATGCAATTGGAGACACAATCACTTTTTCTTTAAAAAGAAAAACCCATACACTTAACACAATATTTTAACAATACACGGTTAACATCGAATTATAAAAATCTTAATATCATATAATCTAATTTTTCGAGATTAATTAATCACTTGCTCTAAAGTTGTGCACTATATAGAATATAATTTTTCATTCACACTAAGCATTAAATTAGGGGGGGGGGGGGGGGGGGGGGGGGGGGGACACATTATCTGTGTCGCTCTCAATATAGCAGCGCGTTACTTTCGCACACCCTCATTTCATTTTCCCTCTCCTCTCCTCACAAAACATTTTTTTTAGCTACTACAAAACTCTGCAACAACTACAACAAATACTCAATAATCTCGTTCAATTCTCGATCAATTGCAGTTTTCAGTCTATTTACAGTCACTCGAGCAAGTAATTTTAGTTCGATTGAAAAATTACGGTGTGTTTTTGTGTATGGAATGATATAGAGGACGATGATGGAGAATAGTAACGTACCGAGTCGACTCATTGGGTCTGAGATTCACGGATTCCACACCATGGCTGGTATATGCATATGCTTGTGATTTGCTGTTTTTGTTGTAATTTTGATTTGTGTTGTTACTGTTTGATTTTGGTCGTTTTTGGCGTCGGCTGGTCAACGCCGTTGACTCGTGAGGTTTTTTTGGTTTAAATGTTACTAGTTTGCTAATTTTGATGAGATTATCTGGTTTATTGTAGTTAAAAATTGTCAGTTGTCGCACAAAATCCGTATTTATGTAACCAAGGAGGTGGAAGTTGTGATTAACTTGCAGAGATTAAAGTGAATTAACTTGTAATTGTTTATGTTTAGGCAACTTTTACTGGATGGTTTGTTTGATATGGATATTATTTTTACCTAAATTGTGTACACTCCTGTTATCTGCTATCTGATGAATGATCCTTTTAGAATTTCACGTTCCTATAAAATGGTGGAGATGTTATCACTATGCATCTGAAATTGATAAAGTTGAGCCCATGTTTGATTTTTGTTTCGTGGACAGATTTGGATGTTGGCATTATGATGGAGGAAGCCAAGTCGAGATGGCTCAGACCGAATGAGATTCATGCTATACTCTGTAACCACAAGTACTTTGTTGTTAATGTCAAACCCAGGAATTTGCCAAAAAGTAATACATTTGTCTATTACATGTTTTTACAACTTTTTGTTCAAACAAAAATGTATTATCGAAATATGTTGCCTTCACGCATCTGCTGTGAATGGGCATGTAGATAGTATTGTGGTATTTCTAACTAATCTCGACTCTGTCGGGCGGTTTAGGTGGTACTGTTGTATTGTTTGACCGTAAGATGCTCAGGAATTTTCGGAAGGATGGGCATAACTGGAAGAAAAAGAAGGATGGAAAAACTGTGAAAGAAGCTCATGAACACTTAAAAGTAAGGTCTCCTTATGCACAGTTGTTCATATTCACTGTCCAGTTTAATGCGTGTCGAATTCGTTAGGACAAGTGCATGCATGTCATTAATTACATATTTGTGTCAAAACTTTATCATGGTTAGTTCTTTTCCCGAGTTACTTATTCCGCATTAACGACAATGATTTTCTACTTTGTCACTTATCATAGGATATGTTTTAACATGCAAGCATCATTGTCTTTCGTAACAGGTTGGGAATGAGGAAAGAATTCACGTATACTATGCACATGGTGAAGACAATCCAACTTTTGTTCGCAGATGTTACTGGCTGCTTGACAAGTACTGAAATAAATAAACATTGCATAAATCCATCTGCTCAAGTATCGCTTTGTTTTGTTTTTCTTTCAATACTATGGCTGATTCTCTTGTATGAGTTTCAGTAGAAGAGCATTTCTTTGTTACCTATGAGTTTGCTTTGATACCTATGGTTGTTTCAGGTCTCTGGAAAATATTGTCCTTGTGCACTATCGTGAAACTCGCGAGGTTTGTTAATCATTATTCTGCAATTCGTATTTATTCTGATGTTGATACTGAATGATGTTTTACTATCTTGATCTATCAAGGGCTGTCAAAAAAATTAATTTCAAAGATTCGATTTCTTTTTATTACCATCTCCTTGCCCTTAAGATTACTATTGATGCTAGTGCCATGACTTTTGGTGTTTCCATCAATGTGCCTAAACTATTTCAATTGCTTCTAGATTTTTCTTCGAAGGAATTTTAGCTCAATGTGCAAATTTGTTACTGCCCGTTTCAAAATTTCGAGGTTCTCATCTTAAGTCACTAATAATGGCCGTTGATACTTTTGAATAACCAATATGCAACCATAGGTTATTTAGTCTGAGAAGAATTATCAATAACATTGAATCTCGATATGTTATTCCAGTTAGAGCCTTAAATCTTCTGAGAGAAGATTGTGTTTCAGACTTCATTCAGTTCAATACGCTGCTTTACTCCCACATTTGAGTCTGCATCAGGCCTCCTGGATCTATGATCATCTCTGGTAGCTACTTCCATGAATCCTTGGTTGTACCCTAACCACCTCAAAAGCTTATGCTGAAATGAACATGTTAAAAGGAGGTGGGATGCGAATAAATATGATTCAACCTTAGTGGAAGAATAGGTCTTTGGGAGGAGAAAATCTCGGAGCTTAGAGGGTGGTGAAACAAATTGTAGCTTGGTGATGCATATGTAGTTCCATCTTCTCTCCTGTTTTAAAGAGATGCCAGTCAGCATGGAAATATGAATTAATTTCTCTGACTCTGAATGCCTTATGGTCATATATATAGTGGGAGGAGTTTGATTTTTGTCCGCAATATTACGTCACTCATGAAATCATATTAAAGGTATTGCTTCCACTAATTGGATTGTGTTTAATTTTGATAAACTTACAGGGCTCCCCGGCTACATCTGGAAATTCTAATTCTAGCTCGGGATTATCTGAGCTGCCTGGTTCGTTACCTTTGTTAGAGGAATTTGATTCTGCATTAGACCAGTCTTTTTATGGTGGCAGCAGATCATGTTTAGGTAATTATAAGAGTTTGTGCAGTTTCTATCTGCCTCAGCTGCAATTTTCTTCAAAAGAGAAATAAATATTTTTGAAAGCAAAAGGATTTAAATTGTTTTATAGCAACTTACGAGCATGTTCAATACCTATATATAGACATAACTTGTCTCATAAAGATGGGGTTAGATCTACGCATGCTTGTCGCTAACTGTATCAACTTTGAAACTTAAGCATTTTTCTTATGACATAGCTGATCAGAGTTTTAAAAGAATTATGAATTAAACTTGAATGGATCCTGCGTGAATACATTTCTAAACATGGATAATATTAAAGTCTTCTCTTCTTTATGATCCTCTAGAGCAACAGGACAGCATGACCACAAAAAATATTGCACAGAGGCTTCATGAAATAAATACTCTTGAATGGGATGAGCTACTGGTTGCAGATGGTCTCCAGAAGCAGATCCTACCACAAGGTATGACGCCATATATTCACAAGTTGCCCAAGAAATTTCTGATTGTTTTGTTTTTTCAAGCAGACAATTTTCTATTGGCAGGAAAAACTGCAGGTTTAGAGCAACCAAATCAGTATGAGATGAGTAGTTATGGAATTTGTGTAAGCGCATCCGGTGTCTCTCTCTCTCTCTCTAGTGAATGGGGTTGTCTCTTGTCAGTATAATCTAGTATCTTTTATTCCTGGTGTGTCTTTTCTGATTGCAAGTCTATAATTGGTTAAAATACAGCCTTTTTATTTCCTTATATACGAAATATCAAGGTACCCTGCATCAAAAGACTGTTTTGATTTTTATTTGTTTACAGCCATTAGAAAGCTTTTCTGATGCATCAGAACTAAGTTAGTTAAATGTGTTAGGACTTGGCATAAACCTTTTGCAGCATGCCAGTAAGTATGTCCAGATGATGGCATGAAAGTTTGACAAGTTCAGTTGATAGTTAGCTGAAGTTAACGAGCTTTGTATTCCTGAACAGGCATGATGCATAACAATTCCGTTTGTTAAATATGTTCATGTACGATGGTAGATTTTATGCTACTTATTTTTGTTTGTATGCGCATGCTTCAGTTATTATGTTTCTTGCCCACAATTTTGGGAGTTGATTTAGGTGTGGATGCTACTATGTTGTTTAATGCTTTAATATATTAGTTTATCTTTTTTTTGATCTATGTATTCTACTAAAGGTTCAATTATAACGTGGAAGAGTTGGAGAGGTCATTGAAATAATTCATCTTCTCTTTGATTCCCCCGCTGAGAGTGTTACTGGAGCTCTGCTTCATGCAACTTAAATATGGAGAGGCTTATATATTTTTTTTTATTTCTCTCGTTATTCGGTTTGTGTCTCACATCCGTCAAGCAACCAAAAAAAGTCCATTCCCTGCCTTGTTTTTGGTCAATTATAGGAGTCTATGACTTGATCACTTATTTTGTGATAGTAAAATTTATCTGAAAGCGTTTCTGACTACAGGGTGATCGGTCGTCTATCAATGTCTACCCAGAAAGCACCCACAGTGTTTTTTCTGAACCGACTGATGTGAATGATACCATACGTTACAATACTGCCAACGATTTATCCTCTCAGATCATGAATTCTGGATTTGCGTCACACGGCGATGAATCTTTGCATAATCTGGGCAATAACGGTTTGCAATCACAGGACAGTTTTGGAAAGTGGATGACAGATATCATTGCTGAATTTCCAGCATCAACAGATGATCAAACTCTGAAATCCTCAATTTTAAATGAAAATCAGTCGTTAGCGACTCCAGTGGTGGATAATAATCCCCCCTATGCACTGGACCGGATATTTAACATAACAGAAGTTTCACCTGCATGGGCTCTTTCAACCGAAGACACAAAGGTTATTTCCTTGTCACCTTATACCTTACTGTTTGGTATACTATGTCATAGCTCCGTTATTGTGTGGATTATGTATGATAGTGTTTGAGGTTAAATGAAATGAGAATAGATTCAATTAGTTTTATGGATTATTATATGCTGCATGAAGATTTGCCAAGGACATATTTCATCAGATTAGGCATGTAGCAGCAACTTCCGCTGTTGACTGAAGCCTAATAGAATTATACTGTTTGGCCTTTTTGTTTAGTGAAATTATCATGGGATTACTTATGACTTTTTCAAATCTAATGTTTCTGCAGAAATATCTAATATAATGTCATTAATCCCCTTGTATCTTCACTTGGACATGATAATAGATGTTGCAGATATCAGTTTGTTGACTTGGTGATTGTATGCAGATCTTGGTCGTTGGTTTTTTCAATGAAGGACAACTAATTGGCAAGTCCAAGTTGTTTCTTGCATGTGGAGATTCTGTTCATCCAGTAGAAATTGTCCAAGCGGGAGTATTTCGTTGTTTAATTTCTCCTCAAACACCTGGCCTAGTGAATCTCTATATGACTTATGATGGGCATAAGCCTATCAGCCAAGTTTTATCCTTCGAGTTCCGTGCACCTGCACTACCCAGCGGTACAGATTCTTTGGAGAAAAATTTTACTTGGGAAGAATTTCAACTTCAAATGAGGCTTGCTCAATTGTTGTTTTCATCTTCCAAGATTCTGAATGTCTTTTCCAGTAAATTATCGAAGAATGCCTTAAAGGAAGCAAAAGCATTTGCCGAAAAAACTTCACATATCTCCGATGGTTGGACGCGATTGAATAAAATAATTGGAAGTACCAAAGTGTCTTTTCCCCTTGTGAAAGATAGCTTGTTTGAGTTGATATTACAAAATAGACTACAAGAATGGTTGCTTGAACAAGTCGTAGCAGGGTGCAAAAAACCGGAACGTGATGAACATGGACAAGCTGTGATTCATTTGTGTGCTATCCTGGGTTATACATGGGTAGTTTACCCTTATTCATGCTCTGGCTTATCATTGGATTATCGAGATAAATCTGGATGGACAGCTTTACATTGGGCTGCATATTATGGAAGGTATAGTCATGAAACATCATGGAGTTATCTGAATTCTCTCTGTATTTGTTTTACCATAGTTATTTTCTATCTAAAAAATTTCCTCTTACCAACACGATTCTCAAGTTCTCTTAGTTTATTTCATATTTGTGAAAAAAATTAGTTTATATATATATTTCAAGAAGTATAAACTATTGGCTTACTGGTTTAACAATGTTGGTCCCTAACTCCAACAAGTGATTCTCATAATCTTGTAGTTTGTATTGAATCATCTTTACTTTCAGAGAAAAAATGGTTGCCGCCCTTCTATCTGCCGGGGCAAAGCCAAATTTAGTCACTGATCCAACTTCAGAAAACCCTGGTGGTTGCACTGCTGCTGATCTTGCTTCTAAAAATGGTTATGATGGTTTGGCTGCTTATCTTGCCGAGAAGGGTCTAGTTGCTCAATTTAATGATATGACATTGGCTGGAAATGTCAGTGGGTCGCTGCAAACTACTGCCAATGACACAGCAGTAAACATTGGAGATTTCACCGAGGAAGAGTCGTATCTGAAAGATACTCTGTCAGCCTACAGAACAGCAGCTGATGCGGCAGCACGTATTCAGGCTTCATTCAGGGAGCACTCATTCAAAGTACGATCAAAAGCCGTTGAGTCGTCTAATCCAGAGATGGAAGCTCGCAACATAGTTGCAGCTATGAGGATCCAGCATGCTTTCCGCAACTACGAGACGCGGAAAAAGATTGCAGCTGCTGCTAGAATACAATATGGATTCCGTACTTGGAAGATACGAAAGAATTTCCTTAACATGCGTAATCAAGCCATAAAAATTCAAGTAAGTGAGCCCGGATATGATTATTTTGTTTGGTTCAGTGAGTCCCACACCTGGATCTTGAATCTATGGCTCTGAAATTGGCTGGATGCCTACAAGAATATTTAGTAGGAGTGAAGTTAAGTTTTCTATTTTTGACATCCAACTGGAAGTAGAACATCAGATACGAATATTCCACATATAGTGGAAGTTATATTTTGTGGGATAATTATACCTCATGAAGTTTTAAAAAGCCTCACGTCTATACCTTTTTTAGGCTTGAATAATTACAAACGTATCCCTTGAAGTACGAAAAAGTATAAAAGGTGAAATCCCCTTTTCACGTGTTTTGAAGCTTTAACGGGTTTCTGTAATTATTTAACAATAGGGGGTTTCTGTAATCAGAGAACCAGGGGTGTACATGTAGTTATTATCTTGTTGATATGAATGTGATACTGGAAATTATCTGATTGCAATTCTTCTCTTTGCAGGCTGTCTTTAGGGGTTACCAAGTCCGGAAGCAGTACAGCAAGATTGTTTGGTCAGTGGGGGTCCTAGAGAAAGCAGTACTGCGTTGGCGTCTGAAGAGAAAAGGCTTTCGTGGGCTTCAGGTCGAACCTTCCGAAGTTCTTGAAGATCCGAATCAACAAACTGATGCGGAAGAGGATTTCTTCCAAGCCAGCAGGAAACAAGCTGAGGAACGTGTTGAAAGATCCGTCGTAAAAGTGCAGGCAATGTTTCGTTCAAGACGAGCACAGGAAGAGTATAGAAGGATGAAATTAGAACATAACCAAGCAACGGTAGAGATTAGTTTCTGTAATATTTGGCATTCTTGTTCAATTTTAAGTTCCCATGACAAACTTTTTGTCGTTCATCGCAGCTGGAGTATGAAGGACTTCTCCACCCTGATATTGACATGGGATGGGGAAAGGGCTGATGTCAACTATCCAAAAGAAGCTGTCTATATGGCTGGAATGGTATGTGTAAAATGTAAATATATGTCGATTGGTTTACTTTTTTGTGGCGCCTCTATAACTTATGTGAAAATGTGAGGGTATTTGCCGATCTTTGAATTTTCTCTTAGGTGTATATGAGGTCCTTGGGAATTTTGACTGAAAAAAATCAAGCCGTGTAATGTGAGAGTCAGGTCGAGTTAGCTTGGTGTCTGATTGTTGGAGCTTGGTTTGTTTTATGCATAACAAACTAAATTCCAACCTGATTAGTCATGTGATAACATATGTTTATGAAGTGTAAAACCATGGACCTGCTCGAATAGGATTGGAATTTGTAGCTTGGGTGGTCTTGTAATCAATCTAAGTTCGATGATAATTTCATTGTTCGAGTAGACTTCTTTGCACCCTTAATCCTGTTAAATTTTTAGTTTTTTATGTTGTTGACTTTGATGACTTCTCTGAATCTTATTTTACCAGTTATTTTATTTTATTTTATTTTATTTTTTTTTTGACAATTTCCTTTCGGAAACCCTTTGTTTGTCATTTTGTTTCATTGTTTACCTTTCTCACTCTGTTAGACATGGGTTATGCTTTATATTACAGAAACGTCTCGTACTGATTAAATTATTTAAAAATATTACATATAAACTTTTTATTCATATACGGTTGTTTTATAATTGTTCGAATCTAATGAGAAGCTCCTGTATATATCAAGCGTGGATGTAATATGCATCACAGTTACGTTTTTTCTTCCGTTTGATAATTGTTACGTCTGGTTAATTCGCTGTATAGTACTTCTGGATATGATTCGTGTAGCTAAAACTTGTACGAGTATTCTTGTTACTTTTCCAGTTGATTTTCACTAGTTAACTTGACTCTAATTTAAGGGCATCCGAAATTACGTCAGAAGTATGGACATTAATCAATCTGATTATCTGACATATCAGATTTCATAGTTCCAAATGTAAACATCCGAAATTCCAGCACTGGCATTAGTAGTTTCAGGAACATTAAAACAATGCATAAAATATAGGGAATTTTACCTCACATTTCGATTTCGGCTACCACATCAACTTCTTCTAATCAATATGAAAAATTACATAGAGGGAGATAATGTAAGTTCATCTCTTACTTTCAAGAGGATCTCTTATGCTCACATTGTCATTGAAAATTGGACTATTTTTCTTATACATGTATTTCTAATTCTGAGCAAATATAGTTATTATTTAAAAAAAATTATGAAAAAAACCCAAATATTCATTTTAATTGGTAAATAATTCTTTTGAAGCATCTATGATTAATAAGACTTGTAGATCATACAAAATAGTATACACTAATATATGGAAATGGATAGCTAAATTTGACTTTTCATTGCAAAAGAAAAACCATGGGATATTCGTAAATGGATAGCTAACTTTGACTGTTCATTGCAAAGAAAAACCATGGGATATTCGTACTTCGTAGTACGAAAAAAGCAAAACTGAAAACCTCATGTTTGTACAGATCTTTAAAAAACAAAAAAAATGGTACTAGTTATTTCAATAATGATTTAGAAAATATCCAAAATTACAGATTTCTATAATATTTGGTCGGTTAGACAGTGAATCGAAATAAAATTATAATAACGAAAACATTCTCAATTATCGAAGCAGTCAACTAAGCAAATGATGTTGTAATGTTACTTAGTAATTTTTATTTTACGTGAGGTAATTGCTAATAAAGGCATAAAAAGTGATTGTTACAAGTTACTCCAATATTTTTTCTAGACCATATCTTTGTTAGGTATTTGATCCCACAAATACGCACCCCCAGGATTTGCCCATTATGGAATATGAAGCAAAACGAATAAATATTGACAATAGTAACAACACAAGGATTTACGTGGAAACTCCAAAACCGGAGAAAAACCACGGGACAAGAGCGGAAATTCACTATATAGAAAATTATTACAACTATATAATTTTCCCTCACTCTCAACGACCCTCACAAAGCTTTTTTTCACTAACATTCCCTAACTTACACCTCACTCTACAAGAAAGGAATTAGGAACAATGCTAGACACTTTGTGTTTGGATGATTAAACAATACAATGGATGCATCTATTTATAGGATGGATTTGGGGAGCAAAATCCTATTCAATATAACTATAGGGGCCTATATGTAAATTACATATAGGTCCCTAAATGCAATATCACAGCTAGGCAATTTGACCGCTGCACTTGAGCCCCTACCCAAACTTCCATCCACTCAAATAATGCCACATGCAATCACATGCATGCTTTATGGCATTTGTCTGCCAACAATCTTTTACCTTCGTATCGATAATATCATAATAGTATGATATTCGTGATATATGTCATCATTAAAGAAACTAAAATGCCAAGTAACTATATCTGATACAATTATACTGTCATGAAAAAAGAAATTCCCGGCCCAGCCCATTTGACTGCTGCAGTAAACCTGAGGGTAATTTCGTCTTTTTACATAACTAGGGTTTTATTCAAACCTCAGCCTTATAAAACTGAACTGAAACCCCCAAATTTCATTCTCTTCCTCACACATCAAATCAAGCAGCAGCAGCAGCATCAATGGCGAAATCGAAGAATCACACGGCCCACAACCAGTCGCACAAGGCCCACAGGAACGGGATCAAGAAGCCCAAGCGCCATCGCCACACGTCCACCAAAGGCATGGATCCAAAGTTCTTGAGGAACCAGAGGTACGCGAGGAAGCACAACAACAAGATCAATGATGCCGCCAGTGAGGAATAAGTAGTAGTAGTAAGAATTATTAGTTTTTGTTGAGCTGTTTTATTGTTTTTTTATGCTATAATGATACGTTTTTGTGTTCGGATTATTGTGTTGTTATTTTGAATGGAGTTGAATTGATGTTGTTACTGGTTACTGATGTTTTATTGAATCGGAAGATACTGGTTCATGCTGATTATTGGTTTTATTTTAGTATTAGTTTGTGTTGGCTCTTGTTTTGTTTTTTATTTAGGGTTTGATCATTTGTGATGAACATGGTAGGATAATATTTCAGTAGTTTTAGGGTTTGTTGTGTTGAAGTCTAATTAGAATTTGTCTGATTGATTGGCAGCTTTGTCCTGTTTGTGCATAAACTATTCTAGTTCTTTTATTAGGAATTCAGCATTTCAGAGTTGTTCGAGTATTCTGATTCTAGTGTTCCTTTTCGTCTTCCTCATTGTGTTGTTTTGCTGAAAGTTAGTTCTTCGTTTGACTGGTTTCGGTGCTAGAAACAGTTAATTGTGTTATAGAATCCATGTGCGATTCAGTTTCTCTCGCGAAGCTTATAGCCATTGATTGCACTCTTGATTTCCAACTTTACTAGTTATCGCAAGTATAGTGTTTTTGGTGTGAATGTGAATTGTAAGATTGACATATGTTTACTCCTTAGTCCTTATATGTTTAGATTAGTTTAAAACCTGACATCAAACATTAGGTCAATAACTTTTTGTAAATGGGATAAACTACTGATTTTATAAATAATGTTAATAAGAATTATCACTAATATTGAAGTAAACTTCATGAATTACTGCTAATATTATAATTTTTTTATGTAATATTTTCGAACAATGCTTTAGGTATATGCTTCATCGATCCCCATGAATCATGATCTTACTTCTTTTAGGTCAATAACTTTTTGTACTTGCACTTGCTCATCCTTAAATATGGCATTGTTTCGCATCAGTCACCCAAATTGACCAAATTACCGCGAATCAAAAGTCCAAGCCATTTATCTTTCCCTATTTGTCATAGATCACAATTTGGCAGAGAAATGAGCTTTAACTACTTTGGCGATTGCTGTTGTTTAACCAGTCCATTCATTAAAAAATGTCATTCATAAATAATATGAGATGGGACAATCAAAGAAATGCAAAAACCGAACAAGATTTACTAAATCATAAACTATATATAAATGAAAATATCGAGTAGACATCTTGGCACGGAACAAGGGCACCACTCGTGGAAGCTGTCTATACGATTTGATGATCAGTAATATATACCACTTTTGTATTGATTATATTTCTATATCATTTATCATGATAAAACTATCATTTGAAAACTGAAAAACCATAAAAACTTCTTCAAAATAAATACTCAACTAGAAACTCCCAAAACTATAATTATTATCTAGTACCAATGTCAAATACTAAAGCCGCCTTACAAATAGCTGATATAAGAAAGTTACGTGCTAAGTCTTAAACTTCTTAGAACTATATATAATTAAGCTAGAAGACAGTCTCTTATCGCAAAATTAGAAGTGTCTCATTATTAAAGTAGTCTCATATACAACAATATATTAACAAACAACAAAAGTAATAAATAATTAGCACAAAACAGATATCATAACCCAAAAAATTACAAAAGTGTTGAAATAAATTATCATACATATATCTTAATATTATTAATGCACTAAACACCAACTAAGTAAACTATTTGACCTTGGTCAGTCAGAAGTTGCACGCTTTTGACGAGAATTGACCACAAAAAAAAAAGAGTGAGAGAGTGTGGGTTGGTGTGTGTGCGTAAGGTAATTATATAGTTGACAGTTAGTGAGAATCTAACAAGATATACAGTACACACATGGAAACTAAATCTTTCATTATTTTCTATTTCTATATACATCTCAAAACCACACTACTTCACTACAAAATTTTTACTTGCACAAAGTAACTCAGAGTTGATACTGAAGGTAGTTTTTTTGATCTTGTAATTCTTTTCCCTTTTCTCTTTGTGTTCGTTCATGTTAAATTGTTCACTGATATGGAATAAGAAACATAAAAATCATGTCTTTTTTACTGATATGGGGAATTAGAAACATAAAAATCATGTCTTTCTATTTCATTAATCATGCATGTTTTTGTACTGCCTAAATCAAACTCTGCAAGTTCAAATTTAGTTTTATCAAGAATTCTTCATGTTTTCTTGTGTGAAAAAGATAAAAAGATCGATTCTTTATTAATCTTTCGTTGTGTTCTACTTCTATATATCTCAAACCCCAGTACTAATTCACTTCTTGCAGAAAGTAAATAAGATTTGATGTTGAATGTAGTTTTCTTGATCTTGATATTCTTCCTTTGTCTTTGTGTTCGTTCATCTTAACTTGTTCACTGATATAGAATTACACAAACGTAAAAATCATGTCTTTTTTATTTCTTGATCGTGCTTTTTTACGGCCTACTTCCATTCACAAAACATGCAAAAATCTGGTATTTAGGGTTTAGGGTTTGAACTCTGCACGTTTTGATATATGTTTTCTCCACGGTTCTTCATGTTTTCTGGTGTTGAAAGATAAAAATCTGATCTTTTTCAGATGGGTCTAGCGAAATTGCGCATGGAACTGATAAGCAACGATAAAGCACGCCGCACGACCTTTGAGAAGAGAAAGAAGGGTCTTGAGAAGAAGGCTAATGAACTATCCACTCTATGTGGAGTCAAAATCGGTATGATTATGTACGAGCCGCCGATGAACAACCGAGCAAACGAGCCAACAATTTGGCCAAATAATCACGATGAACTTGCGTATTTGATTGATTCTTACAAGTCGAAATCAGGGCACGACTGCAGATATAGAACGTACAGCTTATCTGCGTTCTTCAAGGATCAGACGGAGAAAGTCGAAGCAGAGTTTGAGAAAGTAAACAAAAAGATGAAAGAAGTCAAATATCCGAAGTGGGATGAGAGGTATAATAGTTTGTCACAAGATGAGTTGAAAGAATTTGGTGATGTTTTATCGACAAAGATAGATGCCTTGAGGGAAAGAATCAATCTGATTAAGGATTCAAAAAGAGTAAACTTTACTGCATCAGGCCTTTCTGTCAATCCATCAGTTCAAGAAAACGCGATTATCATGCCTAGCACGTCGAATATGGGTCCCGAGCAGCAACATATGATTCAATGGCAGCAGCCTCGGGCATATGATGATTCACAATCTTTTATGCCTAACCAGAGCAATTGGATAATGCCGATGAATGTTGGAAACGCGCAGATGCATAGTCGTTTTAGTTTCCACGAGGATTTCAATAATTACATGAATTTTCCACTTCACAACCTTGGATCGATGCAGAATGTTTGCATGCCAAAAACCGAATCAGTGATGCAGGATAACGCGCTTCTGGGGAACGTGATACCTGGTGTAGCCAACGCTGGGCGACCGATGTGCGATTATGCACCAAACATGATGCCTGAGACACAGAATAGGCATGGCCCATGGTGGGATATGGTTAATTTTGGAATGTGATGGATATGAATTAAGAGGTATTTTGGGTTTAAGCAGTAGGATGGAGGACTAACTTTTTGGGTTGTGCTATAATGATCTTGTTTAGAGGGTTAACGAGTTATGCAAATACTTCTAATTTTCAGTTAACTATAGGGTTCTTTGATAAAAACTCTGCTACGAATGTTTGTACTTTTGACGTAGTCTTGGTTTTTTGATGAAACCCTGGTATGGAATTTTTGTACTTCTGTTGTCTTCTTCAATTCTATATATGAATATGGCGTGTTTCAGTTCTGCAAGTTCGTCTTTACGTATAGATTTCTCAATAGTTCTTTGATCTTTTATTTATCTTTGTTTTACTTTTGTTGCATTAATCTTGAAAAGAAATAAAGATTAAAGAAGGCAGTTATATGGTAATTGCGTGGCTGAGAAGTCATTAGATATATAGTTTAAATGGACAGATAAGAAATTATGATCGAGAAAATCTCAAAATTAAACAACTACTCTCGGCTGATTTATTTTCTAAATCAAAACTCTCGTACAGTAGTGGCTTCTAACCAAATAATTGTGCTTTAAACATTCCAATAGTACAACGAAAAAGGTTAGAATATACATTAATCACACAAAATATTACAAATAAAAATGTTTCTCAGACGCAATCTAGCATCTCCACTAAATAATTTCCTCTTGCAGAATCAGTCGTATTAAATAAGTTCTTGTAGAATAAGTTGACCAGTTGATGCAATTCTTCAAATGCCGAGTTTCTTTTTCAACTCCATAGTAACCCCGCCTAGAAAAGTAGCTTGTCGATGAAGGATGGTGCAAACCAAATTGCTACTAAAATCCATTGAATGAATGAAGCTCTATGCTGCAACTGGTTCACCAACGGATTTCGTAGCATAAGAATTTACCTGCACCACAATAATCAAGGGAAAAATATACTGATTGTGTGAAAAGTAATATACATGTATTTGCATATAGGTCGGATCATGAGTGCCAAGAATAAGTGGTTTGATCCTATGCATGTCCTGGGAGCTCAAGATGTATAGATAAATCAGAGCTTTTAAGAACTCCGCTTGTCTATTCTGATGAATATGGATATAGCTTACTTTAGCTGATTTGAATAGCTCATCAAGAACTTCCGACAAGGTTGGATGTGCGTGAACAGCAAACTTTATGTCCTGTGAGGTACCAGAAACACAGAGTTTATATTTTGAACTTTTTGTTGTAAGGAATTCTTACAAGATCATAGTCAAAGAGAAGACGGAATACCTGAAGTCGCGTGCCCAGTGCCATAGCGTTAGATGCTTCATGTATGAGGTCTGCAGCGTGCATCCCAAAAATGTGAACTCCCAGAATCTCACCATTGTCAGGTCTGTATATCAACTGTAAAAAACAACAGGATAGATCACGTGAAATCCACTTTTTGTTTAATGGAATTCCTTTTTAATGGACATATAAACCATAATAGCATACTAGAGAAGAGAAACGAAACTAGGATCCAAATTGTAGCAGTAGACTTGTAGCATGTGATAGCGAAGAAATGAGTAAGGATAACAACCTTAGCAAGTCCTTCCCCTTCATTTTCAGCCAGTGCCTTGGTATTTGCCTTGAAACTCGTCTTGGCAATACTTATCTCAAACCCCTCTTTATCAGCCTTCTCCCTTGCTTGTGGCTGTGAAAAGTAAAGTTGAACTAAACACGTATGATATAAAACGACTTCATGTTTTTTCTACATCAGACTGCGTAAAAATCAGAAAAATCAGAGGAAAATATGAAAAGATGTCATTAGTGAAGTAAATGAATCCCAAGCACTTAACTGACATTTTGAGTTTTTCAGTGAAATAAATATACATACAACCCCGCCAACTAGAAAGCCCCTGTTAATAAGAGTGGAGTGTGCAAGTAATGTCCGTTTCGCAGGATGCATAAATATGTACATGTTGGAACAATATGCAGACAGACGTGACGCAAGCAGCTGGAACAACATAAAAGATCTAGTTCCCAGTTTTATATGGCTAATAGTTACAATTTACCTCAGTCAACCCGACCATGCTAATTTCAGGATGGGTGAAACAAGCAGCTGGAACACTCAAATGGTTAAGCACGTGATCTTTTCCAGTAAGTTGTTCAACAACTGTACGAAGAATCGACAGACATTTTTACAACCAGATAAACTAAAATCAGGTTCACGTGCTGTTTTATTAGGTGAAATCACCAACCTGAAATTCCTTGAGCACTAGCTGCATGAGCAAGCATCATTTTACCGTTTGCATCACCAATGCAATATAAATGTGGAACCTAGCCAATAAAAGTACCCTGTCAAGCACAGTTGAAAATTTTCATAAACATATTACATATGTGGAGATACCGGCTTACCAGATTTCCATCTGCATCTAGTACTCTCATCCTTTCGTCAACAGGGACAAAGCCACGTTGTGTCTCCACATTAATCTGCAAACAATTCTTATCATCTTGGCTTCACATAATGAAACTACAAAGAGTGCAAGCCCTATATAATATACTTAATCAAGTTTTATATGAGGAAGAATTTAAGTCTTGCATACGCCCTCAGTGCAGTCTGTATTTACCACAAATGCTTGATACATGTGTGCAATGTAGTATTCAACATAAGTATACTTGTTGCACTCACGCTCTCCAGTCCTAGACCTTTTGTGAATGGAGCTCTTCCAGTTGCAATTAATGCTGCATCCACCTACAGCAAAAATAAAGTGTCAAATTGTTGTACAAACACGAGAAAACAAAACCAATGATCAATCACAGGAGATAATAAACCATGTCACTCAAACGCTATGATTTGGAATTTTGAAGGCGCAAAAAAATCGTTAGGGAGATTGGGCAAAAATATAGCATTCAACAACTTTAGGTTTTCTTCTGTTTAACTCTTATGCAGGAGTGCCATGACCTACCTAGCATGAACTGGCCATAAAGGTTCTGAATCTATATTGAGGTAGTAAAAATTTTGTAACTACAGAAATATTCACGGATTAATGAACTTCCATCAAGTCGTGTCCTTTTTAAACAACAACTTATGACTTAAAGCTTATGATAAGAGATGTCCTGGGTATATTTGTTTTTGCAGAGGAGGCAACAAGGAAGTGGCTTAATAGGGAATAAGAGCTATTACCTCCAAAGAATCCTTAGGTTCTTTTGTCTTGGCATCAATAAGCTCGATGGTCACTGGCTTCCCATCTTTTGCAGGAGTTATCTATTAAAAATATGAGAGAAGTCAATACTAGGAATATACACACAATCAAGTACTACTTCAGTACCTTGGATGCAAATACTCCAGTATGGTAGTCAATTTTCCGTGGATTTATCAGAACTCTCTGAGCTAACTTTCCTATCTCAGGATCAAATCCAGGCATTAGCTGATCCAGGGCTTCAATAAATGTAACCTATGCAGTAAATTCAATAATTAGTGGGCCTCCAACTGAATGCATCTAGAGAATAGTAAATTACGGCGAGACAGAACAGACACATTGCTTGTGTGGGGCGTGGAGCATGAAGCAGCTACTCAAGATTAAGTGAAACTAACAGGAAAAGAGAAAACTTAATCATATGGATTTGCAGCATAAGTAATTGAATACCAAGTTAACCATTCTCAGTACAAAGACCATGAAATTTGAAGAAGAAAAGAAACAGGTTTCAAAATCCAAAGTACAATGGTTATTTCATCCTCTCAATCGTATCATTTTGCAAAATGTCTGCCCTATAGGTTTTTTAACCAATTATAGTTGTGCAACTCGGCAGAATGTTTTGTGGTAGTACAAAACTTTTGTTGTCTGAGAAATTTAGGAGGGAAGTTCCTTTGAAAGAGATTAAGTCATTCCAATAGTACAGGAAGAGGTAGGACCAAGCTTATCATTATCTTCTCTTTCAGACATTAACCAAATTTCTCAAGAAAAGATTAAGTTTGAAAAGGGGTGAGGTCTTCCCTGCCCTCAATGTTACAATACACCCCCTCACATGTGGTGGGCCCCATGTCAGTGTGGGGCCCACCACATGTGAGTGGGATGTATTATAACATTGAGGGCAGGCAAGAATTTTCCGCATATAGTTTTGCAGGGAATGTTTTAATGGGAAAAGTAGAAAGAAGAAAGTTTTACCTCACTCCCAAGAGCTGTATATACATCACTGAACTCAAGCCCAATATAACCACTTCCAACTATTGCAATCCAATCCGGAACAAATTCCAGTTTAAGAGCATGATCGCTGGTAATCACAGTCTTCCCTGAATGTCATAGAGATAAAAGACACATCAGAGCTGAAAATAAATAAAAAGAATGTAGCAACTGTGAGCCAAGTTACACCTAAAAAGGTGTTGCAGACTTTGGCAACGTAAGACAATGCTTTTTGTAAACCCGGTAAAATGTGGTAAAATCTCCGAACTGAGTTTATCTGCACGCTGTTGTGGCACAAAATATAATATGTTCAGGTGTAACGTGCCATTCGCTAGCAATACAAAAGGTTATTTCCAAGTACCATTATGAACTTATAAAGTCATCATATTACGTGTAGTAAAAGTCCAATTGGAAACAAACAAGTCGAAATGATTTTGAGATCTAAGTAATTACTATTGTAATTTTCCTATATTTGACTTGTATTTTTTAATTCCTCTGCATCTCCAGTCTTGCTTTCTTTAAAAAATTAAGTAGTGGTAAGTGTCTAACAATTTTAAACAATCATAGCATTTTGCAGATTCATAACTAGAAACTACCTTACCTTCGTGGATACAGATCCTTATACAATTCAATTCAGACCACATGTTCAGTAATAAATAAGTCATAAAATTTCAGCCCACACGACTTCTGAAGAGAACTTCACATTCATGAATTCTGGAAATCAAGGTTTAATAAAGTTCCAGTAGAGATAATTGTTCAAAGTGAAACATGTTATTGCATATAGAGTAATTAATGAAAGATCAGTTACGGGATGGTGTAGCTCGTATGCATTGAAGCCAAATAAAAATAACATAAAAGTAGCCAGAAAGGCAAAATATGATCTTGTAGAGCTAACATTCCTATGACATCAACTTTTATTAATAGAGCTTCAGAAAGCAGAGGATGTTACCATCAACTTCAATTCCTTTGGGGACAAAAGGTACAGAACCAGTGGCAATAATTATGTCTTTTGCCATTACCACATTGTCTGAGAAACCAACTTTCCCATACTTGACCTTCTGAGGACCCTGAAATTAGAGTGAGAGACTGCCATGAGGATGGTATTGTATAAAGTGTAGAACTTTACAGCAATCCTCCAACCAAAATGGTGTAGTTGTTCAGGTAATGGAATCTTTTGAAATTTAGGACGTGATCATGAGTTATATTGTTAGTACTTAAATATTTCTATTTGACAAAATCTAAACTTACTACTATGGTGCCAAATCCGGTCAAAATATCTACTCCAAGTGCCTTCAATGAATTAGTCAGATTACCACGAATTTTTGAAGCAAGGTTATTTGCATGATCAGCCACTGCCTGTCGATCATACCCTGCAGCTGCAACCTGTCATCAGTAGAAAAAACATAAATATCAAGTTAGATGAGAGTTCCAAGGAAAAAACATTCTATAGATCACTGGAAAAACAAAGTGAAAAATGCAATATCAACAATGTTCTTATTATACGAGCCAAAACTCATGTTGCACCAATTTTGAGGAGAAATGGTAATTCAAAATCTTGTCCAGAAACATATGGTTAAAAGAAGTATCCCTAACAATTCGAACTACATATCAACAGTACGAATAATGAACAAGAAGCATTTCTGTAATATAATCTAAAGCATGTAACAGTCAGCGGAAACATGATTTGCAACATAAATTTAAAAACATAAATATACAACTTATGATCTTAACAAGTTAGAAAAGTTACATACCTGCAAACCCAAAGCCTTCATGTGATGCTCATCTTGAAGTTCACGCATCCTACCACTTACTGCAAGTAAGGCTTTAGAAGGAACACAACCTCTATTTACACACGTTCCACCCACTATATCTCCCTCAATAATAGCTGTTTTAAGACCCTGAAATAATGACGCAACTCTTCAGCTTTGAACAATATCATCTAACAGATCTAGCTGAAATCACCCGAAACTCAATCATCAGAACACATTGCGAATGGCAATTAGCTGAAATTCACACTTAATGCTCATTGAACTTGTCAAACTTCCTCACAATTTTACTTGATCTCAATCCTAAAACCACAATTATGCACAATTTAACTTTGCCTCAACCATGAGAAGTTAACTTTGGCTCAACTTTGAATTTCTACGACACAATGTAACTCAGAATCACAGCAACCACATTCTCATCAGACATACTTAAGCTCAAGTTTCACCTCAAGGCCTCAATCATCACAATTCACAACTTACAACGAATTAACTAATCAAGAATGCAAAATCTACTTAACTGAAGTATTCAGCTGAACTTTAAACTAAAATTACGCGAACTAATCAACTACTCAAAAACTAACATTACGATCAAAATGAAAACTCGTGCCTTCTCAACGGCGTGCAATGCAGCTCCATGTCCGCCGACACCAGCTCCGATAATAACGAGATCGTAATCAAACGAAGCCGGAGGACGGCTTCCGTTTTGAGCAGCAGCTGAAATAGCTAACAAACGCGACTTGTTCGAAACACTCCTGATTGTACGCTTCTGAAGCTGCGAGATTGAGTAAAAATATAACGCCTCCTTGCGGAGGCCGCAGAATCGTACGGTCGAGTTTGATCGGAGCTGTGGATGTGAAGTGGCCAGAGACGAAACTGAAGCCTGCATTTCAAAGTTTATTCCTTCGCGCGAGTTTGTGTGTGTGTGTGTGTGTACGGAAGTTGAAACCAGAGAGAGTTGGAGAAGGAGATGATGCAGCGGATAAGAATAAACCCCTCCTGAAGCTGACGTGGCCAACAGATTTGGAGACTGTTTGAGCGCGCCGGGCCGAATCATTGCTTTGCCTTCGTTTCGTGCCGGGTCAAACCGCTTTTTCTTAAACGAGCTGGTTTAACTGGAATGGGCCGGTTCGAGCTTTAAAACGCTCCTCGAGATTAATCTTTCAATACAAAAAGCACCATGTATGGGATAGATACAATGGGATTAAAACAGGATAACTGTGATATGCATTGGATATCATAAATTTTGTAATAATGTAAATATATATGTAGTATTAAGTCTTTATGAAAATAATACTTTGTAACATTTTTGATGTAGCATATTATTCCTTAACTCTGGATAAAATTACAAAAATATTATTTGTATATCTAAAATTTATTTTGACCTTCACTTCATTAGAAATTTACGGTTACATGAAAAAATCTCTCTGTAGTTTACATTATTTTCGACAATCATCTACTTGCTTTTGGTGGATTAATTAGTCCTAACCTTGTAATTATTAATCTTGCCCCTCTCTAGTTAATACCTTGTTAAGCAGTATGTTATTTATCTTTGTAATAAGGATTAAAATCAGGAGAAAAGAGTGAAAAGTTTTTTCTTTTTTCTCTTAAAAACAACCAGAATTAATTTTTCCACCTATTGACACGTTGCAAGTAATTACGTCAGCACCTATGTATTCGGTCGCAGCCGAGCGACGCGTGTTACCTATTACTGGGCACGTGTCGTTCTACCACATAGTTTCGCCTTCGAATCAGTTTGCTAGATTTACAAACAAAGTTTTTCATACTTTGTTGTTGTTCTACAACTTTTGCAAGTAGAAAAAATAACTAAACACAAGGATAAAAATGAGTGGAAGTAATTTGGAAACTCGATCATTGCTGGATGAGCTGAGGAGCTTTGACAAGGGTGGCTTTTTTGATCTTGGCCACCCGCTGCTCAACCGCATTACTGAGAGCTTCATTAAAGCTGCTGGGGTACTATTAATTCAATTTAGAAAATATTGATATTGATTAAGAAAATTGGTTTATTGCATGATTAATGAATCATAATTTGTAATGGTAGATTGGAGCTGTTCAAGCTGTGTCACGTGAAGCCTACTTCACCGCTGTGGAGAGTGAGTTCGATTACTTTTTCTTTTATTAACCTTTTTTTGTGTTTTAATTCACTTTCTAGTGTTGAAATGTTGTTGCATGATTAATAATTAATTATCAGGCGTGGGTGGTGATACAGCAGGCATGCCTTCTGAGATTGGTGCCCCTCCAAAGAGGCATCAACGCTTTCCTGATCTTCGAGGTACCTACCGAGATTAAAAATCATAAATGACATGTGATGCACATTGCACATTAAAATTAGCATGAGCCTAGTATTTTTATCGAGTAACTTGCAATATGATTTTTCGATTTTTGATTAAATCATTGTAGTTCAGCTTTCTTTGCGTTGCCCATATGTGTTTATAATTTTCTATGTTGATTTCACAGGCGAAAATAATCGGAAGTCAGTGGAGGCATTGGTGAGTTCTACTATCGTACAAAATTTGTTTTTCTTTTGGTCCTGGTTTCCTGACGACATTTATTCATAACTCGTTGGTCAATCGAGTTAAGTTATTTTCGGAATGGATGTATCTTTAGACCATTTCGCATAGTGGCATCGAGGAATCATCTAAATTGTAGTTGGAGTCCCGGTGTTACTGGTTGCGTAAGCCAGATGTTGTTGGTAGTTAACATTGGCAACAATTTTGCTGTTGGTTGAGCCAGATAAGATGATAATTATTGTTATTTGTTTCCCTAGATCGTAACTGATAATTATACTAGGTGAACAAATGAATGTTGTAGTAGGATGCATTCAACCCTTATATGAACTGTTGTATGATACTCGTTTGATTTCTATGTTGCAGGTGAAGAGTACTGGAAAAGAATCTATGCAGTGGGGTAAGACTGCAAGTAGTCTGTTCATACGTTGTTTAGCTGGTTGAGCGTGACAGATTGGAAAAGGTAACCTTCTAATTAAATTACGTCGCATTGTTGGTATAGGTTTAGCAGCGGGGATGTATTCGGGTCTTACTTATGGATTTAAGGAGGCCAGGGGAGTCCATGATTGGGTAAGCTTGCTATACTTTCTGCGACCATAAGTTTATTACCGTTAACTTTTTTGCACGTGTTTCCATTGACTTTCTTCTTAGAAACGGGTGGTTAAACATAGGGGTGATCACGAGGTTTGGTCTAATTATAGCATCATTTGTTTTTCTTAAGTACTTGAAGAATCTGAGTAAGCGGATGCACAATCTCTTTGAAATTTGAGAAAAGTGTTTGTGATCTGATATATACACACACATTCCCTAAAGTTTTAACGAATATTACAGATAAACTACTTCACCTTATGGTTTTTTAAATCTCATCTTTGCAATTGTTCGTAGTATTCTTGTAATTAGGATTAGACCGAATAATCTCTCCCCGTTATCGGATGTGCCTTTATTCTGGTTGTGCTGTACTTAGTTGGATTTATCCTAAGCTGAAATTTGTCCCTTTCTGTTGATTATATACGGCAGAAAAATAGTGCGCTGGCTGGAGCGATCACGGGAGCGGCGCTAGCTTTAACCTCCGAGGACCACTCACACGAGCAGGTGGTGCAGTGTGCGATCACAGGGGCTGCTATATCGACTGCTGCAAATCTTCTTACAGGGATTTTCTAGTCATGTTATTGTACCGACTTTTGCGGAGTTATATGTAGTAGTTGGTTTAGGAATTCTATGTTTATCTGATGGGAACGTTTTCTGCGTTTTATGGGAATTTTGGGTTCCTCTTAAGCTCGAGTGAACTGCTAGTTAGTTAATAATATATTACCAAAAACAAATGAGCCTGGAAGAAGAGATCTTTTTGTTGCGGACATTCGTGTTTCTTCTTAGTTCTTGTCGCAAGTGTGCCAACTTCGTTCTTGATTTCTTCTTAGTCCTTCTTTCTTTTATGGAAATTCTTAGTTGATATGCTTCTGTTTTTCGTTTCTTTATATTTGTTAAAGAGTACATGAAGCACGAAATGTAGAGGATTTTGTGTAGTTTACTCGCCCTCCTCTGCCCAAAAGAAGAAAGAAAAAATATAAAAAGTAAAACAGGAAGTAGAAATGATGTGGCACATGCAGTCGAAAATGAACATAAGACGGTGGAAAGAATCAAATCATTACGAAGCCAAGTGAATGCTACACTTGGGTCTGTGAAAGAAATGGTTGGAATTTGTCTGAAGAAAGGAGAACAAAGATATGTTTGAGGGATTTTGCACCGAACAAGAGGTTTATTATTGCATTATTAGGAGAATAACACAATGGTCGCATTTCGAAAACAGAGGTGACTGTGTCGTGTCGCTTGGGAATGGTAAAAGGTAAAGAGTAAAGTGTCTCGAGTTGGCAGTAGACTAGAGATTACAGATGGAGCACATTTAGCTTTCATGTGCTCAATAGCTTTCATGGTCGCATTGCCGATTTAGTCGATCGGGAGTAGCTCAATAGCTTTCATGTTGCTCTTTTTCACTTCTTAGTTTCTGTCTTACGGTTTAAAAAAAAAAAAAAAAAAAACTTTTTTGAGTTATCAATTTACATAATTCTCCACTTTATATTTAGTAAATCGCAAGACAAGCAAACAACGGCCACAAAGAGAAAAACTTAAAGATATAAAACAAGTAAACAATAGTTGACCGTTGACTACAAGTATAGCGAATCTTTTACGTCGTGTCATCGCCAGCTGCTGATTCAACGTGGCATTGATTTAGTAAACATCCTCAGCTCTCAGCACAAACAAGAATCTTTGCCGCTCTGCTCATCATCGTGTCTCTCAATTAGCAGTAGATAGCCAAAAAATGGAGCGAACGGCGATGACCGCCACGTGGCTGAAGAAGCACCGTCTGATCTACACCGGCGCCACGCGCCACCCTTTCATCCTCGGGATCCGCGACGGCTCCGTCGACATCACCGCCTTCAAGCGCTGGCTGGTAAATTAATTATCAAAACAAAATTGCATTACTTATTTCATTTACAATCTACTTCTTGTTTGGTAAATTTTATTCATATTTTTTAACAATTTATTGACCCTCTACTTCGCTACTAGTTTTATAAATTCACAATCTTGATGACTCTGGAGGATTTGGAAATTCTTAATTCTTTTAAAGATTGAATCTTTAACTACAAGTTTTTATCTTTTCATTCATTGTGTTTCTTGCAAGAATTAGAGGTTGCTAGCTCTGAGTCCTAACCTAATTGCTGATAAAAATTGAAATATTCAGGTTACAAATAGGAACTGAATTAAGAACTTGCTAACCACTAAGCAAAATAGGAAATAATACCACAAGGTTTATGAAACAGAGAGAGAGAGAGAGAGAGAGAGAGCTTTGCAATTTTGATTTGAGTAACTGATGAGTTTTGCGAGAACTATATGCAGGGGCAAGATTACATATTCGTTAGAGCCTTTGTTGCGTTCGTCGCCAGTCTCTTGGTAAAAGCTTGGAAAGAATCAGATGATAAGTCTGATGTAGATGTGATTTTGGGAGGCCTTGCTGCTTTGAATGATGAGATTATCTGGTTCAAAAATGAAGCTACCAAGTGGCATGTCGCCCTAGAAAGCGTTGTGCCTCAACAGGTGAACCTCGACTATTGCAGGTATGACCATGCGTGACCTTGGCTTTGATTCTGCTGCGGTTTGTAATGTAGTGTATTAGAATTTGAAACTTCTGGATAGTGACATTTATATGCGTTACGGTTTTGTCTGATGATGGAATCCCATGTTTCTGTAGATTTAAGAGTGTGTGTAATTTTATAGGATTTTCTAAGAATACAGACCTCATGAGAAATTTCTGTAGTTACATTTGTCCTTAGAGGTTTAGACTAATTATCCCTAAGCTTTACTAGAATGAAACATAGAGTAGGACACAAAGTTCCTTCATGGGACTCGGGCCATGTGCAAGCTCACTTCCATGTCGTAGAGTCCAAGTCCTAGAAGGAATGCTCAAGTTTCTGAAGAATCTCATCAGGAACAATGTATGAAAGAATGTCTGGAGAATCTTTATCATTTCCTATGTGAATAAAGAATCCATTTAACACTGTTATGACTTATGAGTAAAAATACTTATTTTTGGTCACACAGGTTTTTGGAGAGTTTAATGAGCCCAGATGTGGACTACACACAGGCCATAACAGCATTTTGGGCAATTGAGACTGTTTATCAAGAGAGCTTTGCTCATTGTTTAGAAGATGACTCTAAAACTCCAGAGGAACTAAAGGAGACATGCAAAAGATGGGGGAACGCCGGTTTTGGTCAGTACTGTAGTGTGCTTCAAAATATAGCCGACCGTCAACTGGAGAAGGCATCTGATGATGTGCTCGCGAAAACTGAGGTTACCTTGTTGCGCGTACTTGAGCATGAAATAGAATTTTGGAACATGAGTCGCGGTGAAGTTTGAGCTCTGTAGTCGTGGCTTTTCCATGTCCAGCTTGTGATAGTTCTGGGAAATACTCGTTTGTGATATAAAGGTTTCAGCTCGAGTGGGATGTTGTTGTATTTAGTGTATGTTAGCTTTTGTTAGAACCTGGAACGTGCAAATGTTAATCAGAATCTCTTGTTCTTCTGCTTTTTATGACGTTGTCAATTACTTAGTCATGATTTATTCTAATTGTGGCCTGATCTTCAAGATATTTCATTGGAGTTAATCATTCTCTTTCATTACATCGCATTATATGGATTAATTGGAACAACTTGCACCAAATGCATAAAAATCAAATCTAGTCAAGCACTTGAATTCTCTTTCTACAACCAATCCAAATGAATAACAATTAACACATCTTCACTTGGCAGGCTTAACCATAGAACATAAACAAACAAGGGCATTACTGTAACTAAATGAGCTCAATTGGTCGAAAACAAGACAAGAACAAATTAATGACTACAACTGCAGGCATCCTTCATCCACTATGTGTTAATATCACCTTTTCCATTGAATACAACAGAAGAAATAAGGGATTGTGCAAAGGCCTAACACCATCTTATATAGGAAGTGGAAAAAACCATCAAAAGGTGGTGTTTTTCAGCAATCCATCATCGGCCAACGAGATCTAAGTCCAACAAAAGTTCATAACATTGAAGAAAGCTGTACTAAATCGAGTCGATCACAAGGGTTCAATGAAGAGAAATCTAGGCACTAAAAGCCTTCTAGTACTAGATTTACATTGTAGAATACATCTTTAACACAGAACTGACACAGGTCGGCAGTATGAAGTATGCGTTTTCAAGAACATCGCGCCGTGGCATTTCTTTCATGTGCAGATCAGGAAAGTAGATAATGCTATTTTCCTGGATTGGGTGAGAACACTGAAGTACTATTCTCGGGCACGATTGCTCCACTAGTCGAGTCTCGTGCAACTTCAACCACTCCTTCCTTACTCATAGCATTATAGCTTCTTTTCTTGGATGAGGAGGGGGTGGCCTCCTCCTTTTCTTTTTCTGCCTGTGTTCCGCTGCTTGATGGAGGAAACAATGGAGGTTCACTGCCACTCAGTTGACAAAAGACTCTCTCAACAGTTTCACTGATTTCTTTTCCTAGACCATTTTGATCCAGAATCAACTCCCAAACCGATTTAGAGGCTTTTTCCAGTACAGGAGTTCTGCATATATTTCAGAACCATGTCATTTCTTTTTCTCTGTGGTTTAGTTTCAGAGAATGAGCAACGAGATATACGAGTTCATTAAAGCTTCTCACAGAAGGATTACTCATCATGCCAAACAAATCCAACAATGTATTGCTGAATCCAACTCACTATATAGTAGCAAGTTACTGAAAAAATAAGCACACTTAATACCAAAACACTACACATAGGAAAATACTAGGATTTGGACAAACAAAGATTATGGTTTTGCTTTGTGCAATTAACAACTTCATTGGTCGATGGACCCCAACAGTCATTTCAAACTATTATCTAAAACATTAACTCCAATAAGAAGGAAAAAAACGCCCCGACGAACGACAATACCATACCCATGCCAGTCTAGGGTATCTCATACAAGAATAAGTTTTGATGGGAAACGACAGTAGTAACTCTTTGAATAAGCATAAATCTTACTGAATTAAGTAGCGAGAATCACTTACTCAAGCTCTTGCCTAAGAGCATCAAACAACTCTCGCTTGGTCTGTTTCTCAGCACCAGGGGTATTAAGAACCTTACTCTGCTCCACCATTTTTATCGTGTTACTCTTCAGCTCTTCCTGTAAGATACATAACTTATTTATCACTCATCGCCAGATCCACAAATTGTTTGCATGTTCATACATGGAGCAACCAACTTTATAACTAACTATGCGAACTAAAACATACCCCAAAAAACGTTTCAGAAACAGAGAAGGCAAAAAGAAGATTACATGAAAAATATCCCATAACGGCCAATCAAACTTTCAAAACTCGAAGCGTCGATAGGGATTAATAAGTTAAAAAGATGGGCGAAATTACCAAACAAAGTTCAGTTTTTCCTATTTGTCAATCTTGAGAAATACTGTACTTCCCTCTCCAAATAAAGTTTATCGTTTCCTAACATTGACACGTAACTCCCCTTTATAACTCTACCATACACGAAGACGGAACTCCCCCTTGCATCCCACAAATCCAGTGAAAAATAACTAAGAGAATATCACTGTTGCTGCAAGAACAAACATTCGACACATTCCACACCGAGTCCTAGCATTCCACTACATATACTAAATTATGAACTTCAATCCCTTTCACCACCTAGGTCCAAGCATAACCACATAGGATATAACAACAAAAATATTACCCATTTATTACTCTTTCCTATTTATCTTCTCTTTGCCCCTCGTCACAACACAATTATTCTCTTCAACTTACACATACATAAAACGACAATCTCAATCTATGCATAAAAACAGAACAATACAAGGGTTCATAAAACTTACAAGAATAAGTAAAACCATAGAACTTAATTCAGTATTATACACTCCAAAAAAACTAATTCTTCAATTCAAAGCATATCGATAAAAATCCTATCTTTGCTCAATTTCTTCAAATTAGAAACAAAAAGATAAATTCAAACACGAAAACTCACATTGGCTTTAAGCTGATTAATAATTTTCAACCGAATGGAGTCAATTGTGCCGTCGTTCATGAGAGTCTCCAGCACGTCTTCTGGGGTTATTACAGAAGATCCCATCTCCGTTTGATCTTCTCTTGAGATGTCTGAATTTGATTGATATCTGATTCTTCGCTCACAGTTTTTCTTGAATTAGAGTGGAAGTCGGCAGATGAAATAATAAGCGTTTATTTGTAATTATTATAAGGTGTTGTTACTAATTAAAAGGATAATTGATGTTTGGTTTAATTGTGGAGATCTCCTCTAGTGTTTTGAGTATAATTGTACACCCCTAAAGCCAAACAGAATGTGCAAAAATATGGTGTATGTTAAATATTTAGGGAGGAATTTTTGTAATTATTTCAGACGTTAAAAAGCTTATTGCAAAGTGTATTCAAATACAAGGGCTGTATTTATAATTATCAAACAATAATTAAACTATAATGTTGCCAATAATAAGTTTGACTATAGAATGGCCCAAAGGCCGAAACTCGTTTGAAATATTCAAAATCTGTAATTGGGCTTAAGTAGTGTTGATGAGCATTTCCCTAGACCCGTACACCGAAGCCCTACGAACATGATCCTAAGGCTTCACTGAAAACATATCCACACTCCGGAGCAATGGGTATTGGGTCAACTTTTACCCAAATGAATTACCTACCCGTTTAGGTGATTTCCGCCAGGTTTGGTCGGTAATCCAAACACCCGACCCAAAGTTATAACCCTACTAATAGGCTATAACTTTAATTTTTTATGAAAAAAATAATAATATTGTTAAGATATAATTTCTTAATGGTTTTTATTGAATGAATATGAAATTATATTTATTATGGTATTAATTTAACAACAACATCAGTACTGTCTTATTTTTATAATGTTTTAAAGTATTTCAGTTTATTTTCTAGAAGACTAAATAAATAATCTATTTTTAGTGTGTTTTTGTAAAACACCCTTTTTTTGTGGGAAAGGGGCTAAAACCCCAAGTGAAAGAAGAAGAAAAAAAAAAGCAAAAAGAAAGAAATTCTTGTGTTACAAGTTGCAAAAAATAAAAATAAAAATCAATGTAAACACAAAAAAGAAACAGAAAACCTCTTGTAAAAAGAAAAAGGACAAAAAAAATCCTTCTGGTATTTTGTGTAGATGGCGAAAACCCATAAATATATATAAAACCGCCCCATGTGTACAAGGAAGATGAAGTTTTGTTTGTTTTTTTTTATCTAAATTGAAATGGATTTATTTGCCATTTAGGCAAAAAACAAGGGAGTTCTCTAACTCTTTAGTTTCACTTGGGTTTTTAGCTTATTCTTCTTTCCATTTTCATGGAAATTCCTTTACCTCTTTTTCAGAATAAATGACTTTTAGTTGCTATTAGGCTATTAGCTAAATCAAATAATGTGGATGCATGAACGAGGGGAGTGCGAAAACGTATTCACAAGTACGTCAAATTTAGAATTACATGAATGCGAGTACCCTTAATAAGTTTATTAATAAAACTACATAATATATTTGTATGGCATTTATTAAAACAAATAACAAATACTTTTAAATATAATTAAAATAATTAGAAAGAACATGAACCCAACAGGCATAGTCAATTGGTGTCTGTTTCATATATTTATTAGTAGAAGTACTAAATCTTATTTAAAGTGTGAGTAATAGTATTTTTTTCTTTCATTCATTCTTTCTTTCTCCTTTCTTATGAACACTAACCAATTCATCATCGACACTTCAATCTAACTCTTTTTTTTTTTTTTTTTAATCTCCCTTTGATATTACCTCGGAGTGCCTAGCAACCGAGTCCCTTTGATTTGTAGTTTTCTCTTTCAGTTTTTTATCTATTTATTTTTGCTCTTTTTAAATCTTTATTTTTTTATTCATATATTATAGTTACCAGAGTTGGAATCCTCTATCGATTTAATCTTTTGTTTCTATATTTATCTTTAACTTTTTACAATTATTTTTTGTTCACCTAAGCTTTGTTGTGCTCTTGCTTCGATCCTTATCCTTTATGCCTCTATTTTATGCAAATATTTATTTTATAATTTTATGTTGTTCAATTATTCTTTCGAACTAGTCAAAGGAGATGCATTGGGAGCATGACATAAGTGAGAGGCTTAACATAATGTAGATATTAACATCTATAAATAATATATAATGTCAAAACTAACAATTCTTAGTACAAGAACTAAGAATTCTTAAAAAGTCTTAGTGCATAGTACAAACATTAAAGTCTCCAATTGTCAGCAATTGACGCACCAGTGCAACGGTCGGTAATGGAGTATTATGTGACTCAGGCTTTAACTCATTTTTAGTAGTCGAAAATTAAAGAAACGTAATCAACTAAATCAATGAAACACACGATGTCATTATTTCTTTTAAAATTTATAAGAAAGAGTTATTATATGAATACCAATTAAATATAGTACAAGTATAACTTTTTGCAATTTACTCCCACACAAAATGTCAAAACCGCCACAACAAGGGCTTCAAAAATACAATTGATAAAATCATGAGGCCCAAAACCGTAATATCCAATCCAGCCGCATCTTTCACAAGAGTGGGCGTAAAGCTATTAATAAAACGCAGCGTTTCATCTCCACCCTCTCTCTCTCTCTCTCTCTCTCTCCTACAACTACAAAACTACAGTAGAGTAGTGTGTGTGTGTATACCTCAAAAACTCTCAACAACAACAAGAGCTCCCTCCAACATAATCTAAAATTAATTACAAAAATTACATAATCCAAATTTCACATTCAATTTTTTCTTTGTTCCCCCAATTTTTCCTTATAAAGAAACATATTAAAAAATCTTGTTTTTTATTGCCAAAAAAACGCTATTAAATTTTGATCTCATTCTCCTATTTGGTGCCTCAGTTTTGCATTACTGTGTGTATCAGCGCCGCGTTACAGGTCAGCAAATATCTCAAATCCCTAGAAAAAAAATTACAAGTTTGAGTGTGTCACATTGTTGTTATTGCCAATTTATGGGGCTCTTTTTTGCATGCGTTATATTAGATCTTTACTCTGCTGTATTTTATTGTGTAGAATTGTTTGTATTGTGTGTTTTATTTAGCTTGTAGTCTGCATAACTGAAATTCTAGGGTTTTGTTTTTTGTCAATGATGATACAGTGTTGATGCGCATGGGAGATGTGTTTTGTCAGGGTTTTGGAATTTGAAGGCCTGTGTTACCGCTCTCAAACTATTCCAAAGGTTTTGTTCTTTTTTTTTTTTGTTTTATTTATTTATTTATTTATTGAATCTTCTTGTTATCTAGGTTTTTGATTTAGTTACGTCTCTGTAATCTGGGATAATTTTGAGAAATTGATGTGAAATGCCAGATATGTGATGATTTTGGGTTTATTACGGTTGGTTGTCGGTTTACGGTGGTGTGTTTATTGCGATGGATGTATGTGGCTATTCATGGTTTGATTACGTTATTTAAAGGTTGATCGCGTTGTTTGGCGGTGAGAAATAAATTTTTTATGGTGAGGTCTTTTGTCGTTTTGGATGCGTTAAGAGTTAACAATTAAGTTTAGTATTGGAGTGAATCTCGAGTTTCATCTAAATAATGTAAGATTTCTTTATCTTGCGACTACGGATTACAGGAGACTGGACAGATCTATACTTGAATGAGATAGGGCTCATTCGTATGTTGAGCTGGGGCATGTTTTTGATCGATCCTTGGTTTTTTTGCCTAACAAGCTAGCGGTGGATCTTATGTGCCAGTTGCATTGTTTTCCTGTATAGCTAATGGATCTTGATTCTCTTCTTCGAATCAGTTATTTTTTGCTTGTTGTGTCGTGAAATCAGGTTTTCTTACATTTACTCTGATTATCTGTCATTAGTTGATTATGAATTGTTCCTTGGTATTTTCTAAAGTTAGTATAACAACAATTGGTATTCTGCAATTTCTTAAATTTCAATATGTAGACAACTCTTCCTGTCTTGAAGGAAAAATGTTTTTGATTCTTTTTTTTTTGATGAAAAATTGAACTGTAAGAAATTATTAACATTTTCAGGATATATGGCACTCCGGAAATATGTTCCGGCTTGTAATGCTACCCCTGTCAATGTTAAATCTTTGAGTTTCTCCAGTAAGGAAAATGGGAAACCAAATGTGACAGATTTGCAGCGAAGACCCATGGAAGGTGATGTCAGTGTTGACCTCAGAGAGGTATATTTTCTGATTATGCACTTTCTCTCTGCTGGACCATGTCACAGAACTTATGGGCAGTTCTGGAATGAACTTCTGGAGAATCAACTTTTACCAAGAAGATATCATGCTTGGTATTCACGTAGTGGAATGCACAGCGGAGATGAGAATGATGATGGCATATCTTTTCCCCTTGGTTATAATAAGTTGGTGGAAAGGTAAGGGTGAAAAACTTTTATATTTGTTACCTTCAAGTAATAAAGGGTTGAGAATGTTGAGTTCAGCAAAGATATTATGTTTTGAGTTTAGCGACGTTTATGTCAAGGTTAAGTGAGATTCCAACTTTGGTTGAAGTGCGAGGTCTGCTCCCTGCATATGTGCTAGTTTTGAACTCAAGGAATCCCCCCGTAATCACTTCTATGATCGGTGACAGTCATTTCTATTACAAATTGTGTGATGTATAATCCTATTGTATTATGGTTGTCAAGTTAAAGCTGAATAGTTTTGTTGAATCAGTTTTTCCAAAAGTCATGAGTTCGATTTCAAAAAAGACAATCTGGAAATGGCTCCTAAACACCTTTAAATACTGGACCCAAAGTTGGACAGTGGCCTTACTGTTACATGAAAAATCATAGGACTCTTCGAATATTTGTTGAAACTGTATTTGTTTGATACTGTTCTCAAATATAACTGTTAGTATTCTTGAGATTAAAACTATTCATGCGTGCTCTACACACGGCAAATCAAAATAACCCTGTTTTCCTAGTTAATTGGGGTATGCTATATGAACTCAATGTGAATCATATTGAGTTGAGTGCTTGATTTTCTCTTTCTGCACACATTTCAATTCATCGTGATGTCCTTTAAGCAACTATATTATTTGTTATCACACCTGCGTTTTCTGGCCAAATCGCCATCAATAATTTTGACATATCTTCTCTTATATAATGCTTCAACTTGCTTAGTGTTTCCATACATCTACAACTCATCCACAAATCACCTAAATCATCTTCTTGAGTAGGATGTCTTGATGGAGCCCAACAGATGGTACCCATACATAATGTTCTGCTGTAATATAAAACTTTCTTGTCCGGTTTAGGTATCACAGTCACATAACTCCAATTGATTAATGTGGTTGCAACTTAATAGGAAAAATAGTCGGAAATTTTATAATTTCTGAATTACCTAAGAGCTTTAGATTATAACCTTTTCTAATCAAATTCGTTTTCAGCTTTCTTTTGATTTGGAATGCAACTCTTGTATAATTACTACTATGACTTCTATTCTTAGGTACCCCCACATTGAAAAAGATCACTTGGTAAGGCTGTTGAAACAGTTAATGCTAGGTGCAGCTTCTCCTTCACAAGGCTTGACAGGTGGAAATGCATTAGATGCAGCTACTGTTCCTACTCTCTTGGGAACTGGATCTTTTTCTCTTCTAGCCAGTATGTAATTGGAGCTAGATGAATTTATATCTTTCTTTTGCAATTTGTACATAACAGGGCCTTTTGCGTTCTTTTATGGTATCTTGTAGGTCGACAAGATATGTTAATATGATTAAATAAATAAAAGAAAGTTCTTTTGTTTAGAAGATAATAGGGGTTCAACGGATACATACGTTTTTTCCTTTTTCTGAGTACTACAGTGTGCTAGAGGATTCATTACCGCGCTATCTTTGTGATCAATAATTCTAAGTCTTTGGAAGTTTCTCATGTGCTCTTTTTGCTCAAGGTGATCATGGTAAGAGGGACAATAAGGCTGAACGCCCCCCAGTCCACCTGCGCTGGCCTCACAAGCAAGCTGATCAAGTGCGTGGAATAAGTTTAAGGGAAATTGGTGGTGGCTTTCCTAGGCATCATCGTGCTCCGTCTAACCGTGCTGCATGCTATGCCATTGCAAAACCATCCACAATGGTCCAGAAAATGCAAAATATTAAAAGAGTCAGGGGACACCGTAATGCCGTTTATTGTGGTAAGTTCTCACCTGTATATACTTCTTTTTGGGACTTAAGCAGAGATCAACTTTCATGATTAAATGGTTCTTGTGCGCTGTGGAATCATCGTTGAGGATCGTATTGGCCAAACTTATGTGTTTCTCAACTACATTGGTCTTGAATTTAGTTAAGTTACCTCTTTGGTTTCCTTATCTTATGGCGGCTTATGGCTTGTTGCCTGGTTTATTCTTATTTGGGTTTACACTTGCAAATTTTACCTTGCGTGATACCAAGAAAATGTTTGACTGTTGCAAACTTCAGAAGTTTTCAATTTAAAACGGTTTTTTCCGATATAGTTCAAAGGGCTTTCTTATCCTGATATCGAATTAAAAGCATTGAAAGAGGTCTCTGTTACTGCATCTTCTTACTTTAAGGCTGTTTTGGATTGTATAGCTATATCATTTTATAATTTGGTCCTATTCGCTCCTTTTGTTTGACCTGGTATTTAGCACTTGAAGGCTGCAATTTTATATATCTGTAAGCAATGTCATTAGACTTTGATCTAATGATTTGCTTCCCTGCAGCCATATTTGATCGATCTGGGAGATATGTTATTACTGGATCTGATGATCGCCTTGTTAAAATTTGGTCAATGGAAACTGCGTATTGTTTGGCCAGCTGCCGAGGACATGAGGTGAGTAAACAATCATTATGATAGGCTTGAGGTCCATTTAATCTTCCCCTACTTGGTTTAATCTGATATCTTATATCAATCTTATGCTTCAAGGGTGATATCACTGACCTGGCTGTGAACTTTAGCAATACTTTGGTGGCTTCTGCTTCAAATGACTGCGTAATCCGAATTGTAAGATCCATTTTCTTTAATTTTATCGTTGTTTTACTGCTTGTCTATATAAGTTATCAAATTTTATCAATGGCAGTGGCGTCTTCCGGATGGATTACCGATATCTGTATTACGGGGTCATACAGGAGCTGTCACCGCCATTGCGTTTAGTCCTAGAGCAGGCGCTAACTATCAGCTTTTATCGTAAGTCTTTTTATTTGATTCATCAAGTACTTGTGCACTGATTACTTGAATTCTTGTTCAATTTGTTGGTCAGAACATATCTTCATTACATTCATTAACATCAATCTCTTCTAGCATGGTTCATATGATTAATTAACAAAAGGCATACGCATTATCGATACTATGATCAGGCAGAAAAGTTTATTTCATAATGAGTTTTTCCAAAGGTTTCTTGCACTTAACTTTCCGGGTGAAGCAAAAAAGCCATATGAGGTGTTATGTGTACTAAGGTAATTATTGGGAAACAGTTAATTATGCATATTGAGCATATTGTGAAACTGTATCACTTGTTCCTCCCCATGACCCACCAACTGTTCAATGTCATAAGACTTTTTTAGATATGGTGTTGCATGCACTAAAATAACGTATTTGGCAAGGGTACCATGAGACTTCTTGATTCCTCCTCATAAGTTTCGTATCGGTTCTCAGTTCATGTTTGGCTGAGCTTTTGGTTTCTGTTATATTTACCTCTTATATATACTTTGCACGACTCTGTTGTAACATGGCTGTGATTTATCTAGTAACATCATCTCGTTCCTATGATACAATGAAGAGTCCAGCTGCCTAACTGGACTTGTTGCTCATGGTTTAACCTTTGCTTCATGAATATTCTTCCTTTTCCTATAAGATTCACTAATTGATTGTGGTTGTATTTCAACTGTAGATCCTCTGATGACGGAACTTGTCGGATTTGGGATGCTAGATATTCCCAGTTTAATCCACGAATATACGTTCCAAAACCGTCCGACTCGGTAGTTGGTTAGTTGCCTGTCTGATTGGCCTTGTCATTGCCTATTCTCTTGTTTTAATTTTCCTTATATTTTTTTTTGTGCCATCTCATGTGGAATAATTTGATGTAGGAAGAAGCAATATTCCATCATCCAGCAACACTCAACAGCGCCACCAGATTTTTTGTTGTGCATTCAACGCTAGTGGAACCTTTTTTGTCACTGGTAGCTCAGACACTCTAGCTAGGGTATAGTCTATCATTTGCTGCATTAACTTGTGCAGTGTCCTTATGCTTCTTGAGGTTTCTCATGGAAAAAGTATATGCGGAGATACAGTCAAAGTCCAACAAATTCTTTAAATTCATCCTTATTGGAGTGCCTGTAGAATTTGTGTTTTATGTGCTTTTGCTCGTTCCACCTTTACTAAATATGCATATTATATTTCTATTCTTATTTACTTACAGGTTTGGAATGCTTGTAAATCTACTACAGAGGACTCAGAGCAACCGAATCATGAGATAGATGTTTTAGCTGGTCATGAGAACGATGTAAATTATGTGCAGTTCAGGTTTGTCTTAGCTTACACTTTTGTTATTTATGGTCTGTTTAACTGTTTATCTTAAGACAAAATTTTGAGCTGGGATGCAGTGGCTGTGCCGTGGCTGCCCGTTTTCTTTCCACTGACGCTGCAAAGGAAGACACTTTACCGAAATTCAAAAACACATGGTGTGTTAGATTCATTGTTTGTTGTATTTGCACTTTCTATTCTTACAAAATTATGCTTGCCAGTAATTTGTTTGTTGTCACTTTCTCCAGGTAATAATTTCTTTGTGTTGGTTTGGTTTTTCAGGTTCAACCATGATAATATAGTCACATGTTCTCGTGATGGCAGTGCAATCATCTGGATACCAAGATCACGGAGATCACATGTGAGTTTATGTGGCTCTCAGGCTATAGATTGATGAAATTGTCTTTAGCAAACTATCTGTTGCTTATAATCATATTTCCTCCTGATATTGCTTTACTTAAGCCAATTAGCATAATTTGATTGAAATATTGCTTAGGGAAAAGCTGGGCGTTGGATTAGAGCATATCATCTAAAAGTTCCACCACCTCCAATGCCGCCTCAACCCCCACGTGGAGGTCCACGTCAGAGAATTCTTCCAACCCCTCGTGGTGTAAATATGATTGCGTGGAGTCTAGACAATCGATTTGTTCTTGCAGCTATTATGGGTGTGTAGGTTTTTTGTGCATTTTCGTAGTTTGCTATAGTTGCCAAAATCTTGATATGGATGTAACCATTTGTTATTCGGTGACTTAATTTGCCAATTAGTTGCATGATATTGTTTGTTGGGTATATTCTTTGAATTTTCCTTTTAGTTTTTTTAATACGCTTCTGCAGGTAGTTCCAGTGGTATAAGTATATTTTATTGTACTTATTTACTTGCTTCTTATAATTGTTGTGTACATGATATATGACGTAACTTAAACCCAGAAAGAGATACATTTCGCGTATAATAGTTCTTTGAAAACTAAGTTTTTCTCTCAGCAAATTGATCTTTCTTAATTGTGACGTGGCGGTTTCAGCTTATTTTTTTCCATATTTGTATTAAATATGAAACAACTCGAGTCCAGAAAGATACAAATTTTTGGGTTTATGTAATCTTAGGAAATTAGAGTTTATGCTGAAGTTACCTTTTAACACTCAGCTTACCTTGGGATACTCAAACCTATATAGATAATTTAATGTGAATTTTCAGTTATTACATACTTATCTAGGTTTTCTTTTGTTGCAGATTGCAGAATATGTGTATGGAATGCTGTTGATGGAAGCTTAGTTCATTCTCTGACTGGTCATACTGATTCTGTAGGTTCTTTCGCGAAATTGCACTCATATTGTTATATTAATTATTTAATTAGTTTCACCATCGTTCCTTATTAGGGACGTCGTCACCTGTCTTTTCATTTTCATGCGCGTTTTTTAATATTATTTTTAATAAAGATCTGTTTCACAAAGTTAATTACTGTGGATTAGGTTTTCTTTGTGTTATTTTTTGTTCATCAATATTGATGTCAGGAATCTCGGTCTAGTTTTGTTTCTTTTCTGGTGTACTTAGTACACGGTTTCTGATGACGTGGGACTTAGGAGTGCTTTATGATTAGTGAAAAGACCAGTTCCACATCATGATATATTATCTCTTGCTTAGTAAGGACGCAGATCTGGTAATATTACTTCTGGGCATCTTACGAGTCTCTATCCATAGGTTTTTAGAATAACCCTTCCGTTAACTACATAATTCTCAGTGGCCGTGCTCTCACTTTTTTTGGATTATGAATGGAATATAATGGTATAGACCTTGAATTTAAACAAAATTGCAATTTCAACATTTTCTCTTTTGTGCTAAAGGTATAAGGTGGAGGTTGGTTTGAGTCTTTTGACATGTTCTTTTATGGCCTTGCTATGAAGTCTCTCTTGCATACAAGCTTTTGAAAATACTCATTGAAATATCTGCTTTTCAAAATAATTATCTCCTAGTAGAGTCCTTTTTATTACCCAAAAAGGACTTAAGGCTTTCAGAACTCCGTAGCTATTACTCCATTTTGTGACAAGCTACTCTCTGTTAGAATGCTAACTGTTGTTGCAGGGAATAACTTGCATGTTAATGTCTGCAGAGCAGTTGGTGATATAGTTTTCTGTCCCCTTCAGATCTTACCTTTATATATATGGATATTTCCTTCACTTATGCATAATCCTGTTCTTGTAATTTTAAAATCACACATTTTTCAATTTCATTACTCTGTCATGCTACAACTCCTACATCTTTTTTCCTTTTTAACTGATGGGGAATTTTTGTGCATTATGTAATATTAGTTTGTATGGGGCTAGTATACTATGGTACTTGTTATTACTTACTAAACTGCTTTCTTTTACGTAGACCTATGTCCTGGACGTGCATCCTTTTAATCCTCGTGTAGCAATGAGTGCGGGATATGACGGGAAAACAATTGTGTGGGATGTGAGTTCAGAGTCTTGTTTAATTTCTGTTTGAAAGGAGATTCTCTTTTCTTGTTTTCTCCTCCTCGCACCTTCACATTCCACCGCATTTGCAGATATGGGAAGGTATTCCTATCCGGACATATGAAATTGGTCAATTCAAGCTGGTTGATGGGAAATTCTCGCCGTGAGTCGATCTACCTATAATTTGGTTTCCTTCTTTCCTTCTTTGTTCAAGCTTAGTAAAGAAATGATATCACATATTTTCACGGACTTCATAATTTCTCCATTTGATATTAGGTTCTGGAATATTGTCGTACTATAGTGTGTTGCATTATTGAATTCAAAATTGATTGAAGTTCCCTGTGTGTGAATTGCACAAACGAAGAAGCCATTTTGTTCTGTTAAGGCCTTGATAGAGCACCGGGGAAATTTTCAGTTCTCTGTATGTTTGTTTTCTCCATTTGCTGGCACTTCTATCACAAGCAAATAGTTAAGAAATTCGAAAATTAGTAAGGTTCAGTTGAAGATTTGGTATATTAAGTAGAAATTGTTTAAACATGAAGATTTTTATTACGTCATTTTAGCAGTTCCAATGTTTCTTAAGACATCGTGAACACCATCTAATCATTTATTGATATCCAGGGATGGGACGTCCATTATTCTTTCAGATGACGTTGGCCAGCTATATACATTAAATACTGGTCAAGGTGAATCCCAGAGAGATGCTAAATATGATCAGGTACTTCAGTGTACTAGGATGTTTTCTGATTCGAGGTCTTCTGATTCCTGATGTTATACTCCTGTTAACAGTTCTTCTTAGGGGACTACCGGCCTCTTATTCAGGATACACATGGAAATGTCCTAGATCAGGTTAGCTTCTCGCCCATTTTGAAAGAACATTCTTCATCAACACGACTTCAAGAAGATTCTAATTTATTGGTATCACAATCACGGTATATAGCTGTGTCGGTGTAAGTGTTATTGCTCAGGGTGTTATTGGACCCACAGTTATTTATGTTCAGTCCATTATAATGTGTAGCTTGTCTTATGGACTTGACAGTGCCCAATATAGTTAGAGCATTGCTTCTTTTCTAATCTCAGTACCAAATATAGCTTGGGTTTTTCTTTAGTCTGCAATGTGGATGACATTTCAATTATTTATTTAGGAAACACAACTTGCTCCTTATCGGAGGAATATGCAAGATCTTCTCTGTGATTCAGGTAAATTCTCACTCTCTTTCTGCTGGATTTTCCGATAATATGTTTGTCTTCCATTCTTTCCATGTTCTTCAACCATGGTCTTTTGGCTTTATGTTTCCAGGAATGATTCCATACCCAGAGCCGTACCAAAGTATGTATCAGCGAAGACGGCTAGGAGCTCTTGGAATTGAGTGGCGTCCATCATCTGTGAGATTTGCTGTTGGTGTAGATTTCAGTCTGGACCCAGATTATCACATGCTTCCCATTGTAGACTTGGATACATTAATTGATCCGCTTCCTGAGTTTGTTGATGCAATGGATTGGGCACCAGAATTTGAGATACATAGTGATGATAATGATTCAGAGTATCACATAGCGGAGGATTACTTATCTGGAGATGAGCAAGTAAGTTTAATTTCAGATTCTGCTGATTCAGAGTGCAGTTCAGAGGACAGTGACATTGAGGACTCGCACAGAGATAGCCTTCGTAGATCAAAGAGAAAAAAACAGAAGGCAGAGGTCATATTCGCTAGTAGTCTCAGATTTATATGCATGCTGAAGTTCTTTCTTAGGTCACTCTACTGTATTATTCAGCATTATTTGTTCTTTTTTCAATGTTTTAGGTGGAGATCATGACATCTTCTGGAAGGCGTGTGAAGAGGAAGAATTTAGATGAAGATGATGACAGTTTAATTAGGAAAAACCGTACTAGAAAATCAAGAACTAAGCGAAAAGCGTCAAAGAAGAAATCCTCATCAAAGTCAAGACCTAGAAGAGCTGCTGCCAGAAATGCACTTCATCTGTTCTCTCGTATCACAGGAACATCTACAGATGGAGACGTTAATGGCTCAGAAACTGAATTATCGGAAAGTGGATCTACTCAGGATTCAAGCTATGCAAGTGAAGAATCAGACGTATCTTTGCAAAATGGATGGCAGGGTCATTCTAAGGGAAAAGAATTATCCTTAGATCATTCTGCCGACGTTGATGAGCCTCATTCATACCCGGAATCTCATTTGAATGCTTCAATCAAGAGGAAATTAATCCTTAAGTTTCCAAATCGGGACTCGAGTAAACTTGTGTCTCAGAAAAATTCTGTGTTAAAATTTGAGGAAAGCCAATATGAAATGGTAGGTTCATCATCTAGAGTTCCTGAGAAAGTTAATGAAACAATAGTTTATCCGGAGGATGATGAAATTGGTGTTGGTGGTGCTGATGGTCATAATAAGGAAATAGGCAAGGTTGGGCCGTCTGGTATGGTTGAATGCCAAATTGATCTTCTTGGAGGATACAAAGACGGTTCTATTAGATGGGGAGGGGTCAAGGCTCGCACCTCTAAAAGGCTGAAGATAGAAGAACCCATTACAGAAGGTTTACAGGCTGGTCCTAGTTCAGCTTTTGATCAGGATCTTAGGGAAGAAAATACTATCAATGGCGAATTAACTTATGCAAGGGAGCACCCAGTGGAGTTCCCTAGTTCAGGAATCCAAAATCAGGATGGTAGTTTGAAAGAAAATGTTTATATGAATGAAGATGCTTGCATTATGCCTGAAAGTCGCGAGACAGCAGTAAACGTTGAGAAACACTTGGGGTTTGACAAGAGCAAGAATAATGATGAGCCATTAAGTCGAGTTCAGGATGTTCAAAATGGTACATCTATGGCTGTTGTTCCCTGTTCAAATAGCAATAGGGACCGAACTGAACCGAAAGAGAATGGTAAAACACAAACACCAACAAAGTTACGGATAAAATCCAGCACTCTGCTTGGGGATCGTGGTAACAATGGCAAAAGTATTCTTGAATCCCCACAAGCGGATACAATCAAATCTCCATGTGTTAATAATTGTGATAACCCTGACACAGAGAGAAATTCTCAAGTTCATGTTCATGATGACATTGGAAAACCTGGGTCGGACAACAGAGACTATTCTGGAATTTCAGAGTTGGATGGTCCTGTTGGTGAACCTTCGTCAAGGTCTACGTCAGATGAGACATTCAAAATGGATTCAAATAAAAGGATGTTCACGGCTGTTTATCGAAGGTCGAAGCTTTCGAGAGGTAGGAGTAATCCAGAAGATGAAGGTGGTGGCACGCAAGCAAGCACTTCTAGTGTTGCAACTCGTAATGTAGATGAAGGAAATGAGGTTGCGCCTGAAGGGTTTCGTAGGGCGCGATCTGTTCGACTGAGATCAACTACAGTTGGTGGTCTTTCTGTGGCAGGCAGCAACTTGAGATTCAATGCACACCCAGATCATTCTGAAGGCACATCCTTAGATGTCGAAAAGGCTTCTCCAAGCAGAGGTGACGATAACTCCTGTGAAGAATGGAGATCAGAATCCAGAACTTCTACCAGATTAAGAGCTTCAAGGAGCAAGAAAGGCAGAAATTACGTGCGTGATACTAGTCCCACCGACCAACGGAAATCTAATCACACTGGAAAAAGTTCTTGGTTGATGTTGTCTGCACATGAGGAAGGCTCTCGATATATACCTCAACGAGGGGATGAAGTTGTGTACTTGAGACAGGTAGATGCTTGCTTTTTTGTCTCTCTCCAAATTTTCTGATTTATTAGCTGTCTTATTGGTATTTTTGTTTCAGGGCCATGAGGAGTACATAAGTTACAGTAACTCAAGAATCTTGGGCCCGTGGGAAACTCTTAAGCGAAATATCAGAGCTGTGGAATTTTGTAAGGTGGAAGACCTTGATTATTCAACACATCCTGGTTCTGGAGAAAGTTGCTGTAAAATGACGCTTAAACTTGTAGATCCTTCATCTGATGCGTTGGGTAAATCATTCAAGTTGACTCTACCCGAGGTGACTGGTTTTCCAGATTTTCTTGTTGAGAAAAGTAGGTATGATGCATCTGTGGCAAGGAATTGGACTGCCCGAGACAAGTGTCAAGTCTGGTGGAAGAATGAGGGTGAGGAGGACGGGAGTTGGTGGGAAGGTCGAATTTTGAACGTGAAACCCAAATCTTCTGAATTTCCAGACAGTCCATGGGAAAGATATGCCGTCAAGTACAAGAGTGATCCCACTGAAACACATCATCATAGTCCCTGGGAACTTTATGATACTGATACACATTGGGAACAACCTCATATGGATGATGATATTAATGAACAGCTTCTGCGTGCCTTTGCCAAGTTGGAGCAATCAGGGCGCAAAGCTCAGGTTAATAGACACAATTTACCATGTCGATATAAAAGTTTGTTTGAGTTTGAAATAAGGTTTAACTAATTTATTTTCTTGCAGGATTATTATGGGGTTAACAAATTGAAGTTAGTTTCACAGAAGACAAATTTTATGAACAGGTATGTCTTGGCCATCATGGCATCTTGCAGCTCTCCAATTTCTTCGGCACCTTTTAAGCTAAACGACATTCAGTATTCTATAGCAGATATTCGAGCACATTTTCTTTGATTTATGCTGATGATCTGAAACTAATGTTACTTATGGCATTTAAAAAACTGTATGCTAGATTCTTACTACTACTTTTCATTTCACAGGTTTCCTGTTCCCTTGTCTCTGGAAGTTATTCATTCTAGGTTGCAAAATAATTACTATAGAAGTCTGGATGCACTGAAGCACGACGTTGAAGTGATGCTATCAAATGCTGAATCATATTTTGGAAGAAATGCCGAGCTTTCCGCAAAAATCAAACGCTTGTCTGATTGGTTCAGAAAGACACTGCCTTCCATTTAGTTTTACCTAGAACAATTTTATAGACAAACCATCCTGCTCCTGGCTACTTTTCTATATGTGTATATCAATCCTTTTCCCCAAATAGTTTATATTTTCACCTGAGTTTTGCTGTAGCTAGCCAGTGTAGGAATCTCTCATCAGGGATTTTATTTATTTACAAGCTTACCAAAATTAACTAACGGCTGCGGAGAATCCCCAGCGAATTTTTTTTCATTGTATAGTTCAATTTTGAAAGAGCATCAATTGAAATATTTCTTACAATGTTCATACTGATTTTTACATTATTATGTACTGATCTCTGATGCGAACAAGAAACTCTTGATTTATTAAGCCTTAGTTGTTATGCCAAATTATCCCGATTGACTTACATTCTCTGATGTAGCAGGAAAGATCATTGCCTAACAATTTCTTCTGGCATTTATGCTTTCTTATTTCATCACCAAACGAAAAATCTGAAGCCTCTTTAACACTTGCAGTTGATCCTAAACTAATATCAGATCATATTACAACAGAAGAAGCTGGAAAACGACAGAAATTATAAGAATGCAACCTTATTTAGCCCTCTCTTCAGTTTCCTCAGCTGCAAATATTCCCTTCTCCAAAATCCAGTCTTCAATCATAACTTGAGAATTCACAGGCTGATCACTAGGCACAAGATGTCCAGCATTCAACACCACAGCATGACTCAGTCTCTCCCATTTCTGCACATAGCCAGCCAAATTCCCTTCGACCCTCCAAACCTTCCTCTCTGCCTCCATAAACTTTTCAATCCCGTCCCATTTCATCTTCTTCACCCAAGCCAAAGTCGACACCACTCCGTCTCTCAAGTCGCACTGCCCTTGATACAACAAGACTCTAGTATTCTTAACCAAGAACTCCACCATATACCTCACACTCTTCATCACATCTTCTTTCAACGCATTACCCACCTGGTTGCTGCACAGTTGAAAAACCAAAGATTCATTCACTCCCAATGCCTTCTTCACCTCCACCTCGTTCAGGAACTGAGTCACTACTCGATTCGGGTAAGGAGTTAGCCTCCTAAAATCATACAAAGTGGCTAAACCTGTCATATTTGTCAGTGTGTCCAACACTCGTAATCTTGCATCTGTGGCCTCATTCCATTTCCCACTTCTCACAAATCCAACAGCCTCCGACTGTATTTTCTCCAAAAGGGTCATTTGCTTTTCATTGATCAGACCTAAATTGAAGGCATTCACAGCATGAGTTTGCACTTGAATTTCGGGATCAGTCAGTCCGTTACCGATAACCACACCAGCCAAATTCACTCTACGGTCAACCGGCAAAAGGGCATTCTTCTTCAGAATGTAGTATCCAAGTGCTGGAAGATACTTCCCTGCATAGCTCTCACCAGTAATATAGATTGGCCTTGTTTTGAAAGATTTGTCTAAAGCAACAAATTTCTTGAGTGCTGTAAAAAGGTGTTTGGCTACATCATTTTGGTTTCTTGGAATTTCTTGAGGTGAAGCAGCAATGCTGAATCCTGTTCCAATGGGATTATCAAGAAAAAGCAGGCCAAAAATTCTGTTCCAAGAACTTGGATTTTTCTCAAGTGTGACCTGTTGGTTAACAATCCATGGACCAAGTTCACGTAAATTGGCTAGCATAGATGAGCAACCTGGTCCACCTTGAAGCCAAATGAGGATTGGAGTATGGGAGTTTGATGTGTTTTTGTTGGAAATTTGGGCTTCATAATATGTGTAGAAAATGGCAGAGCCAGTGGTGGAGTTTACTGTTAAGTAGCCTGATTTTGTTGGAAGGGCTTCTTTGAGGTATGATGAATTGGTCAATGGCGGTGGTGATGCGGCGGCGGAGTAGCGTAGGACGGTGAGGCATAGGAGGAGCTTGATCATAGGTGTTGTTAGAGATTCCATTTTTATTTAAGTGGTGCTTTGAGTTGAGTGCTTCTGAACTATATAACATGGTACATGCTAAAAAAGTGATCTTTGACTTGTCTTTTTTCTGAAAAAAATATAAAAAGTTCAAAGTTTTCAGACTTTGCAACTAAATCGGTTGGGCGTGGAAAAATTGTCTTTCTGACACATTCATTATTTTTATTGACTCTTTTGTGTTAAAAATAAGAACCCACTTGAATGAATCATATGTTCTATGGTTGACCTTTCAAAATTGTGTACTTCACTTGATATTTTATCTTCTTGTAAGTTCAAAGCAAATCTGGATTTGATTGCAATACCAAACGTTGAATAATGTAATATGATTGCACGTTCACTTATTATTTAAGCGAATAATGCGCTTGCACACTCGAAATTTGCTTTTAGTACTTAGAACTTAGAGATGCAAAGGAAAAAGACAATCTCAAGTATTATATATTATTACTATTTGGCCCTTGCATTGATATTGTTTGCCGGCAGGATCCCCAAAACAATCGAAAGAAAACAAACGAGCTTGAACGTATTTGGCCCTTGCATTAAAGTCCAATGAACGTATTAAGAAGGCGATAGCCTGATATTAAGAAGTCGAGTAAATCAAATTATGATTTCGAATACATATTTTAATTAAAAAGACGAATTTCAATTTATGAAAGTCGTAAGATTACAAAATCAATATGTCTAGTCTAGAAAAATTCATCTTGCAAAAGCATCCACAATAACTCAGATCACGTTTCTGAATTGACTACCATAATTAGAAACTCACAAAGGGCAACTTTTGGGACCAGTCATTCTTTGAATAAAGCCCCCATCTTAACCTCCACCATCTTCAAAATTAAATGATTAATAGAGGCAGGTGTGAAAGCTTCCACTTATTTGCAAAAATTATAAGTCCACAGAGAGAGAAGCAGGGGAGTTGGTCCCCCCCTCTAACGATGCAAATGTCAAAATCTACTAGGCGTAGTTAGTTAGTGACATTTAAGCTCCCTAAAATATGGCCTAATTATCAATTTCTTTCTTAAGATTTAAACAACTACATAAACACTATAAAATATAAAAATACTAAGAAAAGAAAATACAAATTTACGTAATATTTTGAAACTTCAGAAGACGACTCCTTAACCATTCTCCAAAACTGATACAAATGAAAGGAGAGAGTTCAATGGAGAAATGTAAATCACTCTCCACCCTCCCAAAAGTCAAAACAAAGGACATAACAACAAATCAGCACTTAAAGTTGAATTAAGGGGTCATTTTCTAGAAACATTCCATTAAACTAAAAAGTTTTAATACAGAAAGAAAAATGTCTCTCGCATTGGCAATAATGACACAGGATACCCACACTGAATATTAATTAAACCAGTCAATAGAAAGCCAATTGCTTGATTTAGTCAACATGTTAGTAGTCAGCTTCTCCAGTCCACAATTCACATCCATCAAGTTGGATGAAGCTATAAAAATTCAGTCCCTCCATCGATGGCCACAATTTGGATTGCAGCAAACGAAAAACAAAGTCATTCCTTCTTCCCCCCTAGCAGTTGCCTGCACGATCAAATCAAAACACTGAATGCTAGTATATTACGACTTAACGTGTTTTCAACTTCAGATTAGGTCTGCAACTTGAAATTAGATCTATGTATCCCACACTACTTTTGAGCAAGTGAAACAGTTCATATCGAGTATTATGCCTTAACATGAGTTTCTTGGTGAAAGTTGCATTTGTTAGCAAGATTCTAAAACTCAGAATGGTCAACAGCAAATGCAGCTTTTCTAAATGCCTTAACTTTTCGCATCATAACCAATAATGATGATCGAAAATGGATATGAAAGAATCCGATATAATTGCAAGATAAAAGTACCATGTACACGGAAACTTTGACTTTTACTAGTGTATGGATCCAAAAGAGTGAAATATGTGTCTGAGTTGTGTCCAAGGCGTTTTAGTGGCAGATATATTCACAAAAATCTCGAGGATGTGTGACTTTAGCTAGTATATTGCAACAAAGAGCAGAATTTTGTCCTACGATAAAGCCTAAAGCAGAAGCTTTTGTTGACTTGCTCGCTTAATATGGTCGGAGAGTGTACAACTGCTATTTGGAGGAGGGAATTAAGGTTGTCACAAAGCCTTCTAACATAATAGAAAAGAGGTTTTTAAAGTGGGTCAACAGACATTACACCATTAACAAGTGGTACACAATTTTGATTCAACCTCATTCAAGATTAATGTTTGGAGTAGGTTTATGACCTTAACAGTGAAAACAAGATATTCAATATTTTTATGATAATGTGTGCACTAGAGGAATTCCAATAGTCTAGCCTTGTCCGTAAATCATCGAAACAACAGAAGAAATGCAATCATCATGAAGATATTTACGCAAAATACAAAACAAACAAGTAAACAAAATACCATATATCTCCGATATTAGTATAATCTTTTCTTTTACTTTAAAGGACCTATAGTGCTCCTCATCCAGAGAAACACAAATCGAACTTGAGGTATATTTCGTCAAGGTAACAAAACCTTCTGATGCTTACAATCAAAATTGGACATAGTAACAGCATAGCTACATAGATTACTAACCAAACTTGTAGTTCACGAAGACACGACATGTCAGCAAATAATACCTGAAAAAATACAGCTTCTCCATGACCACAACTGGCACAACGCACCGACTTCGTACGAGGAAGCGTTGGATCAGCAGCTACGTCTTGCAACACCTGGGTGCGCTCACCAACGGAATGGTGCACTTCATTTCTATAAACACAGTTATTATCAGCAACCTCCTGCACAAAATTTTCTTCAATCCAACAGCTCATATTCATAAAAAAAAAAAAAGAAGGTTCTTTCGATCAAACAAAAGCCAAAAACGAAACAGGTTAAGATTTGAACTTAACCCAGATTTCACCAGAAAAAAACATCGAATAGTTGATAGAAGCTACTACAATGCAGCAGTATAAACCCTAAACCCTAATAATAACACTACAAAATTGAAACATTTAAATTCAAAATAACATAATTAATTAACAACTTCACACTAATCAACAAAACTAAACCTGATGATCGCAGTTGCGGCAAGCATAGAGCAGGATCTTCTGGTCTTTGTCTTCTTTTGGGTACAAAATGTTATTGCTGCATTAAAAAAAAAAACAAAAAATACACAGCTCAGTCGTAATAAAATCCAATTGAAAATGAAACAAGAAGCAAATACGAACCACTCGCGGCAAAATTTCATGGTACTCATGGTGAAAATGCAGTTCAAATTCAAGATAATTCTCTCTTTGGATTTTCGTATTCTTTCTCTGCGATTTCAAATTTGAGATTCTTTTGCTAGAGATGGGGAAAAAGATCCAGGGATGTTTGGGCCTTGCCTTTAGTTTATTCTCCCAAGCCCATCTTTACTGGACTTATAATTTGATTTTGAAAATTACAATTGGGAGATTGTTTTGTTATAATCTGATTTTCTTGAACAAAATATTCAAACAATTGTTTCGCAGACGTTTTGAAAAAGATTTTATAAATACATCATATAAAATATTGTCTAACGTGTTTGTTGTTGTTATGTGTTAATAATTCAAGAAGAAATGCGAAATTCTAACATGTGCTTATAATCAAGTCAAACTAAACGCTATCAAGCATTGTTAATTATTATTACTAGTTAATGTTTAGAATTTTAGATTGTGAGTATTGTACATGAATATATTATATAAGAGATACAATTATGTTGAAAATATGTTATTGAAATTTAAGATAGAGACAAATATAGTTAGTTATTCATTAACTGACACTTGATTCATTGAATGTAACGTTTCACAACACTAATAATATAAGGTCTAACAGAAGATATATATTTATAATTCCCTTGTTGACCATCAATTAGTCCGTCCTAATCTTGATCTAAAGTACATGGTTGAAGAAATAACTATTCTTACTTATGAGTCAAAATCTCTAAATATTTTTAAATAGTGTCTAAACTTTTATCTCGAACTTCAAAGAAACTAAACATATAAGTAATTTTCAATAATAATGTTTTTCAATAACATTGGAATAAATTCTTAGTATTTATATACACTTAAAACGAAATTTTTGTCCGGTCTTACTCCTTACACTAAGATATTTACATTGTCAATAACAACTAAACCCCACCAAAGCTGGCATGCTGCGTGTCACTCTTATCCACTTACTTTCCTCTCTACAGTGCCGTGGACTTGTTCAAGTCAAGCATCAACCAAACCAACTAACACGCCTCTACTTGAAACCGAAATCACCGTAAACATTTAACCGTAGAGAAAGCGTCACTGTAACCAATAACAGTTAGACACGTCAGCAAATCACCAATGCGACGACGTGTCACCTACCTTTAATCTCACCGAACAAAACACACACACAGACTCTCTCTCTCTCTCATAAAACTCAAAATTAATTCACATTTTTCATATTTCATTTTTCTTTTAAAAAATTCACAAATTATCGTCTTCCTCGGGAGAAGAATCAGGTGCGGCGCGATCTACCGTAATAGAATACGATGGCGGAAGATAAGTACAATCGCAAGAATCCGGCGGTGAAGAGGATCTTGCAGGAGGTGAAGGAGATGCAATCGAATCCGTCCGATGATTTTATGAGCCTTCCTCTCGAGGTATTTTTATTCCGTAATTGAATATGTAGATTTTTTGCTGTAGGCGTTTAATTTTCAGCTGATTTTGCGTCGATGAATGATTTTTTTTTAGATAAGTTTAATTTTGGGAGATAATAAGTTTGTGACGTGTTTTTAGTTAATTATTTGTTTATATGATAATTTTTAAAATAAATTCGGTATTGTTCTTATGGAGAAAAAGCGATATATGTTTTGATTCGATCGATCTGGATGATTTTTTAGGGTTTGAGATATTTGTTGTTTGTTGCACCGTGTCTCGGAATTGGCCTGATCTTTTGTGGCTGTTGACCTATGAGGATTCAGTGACCGTATTTGTGAAATTTGATGCTGAATTGTTTAATTCATTTAAGAAATTAAAATCATCATGTCAAAGATCGTAGTGATCTTCAGATACGGTTGTGTTTTAATAACAAATTTAAGAAATAAAAGTAATTAAATGTTTGTAAATGTGATGGTTTGGTTTTTGACATAAAAAGTAATTTAATCTACTTAACATAAAAAGATGGGCAAGAAGTATGCATTAATATTATTCGAGAGTTGAAAGATGAAAGATCTAAGGTTGCGGTAGGTCATATTCGCCTTTTGGTTATGGCATGAATGGTGAACCTGATTTAATTGTGTATTTCCGGGAGAAATTGTTTGTTAAAATCTCGATTCGATATGGCTTGTGTTTTAGAAAGTGATTTTGAAACATAAAAGCTTTGGCCTACTTTGGTGACTCTGGTAATTTTCTATATTCCTTGTTTGGTTTTGACATCTTGGTGCATGCTTAAGGATAAGAATCCTAGCTACTTTTATTTCTTTCAACTATTCTGTTTTAGTTATAGCTGATCATTTTTTTTTGTGCAGGAGAATATATTTGAATGGCAGTTTGCAATTAGAGGGCCTGGGGACTCTGAGTTCGAGGGAGGAATATATCATGGCAGAATTCAGTTACCTGCTGATTATCCTTTCAAGCCACCTTCATTTATGCTGTTGACGGTATGTGCTGTTCTTTCATATTTGAGCACTATAACTTGAAATTTTGAATGTAAGACAAACTAAATGTTGGAATACATCTGATTTGTCTAATTTTTTTCTTACAGCCCAATGGTCGATTTGAAACCCAAACCAAGATATGCTTGAGCATTTCCAATCATCATCCTGAACACTGGCAACCTTCCTGGAGTGGTATACTTTAGTTTTTTATGGATTCTTTGAGTTTTATCACGAATGTGAATTTTTTGAACTTCGCCTCTTGCTCTGCTTTTTGTATTCAGTCAACACAGCCAATTATGACGAAAGCAACAAAACTGTAGCGTAAACTAGTAGATTCCCATGTAAACATGACTAATGCATGCTGTGCACTCAGACATCTTATATACTGTTCATTGGGCGTACATTGCCTCTTTCTTCCTATCAAGTACAAACTGCAAAATTTAAGATGGAATGGTGATTAGCACTTTAGTATATTTCAGATGTAGGTGTAATGCATTTACTTAAAAAATAGTAGTAAGTTTGTAGTCTGTAATCTTTTAAAGTAAAAAAGCTAAAAAGCTCAACTGATTCCTCATTAAGGATGGCGAGAACAAAAGGGAATTGATATCTTTTTCCCCCAGGCTGCTCTTCTAGCTTGCAGCTGATTGGTACAATGAAAAAGGGTGAAGATCAATGAGAAACAGACCTTAATATTATTGCATTTCAATTATTCAAGATATATGTTGACAGAAACTAGTCAATATGATGTTTTTGTGTTTTTAGAACATGTATTTCGGTTGTGGATTTACATCTCTTTTTGGGATTGTTGCTTAGGAGAATTTCTTAGATTTTTTTTTGCCTTGTTAGTCATCAGTCTGTAAGATAGTTGGCCTTTTTACATGTACATCATGTATTCACAATCTCTGTGGTGTATTTGCAGTTCGGACTGCTTTGGTCGCATTGATCGCATTTATGCCTACCAACCCAAATGGTGCACTGGGATCATTAGATTACCCAAAGGAAGAGAGGCGAGCTCTTGCGATCAAGTCTCGTGAATCTGCCCCAACATTCGGATCTCCTGAACGCCAAAAGCTGATGGATGAGGTTTGTTACATTCTACTTTTCCACTATAAATTTGCATCATTTTTTACATGTCATACTAACAGCTTGTTTGTCTTAGATTCATGAATATATGCTAAGCAAAGCGCCTCCCGTGCCTCAAGGGGAGCCCTCTGAAGGACAGACTAATAACGAAGAAATGCAGCAAAGTCCTGAGAATCATGTCGATGGAGCAACAGAAACTCAACCACGTGTGCCCGAAGATGAAGAGGTTGTTGAAGAAATAAATGAAACCCCTTTACGCCAAAATATTGTCCAGGCATCAGAATCGGTCCCTGCTGTTGTCACAACTGGGCAGCATCTAATCCGTGAGCCAGAGACGAGGGTTCCTAAGCCGGCTGATGATCGTTTGTTTACATGGGCCGCTTTTGGTCTGACCATTGCTATAGTAGTTCTTCTGTTAAAGAAGTTCTTGAAAGCAAACGGTCATGGTGCCGTTTTCATGAACGAGTCGTGAGCTTGAGGTAAATGTATGCTGAGGATGCCTCATGGTATTTGTAATTGATGCCGAAAATGATGCCTTAGTTTCTATTTCCTTACCAATGCAGAGTATATGTAATTATTCAGTTTCAATCATCGGATGTATGTGCCTTATATATATATTTTATTTTTCGCAATTTAGTGGATTATTGTGTATAGGTTTAAAGACCATTATGCATAAAGTTCTGGAACTTTATAAAGAAATAGAACCATTTTACCAGATTGTAGATTTTTTTTGTCTTTGGATTGAACAAATAGTACTTCTTGCAATCATATCACTGAAGGGCAAACACTTGTTGCCCACGAGCGAAAACTTGAAGATGATCTAATCAACACAGCAATTTTTGTTCTTTCAAGTGCAAAAGTCGCCATTTTGTTCAACGACTCGCAATCAGTTGCAAACTCTTATTTGATATGATTATTTAATATTGTAACTCAGATTGATATAATTGACACATAGCAATTCTTGTTCTTTGAAGCGCATAAATCACCTCTTACAAGAATTCCATTTTGTGGAATTACAGGAATACCCCTAAGATATGGCTAATTATAGTCATTTCTCATGTTGGAAAATTACGAGTGTTCTGTGTATCTAATAACAGGAACACCCATTTACAGTATATCTCTAATTACACATACCAAATTTGAAATCTCTACACTGCATACTCACATTTACTTTTCTTTATGTAACAGAAGTTAAACTTTTATATTAAGAATAAAAAACATCAAATGTCCCAACATATATAATTACACCTTAAGAGCACATGATCTCATAGGTTTGAGGTTTAATGAGATTTTCTCTAATATTAATGCATGGTGTATATTAAATGCAGGCGCACGCGTGCGACTAATGATCTCTCCTTCTTCACGACTAGTCAATAAAATAGAATTCGTTGGTTTGGGAAAGTTCAAACTTGGAAAATATATCTTAGCTCTCTTCTCAAATCAGAGCCGAAGAAAACTTATCAAAACCTAAAATTAAAACAACTCCACATGGCAGCAGCAGCTCTGATTCCAAAACTCCCAAACGACGTCGTCGTCGAAATCCTCTCAATACTTCCGGTAAAGTCCCTGTTGAAGTTTAAGTGCGTTTCAAAATCATGGCTTTCTTTAATTTCAAGCCGACAATTCATCAAAACCCACCTCAAAAACGCCCCAAATTACCCCTACGCCAGGTGGGTTTTGTTACACTGTCGTGATAAGATCAAGCACGCTTCTTTAAATTCCCTGTTGTTCGGAGCCACAGTTGATGTTTTTGACGCAGACCATGTATCCCAAATTTCAACAAGATCAATTTGGGTTGTGGGTTCTTGTGACGGATTGATTTGTCTTTATGTAGGTAACAAAGATTTGATTTTGTTGAACCCCTCCACCAGAAAATGGAAAAAGCTTCCTGATTTCGGTGCGAAAACGGATGCTGGCAGTTACTGCACTTTTGGGCTTGGTTTTGATGAATCCACTGATGATTATAAGGTTGTGGGGTTGTTTATTTGTAATCGAGATTCGTCTCCGGTTATAGGGAAAGTCTATAGTTTGAAGACTGATAAATGGAAAATCGTTGAGAGTAGTTATAAACACCCCCGCCCAATGATTGATTCCGCCAAGTTTGCCAATGGGAAGTTTCATTGGGTTGCGAATTCGGACTCGGAGTTGATGAGTAGATGGAATGTTGTTACTCTTGATTTGAAGACGGAGGAGTACGGAATCATAGAGATGCCGGATTATGTCGAGAAAAGTTTTTATGCAAGTTTGGTTGCGAATGAAGGACGCCTTTATGCTCTTTGCGGTTATCAAACTCGTGCAGATGTGTGGATTATAGAAGGTTGTGGAGTGAGAGGAGTGAACTGGACTAAAGTTGTTAGTGTTCCTTATATTGAGGATTTCTTGAAGGACACCTACAAGTGGCCTTTGTACGTGACGGAGAACGGTGAGGTATTGTTTCTTAGTGGTTTCAAATTTGTGGTTTACGACCAAAAAGATTGCTCTTTCAGGTATCCCGAGTTTAGAGGTTTTGATGTTCGTTATGGATCGACCACCTATGTCGAGACTCTTGTTTCGCCATCATTGTAATATTGAAGGACTAGCCAAGAGGCTGGAAAAATACCTCTATATAAGAGAGATTCAAGACTTAAAGCTACTCAACTGTCTTTCAGTTTTGGTTTTTTTCCAGTAGTTGCAGAAGTAGTGTGCTTTTACTTTGATTAGATATGTCGTCATATGTGTATGATGATTCTCGAGCATTTGTGTGGAAGATCTATTTGTAATGTTCTTGCGGTTGATTGCTTATGCCATTGGCGCAATTTTTATTAACAAAATTGTTGTCTTTGAAAGAACAAAACTTTTGTCACCTTTGATATTGGAGGCAAAATCGATTTTTTTCTGTAAATAATATTCTTTAATTGCACTTGCTTCTAATATATACGAGTTCCATAAATATTTATTATAAAGTATTAGATAATGTTTAGAGGGAAATCAAAATATTGAATTGGTGAATATTTTAGATAAAGATGAATAAAAGATTTTTCTTCCTTTTTCCATCTTATTCGATCTTATTAAAAAAATATTTCTCATATCAATCGCCTGAAAAAGGAAAATGAGTTGTATTATACGAACAGCCAGTTCCTTCCACTTTTTGGGAAATAAATTTTTGCCATGACTTTTTATAATTGCATTTAAGTAATATAATCACATAACATATATTTTCCTTTCCATATATATAATCTTTTTCTTACCAAATTCTCGTGGCTTGTGGCTAAATACATTGTGAATTTTTTTAAAATTTCTAGCGCCAAATATATTTACTTTTTCTTTTTTTTATTTCCACTTGTTCTAAAATAACCACATAAAATTTCAACCAAAAAAGTAAACGTACAAAACTAATATTCCATGATGGATAATTATAATTTATATATCACTCTTTAACAAACGAATTAGTTCATCAACATTATCAATAAAAACGCGGAATCCTTACAAACACGGGATTCTTGATTTGCTTAAATTACCTGTAAAAATATGATTTGTTTGGATTTGTTAATTGAAGTTTATTGGAGAAAAAAGTTATTATGAAGTTTCTGTAAAATTATTTATAGCCCAAAGGATTGTATCAATTGAACAAAAGATATGTTGAGATTTTGTTGTATCATAACTCGAAGAATCTTAGTTAAGTTAAAATTACTTATGTTTTCACTTAGTCTGTATCCCATATGTATATAAAAGGTCTTTGAGGTTTAAGGGTGACCGCCTGAAAATAAAACTTTCCCGTATTTTTTTTTCTTTTCCTCCATTCTTTTGGAACCATTGAAGATTTTGCTTGATATATACTTCCCTCAAAACTTGAAAATACTTGTTCACTTCTCAAATCAGACCATAAACAACTTCATAGGTCATCAAAATTTCGTTTTCATAGTATCTTCGGTGCCTTTAATACTAAAAACTTTTCGTAATGTTTCGAGATCTACTCAATATTGTTTTCAAAATTTGTAGAGATTGTTGTTGCATTAGACGTAGAAAATATGGTATGTTTCATTCCCGAGTCACTAATGGAAATTTTTTGCTAGTTACGGAGGAGAAGAAAAAAAACTTTGATCCATGCGCAGCTCTGATTCCGATACTCCCAGACGACATTGTCTTTGAAATCCTATCAAGACTTCCGGTAAAGTCCCTGTTGAGGTTTAAGTGCGTTTCAAAATCATGGCGTTCTTTAATTTCCAGCCAACAATTCATCAAAGTCCACCTCACAAACGCCAAAACAGCCCCAAGTTACCACTACACCAGTGTTTTGTTAGACTGTTGTGGTAAAATCAAGCACGCTCCTTTAAACTCGTTGTTATTTGGCCCCGAATTGGATATGTTTGACGTGGACTATTTACCCCAGATTTCAACATACCCTGTTAGGGTTGTGGGTTCTTGTGACGGATTGTTGTGTCTTTGTATAGATACTAAAGATTTGATTTTATGGAACCCATCTACCAGAAAGTGGAAAAAGATTCCTGGTTTTGGTGTGAAAACAATGGCTGATGTTTACTGCACTTATGGACTTGGTTTTGATGAATCTAGTGAGGATTATAAGGTTGTGGTATTATTTACTTGTAATAAAGATTTGTCTTCAGTTACAGGGAAAGTATATAGTTTGAAAACTGATCAATGGAAAATGATTGGTAGATATAAAGGCCCTCGCCCGACGTATGATTCCGCTATATTTGTCAATAGGAAATTTCATTGGATTGCGATGTCAGAGACGGAGTTCTTGTATAGATGGAATATTGTTACTCTAGATTTGAAGACGGAAGAGTATGGAATATTAGAGATGCCAGATTACGTAAAAAACAGTCTTGATGCACGTTTGGTAGCTAGTGAAGGATGTCTTTATGTTCTTTACAGTTATCTTGATCGTGCAGATGTGTGGATAATCAAAGGTTATGGAGTGAGCGAAGTGAACTGGATTAAAGTTGCAAGTATTCCTCATAGAAATGGTTCCTTGTGCTCCTACAGGAGACCTTTCCACATGACGAAGGACGGTGATGTTTTGTTTCTTGGTTCGTTGAAATTTATGATTAACGATAGAAAAGATTGCTCAGAGTTTCGAACAGAGTTTAGAGGTTCTAACGTTATTTTTGCATCGACCACCTACGTCGAGACTCTCGTCTCGCTATCATTCTAATATTGAAGAACTAGCGAATGAGGGTGGAATAATAATAAGGTACTTGGCAAGATTTGTGTATTGTGATTCTTGTGTGGAATATCTATTTGTAATCTTCTTGCGCTTGATTGCTTATGCCATTGCAGTGTTATTATTTTCTCTTCACATTCCATTGCAGTGTTACTGTTTGAATGAACTAAATAAATGGCCAACTTTTTAAATTTTTGATGGTTGAATGTTGTGAAAAAAGAAGTGTAAATTACTATATCATTATGAGTCCTTGTAAAGCTTTTATATATGGATTACAAAATACTTGGAAAGAGGATACAATGTATACAATACTTGAAATTGGAACTCATTGAGTTAAATTCTATTAATCGCATCTACAGGAGACAATTAAATGTTGCCATTGTAATAATTTTATGTATTATAACTCGCAAACATAAATATATAATGTATTTAACAATATTAATCTTCCAGTAATATAATAAAACAATGAAATTAAGTTTGAGCTAATACCAGAATATCACCAGATTTTTATTAATGCGCTGATATCTACTAACTAAAAAGATAATTAACCCAATGTGTTTTGAAAGTGATAGGTCACTCCTCATCTCATATTTATCTTGTAGTATATTTTTATTCGATTAGACTACTATTGTAATATGCATTACTAAAACAGTTACTTTGCGTATTCTATCGTTATACAGTATTTCTATATTCAATTTTTATAATTTATATTGTTATATAATTATATGAATTAATTTCTGCTATGAAAGTATATTTCATTGTAATTACTAATTAGGAGTTTATTTTAGAATAATTGGAAACAAGTCATCGTTTGCAAAGCCAAATAACCTTATATATATATATATATATATATATATATATATATATATATATATATATATATATGCACTCATCAATCCTCAATTCCCAATTCTCACAATCAAAAAGAACATAAACCCTAATTAGGTCACAACCATCACTCCACAATCATGGAGATCCCTTATCTCCCTGAAGAAATTATGACAAATATCTTCTTAAGACTTCCACTCAAAACCCTTTCAAGCGTAAGATTTTTTAACAAATTTTGGTTTCAATTTATATCCAGCCAAGATTTCGCCAGAGCCTACCTCAAAATTTCGAAAAAAATCGAATCTTTATCCGGCTATAAATTGATTTTCACCACCAATTTCAACGGCAATTTACTCAAGCAGTTTTCGTTTGACTCGTCGTTGCGCAATCCTTGTTCGATTAATCTCGAATGTCCCATGAAGCTGTTAGGCAGGGCAGAGATTTTGTTTGTGGGTTCTTGTGATGGGCTTGTGTGTTTTCACATTGAGCACAAGGACTTCTTTTTGTGGAATCCGTGTACCGGAAAATACAAAAAATTATGCAGCCTCGAGGACTATAAGGACAAACATTGTCTCTGTTTTTCTTATGGATTTGGTTATGATGAGTCCAATGATGATTACAAGGTTGTGGCTTTATGTTTGTTCGCGGAGGAGGCTTTTGAAATTGACAGGGAAAATCAATACGCGGTAATCGTTTATAGTTTAAAGAGAGATTCTTGGAAGAGGATTGATCGTAGGTGGCGCGGCGTTTTTCGTTCGAGTTTGGGAAAGTTTGCGAGTGGGAAGGTTCATTGGATTCTGTATCCAGAATGTAGTGAGAATTCTGAAGGAAAGATTGTTACTTTTGATGTCGGGAGCGAGGTGTTTGGAAGGGTTGAGCCACCAGTTTATGCGAGTGGTCATTCTAAAATGGCGTTGGACGTGCTTGATGGATGCATTTGTTTGCTTGTAAACGATCAACACACAACGAGTGCAGATTTGTGGGTTATGAAGGAGTATGGTGTGAAAGAATCGTGGACTAAAGTGGTGACAATTTCTGGGGTCGATGTTCTTGGAAGCCCTATTCACTTCAGACCGTATTGCATGTTACAAGATGGTGAAATCTTATTGGCTTACATAGATGCATTTGCAGTTTATAACCCAAAGGATTGTTCGTTAAGGTTAACTGGAGTCGAGAATTCTTGCTCTCTACCTGTTATTTATGTTCCAAGTTTAATTTCACCTGTTGGCACTGGTTGGCGACGGATGAAGAAGAAAGCGAAGCTGGTATGATATGCTTAACAGAATATATATCCTACCACTCTGCACCTTCTATTGTATTCTAGTTTCTTTAAAAAAGGATGATGTTTATTTCTATGTTCTTTGAAAACCTTTATTTATCTATTGTTTTTGAATTGTTATTCTTATGAGGTTAGAATTGTAGAAATTGCAGTTTTGGTGCTAATTAAATCATTTGGTTCCTGGATTGTTTCTCAAGTGGGTGCAAATTCATATCAGTACTTGATTGAAAGTCAAGACAACATACTTTGTTCTTATTCATTTCTCCTATTTTTTACATCCTTTTGTACCATCAAATATTAGTTTTAAGACATAATACGAAGAAAGATGCGATAACAAATTAACAATTTCATTGAATATCGCCACGAGACCTGAGTCATATGCTGTGTGTGACAATCGTAGTTCTCAGGGAATATATGATTTTTTTTTTCTTTTTTGCTTGATCAGGGGTGATTAAAGCGGATCTTGAGCAAATATATAAGGGGATTTAGAGTAGAGCATGTTGAAAAAGGATAATTATGTCACTGTGCTCTAAAATAGAGAAACTCGTGGCTCCGTCAATGCCCATGGAAAAAGGGGATTTTTTGTTTACGCTGAAACAAAAATCTCATTTTTTTTTCCCTTCAATTCGAAACTCATGTACCAAACAAACTTTTGATCAATGCCTAAGACTGACTATTCCACATAGAATCTTCAAGTAATTCTCATTTAAATAAACATTTACGTGGACAAAAGAAAGTGCAGCGAGGAACTAAATTTAAGCAACACATTAAAATTGAGCAAACAATGCTGAAGAAATGAAAAATAAAAAGTTGTGTGCACGTCCACAATACATATGCTGGAGGCCAACCACTATATACCGTATCCGAAGTTCATTGTGAGCTTCAATATTATGATTTTAAATATTTCAGTTAGTTTTAAGTATTCAACATCAAATTTACAAGTACGCTCATTGACTCCTCATATGTCAACCACTCAACGGCCACAAGATGATCTTGCGAGTTCCGGCTAATTATGAGCTACGGAGTAATGAACATTAATGAGTATCTCAAAAGTCAAAATCAAAACAATTAACAAACCACAAATAAGTTTTGTGCAGAATTCCGAAATCACAGAAGAGGGTTTTAGGTTGATCCCCCATTCTAGAAATACGAATGCTAAAGCGCGGGAATGCGAGCCCTCCAATTTTCAAAAATACTAATGCTAAAACGTCTTAGTGCGCAATTGAAAGATCAAGAATAATGCATTTGTATCTAAATAATTAAGATATGTCACACTTGACAATCAAAAAGTTATTAGCTACGTTCAAAATCACCAACAAAACAGAGCACGTGGTCTTTTTATCACTTATTGATTCAAAATGTGAAAATGATTACCTTCTCAAGTCTCATGGAAAGTTCATATAATTACACTAAACCTCTCGAGGTTTTTCTAACAATTACACAAAATTTTGGTGGTGTAGCTGCAATTATATATATCCCCTTCATGAAAACACATTGAACCTAAATCTCACAATTGAAAACACATATAGAACCCTAAAATTTCATCTTCACACTAAAAATGCCGATCCATTGCCTCCCTCAAGAACTTATAACAAGTATCTTTTTAACGCTCGATCTCAAAACCCTCTCAATTATAAGATTTGTTAATAAATCTTGGTTTCAATTCATATCGAGCCCTAATTTCGCCATAGCCCATCTCAAAAAGGACGAATCTTTATCAGGTCACAGAGTTCTTTTCAGCACTTTTAATTACTTCAACTGTAAACTCAAGCAGTTTTCAATTCCCTCGTTATTGTGCAATTCTTCTACTTCGATTAATGTAACTAAGCTTATCTCGAATGTTGGGTTAGTGGGTTCTTGTAATGGACTCGTGTGCATTGCCTCGACGGATAGGGATATAATTTTGTGGAACCCGTGTACCGGAGAATACAAGAATATGCGCCCTTTCGATGTAGGGAGAGGGAGATCGATCAATGTTCGTTATGGATTTGGTTACGATGAGTCTACTGATGATTATAAGGTTGTGGGTTTATGTTACTTTGATGATCAGGTCCGCGACGGTGTCAAGCATTTACGTTACGTACGTGGTAAAGGTTAACAGTCTAAAGAGAAATTATTGGAAGAGGGTTGGGGGTTTCGAGGGTCGGATTTCTGGTCCGGGAAAGATTGCGAGTGGAAAGATTCATTGGGCTGGGGGTGATGAGTTAGATAATGATGTGAGAAGAGATATCATTTCTTTTGATTTGGGGAGCGAGGTGTTTGGAATAGTTGAGCAACCGAGTCATGATGAAGATGGTTATTTTGAAATGACAATGGGCGTGCTAGAGGGATGCGTTTGCATGCTTCGCACCAATAGGAGAACACATGCGTATTTGTGGGTTATGAAGGAGTATGGTGTGAAAGAGTCCTGGACTAAAGTGGTTACAATTTCTTGTCTTGGTAATCTTGTTAAATCTACTTGGTTAAGCCCGTGTTGCGTGTTAGCAAATGGTGAAATTTTATTCGCCACCTTGAAATCTTTTGCAGCTTATAATCCAAGAGATGATTCATTTACAGCTACTGATGTGAGAAAGCATTTTTTATCCGACGTAGTTGTTCATGTTCAAAGTTTAGTTTCACCTTTGGCACTGGAAGGCGAGGGACAAAGAAAGCGAATCTGGTAGAATATTCGCCTCATTATATGTATGAGTCCTACAGTGAGTCTGAATCTGATTCTCACTTCTAAGTATTCTATCACTGAGGATCTCCTATCCTAAAGTTATTCAACAGTTAGTTTTTAAAAGAGAGATGCCAATAATCATTGTGAACCTTGATTCTGAGATGTTAGAATTGTACAAACGGCAGCTATAGATGGAAATGTGAATGGGAAGTTCGTTTGTGGTGCTTAAACTTACAGTGGAAAAATATTTTAGATGCACCACCCCTGAGGTTTGCTTAAACTTTACAAAAAAGTCCCTCTATTGAATTTATGGATGGAGACTTCCAATTTTATCCCTTGTCAATTTAAATTAATATTATGCAAAGTTTGAATGATTTTCTTTATATAAAATAAATATAATTTCTTAAAGTTATCAATAGTTCAATACCTTTTTAATAAGAATTATATTGTTGAAAAAACTGAAAAGTAAAATTAAAAGAAAGGCACATCTACTTAATTAATCGTTCATTTAAATTCAACAGTAAATATTTTAAAAAATCATAATATGGCTTTTTATGTTTATAAATTCTAGTTTGTTCCAATAATATAAAAAAAAATAAAAGAATACAATATGCTTAAAACTTCCTCATTCATCTCGACAGAAAATACACAAAAATTGAAACAACATAGTTTTTATAATTTGCAAAATGAATAATATTTGATTATCAAAATTTATCACACATAAAAGGAAAAAATAAAAAAAGGGAGAGCTCATCAAACCAAACAGAAAAGAGAAAAATCAACATGTCTTTTGTAAGAGACTTATTCTTTTAGATTTTCTAACAAAAACAATGAAGCGTATTATTATCTTTTATGAGGCATAAGTTATTTACAAGGGAGGTCTCTGTAATTTTTCAAACCTCAGGGGAGGTATCTGTAATTACACCAAACTTCAGGGGGTGAAGCTGTAATTATCCCTAAAAAATAAAACAATCTTTTCCATGTGTAGTGGCCGTAGATTTTGAATAATGTATGTGAGTATGTTTAATGGTTTGGAAATGTTGTATGTGGCATTAGAAGACCCTTATTCTCTAGTAATTTCATTTTATTGATAAAAAAAGAAATGAGCAAACAAAGAAAAAAAAACCCTTCAATATCAAAAAAAAAAAAAGAAAAAAGGAGGGGAGGGGGCGTCATATTTTTTCTTTGTAAATTATCTTTAGGAGCTTTATGTTTCTTTTCGAAAGTAACTATATCATTATGATGTATTATATTTTTTGAAAAAATTTAGAATGAGTTAAATAAAAAAATTATACATGTAAGTTAAAACAACATTATTTCACCTCCCGTAATCTAAATTCGTGGCACCGCCTCTGACTATAATACTTAGATTATCAGTTTGTATGCCGTAGTCATATTATATTATATTTGTTTAAAATGGCCACAAGGAGTATATACGTGTCTTTTATTATATGCGCGCTTTAGTATATCTCAGTTTTGATTATTCAACTTACCAGTTCCAACAACATTAATTAACCAAACAAGAACTGAAAGAAGAGAATCTTCTTAATGTTTGCTCAAAAGTGAAAACTTTGTTCGAAGAATTTTTGATTCGGTCAAGCACGAGCAGCATGCCATAGGCCCGTAAGACACGTTTTTCTTTAATTTTATTTGCTTTGATTCTTCTTAATGTAATTTGAATTTTGATTCAAGTAATAAATTTCAGAATCATATGTTTAAGAAATCCAAAATTAATTTGTACATAAATAACTTTCAATATTTAATAAAATTTATAATACTCAGATCTAGAAGTATTCCTGTACTTCAAGGAAACATTCCGTGATTGCAACTAACCTGGACCTGTTACTATATATATGGATATAAAAGAACATAAAATGCTACATAATCGAGCAATAAAATTGCACTTTATCTCCAAAAACATTTCACTTATAGTTGGCTGCAACTTGTAAGATTCTAACCTCTAAAAATCAAGGTTACAGAAAAAATAGAAAATAAAGACAAGATACGAGTCCTGAAAAGCACTTAGAAACAAAAAGCAGAAATCATCAAAGATTTTTAATCAATAACTAAATAGAATCAGAAACAGAGTTTTAAAAGGCGTTGGGCGTAAGGTAATGCGTTTCGTGGACTCGGGGCGAGGCGTGAGTCCTGAGGCGTAGGCGTAAGCCCCACAATATTTGAACATTTAATTTTTTTTTTGAATATATATTTATGATAAAAGACTAACATAAAAAATTATAAGAACTATTTGTATCTATATTAGGTTATAAGAAACACAAAAAGATTATGAATATGTTTTTCTTTACATATTATATAAGTTGCATAAAGATATTTTTATAGACCCTCAATATATTCAACATATGATAAAATTAATGAATAACTATCTTAGAAGTGAAATATAAAATACTAATATATAACTAAAAGAACACCTAAAAATGGTAATCATCAACTTAGTTATTATGATTAAAACATAAATAGTAAGAACAAGATGAATTTACAATCTATTAAATATCGACACGGAATGTCAAATAGCTCTCAATATTCTTGTAATTTATGTGTAATATTATTTTTCATGCAAAATTACAGATGAAAAATGAAATAGACAAAGTAATCCTTATTTTTTAGGGCGTAATAAGATGTCCCACACTTCTCTTGTACAAAATATCGCACAAGTTGGTGCACCGGGCAGCAAATATGGCACACATGACACATGAGCGAGGCACACAACCAGCCCGGCCCCGCATGCAGAAGAAATGACTGACTAGAACATCAGGTGCACACATCGCACAACATAAAGGACCTGGTCCATGCGACGGGCATGCCAATGAGAGCGACATGCACAGCATGCGTGCACGTTGAGCGCACAGGCTGCTCATTGAGACTGCATGTGCCAGTTTTGAAGTTTGCTATATTTTCAGGAGCTTTCTTGTAAATACGCTTTTATAGAAGCTTGTTAGGGCGGTTTAGAGGACACTAGAAAGACCTGATATTTTGAATTTGGTTAGAAACAGTTCAGAAATCTTGTAGATCCGAAATAGTAGTCGTTAGATTGAATTGATCTCCACCGTCCATGAGGATGTTGCTTTTTGTATATAGGGATGTTTGGAGTCATTATAAACAACAAGAAATCACTTTTCAACAATACATACAAGCTTTTGCCCACACTTCCTTATCTTCTTTCACTTTTAACAATTTTTGTGTTTGTGAGAACCAGACTGACTTGATAGGAACATGAGATGTTAGTAAGTCGCACTTGCTAAGTTTTGTGAGAAAAGTCTTAGCACGTCAGTAAGCCCATCTCATTGAGGCGCAAAAGGCGAGCATTTTGCCTCTGGGTGTATGCCCTAAATTATGAGGCGTAAGCCTTCTAAAAGTTAAGCCCCAACGAGTTGCCTCAGGGCGTTCTGGGATCAAAACGCCCCGAGACGAGCCCCAGGCGAGTACTGGGGCGAGTATTTTAAAACACTGATCAGAAGTACGAAATGGCAATGGTTCTTGGCATCCCTTATTACGGCAACTAACTATAGAATAACCTTAAAATAGCGAGTCATAGGATATTTAGAAGTGACAATGAGATTCAATCTTATCGTAAATATTCTGTTACGCATCACCAACTTCGTTTGCTTCGTCATTGCCTTCAGTGTCAACAGGTGAGACTAAACTTGGAACATAAATAGCAGGTTCAGCGAAATGGTACTTGCTTATACCAGTTAACCTAAATGAATCATCTACCGGATTACTGCAAAAGATTCACGGTAACTGAATAAAATTTCATGATTCGGCAACTTAGAACACGGGCAGAAGTTGTTAAAGTATCCATCAGCACCAATACCAGAAACTGAGACATCTTGAGTCCAGGACTCTATCACACCATACTCGTTCATAATCCACAAATTCACATGCGTTGGTGTATCATAGCGAAGCAAGCAAATGTGTCCCTCCAACACGCCCATTACCATAGCATGATCATAACCACTACCATAGTTTGGTTGTTCAACTATTCCAAAAATCTCACTCCCAAAATCAAAAGAAATAATATCTTGTCTCCTGCCAAACTCAGCCAATGAATCTTTCCACTTGCAATCTTTCCCAAACCAGAAACTCGACTTTTGAATTCCTATCACTCCTTTCCGTATAGTTTCTTTTTAAATTGTTAATGCTTACCACATAACTATAATTCTTGTCACCATTAACATCGTCATAATCACCAACGTAACATAAAACCACAACCTTATAATCATCAGAAGACTCATCATAACCAAAACCAAAAGTATACTCTAGATCGTTCGCCGGGCAAGCATCCAGAGGGCACAATTCCTCGTATTTTCCAGAACATGGATTCCATAAAAAGATATCGATTGTGTTTGTAGGCAATGAAGACACACACACACACGTCCATTACAAGAATTCCATAAAAACACATCTGAGCTGGTCTTAGAATGATGGTCGGAATTAACTAGATTAATCGAATAGGAGTTTCGCATCAACGATGCAATTGAAAACTGCTCGAGTATAGGGGTAAATAAACTAGTGCTGAAAATAACTCCAGGATCTTGTTTGGAACTTATGAGGTGGACTCTCGCAAAATCTGGCTTGGATATAAACTGAAGCCAAGTTTTATTAACAAATCTTAATTTGGAGAGGGTTTTGGGTGGAAGCCTTATGAAAATATCAGTCAAAATTTCGGAAGGTAGGTCGTCGAAGATAGCCATTCTCAGAGTTGTCGTGGTGAATTAGTTAGAGCTTAAGGTGTTTTTATAGTGAGAATAGGTGATATTATTCTAAAGTTTACTTCCATAGCATGCAGAAGGTAGAAGCAAAATGTTAACCTGAATTTTCCAAGAGATATATATCCAAATTGGTTTTGCATCAGTACCAACACGCAAAGCGTTTTTTACCTTTTTAAAATTCCACACCGTATCTCTATGATTGTCCCTCCATACTGGAGAACCCAAAGAATTGTACATCGGTCATCTAAATATAATTAAAACTCTTCTTTCTAATTTTTAGGTTTTATAGTATAATAACATTATTATATTGAATATATCGTAAATTAGTTAAAAATTCATGTGATCAAAGTTTCATTTATTTTCATAGGGTAAAAATGGAAGCGTTTCGGTACTTTTCAAGAAAAGAAACTTTAATCCATGATTGGATTCTTGAACTAAAAAGTACCTTTTTTTTTTCTTGATGGGCAACTAAAAAGTACCTTGCATATGTAAAATATATCTTCCTTTTTGTATAACTTAAATTTCTTAACAATATATTGATAAAGTATGAAAAGATCCTTGCCATATAAATATAGATTGCATATATCACGTCTAACTAGCATACAAATATGATATATAGAGATTATAACAAGACATAATATAGACAACTTAAGTCGGGTAATAATAAGAGTTAAATGCAAAAACCACCCCTGTGTAATCTCTAATTGACAGAAAACCCCCTATGTAATTTTAATTAGCAAAAACCTCCTGTGTTATTTAGTCAAAGGCTAAAAACCCCCTAAAACCCAAAAGTGTCTCCCACGCGCCTTAGATGAAGCTGGGATTGAATTTTTCGATCTGAAATTAGACTTTTGTCCTTAACTTGGAAATTATTGGTTAAAAGAAAAGCCAAAAATAAAAATAAAAAATAGGAAATATTCCTCTTCCACTGTCTGATCACATCCATGGCGGCCGTTGGAGGAGACGGAATCGGGAATCAAACCTTAATGACTAATTATCCACTTTCAAGGTTTATGGATATGGAACATCTTTTGCCATTAATTTATGTTGTTGACAGAAATGGAAAAACACCTCAATTGGCTATTGGCTTGAGTTTCTGTAAGCAAATTTAATTTTGAACTTAATTTATGGAGCTTGATTCCATAGATTTAGTTAGGGATTTACTATTGTAGCCTACCGCGACCTGGGAGAGACGGGGATGGATCGCGAAGAAGAAAAACCATTCTTTTTTTTGTTTTCTTTCTTTATGTTGTTTAATATTTAATTACAAAAGAACTTGTTTTACATATTTATATTTCAAATTCAAACATTTGTAATTTTATCAACAAGAATAACAATTATTAATAAGAAAGATTTTGTGTTTCTTCTTACTTTTTTATTTAATTAAAAGCTAAGGGAGAAATTTTAATTTTAGAAAACCACCTCTAGGTAAAACTTTAAAATAATTGAATCCTTTTATACAAGGTCAAAAATGACATTTTGCTTCAAGTCTAAACTCAAAATGAGTTTGGGGCAAGTGTGCTAATTTCTGAATAACACAGGGGGGTTTTTACCAATTAAAATTACACAGGGGTCTTCTGCCAATTAGAGATTACACAGGGGTGGTTTTTGCATTTAACTCGTAATAATAATGTAGTTATTATTGTGTAATTCAAATTGTAAGGTTAAATTTAAAAATTCACTATTGGATATGGTGTAACTTGAACAAAATACGTCTTCAGTATATTTCGGCTGTGGGGTTTGTGTTTTTTCTTTTACGAAGATTTTGTTGTGATTGACAATAAAACTCCTTATACATAGTGCATTCTATGGAAGTAAATTCCTTATAGTTAGGAGTTATTTTAGAATAATATCATGAAGTCTCATTTTTAAAGCACCTTAAACTCTAATTCACCACCACAAAACTTAAAAATGATGATCCCTTACCTCCCTCCAGAAATTTTAACAAATATTTTCTTAAGGCTTGATCTCGAAACCCTTTCAAGCGTAAGACTTGTTAAGAAACATTGGCTTCACTTTATATAAAGCCCATATTTTGCCAGAGCACACCTCAAAAGTTCGAAAAAAGACGAATATTTATCCGATCATAGAGTTATTTTCCCCACTAGTTTCTTCACCTCTACACTCCGGCAGTTTTCAGTTGCTTCGTTGTCGTGGTGCAATTCCTCTTCGATTAATTTAGTTAATTTCGACCATCCTAAGATGAGGTTGAATATTTTTTTCAAAGGTTCTTGTAATGGACTTGTGTGCTTTATCATTGAGACGCGCAATTTCATCGTATGGAATCCATTTACTGGAAAATACAAGGAACTGTGCTCCTTGGATGTGGATGTACGGAGATGTTTTCGAGGTTTTACTTATGGATTTGGTTACGATGAGTCTAACGATGAATACAAGGTTGTGGTCATAAGTTGCTTCTGTGATGGGGTTGACAAGAGTTGTCGTTATGTGGTAAAGGTCAACAGTTTAAAAAAAAAATATTGGAAAACGATTGATCAGGATATCAAGAGTCCTCAAGTTTCTGGTTCGGGAAAGATTGCAAGTGGAAAGATTCATTGGCTTGCGGATCAAGTGATTGAAGGGTACTGAAGAAAAGGTATCATTTCTTTCAATTTGGGAAGTGAGGTGTTTGGAATAGTTGAGGTACCAAATTATGGCAACCGTTATTTTGAAATGACATTGGACGTGCTAGAGGGATGCATTTGCTTACTTAGGAGTGATAGACGAACACATGCCGATTTGTGGATTATGAAGGAGTATGGTGTGAAAGAGCCATGGACTAAATTGGTCACACTTTCTTGTATTGATGTTCTTGGTGGATTTAGCTATTTAAGCACGTGTTCCATGTTAGCCAACGGTGAAATTTTATTCAGTACCTCGAAATCTTTTGCAGTTTACTGGTAAAGTCAAGAATTCTCGCTCTGAACATGTTACTTATGTTCCAAGTTTAGTTTCACATGTTGACCACTGGAAGGCGGGGGACGAAGAAAGCAATGCTGGTACGATAAGTTCAATTGAATATTTACGACAAGATTGTCTGAATCGTCACTTCCAAATGTCCAACCACTCAGTGTCTTCTATCTTGAGGCTATTCTACCGTTAGTTCATGTAAAAGGGGATGCCAAGAATCATTGTGACTTTCATATTTCTAGTTTTATATATTTATTTATTGATAAAAATCTTGATGATTTTCTGCTATTTGTTTCTAAGTGCTTTTAAGTTGGTGGTAATTCATTTCAATAGTTGATTGAAAGTAAAAATAATGCACTTAGTTCATGTTATGCAGCTATTCGTATTCCTTCTCGTCCGTAATAATCGGTCCAGATAAGTTTCAACCACAAAGTACTTTCATGAAGTTAGGAATACTTCCAGATCCAGGTCTTATTGTATCATTCATTTGGACAATATTAGGCAACAAAATGCTAACTGATGGCACTGCTTCTTATCTGGTAGATGTTTTTTTTTCATTCTATTTCATTTAACCGGCAATTAGTTTTTGCGAAAGATGGACTGTTGCTGAAACCTTTTATTGCATGTTTGTCTTCTTCTTACAACTACTATCACGGATTTCATGCTTTAGTAATCCATCTTTCATTAACTATGAAAATTTTAGCTTCTTATAATTTCTCATTTTATTGCACGATTTCATTTCATCGCCTCATCTGATGGTTGCGTATTCCGGCCCAGGATGGTAGCATATTAATCCAGCCTGAAGTATGAAAGCATTAATCAATTTTGTTGTTTGTGCTTTGTAGCTTGCGGTGTATTTGACTATTTGGTGTCTGATTTGCAAAAAAATCTGACTTGTTTGAAGATCTTTGTTGATTAGCGAAATGTTTTATTGTCTTTTTGCACTTAACCCATTCGACATGCTATACAGGGGTGGTAATTATTAAACCAATTCAACATCTACCATGTGATCTTCAAAGTGATCATCTCATTATAATGGTTCATTTATCTGTGTTTTTTGCTTAGCTTTTTCTTTTCTTTGTTGTACTCTTGATATTCTAAACATAACACCTGTACACAATGGATACACTCTCTTACATAGTAGAAAATGACAGTATTGTTTTATTTCACACCTAAGTGGTACATATTTAAGAAAAATCTGTTTTGTTAACAGCTATATATATATTCGTTAGGCTTGCAATTAGCTCTTTTTTTTTACATGACAAACAATACAAGATGCAAAGAACGCAGAGTATAGGAAAGTAATATATTAAAAAGGAAGGAACATATGCACAGTAGGATAAATTACTAATGGAATTGTAATTTGAATTATACATTTTACTATCTTTATGGTATTAACTAGTTATTTCTATGAACTTCCTATTTGTTGTGCAAATCCAAATTCAGACAAAGAGGGGATAATTTTCAGAAACTCCTCATATCCATGTCTGCATAACAAGATTTGCAAGCATTGCAGGTAGATTAGTTTTTAATAAGGGAAGCAACAGCAAGACAATTGCTTGTCATGTTTGTCAACTTCTCAGCGTAACTGGACAATGGGGATCCCGTGTCCATGCCCGCAAACGCATCCTCACAGTCCCCAACATCGGTTATAACGGCACTAAGCATGCTGTTTATGGTACCAATATCGCGACTGGGAAATGCGCTCTGTGCATTTTCGAAATTGTACACCGCGTCATCGTAACTGCCCTTGCAGTCCTTTAGGACCGCACGAAGGTCCTCCGGGGTTCCCGGTGTTTCAATGAACTTTTTGGCAAGGGAATGGGCATACTTGGCGAATTTCATGCCAACACCGATCATTGCTTCTAGGATTGCATCAGGATCGGGATTACCTTTGAGGAAGTGAGCAACGGTCACCATGCAGAGGTCGGGGTGATCGGTGGATTTGCAGACCTCCTGCGCTTTTGGATCAACCGAAGGTGGTTTGAAGAAAGAAAACATTTTGAAGGGGTCGTCGGACTCTGGTGGTGCGTCGGACTCTGGTGGTGCGTCGGACTCTGGTGGTGCGTCCGCATCTGGCGAGATGGAGTCTGATGGGGCATCTGATGGAGGGGAGGAAACATCATCAAGAGGAGCCTCGGCAGCGGGAAATGGGGATTCGCTGATGCCGGATTGTGGGGCAGAAACGGGCTGATGGGTAGGGGAAACTTCGGGCGAAAGACCGGCTCTTGCGATGCAGAGGGGGACGATAAGATAGGTAGAGATGAAGAGTAGAATGAGATTGCTGTGGAGTGCCATTTTTTCTTGGTGTATGAAGTTTCTTGAGAAAGATTAGGTGATGAAATTGAGAAAAGAATGGATTTTGGTGGGAAAAAATAGGATTGATATGGGCAGTTGTTAGTTAGTTATGAAGGAAAACAGAATGACCACAATTGAATGAAGTTTACTTGTTTTAGGAAAATTAGGGATTATGCTTGTTTCACGGATTTGAGCAGTGGTCTTCATTTTTTTCGCCAAGGTTTGTCATGCAGGCTACCTTTAGTTTTTATTTTTAGACGACATGAGCAAAAAAATGTGTTTTCTATGATAACGAAGACTATACTTGATTTATGTGTTGCACAAAACTATATGCAGATAATGTACGTCATTCTATTTATATCAAGAATTCATTGGTTACGATTTAGAAAAAAAATAGAAAAAAGACCCACCACACCTAGTTTGGTTTGATTGTTTAATCGACTGCACCTTTAATATCTGAATAACCATAAAACACTTCTTAAAACTTAAACAATCACAAAATACAAGAGTTTACTTCTATTGTTTTTGCAAAATTTAGAAATAGTTGTCAAACTTAAAATAATGTTTATAGAATTATTCAAATTTCATGAATTCAAACCAATGTTGATCTGTAACAAGAGAAGTATTAGAAATGCTAAAGTCTAAATAGAGACTGAAGAACAACTGAACAAGTCTTGAATGACATAAGAGTTATTATTCCAGTCTTATTGACAAGTACTTGAATATGATCAGAATGATAATGAAACAAGAGTTTCAACGTACGTGACGAACTCAATAAGACCGTCGTAACTTTTATACTCATGACGATACCTGAATGAGCAACTCTTTTCGTCGTAAATAAAAATTACACGCCCACAAAGAAACAAAACGTCACCATTCTTCAGCACGTACAAAAGTCTTACGAAGTTACCCTGCAAGAAACCATCATTAAACGGAATACTAGCTACTTTAATCCAGGTGACCTGCGATCTCACTCCATAACCATCCAGAATCCAGACATCTCCACGTTCTCGATAGTTAAGAAACACGTAAAGGCTTTCTTCATTAGCCCCCAACCTTGCATAATAACTATCTTCTACGTAATCTGGTGTTTGTATTATTCGAAACTCTTCCGTCTTCAAATCGAGAGTGAGAATATCACATTTAGTTTTCACTTCACAGTGTGAACTGACAACCCAATGAAGTTTCCCTTTGGCGAATGTACCCGGATTCATCTCCAGCCAGCCTTTATAATTTGGAATCAATATTTTCCACTGGTCAGTCTTCAAACTATAGACTTTCACTATGAAATCAGTCGACTTATAATAAGTACTACGATAAAAGAATCCCACAACCTTATAATCATCAGTAGACTCGTCAAAACCAAATCCAACAGCAAAGCGAATACCAGCGTGTGTTTCCACACCAAAATGAGGAAGCTTCTTCCATTTTCTGGTAGAGGGGTTCAACAAAATCAAATCTCGGTTCTCTTCACAAAGACAAATCAATCCATCACAAGAACCAACAATCCTAACTGCTTTTGCAAATTGTTTTCGGAACGATGCTGCTGAGTTTATATCGAATGTTAAGCAGTCCACGTCAAATATATCGTCGGTTGTGGGCCCATATAATATCGAGTCGAAACAAGCGTGCTGCAGTTTAAGATTCCAGTTTATCAAAAAGCTGAGGTAGGTGTAGTTTGGGGCGGCTTTGGAGTTTTTGAGATGGGCTTTAATGAATTGTCGGCTGGAAATTATAGCAAGACATGATTTTGAAACGCACTTAAACCTCGAGACGGACTTTACCGGAAGCCTTGATAGGATATCGGCCACGACGTCGTATGGGAGTTCCACTGCCATATATATGGACCAAATTATATATATGTTTCATTCATTCACTTGTGCATGATAGGAGGAAGAACATCTTTTTATCACTATAATCATCTGAAACAGAATATATATAATATTTGGTACCAATATAATGAGTCAGAAAACAGATCATATACACGAATGAATCCAAAGAAAAGATATACAGAGTATATATAGGAACGATATAAAGATATAACTCTATCCACGCAACGGAAAGATATGGCTGGATGTGATTTTGTTAAGATAGAATCTGATATTTTTGCCTATTAGATCTAAGCATTTGCTAAGATGATTTAAACACTGCACAAGGACCAAAAAATAATTTCATCAGTTGAATCAATTGTAATAGTGTTAAAAGTTATACTAGTTTCGTAGATAGTTAAACATTTCGTGAGATTGTTAGTGATACTGTTAGGTTTTACTTTTGTATATGAGCTGCATGACTTCACCAGTTAGTTTTTGAAATCCATACTTTTCAATTTTCAATTCCAACACTTTGGACTTATACAACAGATATGTATCAAATCGGTATATGATGTTTCACAAAAATACACATGCCGGGTGCCCTGTTTTTTAAAATCCATACTTTTCAGTTTCCAATTCTAACACTTTGGACTTATACGACAGAGATTTTAAGTCGTATCAAATCGGTACATGATCTTTCACAAAAATACACATGATGCCTGCCCTGTTTTTTGAAATCCATACTCTTCAGTTTCCAATTCGACCACTTTGAACTTATACGACAGAGATTTTAAGTCCTATCAAATCGATACATGATCAACTAGAAAATTTGGGACCAAGAAACTGTAGTCATAATATATGCCGCAAGAACTAGAAAAACCCCGAAGACTTGCTTAATATTTGTTCCCTCTGACATTTCGCGCCAATGTTGGTAACAAAAAGATGAAATATATAATACAGATAATTGAGTAACAATAATAAGAAATGACAGTTAATGATCTCTATAGCACTCCAACGACCTTTATGGTTAACGAACTCGTCATGACAACAACTTGATCATTTATTTGTTATTATTATGAAGATTAAATAACTAGAAATACAAATTTCAACCTCCCCTTTCTCTGAGTTGGCTTGAATAAGAGATGGAATACAGAAAACAAACAAGCTAAACTCTTCTTGCAATGTATACAAACACAAATACACGCTTCAAGATTCAATTACAGACAACATGATTATTTACTAAATATATAGAGTTTCTAGAGCTCATAAACACAAATAGAGTCATAAACAGCACGAATAAACTCCAGCAGACAATGCATCGCTCTAGTCATGGCTCTTCACTACGGTGACGGGACAAGTTGCATGGCTCACGACGAAGTTGCTAACGCTGCCCATTATAGCCCTGAAATATTTCAGAGTTAAGCACAAGTTATCTATGTGCATATATATGTGTATAGCTCAAAAAAGAACCATGAATTTCAACTCTGTACTTGAACAACAGTTATCTGGTAAAACAAGTTATAAGAGGTAGAAACCATCTTGATGAAAACTTCACACCCGATACTTTACTCAAACAAGAATGAGATCTTATCGCTTTATGTTACCGTGGAACACATAAACCTTAGATGGACTGAAGTGAGTTTTTGTAACTGCATCAGTTAACTGAGAAACAGTGACCAAATACTATAGAGGTTGATATGTCTTTAAACCTTAATCATACAAACTCAACAGAAGAGAATGAGAAGCTTCTGGAACAATAAGAGAAGCTTCCGGACCAAGTAAAGATTTAAAAGAGTCGAACCTTTTGAGTTTGCCAAGTCCTCTATTGCCGATGACTACGCAGTCAAGGGGAATGTTATCAATAGATTCACAGATCTTCTCTCGAGCATCTCCCCAGTAGATTTTCAAGAGCACAGTTATCTGTCAGAGCCATAAAGAAAAGTTATTCGGTTGCAATTATCTAAAAAGAATTCAAATATTGGGGGTATGACAAGTTCTTCTACCTCTTTCTGACTTGCAGCAGTGGAGACAATATCTAAAGTTTCAGGATCAGGGCTAACACCATACTTCTTCATGAGATGTGCATGCGAGAATTCGCTCAAGGGAATCAAAGCTAACAAAATTACAAGAACTTGTTAACTGATTAAAAGCGAGAGAATCAGAAAACGTAAAGCACAATATTGCAGCAAGTTGTTTGGTGGTAAAATGAAGCACCAAGAATTAATTTTTAAGCAATTGTAAGAATAATTATGTCATAATATGAATGGATATCGATTATTCGGTCGCTGTTGGAAATCCAAAGGTTGCTAATTACACTCAATCGACTTAAAGCCAACACGATTTTCACATGAAACCTTTTTTTTTTTTTACTAAAACAATATTCAGCTGAAACAAATTAATCATAGTACCAAGAAAATATAGACACCACCAAATAAATTTAAGCAATTACTTTATACTTTTTGCGTAAGAAATGGCGTGATATAGAAGGAAGCCAAGGTGGAGAGGGAAATATTCTCCCTGAACCAACAAGTTAAACAAATAATTAGCAACTTTCATAGCTTTGATGAATATATTTGCTCCATTTCCACTTCATATGTTAATCACAAAAATCTCATTAGATAGCATTTCCATGTCAACTGACTTTAGCAATACAATTTAAAGTACAAAAGGACAAAATGTAAAACATAATTAGATCAGACCACTGAATTGCCGTCTTATCTAAAAGCCCAATCTTGTAGATAGGTTTGACTGACATTCACCAAGACGTGACATTTTTTTAATAAGCGGGTGGCGATGAGATTCTAACCCTCGGAACTCTAATACCATAGTGAATTATAGACATAATTGGCATTTTTTTTAATTTTAGATACTCTCTCCACTTAGATCAATTATTGACTACCTGCTTCAAACCAGCCAGAACAATCATATTTATATTATATATATATCCATCATTAAAGTGGGGTCTCTTTTTCTTGTGAAATCAATTCAGAACCAGTCATCATCAATTATTGACTTCCCACTTCAATTATTAAGACATATCACATAATATTATTTCACTACATGATCATCATCCACAAAATAAAAATACCAACTTGACCAGATATCAATAATCTGATCAATAAAACCACATACTTATTAACTGCTGACTTAAAATTCAGATCAATCAATTTATTTGACCTAGCTCCATGTAAAATTTATGATCTATCCACTTAAATCAAAACATTAATTTCACATGCACGAAGAAAAAGGTGAAAAATAGAGAAAAGATAGGGTGTGGCGGGGTACATACGAGAACCGGTGGCCTCCCAGAGCTGCATCTCGCCTTGTTCGTAGTTGCCTTCAGGGCGCACTGTGACGAGAATCAGGTGATCACCTTTTTGTGAGAGATTATCAACTGCCCATTTTACTGCTTTTCTGCTGCACGGTGAAAAATCAACCGCTACACCCACTCTTCTGCACTCTGCCATTTTTCTTCTCTCTCTCTCTCTCTAGATTTTCTCTCTCTAGAAGTTTTAGCGGAAATGTTTGTCTGCGTGTCTGAAGGCTGCTGAGACAAATGTGGTTATAAAGTTGACAGATAATTGAGTGGAGAATAGTCAACACATGAAGAAAGTGATCATATGAAAGTGTTTGATTTGATCAAATTAAAAGATCAAGGGATAATTATGTAATAATGCACTCTGAGGTTTGATTTAATTACATGAACGGCCCTATAGTTTTGAGTAATTTCAGAAACACCCCACTGAAGTTTTATACCGCAGTTAAGAATAAGGGTCTGCTTGTGATATTTTTTAGACAATTAATACGAATTTTGGAGGAGCCCACTATGTAATATCTTAATAGTTTAAGGGGTGTTCATGTAATTACTCAATAACAGTAAAAGTACCTTTTTTGTAAATAGGCAAACATTAGGTGTGTAAATGTAATTATTTTAAAGCTTGATTTATTATATGTGGGTGTGGCCATTTAAGTTTCAAAAGTTTTATTTGATCGAAGAGATTCATTTAATCAAGTCTAAATTGAAACAACCATAACGTAAAATTGACAATTTAGACGTGATATCTGTAGTTAGGTTTCAAATTTGTCTGATATTGATTTATTTAATATAGAACTCACTCAAAAACTATTTCAGTTAAAAAAGATTAAATAAATGTAATAATATTAAAGTAAATGCATTGGGTGGCCGGATGACCTCATTTCCACTACGAAAAATAGCACATGGAATTGAACGACAATAATTGAGGTTGAGCCTTTGTTTTCCACCGTTGGATTGTAGACCAATAATTCCGAATGAAACCAATAATTTATTTTTTTAATTTTTTTCATTTTTAGCTGAATCAATTATATTGGAAATCCGTTATTATTGTTTATTCCCATAGTTCAAATTCTTAATATATGTTCAATTATATTGAGTTTATTAACTAAATCAGGATCATTGATAGTTAAAGTTAGCTTGTAAAATGCGCGTCCGTGTTAAATAGAAAAGTCAATGTTACATTCAACCACGCTTTTCATCGGAACATATTTTCGAATTCTAATTAGTAGCCAACCATAATTTTCTAAATGCACATAGATACTAATTCTAAAAAAAATTATACACATTGTTTTAGGATTAGCTGGCTATTCAATCATGCTACATTTATTAACAAGGAACAGGACGTAATAGTTGGAGTATATAAAGTCAAAAGTTGATTCCTGGATGCTTTTAAAAGCATTTTAGCGACGAATATTTAGCATGATATGCGGTGAAGGATAATGATTAGCTTTTATTTCTTATTCGTGGTATTTGTCTATTTGATACTCTGTACTGTACCTTAAAACATAAATATTTTCGGATTAAGTCCCTGTAATTATATGAGTGGTTATTTTATATCTTAGTGCCAGAAATTATAATTTTTTGGATTAAACCAACTGAGATGGAAGCATGAACGAACTCAATAACTTATTATTTAAAATTATTACATTCTTAATTGTTATAATGTGCCACGTCATCGTACAAAGAGTGAGTAAAACATTTTGTTATTTATTAGAAAAAATGAATGGTAAGAAAGCTACTCCGTAAAAGAATCATTTCTACTTGAACCCAGTTCTATAGGGTATGAATTCGTCATTGTCATTAGAAAATTTGTAAAAGCAGATGCATGTACAAAAGTTCTAAGTTTTTCATATAGATCTAAAATGTAAACTATTTTCCCAATAAAGATTAATATTAAATTCTATCCACGAAAAGTCGCAGTTCCTCTTGCATTAACTAACAAGCAACTCAGAAATTGAACAAAATATTATTGTAGTACTACTTAAGCGAATTAATTAAAAGAAACTGGCCTTGCACTCATTTGCTAGGTTCACCATCCTGTGTACTGTAGTCAAGGGCAAGCCAGTGCATCACAAATTTATAATAATATCCAGCGTCTTATTAAATCAAAAACTCTTTTTTGTTTCAAAATTACTTAACAGCCTTTTGGTGTAAAAAAATGTGAGAAACTAATGAAATAAAATAATAAAACATTAACATTGTCATTAGAATACTTACACCCTGATTATCACATGTTGCCGTCACGTTGGACTGGACGCACGAAAATGGGTGCAAAACCCAAAATCGCAAATGGTGAAAACCAAAGTTGATAAAATGTGCCAAGCATTTATTGGCACTTCTCCAAAATAATTTAAATCTTTTTATATCACGTGATACTAGTTTTGTCACTGAAAACCAAGTCTAAAAGTTATGAATTCGACATTGTCATTAGAATACTTATAACAGCAATACCTTGTGCAGTAGCCAGTTATGTTCATTCACACTTAATTGCACGAGTGACTTCCCAATCAGCCATGTCTTGGTATTGCTCCAACCCTCTACATTCTTGCAATCTACAGTTCACAATTGCTACCATAAACTTCTCGTGCTCAAGCGAAGATGGATACATGATCTGTTCTTCCTGAGTAAATACAAGGAATCAAACAATGACCCCTTGCAACTTTTATCTACTAAGTTTTTCATCATTATTTGGCAGTGCCACGAGATTGATTAATCGTTACCTCGGGTAGTGCATAGAACTCATTTGGTGATATTTGCAGCAACTCAGCAGCAGTCTGACCAATACAACAAGCAAAGATTTTAGCTGTGTCATCTGCAAGAGTGATCTTTAAGTGGAAGATGCGTTCGATTTCTGATTTGCAAATACAACGGCAGAATTTGCATTCAAGATCTCCACTTGGTGCCTTGTCCACGAGACGACCACAAAGGGTATGTGAAAGATTCGTATTTACGTGACAATGTTCAATCTGATCCAGCCACACTCGACATACCTGATTTATTGTAGTGAAATTGAAATGATTAGTCTAGTGAAATTGAAGTATACCAACAAAGATCAATGCAGGAATTCACTATATCAAGACTAGAACATGTGGTAAATAACCTTATTCAAGAGCTTGTCATGTATGAGCAAGATAGTATCTAAATATATTAGCACAGTAGTTTCAATTGGTCAAACTAGCAGTGTTCAACAGTAGTACAAAATCCTTTTGATATGTAATTTTTTTTTCAATCATTTGTATGCTGCATTTTAAAATGTAGTCTTGCAGATTACTTAGAAAAAATGAATGCTCTTAAGGGGCAGGGCATTTGTTGATCAGGATAGAATAGGAGGAATGATATAATTAGACAGACATGGAAGTTAATTATAGTTTTGTTTCGAATAAACAATATAAATATTCATCAAACTTCTGTATTACTCCCATTTGTGTTCCTGGGAGGAGGGAGCAATTCAAAGAAAGAAGTCAATCATATGATTGACAAGTTTTAGGATAATGATGACGTGCAAATGAAGAGAACGTACTTGTGTGCTGCTTGTACTGGTGGATAGATCAGAAAGGCATACAAATTTGTGGAGACAAGAAGTGTTGAGGAAAGCTTGCAGGCAGCTTATATTGAAGAACGACGCTCCAATGTCGTTCTCGTACCATGACAGTTCTAGGCTGCAAACAAATGCTGTGCTCAAAAACAAAATTCCAAAAAATGGAATATATAAACCAGAATATGGAAGAACAATATTGTCCCCCAAAATACTTTTATGCTCCATAGTAATTTGCATCAATTGGTTTTGCATGAACCAAAATGAAGTCGATACAAGAGCATCGTACCTTTTCTGTGAAGTCAGCGAAGAGCTTAAACCAGATATATAGACAGTGTGACCCATACCTAATCCTCCCAATGACCTATAGGAAAAAATCAAATACCAATTAGGTCAGGTCGCTGGCTCTTAAGTTAAATAGATTACTGTAACAAAAAACTGCTTACAGTTGATGTGCAGTAAATTTGTGGCTACATACTGTATCGCAAACTTAGACGTATGATTTCTTACAGCTTAATACACTTTTTCCAGGAAGAATTTCCTCAAGTACAAGATTTTAAGAGAAATTCGTAACGGGATGTTACTTGAAAGATTTGAACTACACCTACCACTGTCACTCTATCTTGTTAGCGTGTGAAACATAAACCACTAAGGTTCATCCTTCCCACACTTCTTTACCGAAACAGATACTATTTCTCTATACAACACACAAGATTTTGAATCTTAAAGAGGCCTTTCTTTTTGTGGTGCTTTTTCTTCGTAACAGAATGATAAAGGTTTGGGTACATTGAAAAGTAATAGACATTGAATATTTTGGTTATAGATAGACAACTTTTAGGGGCATATTCCTCTTGATGTGAACCAACTTTGTACTATCAAAAGGGTATGAAAAAGTTTCCATTCTATATAACAAAAGACTTCAACAAGGGCCAAACAATACCAAGAAACTTATTTCTTATTTTAGAGAGAACATTTGGCACTTACTGTTAAAATGGAATGGTGATTGTTTATTCATACCATTTTGCAACTGTTAGATCTAAACATTTGGTAAGATTACCCAGCATCAATGGTCGAAGGAAATTTTTTATATCGTAAATCTTTGATCACTTAATGTAATTGATCATAAAAAGCATAGGTTGCACGCAGCTTGCAAAGATTTAAGTACAAATATACTTTACCAAGATCTAACAAAATGCAGCTTCACCCATATTGCTCCTGTTGTATCTTCAATTCTTACATAGATTGTACCCTCTGATGTTTTTATGCCAGTAACAATACCATATAGACTGATGCCGGTCATCTTGTCACGTAGATCAACAACATACGACTGCAAGACTTTGAAAACATAATATATTACTGAAAATCTTAAATTTGGATGCAAATCAAAATATCTGGTAGCTTGGATGCAGTAAGTGAGAAACCTTGAAGGAGTGAATACATACACAATAGCTCTGAATTCCATTCATTCAGAATGAATTTATATACACGGTAAGTTACTTGACAACAAAAATAGGAAACCAAATTGCAAGGAATTGAAATTGTTACAGACTATACTACAGTTAGGGAATTGCAACTAATAAAAGTGATTCAAACGGATAGGAAAAGCCTATTTTAGTTGATTTTCTAATACACATATCTTGATTCATAGACTACCTAACAAACATCTAATTTGAAGTAACAGGTACACATTTAGTTAATGTTAGCCAAGTCATAAGCATTAACAGGCAAACATCGAAACTATATGCCTCGGTAGACTTGAACTACGTGGTGATTGTGCCTGGGAAAAGACATATTCACCATGCTATGTCCAAACATGAAATTTTATAGTCTAAAATGGATAGCAAGAGTTAATCCGATGCCTGTATATGTCAAGCTGCTCATGTCAAGACTTTTTTACCCACAGATATTTAATTATTAAACCAAGTGAATTTGTAAAAATCTACAAATCATAAACTTCAGATCACCCTGTTGAGGAATCAACCTAAACCGATAAACAGGATAAAACTATCAATTTTTTGCTCTTGCGGAACTTATTAGTGAGTTTTTTTTTTCTTTTGCAGCGAAAACATAATTAAAGAATGCAGCTATTAGCACAGCTAGGAGATTAACATGAATCTGGGTTTCTTGCAGACCTGAGCCAATGATTTCAAAACAATTAAGTAGTCTATAAGATGGAGAACAAGCTTACTCGAAAAGGGTAATTGCTAAAATCAATGGACCCTTGAGAATCACAAGGTAATGTCACTTGAGAAACAATAGGTCCCTGAGTTGGATTTGAGGCAGTCAACAGCCTTGATGCTTGATAATGGTGCTGTGTCGATGCTATGTACACCTGCACAACCATTCAGTACTTGTTACCTATCCACTCTTAGTGCACCATCATTGAGATGCATACACTGATGAAATGACTCATCACTTACTTGTTCTTTATGCAGGATATGAGGCACCAAATATAATTGGGTTGCACTTCCATATTCCATGCAAATTCCATTGGCTTCAAGAGAATCATCTGTAGCATTTGAAATAAATGGTCTGTCAAGGGCAAGCATACTTCCCACACTGCAATATCGAAACACGTCTTTAGAACCATTATAGAAGTAAGCAAAAGGGGCACAGAGACAAGAAAAATAGAAGCAATCATACCTGAAAAGATTGGCAACCAAAATTTGCTCTCCCCAGAGTGAAAAGTTTAACCTTGTACCATCATTGTCTACAAGTGTGATTTGTCTCCTCTTCAAGCTAGCATTTTTACCCTGGCTTTCCAGTGGTCCTATATGTTCAATTCTGCCCAAAATAGGTGGCAGCATATTACTGAGTAGTGTACCGAATTCCAATATCATAACAGTAACTATGAATAAATATGTTGCCTATTCATCATTCATTTAAAGTGCAGGAATCATTGCTGATCATGCTAAATGGTAATTTTTCTTGAGATATGGGATCGGCAGAAGTTAAAAAGACAGATGATACTGCAAGATAGCTTTCAAAACTTTTCGTTCTCAATATCACAGAAAGTCAATTCGAAGAGACGGGTCACTGGTTCAGGTTAGTTTGAAAGCAAAAAAACAGTGCAATAGACTACCTTGCATAAAACGAATATGATGTTCCTTCCTCTGCTGCATTAAGAGAAATTGAAGAAAATGAATCCGAACAAAACTGTGCTCCAAGCAGCATGGCATCGTTATCGTCATCCTACGTAAACAACAACATAAAAAACTTATTAAGATATTTGCATTAGTGAACTGCTACATGATCCTCATAGATACTGGGGCACACGATCAAATGACAAAGCTATTTAGTTATAGCAGACAAGGTTCAGGCTCAGGTTCTCCTTATGTATTTGTTATTGCTAAACTATAAACTTTATAAATGACCATGAGATGATTTAGTTACCGGAACTTTCAAAACATGCAACAAAAATTATTGTTCGGTTAAAATGCATGCTAAAATAAAAAAAAAAAGGGCAAGAATGAGAAGCAAGAGTAAACGAAGAGGTAGAACTAACCTCATCTAGTATTACAACAAAGTATTCTGTTGGTAAAAGACGTGCAGACACTGAACTCCCCATGGCAACCCGAAGATAGCAGCCTGTTAAGACAACTTCCCGGCCTTTCTGCAGAATCCCGGAGTTCAGATCAGCAATATTGTAAAACCTGTTTTAGAATACAATAGGAGTGTTCAAGATTGACACATGTCCAGGCAACTAACTCGATACTGGAATAATAAACTTACATTAGCTGAAAATGGTTTTACCTCCTGTGGAGATATAGGTCTATAGTATTTGAGCTCCATATATCCCCCAAAGTCAGCATATAGATGTTTGTACCTGTATAAACGCATCATATCATTTATAATATTTATCGAAGTGTAGCAATTAAGATCTTTTCCTCACAGAAGTAGAATTGCAGGTAATGAAAAACGGCTGCAACAATGCAGTTAGAGAACAGTCATAAAGTAAGTCGTACCACTTCTTTTTAGGTAGAATGAAAACAAAAACATTTTCCTCGGTTAAATCGAAACTCACTAGAAACTGAAGGATTAGCACCATACCAGGAAGAAGGTAAGCATCAACTATGACTGCTTCAATTACGCTGCTCAAGGACAAGAATCTTTTCTCGTAAATGGAATCAATCGTAATAGTGTTGGGTAACTTGGCTCTCTTGTGCTTCTTCTTCTTCAACTCGATAATAATTTCCGACTGTTTTTTAGGAGCTCCACTCCTACTCTGCTCACTCCAAGCCTAAATCACGCATAAATCTCTTTTACTTCCACAATAAACACGCAGTTCATATTCATGTGTAAATTAAAGACGTTGTCGTTGTTTCAAATCAGCAACATTCAACCATAAAACTCACAACCAAACTCAATGCCACTTTGTAGCAATTAAAACCTAATTTCCAATACAGATACAAAATCAAGTATAAATCGGCAGCAAAAATGAAGAAATCGGAGAAAAGGCGAATTACGAGAGAAAGCTCTGAAAGGAGAATAGCAGGAGTAACACCGCTAGAATAAGCGACGCATGTTTTAAGGATCCGATTCGCGATCCAGCTCCAACCAGGACAATTTGATGCATCTTCTTCTAATTCGCCATCGTTCTTCTGATACAGACTACATTTAGCGTACTCCATCAATTTCAGAAATGGATCTTCTTCTTCTTCTTCTGATTGTTCGATCTCCATTGCTGCGGCCTCAGCGTCCGTGATGAAGTCCTCATTATTAGGTGAATCCATTTTTTGTTGATTTACAGATACAGATAGAGAGAGAAATATTTTTAAAACCCTAATTGAAATGAAATGGTGGGTTTCTGTTTTTTTATACTCTGTTTTGGCGGGGAAACTGAAAAGGCCACCCACTATTGGGCCGAGCTAGTTCTCGATTCCGGGCTTTATAACATGGGTCGAGAATTTTAGTTAGATTCGATAAGATATTATCGTTTTAGTAATGATGATATTTTTTACTTCGATAAATAAATAAATGTAGTTTCTGATTTTTAATTGGCATGTGTAAAAATTTTACTTCTTCAAGAAAAGATTAAGAATTAAAATTACCTCTTCTTTTTTTCGTTGATAGCTCTGTCTTAAATAGAGAAATTTTATGTGTTGCTTAATGTTGGCGCTAAGCAACGGTTATATTTTAAAACACATTTAATTACTTACCTGTCAACCGACTCTCGTGTTCCGTTTACATCACGTGTCAATCAAAAACTCTTTTATATCTATCAAAAAGAAAAATTCGAGACTCTTTTTGATTAGTGGTATTACAATAATTTAATTGCAACGCTCGTGCAATAACTAGGTGATTTAAAGCAAATTAAAAATGCATGCATGTCTAATGTACCCAGTGAAAAAATAAAAAATCATCGCTCAGTAATATATAACTTGGATTGTGGGATACAAATGCTACAACAATTTCCATTCCATTGTATCAATCTGCGTGCAAGTATTATCTGAATACTTTTTCCTTCACAACTCAGCCATGCAAACCTCTAACACAAGTAATATGTTTCATTTAATATGTACCAATATAAAAGGAGAGACAATCTCAACCTGATAACTTTTAAAGATCACAACTTTGGTGATGCTGCAACGTTCCTATTCCCTGATCTCCACAAACTACTCTTTGAAGGGGCATTTCCAGATGACCCCAACTGAACGTCGAGTTTTGAAGGGTCTAACAACAGCTTTTCTCGTATGAACTTGTCTAAATCGAAACCACTTCTCCTTGCTAACACTCTATCTTTCATAAAATCAGTGGAAAATCCTTCGAGTAGCTGATCTTCACGACCAACATCATCACCTTCAGAAGAAGTATCCCTGGCCTTCTCCTTCTCCTTTTCTAAATTAAATATTCTTTTTATACTGTCGATCGCTGGATCAATAATGTCCAGGAATCCCATGATCCATGATGCATCATCAACAATTTCCGTACGCTGTTAAAAGACAAGAGAACCAGAATACCAGATTGAGCTGACAATCCCAAATCGATAAAATTCCAGTGCAACGAAACTAATGCTAAGGTGAGGAGAAATGGTGGTTTGTGAATTACCTGCTGGAAGTAGAGGTCACGAATTTCTTCAGCACGTAAAGAATTTCCTTGGTCTTCTTCAAGAGACGCCCATGTCATCCATGTTACGTAGCTTTGGGAATTTATGTTGAGTGAAGATCTAAATAGTCTTCGAGCTGCTGATAGATTGCCGACCCTTTGTTCCAAAACACCCCAAGCCTGTAATGTGTCAAAGAATCATAAGTGCAATGTGATTCTGGCGAAAAGCAAGTGTTTCGAGAGTAGCCAATATCTTTCATATACTATTAAATGAATTTCGAATGCAGATTGTTCTGATCAAAGCTCTTTTGCATAGAGTCGAAGTTTAATACTTTAGGTAAAGGATTCTCGGCTAACAAAATGTGACATTAGCATAAAGGACATGGAATTCGATTTTCTTCATCAATCAAATCCAAGTTCATCATTTACGGAAATAAAAGTGATTATAATAGCCAGTGTCCCAAAAAACTTGAAGAAAGAAAATAACTACACGATCCAAACTCATTAAATCTGCATATATCTCACCTGCAGGCAACGTGCAGCGCTCTCGCTAGTTGAATCGATTGATAATGCTTTTTGGTATAAGTCCCGAGCTGTGGCTAAGTTTCCTTCTTTCCATTCCATCCAACCCCAAGCCTAAAAGCAGCAAATACAAAATCATCCTTGTTCTTTGTTATCTAGTTACTAAACATCCTAGTTGGAATCTAACATGTATATATGCACAGATGTACAATGCAATGAAAAGAAAAATATTCAAGTTCAGCTCTTTCTAAACAAACAAAATCAGGGAGGAAAGTGGAAAGAATAGTAGTATTAGCTTCTCTTCCTAGATTATAATATAATTACTCATAAGGGGATTTCCAGTGCAGTGAAGTTTCTCAATTTAGTTCACATAAACATCGGCCATTCATCAAGATAATGAAAGGTTTCACATCAATGTTAAAGTCACACTAATAGCAAGATTACAGTTATATGATTAGAGGTTGTGGCATTTTAATACCAGAAAAAGACTTACAATCCATACTGGTTGATGCCTTGGATCCAATTCAGATGCCCTCCTGAATAGCACTCGTGCTAAATTTGCTGTCGAGTATCTGTATTCCAACAATGCAAGTGACTGCAGAAGGACTGGATCTCTCGGGTTCACTGCATGTCCCACCTTTAGAAGTTTTCTCGCTAACTCAACATTTCCCAGATTAGCTTCAAAGACGCCCCAAACGTGCCATGCAAACCTATTTTTAGGACTAGCCTGGACAGCTTTCTGCTTCAACCAAATAAGTTATCACATTGATATTCAAGAAAAAAGATAGAAAAAATGCTCCGATGTATTGCATTTTTTCACCAATCACAAGGCTAAAATCTGAAGAGAATATAGGTTTCATTGAAACAAACCTCAAAAAGCCTCCTAGCAACGTGGTTGTTCTCCAGCTGTGCCTCAAGTTGAGCCCAAGCCTTTCAAAGAATTAAGCATAGATAATAAGTAACGACTTTCACGAAATAGACAAAAATCATCAACTAATGGAAGCTGTAAAACTTACTAGCCAACTAGCACAGCTTTTTGGATTGGATTTGGTAGCTTGCCTGAATAAATAACGAGCTTGCTCATACCGCTTTGCTTTAACTTCAAGAAGGGCAAGTGTTTGGTATATATATTCATTCCCACCACAGAACTTGATTCCCTTCCCCAGAAGATTTCTTGCTTTTTTTATATTTCCCTGTTTCATTTCCAGGACTGCCCATCCATGCCACGCCGCTACGTGCCTCTTATCGGCAACTGTGGCAGCATCAAATAACTCTCTAGCTCTCCTTGTATTACCCATCTTATTTTCCAGAACAGCCCAACACTAGTAAGAAGAAAAGAAGTCGCATAAGTGACTCTCACTCTATTCAATTTTATTACAATTAAGTACCAAAATATGTGGTGTCCTTAATTTAGGATCACAGGTCTTAAGCTAAACATCCCTCATATGCTTGAATTTGTGAGGGGAAACATACCAACCTGCCAAATATATGAATTCTCCCCTTGTGTAGCCTGGCATCCTTTTTCATAAACAGCTCTGGCTTCATTCATTTTCGACTGTTTACTCAAAGCCTTCCCCAACGCCACATACGGCCTCCCATCTTCAGGCCAATAGCTTATACACTTCAAACATCAGAAGCATACATCAGTAATGGCATCAAATGTTAACAACCATCAAGCAAGCAACAAATATGCATAGTTAGTCTGTCATCACATAGAACTACATATCATTGACTACAAAAGCAAACAGTTCAATCAAGCCTCAAGACAGACTATATATACAAAAAAAACGTTAGATAATTGAAAAATAACCACTGTCCTTCAATTCAATAATGCTATAGAACGTAATATACAACAAACCTATGCAAATTATCTACCTTCTTGAGTATCTCCTCTGCTTCTTCATACCGATAGTACCGCGCCAAAACCTTTGCTCTATACAAAGCCAAATCCAAATTCACCGAAAGGGGTTTCTCCTCAGAACCAGACTCAACTCTCTTAGGCTCAAAGATTGGCATCTTCTTCGCAAATTTCGATAAGCTTGCATCTAAAGCCGACGATCCCTTAAGCTCAGAACTTCTATCTTCATCATCAGATTCTCCTTTTCGTGCTTCTTCTTCGTCATAAACCTCCATGACAGGCCTACGAACAACAAGCAATTCCTCTAAAGACTTCTTGGCATTCATGATCTCCGCGCTAAAATCATCGACATCTTCCATTTCATCACTATCACCTTGTGATGCAGAATTTTGTGGCTTTTCTTGAAGAATTGGTGATGGTGATGAAGATGATTCATGAGAATGTATAGTATGTGAAAAGGGGTGTGAAGAGGGAGAGTGAAGATTTTTCAATGGTACAATGAAATGGAATTTCGACGAGTTGGGATTTTGGTTAGGAGAAAAGATGGTGAATTTAGAGGTTGAGGATGGAGTTGAAGAGAAGATGTTCATTTTCTTTTTCTTTTTGCAGTACACTCAAATTTTTAACGGATAAAAACTGTAAGCTTATTACATGGAAGTGTCTTAGGCGGGCTTCAGAGGAAGAAGCGTGTTAAAAAGACCACACTAGCCTTCAAATATAAATTGTTAACAGTTTTTTCCCCTCGAACCAAATTTTTAAATCTTCAACTAATAATATTGTCTGGTTATTAAAATAGTTAAATTGGGGTTTAATACCTTTTATCGATTTAATCACAATGAAGGCTTTTATTGCTGATCAGACGAATCAACGGCTTGTGATATCCAGTGTTGCGTTTTATGAGTTAAGGGCGTTGGCGTAATTTGACGCACTGAACCACTGGTCAGAAACTGGCCAAGTCACCCGAATTCTGAGTGGCTCATATTTCTATCTGAAAAGAAGATTTTCTCCGCCACGTGGAATCCTGTAATTGGCGGACAACATAAACTTGAAACAATCTTTCCACGTTGCACAGAAAGCCTCAATAATTAATGATAGAACGTGCACTTTTTATAATTCCTGCTTTATGACATCAGACGGCCAGAGAAACATCAATTGGTACTTTCGGACTTTCAGCTATGGTGTTTTGTACCTGTAAGCAGCTAAAATAAAGAAATATAAGTTCAAAACCTGAATAATTGATACAGAGACATTTGATTAAAGCAGATGAAAGTTCTAAAGAAGAAATGAAAACAGAGGAAAAAGCAGATTTAAGTATTATACATTTCCATGACAGAGTAGTACAGAGTCCAACCAAACACTTTTACATATCAATACAAATATCTTTGTAGTTTGCTTCTATTTTCATCCATAATGACTTATCTTATAACCGCTGCACCATATACTTCAATCTGTGTCGTTCGGACGCAGCACATAGAGCAATATAACCACTTACAGGCCAAATATGAAGTCTGGAAACAGTTTCAAGTTACAGAGGCATGCGAGAAACATCACCATGATCCCTTACGAACTTCCAATCCACCTTCTTTTCCGTTTCGGTCTTTCTATTTTACACTGAGCAGTTTCGACTTCCAAATGAGCCAAATGCTCGGAACTCTTCTCAGGATCCATGTTCAAGGTAATGGGGTCCTTAAAACGCTCTCTTCTTCTTTCCATCTTTGCTATAATCTCCTGAATCCTCTGACCATCAAGTCCCTCAGCAACTCTATTCCCATTCGAACCCGTTTCAGGGAGCTTCACGTCATTGATCTGTTTCACATTTTCAGATGCAAACGAACATTGCAACGGTTTCTCGTCAACTTCTTTAGTGATTATCTGACCTTCCTCAGCATCAAGAAATTTGTTCTGCTGGTCATGGGGGAGCTGATAGTGCAGATTTCTATCACTCTGTTTAATATCTATCTTTCTTTCTCTGGCTAAAACAACATCCTTAGAATCAAAATCATGCACATCTTCATAACTTTTGAGTTCCCGGCCATTATTCCACTCCATGATATCATACCTACCATAATATACTGCATCTTCAGCTTCAGAGGTCCTTCTAGTAGACTGCAGGGTGCATAGCCACAAGCCGAGGTCAAAATCAAATGTTCCACACTCTTAATGAAGAAAGATGACAACATTGTCAGACAAAGTAAAGACGTTAGGCATACTGAATAAGACCCCACTACATGAATACGATGATGTGAGGTGTTTGGTAAGATCCATCAAAGCATAATTACTCATATGATCTCATATACAGTAGGAGAAACTCAAGTTCTCATCAATTAGGCCTAAACGTACAAAAGCAGTTTAATCGAGTTCATATTTTCAATCTGGATTGCGAAGAGATGGTGCCATCCAAAAAAAGGCCCATAAATGGAAGTGGATGGCCTTCCCCGAGTGGTTACACGTACACTAAATCTTTTTGCTTCACAGAGCACCAAATGTAAATTAGATAAAACACCAAGAATATTCCGTCAGAACAGCAGTATAAAGAAAACCACCTTCGAGGCCTCATTCAATGGCATTAATGGCAAAAACTGTAAAATAAATATATAGCCAAACAAGATCATTTTTCGCCTACGACCAAAAGTGTTTTAATTATAAGGCAGCAATTATGCACTTAATGATCCTGTGAAAATTATCAACTCATACAGGAAGAGTAGAGAGCACCATGACCGAGCATCAGCCAAAAATCATATCCAGCCTGCATCTTGGTATATGAATATCATGTAGATATTAAATGTAAATTATAAACAAACAATAACTTTTATAGTTAATATTTGAAAAGAAAGAAAAAAGGAAATTAGCCACAGGATGGAGGGAGAGGGAGCGGAAAATCTTCACAAAATATCACGTAGAAACAGGTATATGCAAGCAGTAATCAGCTTTAAACATGACATAAGTCCACCCTGGCACCAGAAAGTTCAACCATTTGGAAGATATATATAAGACTGAGAGCTTGGCAGTGACAAGAAAGTTGGCCCCGACTCCAAACTGTTGAGACCCAAAGAGTTTCCTAAGACATTCAAAGTCAAAGCACTACAGGACTAATCAGTTAAGACTGTTGCAGAATATGATGCCCTCTAGAAGATGTTGATGACTAAATATTAAGTTTTTTAGCCTGCTATAAATCAGAATGAATATCAAGGTTATTTGCTGAATATTATTCTTAACATACATCACCAAGGGCCAGCAACTTAGATTCTTGAAAACCAGGCACAGACATATGGAAACATTGTAGGCAATTTCCGGAAATGAAATTGACAAAGCAAAAAGGGAAGACTTGAGCAAGACAACATTAGCATACTGAAACAATACTTGCACAACATATGTTGAGATCTTGTATACAAACATAAATCTACACCAGGTACTGGCCACACTATTCCCAGTTTTACCTTTTCGCCCAAAACAACCAATCTAGGGTCAACAGAATCTTGATGTTCTGCGTATATTTGCACTGACTCCACATAACTATCAGGAATAGCACCATTGGGACTTTGGTCAAATTTATTACTGCAGTCCAGTTCTCTTTTCAGTTCAGATCTATATCTATCCACTTCTCTTTCATCAATACAGTCCACAACATGATCAGATGCATATTCATCCTCCGGCCAATTACTCCTTGAAATTCTTTCTAGATGATATGATGGCCCTTCATAGTCCAACACCATGTCAACTGGGGGCCTAGATTTATATTCCTCTTCACTCCATTGCAATACTTCAGAGTCCTCATGGTTTCTTCTCCTAACATGGGTCTCGATACTCCCATTACTGTTAGAAGTGTTCATATATTGCTGATAATGTGTTCTTCTATCGTGATGATCCTTCCTGTGATCAGATCTGATGCTATCACTGGTTTCAAAGAAAGCGTTATTACTACCATTCCAACCACTTCCTCTACGTCTGTCTTTCCAGGAGCTCCGCAGGTGTCTTTCAAGGGCAACAAACTTTGTTGCAGTAGCACCCTGAAAACATCCCCTACTGGGAGCGTGATGTTCCTCGTAAGGATGACAGGGAAGAGGCTGGTGTTTGACGTATCTCCTGTTCTCGTCATTCTTTTTATGCCACGAGTAGTCAGAATTATTACGAGGACTACCATGTCTTCCATTGCCCCCCACAGGGCTCTCTGTTTCTCTTCTATCACGATGCATATTACGGTCATATATATGATCGAAATGACCTCTATCTCTGTCACTACTCAGCATATTTCTTCTATACTTTTCTTTTGTCAACTCTTTATGATAGTCACGGGGTGATGCCAAATCATATCTTCCTGTTTTCTTTCTGAATTGCAAGACATCACCTCTCTTTCTAAATTGAATACACCTTCTGTTATTGGAGTACTTTAATTTCCTTGAGTCCTCGAAATTGAGGGGATTCATGCCTAGAATAGATTGTCTCTTTTCATTATGATACCAATCGTCTTCGGAAGCACCATACTCCATCCTAGTTCTTTTTTTGTCGAAAGAATTCCCATTTTTTATCAATCTATGACCATCACCCGAACCTGCTTCACACCTAAGGCGCGGATGGATGTTCCAATATTGGTCTTTTAAATATGCTGGTGGCCGTTGAGAATCAGGAAAAGACCCACCAAAGTAAGTGAATAAACTTTCCGAACGTTTGCAGTATGGCATATCCTTCTCATTAGAATCAAAGTTAGGCACTGCTCTCTGTTTTACATGGCTAATCCTTGATCTATACATGCCACTGAGACCCCTGCCATCAAACATGTCAGATGCATCCACATCATTCAGATAGGTCTTCACATTATGCAAATGCCCGGGTCTCCCATATGGTTTCAAGTCTTTTCTGGTAGGCCTTCTATCTCTCACGCGATAACTATCATCCTTGGTACTTGGTTTAGCACCATTGTGTATAGACTCTTTGGAGGGATGATAATCAAAAGTGGTGGACTCCCGAAATTCCCGAACCCTGCTAACTGAATACTTCTTTGATTGCTCGAGACTTCTTTTCCCATCTTTATTGCTAAGTGCAGTACGATGACTAAGAGAAGAAGAGAAACCCAAGCCATGACGACCCCGGTGACTTTGATATGATACTGGTTCTACCGCGGATGACACCTTATTGGACATTTTGCTTGCATTTTTTCTGTTTGTGTCATCAGAAGTTTGTGAGACTCCATCTGAATCAGTGTCAAAAACTTCATAATGGTCATCCTCCTCAGAATCTGAAATCTGCACAGTTCCATACTTGTCTAAATCCAAAGACACTGGAGCACGTAAGGGTGTATACCTGGAGCCCCTGTAGCAGTCAATTGCGGCAGAAAACTTTCATTGTATTTTATGCACACAAACATTACTGAAGAAATATAATATAGGGATAAAAGCATTAAACCCCCTATACTTTACCCCATGTTGCACTTTGCCCCCTATCCTTTTATTTTTTGCAAGTTGCCAAAAATAAAAGGATAAGGGGCAAAGTGCAATCGAGGGCATAGGATAGGGGGTTTAACGCTTTTATCCCTATAATATAATATAAGATAAATCAAAACCATCATAAAAAGAGGTACCAACCATTCCACATGTATGACAGACATACATGCTCCAGTTCCTTCCCATGGGAAAATTACCATAGTTTTACACCTAATCTCATTTCCTATCTCTACCCTTCCACCACACGTGCACTTTAGTTTTACACTAACTAACAAGTTTTTATAATGAAAATCATGGTAAGAACTGAACGAAATTATAGAGCAGCACCAAATGTGAGGTGGTTTAAAGAAAGACCTTTTAGAGGCAGATTTGACTCTCTGAACTTCATGTCTATGCAAACTAGGTGCATCACCTTCACTAGCGCTACTTAAACAAGCATGATCCCTTTCAGCATCCACATCAGAATCTCCTTTTTTGCTTGGTTCATGCACTTTGGTAACTATGTGATTAGCTGTCCTCTTGTCAGAATTATGGGAATCACCTTTCAAGTCCTGAAAGGCAATCGATGAAAAAAGTTCCTGAGGTAGAAAGGCAGGGAGCTTATGATATGTGACTAAACAACTGCATACCTGATCATCTGAATGTCTCTCATGCGAAGTTTTTTTATGTTTGCCTACGTAATTTTCTGATAGTGAGCAGCCCCTGGGCTGAAAAGTTCACAGCATGTAAGCATACAAAAATAATGAGTTCCAGAAAACGAACACTTCCAAATATGTTTTCTCATGCGAAAAGAGCAAAACATTTCCCAATAATAAGTATACCAGTTCTGAAAGATAATATCCATGGCAGCTTTTGGAGGTCGAAGATTCTATCTTCTTTTGTTTGCAGTTAGCAATATTCTTTGCATAAGAAGCCTGCGAGTCTTCATCATGCCCAGATCCAACTTCGTACTTCTGCTTCCAAAAATTTAAAAACATGGAAGATAGCAATTTATATACAGGTCAACATATGATATATTGAGGTAGGATCATCTTTTCTAACAAACACCAACCTTAGCGCGTCTGGAAAATTCAGGGGTAGGTATGCTGTTTGCCATCATCTTTTGCCCTCGGCACTCATCCTGTCATGATAGAAAATCTTATTCAGCACATGAGCTGAGAGCCAACTTTTAGTTTTGGTTTTTACATATATAACTGATAAGGAGCAAATTGATATTCAAACCTTGACACAAGTTCATTGACACAGATTAAATCTAGTATGACCTGCATACAGGAAAGGGCACAAGTAGTCTATTACCATATTGTTGCAATAACTTTTCCAGCGATCTTCATCAAAACCATAATTGAAAAACTCAGTAACATCAGATCTGGAACTCCTCCAAGGTTTTCTTTGTAATGAATCGATATTTACATCTAGAATAGTCCTGCGAAGTGGAAATCAATTAACAAATCTAAAACATGGGAATGATGTAAAATCTATGTGAAACACCGCAAACATATGCGCGGGAGTTGATTCAAACACTCAAGAGTCATGATGGTATAATTTATTGTAACTTTTTCACTTCACCCGGAGGTGAATACAATCAAAATAAAAAAGCAAATACATGAGGAGACTTTACTTTGATCTAGGAAGCGAGAAATTACTTGCAGTTCGACCAACAGCTGGGATTTCATGTATCAGCTGACCGCAGCCATTACCTTCCCAGTCAGCCCTAGTAGAACCATGACCCTTCGAATTGCTCGAAGGTCCAACAGATCGAGGCCCCACGTACTGAAATAAAAGAGACAGAAAAACCCTCAGGAAACAAACTCCAGTCACTGGATTTCCAAAGAACAAAAAGGCTCTACCATAAAATCTCCCCATAAAAACACATATTCACAGTTTTGATCCATTATGCCGTTCCTCCCCGAATTCTAGTTCCAATTCTAAGCAGATGACGAGAACAGAGATGTCCTAAATTCACTTATCAGCGAATGTTACAGATAAGGTAAACTTTCGTATACACCATTGTGATACATTTTGCTCCTCCATCAATTATTTTCCTCCTTTAATATCAGATATAACAGTTCCTCTACTGTCAGTCGATAAATAACTCTATCGCCTTCCAAATTCCACTTCTAAATCTTAATTCGACGTCACAAACAACACTAAGTTCACAAAAACGGCAATTCAAGTTCAATAGATTTACAAAAGGACAAAAAAAGATACAAAATATTAACAGTACCTTTCTGTGTGAATCATAAATTCCTGCTTCATTTTTCGCCTCATATGTCCCTAAATCCTTTTTATCGTTATCAAAATTGTTCACATTACTATCACCATATTCTTCCTCATTTTTTCGCCTATTTCCATCACTTCCACCACCCAAAACTATATTCAAATCGTCCTCGCTCTCGCTCTCGTAATTATCCCCATTCTCCAAGGGCAATTTCGTCAAACCGCCACCACTCTCCACCTCCTCATCCTCATCCACAACATACTCAGTGGCATCCTCGTAAATACGTTCAATACCGTGTGCACTTTCAATTTCACCGTTCTCCGCCTCCTCTCTTCCGGTGTCTTTTCCGTTATCTTCCGATAACTCGTCGTCGTCGTCATCGCCGATGGCATTGTCGATATTCCGGTGGAGTCCGGGGGACATTTCGGTCAATCCGTGCATGGCGCCGATTGCTGAGCTGGCCTGCACCTCCACGTCAGCGTACAGGTCGCTGAAATCATCGTCATCGTCGTTGAATTCTTCCATTGAAAAATGGAGTAGCGAAATGTGTGTAGGCTATAGAGGTTTTGTGAGATTTTGATAAACCCTAACGAAACAGGTAAAAAGCTTAAACCCTACTGGCGTCTTTGCTGACGCAACTTGCTACAAAATATGATGTGATGAGATATTATTATTTAGCGTTTAACTTTATTTACTGGTGTTAATTTCAATATTAACTTGTGCAATTAAAGTTGACCACTTATTAGCTAAAGGAATATGCGAGAGTAAATGATACTCAAATTTTATTTTTATTTTTTTTGAGATGAAATGATACTCAAATTTTGTGGATAACAGTTTTCCTCATATCTTAAAAGATGATCTATTATTGTGTTTTTGCTTGACACGTGTCATGTACCTTTACGCGTTTTTATATTATTTATAAAAATGAACATGATAATGTTGATTTATATAATTGAATATCCCTTTATGAGAAGCTAAATGATCTTGTTAGTCAAAATCAAAAGTAACACTCTTCTTGTTAAATTACAAGGAGTGTAAGCGATATATGATATATCCCATTGTTTCAATTGAATTGTATTACATATCTTATAAAATTGTACCGTGAGATAACAATGTGTTTAATTGTGTCTGTATTAACTAATGCGGCTTATTTTAATTACCAAACATATATCTCCGTAATGGTATATTATTGCTCACTTTAAGCTCAAGCGCTCGTGGATTTTCTCTTGTACTTCACCTCAAAAGACCTCATAGTAATGGAGATATTGTTTATTTCCTATAAACGCAGCTTCTCTCCTTTATCTTTTCGATTTAGGACTAGTGTTCACTCTAACACACTTTGCTTGATTTTGGCTGAGTGTTTGCAATTATTTAAAAAAAAAAACACTACTGAAAAATTTAAATACAGAACTAATTCTTTTTTCCAAGAACTTTCTAAAATGCCATTTTAAGAAACAGCTTGAGTATTATCTTAAATCTTACTTCTCCAGCTTGTGATTTTAATTATTATTTTTATACAAGAAAAAATTAACATCAGTATTGGCAAATGGCAAATATCAAAAAGTGTTTATATGAATCCCATAGTAAATTGTCTCTTTCGTTATCATTTGCAAGCAACCTCTTAATGTTTAAAATCATCAAATGCAAATTTATATACATAATTTCTCATATCTTCATATAACCAATTGCACGTTTGTCATTTTTCTCGTGACAAAACGTGGTATAAGAGACAAACTCATCAATTATTGATGATTTTTGGTTGCTTGTGAGTGCAGGCTGCAATTTAACTTTTGTTAGTTTTTGAACAAGAGCCTAAGTTCATAGGCATTGGCATAAAGGGCAAACCATTAAACTCTCCCAAGTGTGGGCAACCTTTAGCTCTATTCATTGCAATTTATGGTAGAAAAAAAGGGCTTTTTTTTTCAGGCAAAAAGGCCCAAACAGTCTCTACTGCCAATGTTTCCCTGCATACAAAATTCTGAGGAAAAGTTTTATGCTTTGTCACTTCGAAAGATACCAACTTCTGCTATATGGGATTTATGAGCTTTTGGAATGAAGTGGAAGGTCAAGATCTTCTTTTGGTTTTAGTGAAAACATGTGAGTTCTTTTTTTCTTTTTCTTTCTTGGTGTGTGTGTGGGGGGGGGGGGGGGGGGGGGATAATTACAACTGCATCCCCATAAAATTTGAATAATTATAATGACTTCCCCTAGAACTAACAACTATTTAGAAAATGAAATTTACTGGTGTCATCTGCTACCATGATGAACTTCTAGTTTAGCTCCAGGTCAGTTTAAAGTTATAGCCCTTAGACGAGTCTAGTAATACTAATGTAGTGTATATTTTTTTTCTGCTAGTTGTTGTTCATCACGTGTAGTATGTATATCAAGTGCAACGTCTGTTGTGTAATAATACATGTACATCATTTGATACTTTAAATTGGCAAAAGGCGAAACAGAAAGTATGTTGTATTATATTATCACAACGACATAGACAAATTCCATCCACATTTTAATAATTGTTAGTTTTAGCTTTTCGGCGATGTCATTGTAATATTTCAAATCTTAGGCAAGGTTTTTGTAATTACACCAAACATCAAGGGCCGGTGTAGTTGTAATTATCCCGTTTTGTGCGTGTGTTTGGTGTAGTTCAAAAATCAAAATCCAAACCTCTTGGATTTTCTGTAGATACAGAGGTACTTACTTAGGATTTGATGTTACAGCTTACAAGACCGCATCACTTCAGAATTGACATTTAAGCACAGCCAAAAGCCTAACCTAACTAAGTAGGGGAGAAAAGTTAACAATTTGTAAAATTAACTTTTTATTGGTGGATTTTATTTTTAGCTCATCCACTAGCAAGTATATTTTTTTTACAAATAGTCAAATACATACGTTGTAATTTAAAACACATAATTAAAATAAAAACACCAGGAACATCATTAGTTGTCCCTACTTCATAAATACACATTTTAAGTTCTGCTAAAAAAAAAGCATTTTAAGTGTATTTTCTGTTAATATTGATTAGTTGGGGAAAGTATATTTGACTTTGCAAAAATGTCTTCATGGAGAAGATTTGACCATAATTACTTCCTCTCCAAGAATCAGAACTTACCCCAAGAATTTCCGTTTTTATTTCTTTCTTAGGGAACAGATTTTCATATGTAGGTTATAGACAATGAAGATGGGAAGTAATGTTTATTAATAACTTTATACTAAAATAATAAATTATTTAAAAACTTTACACCAAAAAATGATGCATTATGTCTTAATCTTACATTTCACATTCCAATGCAACTTTATTGCGACAATTAGCTGCATTATGTCCAACCTTCAATCCTTCTTTCAAGACTACCTTGAACAAAGAGACTATCAAAGCATGACTGTCAAAAGACCAGTTGTAATTTCACACACTGCCCTTTTGCATTAAATGGTTTTCTAAATTCTCTTCATTCTCTTTTGCTAGTTAAGTATAAAAGCAGTGGCATCATATAAACTTATGTAGTAATAGTTGTGGTCCTTAGAAAATTCTCAAGCATAATCATATTTTGAAATATTTTTGAAGTTTTGGTCCCAAGTTACAAATATTTCTAAGTTCCTCACATGCTTAGTGACTGAAGAGCCATCATGTGTAATGTATACATTTTCCTCAGCTTCTTGATGATCATCATTGTCCTCTGTTACTACTCAGGCGAGTCTAAATAATTGTATGAGAACTAGATTTTTTTGTTACATTTAAAGATTCTCACTTACCTTATTTGCCTAATTTTAACATTCTTGTGCTCAATTTATTTTTCTTAAGGCAATTTGTTACATTCTTCTAATGAAAATGCAAACAAGACCACACCTTTGAAGCCAGAAGATACATACTTAAGTCACAGGAAACTCATGTTGCATGGTAATTTAAATTATTATTTTTTTTCTGAATTTTATGAACATTTTTGTCATTAAGTTTCAATCTTTAACATTTTTATCATGTTATGTTACATTTTTTTGTTATCAGGTGCTTGTTCAAATTGGGACATAAGTATCTCACAGAGCAGATATCCAACATCTGGGATCCCACAGTACATAGTTCAGATTGTGAACACGTGTGTTACAAACTGTGCACCTTCTAACATTCATCTCCACTGTGGTTGGTTTGCTTCTGCAAGAATAGTGAATCCTAGGACTTTCAGAAGGGTCAGCTTTGATGACTGTTTGGTCAACGAGGGGAGGCCTTTGAAGAACAGTCAGATTATAAGGTTCACTTATGCAAATTCATTCATGTATCCGATTCAATTCAAGTCTGCCAAATTTTGCTCATGAAGAATAATATTACGATGGATTGAAGAAAAAATTTCAACAGTCAAATTTCAGCCTTTTGATGTTTTGTTGGTTGGAGTAAAAAGTCCAGATGAGGTTCAATATCTTCATGAGCAGCTCAAAAACCTGGATTTTAGTTTTTCTTTAGCAGCATATTTGCTGATATATAATGGTCTTAATGTTGTAAATATTATTTATTCCAGTCAAGATTGAGTTTTATCTTTTGTGAATTTTATTGTATCTTTCATTGTTTATGTATTATGAAGCTACCCTTATTTCAGGAATTGGAATGGTCTGGTTGGTCTGTTGGAGAATATTAAATAAAATGTATACATATTCTTCAAGAGTTTAAGTTTTTTCAATATGATCACTATTTTTATACGGGTAAATTCCATCCACCTCCCCTGAGCTTTTCCCTCTCTCCATACACCTCCCCTCTAGTTTCAATTTTCTCATCCACCTCCCCTCAACAAGTTTCATTAGTTGTCCACCAATGATTTAAAGGGTAATTTAGTCAATGTACTTAGAAATCTTATTACAATACACACAATGTCCAATTAAAACTAAAAAAACGCCTCATATTAAATGTTTACTCATTTTGTTCCAAAATTATATCAAATAACCACAAAAGTATTATGATAAAAAATAGTATTGCATATGGCCTCATATTTACTAAATTTTACTACAATATGCACAAGGTCCAATTATAACAAAAAAAAAGATGTCATATTGGATATCGACTCATTTTGTTACAAAATATATTAAATAAATACAGAAATATTACGATAAAATAAAAAATAAATTTAATTCATTATAGTTTCAAGTCACCCCCATAGAAATATCATAATTTTAAGTTTATTTTTGGAATTCAATATTTGTTCGTGTTCTACTAACACCTTTGGTAGAAGAATTATATAATATGTTCATGAACAAATTAAAACTTTAGATTAATTTTTTTAAGTTAGATTATGTATTTTTCTAAACTAAAAATATGGAAAGTTTTAGAATAAATCACATTTATTATAATTAAAATGCTATCATAATATTCAAAAAATTATAATAATAATATAATAGTAAAAGATTAAGCTACATATTGTTATTTAATTTAATTGCAAAATTGTCCAGTCTGTAATAATAATCATTCTTATCAGCTTAATAGATTTAATGTAATTAACTCTCATTCAACATAAGCCATTTTATCTCTTTTTGTTCTAAATAGACCTAATATACATTATTTGTTCAATAAATAAAATACATTTACTAATTTACCCTTCAAAGTAATGGAGGACAAGCTTTAAAACTTTATGAGGGGAGGTGGATGAGAAAATTGAAAGTAGAGGGGAGGTGGATGGAGAGAGGGAAAACCTCAGGGGAGGTGTATGAAATTTGCCCATTTTTATACGGTATAAAAGTTTAGACTAAAAAGATTGAAAAAGACTAAAAGTGTAAATCAAGTTTCAATCCCACAATTTATAAAAATAAAATTTATAAGGAATTATAAAAGAAGACAGCTTAATGCGTTGGAGAATATAAATAAGACAAAATATTTAACGTCTTAAAGAGTTTATAAAGAAGGAGAATGAACGTGTGGAGTAAAAATAAATAGGGATGATATGAGTAACATCTCATCAAAGTTAGCATAATATCGACGATTTCACAAAAAAAAATTAAAATTGATAATTGACGAGTTCACTAAACATTGAATTATATCAGCTTTCGTAGTTTACGTTATTAAGGAACTCGCTACTTTAAAGCGAAGAGTTGTTTTTGTCCTTTTCTTATTCAAGTTTTGAATGTATTATTGTAATTGATAACCAAAATCTATTATATCTTAAATCACAATGTTACCTGTGAAACCAATGTCAGTTGCCATATATCTAACGAGTCACCTTCTTTTAATTATTAATTTTTTTTAAAATAACTAACTATAAATTTTGTAAGTGTACTACAATAATATTTAAATAACTTGCCTTTAATAAATATAATTCATATCTGAAAATGATAAAAAATGATAGTACTTCAAACTTACGGTTTAGAATGCTAGTTTCCCGTTTTAATTAGTAATTATTCCAAAATAATCAACTATTAATTTTGATAGGACATGAACATTTATATAGATCGATAATGTTCAAGAATATCTCTATAAGTATAAACTTTCAAACTAGTGCTCATTTTGTACAATTTTACCGCGCCAGTGACTGTGCTACCTTTTTGCAGGGCGTGTGGAAGAAGAATTTAACACATTGACAAATAAGACTCATACAGACAGTCACGCCCAAAAACCCCCTCAGTCTACTCAATCTCTATTCTGTGTGACCAATCCATCGATGCAGGCAGAGTGTATTTAGTGCTAGTGGAGGTTGAATTGACACAAGAACAAAATTCTGTGACGGGTCCCTAACCCTTTAATCCTTTCTATTTTCACTTTCCATCATCGATTTGTGAGCTTTGATGTTTACAACTCAACTGGCACATAGTTATAAATATATGTGTATGTATATAAATATAAAATAACATAACATAAGTACATAACAAGAAAATTCTTTCATTCCAAATTTGGTGCAAAGTAGTAGCAGATAATCTTAAATTTTGGAGGTACTTGATTTCTTAAGGTTGTCAATATTGGAACTCTCACAGGATTGGCAGGGAGGGGCCTATATATGCTAACACTTGGCTTGAAATGTGCCCACCATTTTACTTCTTTTTGTTTGTAGATGTGCCCACCATCACATATAAGCAAAATGTATTTCGGGCTTTCCTCAATACTTAAGTTAAAATACTGCAATTTGTTTGGTGAAACTCACCGCGGTAAATCTTATATTATTGTTAAAAATTGGTAAAAAAACGTCAAAAATATCTGACTAAAAACTTGCACCTATTTTGAAAGATCTACGACTTTGTAAATAATACACGACAAGTTACAAAACAAGGTATAAAATGAGTTATTTAACGACTTTTACCCAAGGTTAAACTCCTTATCCCACAAATGTAGTTCAAAAGTACTGACGTACATTGATTTTAATTAGGAATAATTACATCTACACCCCCTTAATCTTTCTTTTTAATGACAAAGAGTTTCGCTGGGATTAATTCATATAACTATTAAGACATTCTTAAAATTTGCATTAAATTTAACTTTAGAGGTATATATTTTATGTATTTATTAGTATCTCGCCAGTTAAGTTGAAAAAGTCCTCTTGCATCAGAAGATTTATTAGCAGAGGAAAGAATTAAGAATGTGCTCTAAACCATATTGAGAAAAATGACAAAAACTTATCACCTCAAAATTCCAACCTAAATAGGGGGGGGGTCCAGAATTGAATACAACAACATGGTTCAAGCCTCTGAAGGACTGAGTGTTGCGGTAAGCTGTCTAGCTAAAACCAAGAAACGACTTCTTAGGACCATTGGTTCTAAGAAAAATACACTTTGGTCTTAAACTGGAGGTAAAGAAGTCAACGCTAGAGTTATCTCCATTATGATTTGTGGATTAATATTTATAATTGTTACTAGCAGTAGCACTCCCATAGTTTTTTCATGTATCAGTTTCTCAATGTGGTATAACTAAACTAGCCTTGAAATTGCAAATCAATGTTCTGATTTGTGAGATTTGAGGATTAAGAAAGGATTTTTGAGATTTGAGAATTGATGATTGATAATTGATATGTGAGATTCAAAAGCTGAGTATTCTTTTTTTTTAATAAATATCTAGGGCCGTCGGTTTGAACCACCAAAACCGCTCCACTGGTTCCGGTTTTGGACCGGTTTTCGGCGGTTTAATCCGGTTTACAGTTTGACTCCTTTTGAATTGCTAACCTGACCCGACAAAGGTCCGAACACCGGTTGAACCGGTCCAGCCCGGTTTTAAAAACAGTGGTATATAGCAGTAAAGCCAGCAATATTATTACCCGTATAAAGAAAAGAATAGGAAGTCAAGTAGAAACGCGTTCGTCTTCATTAAGAAACGTTTGTGGACAAGTTTTCACAATATAATTTAGGAAAAACTGAAAAAGCGATTTTAGTTTCTCTTGTAATGGAGTTGTAGCAGTAGCATAAGCTTTATTCTTTCATAGTCTCCCTTATCTTATTATTATCATGTTAATTAATAATGTCTCTCAACTTGTCTTGCTGTGTTCTTCTCCCGCCACAATTTTCAAGTCTCTCTCGCTCACTTATCTTTGCGTGTCTGAATTTAATAAAGATACAATTTAAATTTTACTATAAAACTTATGTTTGTTGTTTATTTGCAGGGCAGGAGGTGCACACGAGAAGCAGCAGCAATTGTGTATGCAGCATTGAAAAAGTGAAAAACCTTATCACGAAAAATAAGGTTGCTTCAAAAATCACCACTCCGTTAGAATCTTTACAAAGGGGCAATTGGGTCAAGCTCATTTGTGGTGCTAGCTTTGAGGTATTTATTTTTTACACTCTCAATATCACAATTCATTTTTAACTCCATAATTTTAAGTTGCAAAAGATGGATTAGTTACGTTTGTGTGTGAAAATAATTAATAATTCTGTTGTCTGTTGTTTTGCCTTAGGATGTTGTGGATATCAGGAACCTTTCACTGGTTTACACCCTTGCTGGAGGTAAAATTATTCACTTAAAGGGGGTAATTTATGCGTGTGTTTACGAGCATATTGGTTACAAGTACATTTTTAGTTGCTTTATGCTGTAATTTGTGAATGAGGAGATTATAAATTTACAACCCCTTTCTTTAAAGTAGAATGAAATTAAGTATGGAAAGCTTATGTTTTTGTAGTCGTTTCAAGTTTCAACATATTTTGTGTCATGGCACCAGAACTCTGAGTTAAGGCTTTGCGATAATGGTGAATGGTTGAGTAAATTTGGCACAATATTAGGGATAAAAGCAGGTAAAGATTATTGGTTTAGACTCGAGAAGTTTACTCGATATTTGAACTTTTGTTGGCTTCAACCATATTTAAAAGTCAGCCAAGCAATCGAGTCACGTGTACATGAAGGCAATTTTTAGTAGATTCGCCTCTAGCCCCAATATGCGATAATATGTTGTTATTGGAAAGCTTTATGTCCTAGACTCCTAATAATGTGGCGTCCATTGCAGTTGATTGCATTGATTGTGCTGCTGAAGCATCGGTCGTCAATGCCGTAAATGATGGAATCGAAGCAGCTAGAGCCATCTTACCCATTCGTAGGCCTTGGGTAATGATCAGTGTCAATGATGATGAAGATCTGCATTTTCGTAAAGCCGGTAAATTTTGCATTCTAGGGCTCATCTCACATAATTTAAACGCCAACAAGATTCATAAAATCTTTGAGATCCTTTACTCAAATTATGAGCGATGATATTAACTAATTTTCTCCATGACTGATTTATATCATTACCAACACAGTGAAACAATTAGGAAATCTCAAGTATTGAATTTTATTCAAAATTTATAACTGAACCAATTTTCAGATTCACTTAGATAAGAACCTTCAACATGGTTTGTTAGTATTTTGTCAGAATTCGATCCAGATGATTGTCCAGAAGATTGTTCAAGGCCTTGTGAGAATGTTTGTCCTGCTAATGCAATCTCACATTCACGCAAGACAGGGCAGGACAAGGTATGCTTACATTTTAATTTGAGTTATACTTTTGCTTAGTAAATACTTTTACACAGTCCATAAATAGGGTGGAGTCTTGGCTGAACGATGCTATGGCTGCGGTCGATGCTTGCCAATTTGTCCATATGATAAAATAAGTGAGTGGTATTTTTTCCTATATATGTTTATGCGTCGCCCTTGTCTTGTTATTTTGATTTATATTCTATTTTCAAGAATTTAGTTTTATTGCTGTTATTTCCTTGGGCTATCTTGGAATTCAATGCTATCCCATTCTTACCTTTTTTCTCTTTTCCTTTTTTAACTTCAGGAGCAATAACATACATACGCGATGTTACTGCTACAGCTGAACTTCTTAAACAGAACGATGTTGATGCTATAGAAATTCACACTAACGGAAGGTATCCTTGCGGGGGTAAACGTGTTTAGTGTAACATTCTGCACGCTTCAATTTTTTTTCTGTAAATTATTATCATTTCTATTTTAGAGGCTTTCACACACATCTTTGGTTAATGCTGCTACTAGAATACTAAGGATGTATTTGTAAAAAGCTTGCTGCTTCCAGTTTACAAATTCATTAGGATTTTTTTGATAAAAGAAAACACATAATTAAAAAAAAAAACCTTATTATCTCCAGTATCATCTTCCTCAAGTAAGGGAATTATTTATTGAAATATGGAAAACAACCTTACCCTCCATAAATTAATGTGACACCCCTAACTTTTATTCACTTGCAACAAGAAAATAATCCTTTGTATTTTATTTTTAATCCACATCGACCTTGTTATTGAAGTTCAAATATAATTCTGAATTCAGCTTACTTAGTTAATGTTGTGTTTACTCATAGGCAGACAGAGTCGTACGAAAAACTTTGGTATGGTTTGGGAGATGCAGTTGATGAGCTAAAGCTTGTAGCAGTAAGTATGTTATGCAAGCTCCTTTTATGACTAGATTCTTGACTGTGTTTGTTTGTGAACACCAACACAAGAAAAAGAGGTCAAAGTGGTAACTTGAGTTATTTGGATTTTGGATTGCAAGATTTAGCTGCTCATAACATCTTGCAGGTTAGCTTACCTGATCTCGGCGAGTTCACAATACCTGCGATGAATTTTATGTACACAACTATGAAAAGAAACCTACACTGTCTCAATTTATGGCAGGTGTGTGATCTATAATATTGAGAAAGTTCCATCTATATCAAATGTTGTCATTCAAAAAGTTTCGTCAACTTGGCTTGCTCATGCCTATTGTAGTTGGACGGCCGACCAATGAGTGGAGATATTGGACGAGGTGCTACACGGGAAGCAATTGCGTTCGCTCTGCATTTAGCCTCAGCCAGAGAAAAGCCTGAAGGTCTGTGAATGTATATTCCTCTTTCATGGTATCTTCGAATTTCTATGGAGATAGTTCTTTACTCAAGATTTTTTTTTTTTTTTTAATAAGGAAAAGAATTAACTTTTTTGTTGAAGTGTGCTTGAATTATCATGTACTAAATCTATATGTAAACAGGTTTCCTTCAATTAGCGGGTGGCACCAACGCTCACTCAGTAGATGGGTTGAAAAAGGAGAGATTGTTTCAGACAACCTCCATATCCGGTACTAAACTGAGCCCTTAATTAGTTTAAGACAAAATGGTCTTGTATGCGAGTTCTAACTTCTACAATCTTACTATGAAAGTACATTTTTGAGTACTAACTTCTTTCATTGTGTAGAGAAATCCTTGAACTCATTGAAATCATCACATGCTTTGATCGGTGGAGTAGCTTTTGGTGGCTATGCACGAAAGGTAATTCTTGCACAAGATCTGTCCCTTTTTATCAGAATCATTCCCACTTAACTCACCTGGCCTTCTTCGGTTCAACGTATTGTTAAAACTTTTGCAACTTGCTCATTCTCCAGATAGTGGGTAGGGTCCTAAATCCATTGCAATCAGAAAATGGTCATGCTCGTGTTGAGGACTACCCCGATTATCTTCTCAAAGCACTACAAGAATCTCTTGCTTTAGTTGGGACAGTTAAATGCTATGATACCAGTTAGTTAGACAATCCAATCAAGAGAAGTCTTCGGTACAAAGTAAACCACGCGTTACGTAGCAATGAGTGGTTGAATATACTAGCCATGCATGCTTCGATCTCAACTTCTTGTAGAGCTCGAAAAAACAACTAGAAAGGTAAATGAGTTTGAATTGAACTTATTGAGATCAATTCTAGAATATAGACTTTTAGAGCATTGGATGATATCTGGTTTAGTTTGTGGCTCTTCTACGGGGCAAATGGTGTGATGTATGTGATTGATGGTGTCTTAGATTAAAAAATTAGGTCAGTGTGGATTATAATATGGATTTTGTGTTTGGTTGAGTAAAAGCATTTTTAGGGGTAAAAAATAAATTAAGATATTTAATCATTTAACCATAAGTATTTAATTTATTCTTATTAGTACTTTCAATAATTTGATCTCAAGAATTGAAATAAGTACGTATCCATTTTGGTCGAGTATTATATATTTTTAAAATATTGTAAGTTATGCATGTATTAATATATTAGTGAATTTCTTAAACATATGATTATGTCACTTTGACTTATTACTTGAATCAAAAGTAAAATTACTTGAGATCAAGAGGAATCAAAGCAAATAAAATTAAAGAAAAACGTGGCTTAGTTGATGGCATGGTGCTCGTGCTTGACCAAATCCAGAATTCTTCGAATAATCTTGACTTTTTAACTTTTAAGTAAACATAATTCATCTTCTTTCTATTCTTGTTTGTTTCCTGTTATTGGAACTGTTTTTTGAAAATTGAATAATTCAGACTTAGATATGCTGTGCATATAATGATATAATATAAAGTCACCTATTCCTTGTGGCCATTTTAAAACATATATAATATGACGGCATACAAACTGATAGTCTAGGGATTATAGTGGTGGTCAAAATTGAATTACCTCATCCCACTGGTCAAACATTAATGTAACCTAACCATTATCTACTTTTGAAATTAACTTTCGATATTATTCTTTTGATTCTGGCAAAAGTTTCACACAATCGTATTACTCAGGTACACATCCATTAATCCAGAAGCTCGTGCATAGACCTTTTTGTTGATTTACATTTACTCTTGAATTGCCTAGTGGAGCGTTAGCTAACCATTTTTTCGTGCTTTGAATGAGTGGGTCTATAATATATGCTACATAAATCACGACCAACAGAGACTCGTCGAAATATGTTATTTGATTCAAACTTTAATCCAATCCGCCAAACAAACTGAGAATAATTTATTATGTGTTAATTGGCTTTTTTTTTTTTAGTTCAACATGCACGCGACTCGTGAAGCTTAAACAATTTATTACTATTAGTGGGATTTAAGTCTAATTGAGAATATAAAGTGTTTTATTTATTTGAGAATGATAGTCAACTTTTTCACAATTGAACTCGACCCAACTGTTAGAGGTCAATCACGGTTGTAGCCGGATTTTAAAGATTTGACAAGTTAAAAGGTGTAAAGTTAAAAATAACTAATTTAAATACCAAACTGTAAGTTATGGTTATTTAAATGCGAATATTATGGTCATAAACTACGTCCACAAAAATAGAAAATTTTCAGTTCCATGGTGGATATTATATTACATGAATCACTTGTAAAACACATCAAGCGCCTCAGTTGGAAAATATAATTTTATGTTACTAAAAGTGGTCATTCAAATAATTTAAGATACCGTATTTTAAAGATAAAAAAATAGCAACATGAGACTTGTGAGTCACTTGAAATTTTAAGCAATACATTAATCTGTTATAATTTGTTATATATATAAAATGTTACTCAAAACCCATTTGTTAGGATGAGACGAATTCCATCACGCATTGGTTGAGAGAGAGTTTCTATACTATTTCTTAACAAGTTTACATATCACGACAATTTTCTTCTTTAATGACATTTTTAATTTTAAAGATTAGATTTGAAACGTGCCAATTAGCTTTTCCTTCTAAAAGGATGTGAACTAACTCGATCACTAAGTATTTGAATATTATGGATACAATTTAAGCAATGTTGTCCCCCAAACTTCTTGGTAGAGAGATGCAACAAATAGACGACAAATAAAATTGATAGCGACTTCGAAAAAAATCCTTAGAATCATTCTTAATATTTTAGTTGTGAAAATTCTAAACTGGGTATCAGACAATCTCACATCGAACATTCAAATAAAATCAGATCTCAAACAAATAAAGCGTAGAAAATCTGTGAAAATAAGAGAGTTGCTCCAAATTCTTCACTTACCCCAAAATCACGAGAAAATATTTCATATAACCGCTAACATGATGCAACCAAATGTTAATCTCGTAGATATTTTTTAAAATAATAGGACATTAATTTCCGAACGTTCAATCTCAAACATTTACACCCATAATCGAATTGATTGCACCACCTCATCATACAACCATTATACGTAATAATTTTTCCAAATCCACATCCCCACTAATATGTCAACCAAAAAAAAAAAAAATCCATGCACCACCATCCGTCAAATTTCTCATTTTACTCTCTACCAAATACAAAATCTCATTTTACCATCAAGTCAAGCTCACCATAATAGCCAAAAACTATTCAAACCCACGAGCTCAAAACAATTCTAAACATTTTCAACATTTTGCCAACATTCAGTACTTGGTAAGAATTCTTAATTATTTACTATTAGCAACTTTTAAATAATTCAATAATAATAATAATAATACTAATAATAATTATTATAATAAAATATCATAAAAATTTGGACATCTGAAGGCGGGCAGGGCTGAACCAAACATCGAGGAGAAAACATGGCACACCAAACACATTTGGTGCGAGTGAACTAACTGCCAAATGCCACCTCACTCTCTCATCAATACAACTACCACCACTCTACTACTTATTTCTCCACCTATAAATATATAATTCACATTCATTCTCTCCTCCATTACACATTTACACATACATTCTCCAAATTGCTGCTTCAAATCGGGTAGGTGCAGCGCTTTCTCTCTCTCTGTTAAAATTACCATTTTACCCTCGTGGAGATTATGCTCAGATCTGATTTCTACTCATTTTGATCTGCGATTCCTCTTTGTGTCTGTTATCGAGCCGATTGTTGAGATCTTTGTTTTCATTATGTTCTGTTCTGTTCTGTTCGATGTTCACGAGGAAAATGATATATATATTCTGTGATTTGTTTTATATGCTAATGCGGTTTTTTTAAACGGTCACTTAATCATTGTTCGTGAAGATACAGGTTTTTTCAATTTTTTAATTTGAATTGAGGTACGCAGAATGTTTATCAGCTGTGATTGAGTTTTTTTGTTTGATTTGATTGTTAGGTGTTATTTTTCTTCTGTTTGAGTGTTTGAATCTGATATTTGAAAATGTGATTGTTGTTGTCTAATGATCCGATCTGAGGACGATAGTGTCTCGATTTGCTAAGAAATTTTATTTGTTTATGAATGCAATTGAGGAATGCTGTTGATCTTAGAAATTAGGTGACAGATCTTATATCGTCTTCTTCTTTGTTTTTTGCTTAGTGTAGAAGCTCGTTTCGATGATTAGGTGAAGTTAGGTAAGAATTGATCTGTGCAGGTTTAGTGTATAATATCTGATTTTGACGTACTCTGAGCAGAATTTTGTGATCTCTGAATTGATTTGGTTGATGAGCTCAAAAACTGGCTATTGTTATAGTATTGCTATGAATTATGTCAGGAATATGTTTTCTGCAGATTTGTCTAGCGTTGGATGTAAATTTTAATTTGTCCGGCGGACGTAACTTAACTTAAGATGTACTTACACGCAGGTCATTTTCACGGGACGCCATGGCGACTGGACAGATTTTCTCGAAAACTACGCAAGCGCTGTTTTACAATTACAAGCAGCTGCCTATCCAGCGGATGCTTGATTTTGACTTCCTTTGTGGTAAGTATAGTGAAAAATCTGAATTTTACGACTTATACAGTCCTATTTCTTAGGTGATTGATTTTGAAACTTTTTATCAACTAACATTTCTTTAATGCATTTGCTAATACAGGGAGAGAAACACCTTCTGTTGCTGGGATCATAAATCCTGGTTCTGAGGGATTCCAGAAGCTGTTTTTTGGTCAGGAAGAAATCGCCATTCCAGTTCATTCTGCGTGGGTTTTATTTTCCTTTTCTTTCTTTGATGCATTAATTTTTTTAATGAAATTATTGTGGTGATATAATACCATAACATGTCATGAATTTACCTTTAACACAACTCTTAAGTTATCATATCTTCAGTACTCTATTGGTTCAATGACTTTCAGCTTCATATAATTTCCATGATAAGATCTTCATCATTTCTATGATAAAAAATTTATCACTCAACCTGTATTGTTTCTTTTATGATATCACAGAGTTGAAGCTGCTTGTGCTGCACATCCTACAGCTGATGTTTTCATTAACTTTGCATCATTCAGAAGGTTTGTCATGTCAATTCAAAAATACTGGATATCAGATCTTTGCTTATTGTATGGCTGAAGACCATACTTTGATCTGTAGTGCTGCTGCTTCGTCTATGGCCGCACTCAAGCAGCCAACCATCAGAGTTGTGGCCATTATAGCTGAAGGTGTCCCTGAATCAGATACCAAAGAATTGATTGCTTATGCAAGAGCTAACAATAAGGTACCTACTGCCATAAAGTCGTCTTTATTTGTCATTCAACAGTTCTATCAAATAGTCCTCAGTAAAAGTACGCTGCTTTATATAACACCTTTTTATCTTGTTTCTCTTTTGATTAAACTTTCTTATTTTTCTGTCTTTAGGACTATTGCCAAAGATTTTTTTCTTACTAAGTCAACAACTTTTCAGGTTGTTATTGGCCCTGCTACTGTTGGAGGTGTTCAGGCTGGAGCCTTTAAGATAGGTGATACTGCTGGAACAATTGATAATATCATTCAGTGCAAGCTGTACAGACCTGGATCTGTTGGCTTTGTCTCCAAATCTGTGCGTAATCATTTCCAAAGCCTCTTTTCTTATTTAAGCGAACGTAGTTAAATTGTGCAAGATCTTCTGTGCCTATACTTGTAGACGATTTTAATGGTGAAGTTCTGCATGGGATTCATCTATCAATTTTGTGGTCTCGTGTGATTGCACTCGTAAAAGGGGCTATGATGCGTTAAAAATGCGTATTCTTAGTTTACTGGCAGCTGCTAATGAAATGATGTCATGCTAGTCAAAATTTTGAATGTGCAATACATACTTCGACAGTTGAATACACATTCTAATTAATATTGCTCTTTGGTTACAGGGTGGCATGTCTAATGAATTATACAATACAATTGCTAGGGTCACAGATGGAGTCTATGAAGGTTGAGAATTTAATTCCTTGCCATAGTGTAATTACATTTAATTTTTTGGGTGAAGTTGAAATGTAATTCTAATGTTAACTCTGACATACATATAGGCATTGCTATTGGAGGAGATGTGTTCCCTGGATCGACACTTTCTGATCATGTCCTGCGTTTTAACAACATCCCCCAGGTACACCTATTGTTTTTATGGAGTTTCCTTTGTCTTTTTTGTTTTTATGGTTCTTGTTGTTATTTTCATACTAGTGGCTTTCATAGGACTCCTTAGTCTAAGAGTTGCAACTTTTTTATGTTATTTTGGAGTACAAAGCTAAGTCCAAAATATAATAGATCTGTTATAAACTTAGTCATCTATTCTGGTAAAAGCCAATTTACCACGAGGCCTGGTGTTGTAAGATTCAAAATCCTTTGGCTATGTTTAAAATCTATTACTAGTAAGCTAATCTAGCTTATGCCTGATTGTCCTATGTGAAATTCTGATAAACAGTTACAATTGATGAATATTTTTCGCTGGCATTTCAAGTTTTTCTTGTATAGAATTGGATAAGCTTGACCTATTATCTCAAGAGGCGAGAAATCGTGTAGTTCAGTAATGTCTGGAACCTTTAACCTGATCGCAAACAGAAGAAATTACTACCACCTGTTGTGTTTCAAGTTGATCCAGAAGGCACCTGGGCATACAATTTGACTGTATGTTAATTTTCTGATTGAAAACAGATCAAAATGATTGTAGTTCTTGGAGAACTTGGTGGACGTGATGAATATTCCCTAGTCGAGGCACTTAAACAGGGGAAAATCAACAAGCCTGTGGCTGCCTGGGTCAGTGGAACTTGTGCTACGCTCTTCAAGTCAGAAGTACAATTTGGTCATGCGGTGAGTTAATGCCTCTTCATTAAATATAGCCTGATTTCTAGATGATGTGTGCTCTTAGTCAATTTTCATTTGATTACGTAGGGGGCCAAGAGTGGTGGTGAGATGGAGTCTGCACAGGCCAAAAATCAAGCACTCAGAGATGCTGGTGCTGTTGTTCCGACATCTTACGAAGCATTTGAAGGTGCCATCAAAGAGACTTTTGAAAAATTGGTGAGTATTGTGGAAGACATGCTTACATATGCTTTTTCAACAGATATGATAACTGAAGTGCATGTTCCTTTTCTATTAGGCTGATGCAGGCCAAATTACAGCAGTGAAAGAGGTAACACCCCCTCAAATACCAGAGGATCTTAACACAGCAATCAAAAGTGGAAAAGTTCGAGCTCCAACACATATTATCTCCACTATCTCAGATGATCGGGGTATGAAATGCACTTGTTTATTCTCTTCCCATGCTTTATAATGGACTGATGGGTATCTATAAATGCTGCATCTTGACTCTCGCCCACTTGCAGGTGAAGAGCCAACATACGCTGGTGTCCCAATGTCCTCTATCGTTGAACAGGGATTAGGTGTGGGTGATGTTATTTCTTTATTGTGGTTCAAACGAAGCCTTCCACATTATTGCACCCGTTTTATTGAGGTGATTTTTGTGTCTTTGTATTCCATCCCTCTCATTTAACTTGCACCCTTCTGCTATTTTTATCAGCAACAATAATTGGGTTTGTTTGCTTTTGATCCTGTAATTCCTAGTTCAACTTTTATTTCTCACTTTATACTTTGTCTGGATTAACACCTGGTTATTGAAAATACCAGATTTGTGTCATGTTGTGTGCTGACCATGGTCCTTGTGTCTCTGGTGCTCACAACACCATTGTAACGGCTAGGGCTGGAAAAGACCTGGTCTCCAGTCTTGTTTCAGGTAAGTTCCACATCCAAATGTTTCTTGATATGAAATTAGCTGCAAACAATTTCTAGTAAAACTAAACGAATCAGCTGGTTTGGAACACATTTGATATATGAGTGGACTTTTTGTGGTAACATTTGGTATTGCCGAGTAATGTAGCCTTGTATGTGAAACAGGTTTGCTAACAATTGGTCCCCGATTCGGTGGTGCTGTTGATGATGCAGCTCGATACTTCAAGGATGCTTACGATAAGGTGAGTTGTCATATTTTTCATTAGTAAACCAAAAAATTAAAGACCTTTTAGTGCTCAGCTTCTCCCTGGTTTCTGGCACTTTTTAAAATGGTTTTAATTGTATTTGTTTGTCCTACCTTTCTGGAGTGTAATGGCTTGACATCCCGTCTCTTATCTTCCTAGGGCCTTACACCTTATGAGTTTGTTGAAAGCATGAAAAAGAAGGGAATTCGTGTTCCTGGTATTGGACACAGGTAATACAATCATTCTCATTGGTTGACTCCTCTTTGTGTTTCTTGTAACCACTACTTATATTTGTCGACTCAAATCTTAGTCTGATGACATTTTATTTCTTTCTTATTAAAAAAGAATCAAGAGGGGTGACAACAGAGACAAAAGAGTAGAGTTGTTACAACGCTTTGCACGCTCCAATTTTCCATCTGTCAAGTACATGGAATACGCTGTTGAAGTCGAAACCTACACTCTTTCGAAAGCAAACAATTTAGTTCTCAATGTTGATGGTGCCATTGGGACCCTATTCCTGGATCTCCTTGCCGGAAGTGGCATGTTCACCAAACAAGAAATCGATGAAATCGTTGGGATTGGTTATTTGAACGGTCTCTTTGTGCTGGCTCGTTCCATTGGTCTCATTGGGTTAGTACAAGTTCATTCATTTTCTAGAGTACTTTTGCCTTTTTATTACGCCTTTTTCCTTAATCTTCCGTGTTTCATTTCATGTTTGATTGATCCATCCTTGTTGAAACTCAGGCACACGTTCGACCAGAAGAGACTGAAACAGCCACTCTACCGCCACCCATGGGAAGACGTACTCTACACCAAGTAAAACTTTTGCAGATTAAGAAACAAGCTAGAGTTCTGCCTACCTCATTATGGGCATTCTTGTTAAAGATTTTTCCTCTTATCCGTTGATTGTGTCATTTTTTCAGTTAATTCAGTATTTTGTAATGCTAAAAAGCAGATTTGATTATTTGAGTACTTCTTTTGTAATTGTTAACCAGTCATCAGGGGCACAGCTATCCCACTGTTTATTATCAATATTAGTTGCCTTAATGAAGAGTTTTCTTGTTGTAGCTTCACACACACACAAAAAAAAAACGCATTTGTTGCACTGATCTTTAGAATCTAAGCAAAGGGCAACTTGTCAGAATTTATACATGATGGAACTTATGTAATAATATTTTGAGAATGTTTTAGGAGACTGTAAAGTATATATCTTTTTCCCTCCCCCACATACGCACACAGACAAAAACCGAAAAACGAGGACAAAAGAATCATAGTACACATCCAAAATATTGCATTTCCATGAGGGGGACGGTAGTGGTGGATTTTGCGATAAGATGATAAAGTAAAGATTATTGGGGTCAACCGTCGTACAAATTTCACGTGGGAAGAATGTGATCTGAAAGGGATATATATAGACTTAACTTTGTTTTTTTGGATGTCATGAAGCTGAAGCCTCTACTTTTGGAGCGTGCACTAGTTAGATATTTACTAGACAAATTTAGAGCGGCAAATACAAAATTTAGAGGATTAAATCGTTCGTCACGGGAGTTATTTTTAGTTAGTTAAAGAGGTGAAATTCTTCCGTTAATTGATTTATTGCAAGGGCGTGTAAAATTTTGTTCCAAAGAGAGAGTAAATTATGCATTGTCAAGTTATAATCTGAAGTAACTAAGACAAGCATGGCTTTGCGTTTTCAGCCTAGGTGCTAAACGGTTTACGTTACTGTTTAAACAGAGTTCAACTTTAATACTTGCTGCTGAGTTTTTTGATAAAACATTTGTGCTTATGTGCGAATTATGTGTTTTTTCTGAAGAATTAGGGACAACAGTAAGTTTTATTATTGAATTTCTAGCCTATGTGCGAATTTAGGTATTACTGTTGTTTAAACAGAGTTCAACTTTAATACTTGCTGCTGAGTTTTTTAATAAAACATTTGTGCTTATGTGCGAATTATGTGTTTTTTCTGCAGAATTAGGGACAACGGTAAGTTTTATTATTGAATTTCTAGCCTATGTGCGAATTTAGGTATTACTGTTGGTCAATGACAGCAAATTAGTGAATACGTTGAATCGAGGATGCCAATGACAAAACATGTGACCTGCTTCAATTCCATTAGCTACATTAATTTGCGGGAAAGAAGAAACTCGACGCATTTGAAGAAGAAAATAAAATGGCATTTTGCTCATCAACTTTGACCTTATCGCAAGTCAAAAATGTTTTTTTTCTCCTCCATGGATCGCTTGTCCAAATATTGTTTGCAATTCATGTTAGGGGTTATGAAGATGGACTTCATGTTTATAGTAAATATACCGGCCAAAACAACTTTTCAGTAAACAAGTATTCTTTCAAAGTTGACCAAAGAACACCGTGCACAAATTTAAAAAGTTAGAGCTGTAAATTACAATTATTTAAAACATAAGTGAATATTGCAAAATGAGATGTACAATGGAGGATTTACGAACATATATTTGCCCTTCTTTTGATCCTAGTCTATTCTATTCACTTACCATGGTTCCTACATTTCCTACCTAACCACCTAATACAAATGTCTAGATTATGTCAATCCTACCAAATTGTAGGTCACACGTACTAGTCTTCATACCGTTATGCCCGCCACGTGGTACAACTCCTCCGCAAAATGCAGTTAGCCAATCAAAATACTTTCTTTCTGTTATAACACAACGTCCTTCACATGGGAATTTTGCATCCATAGTTTGGTATGAATTATTTTTGAATGTCAGGTCCACCTTTTATCCACCATTTATTAGACCAGATCCATCATAATTTTCCCCAGTATACAAATATCTTTTTTTAATAATTTAAACTCATTCAAAAAGTTTTCTTTGTGATTTTTTTCTACACGATGGACCAAAGGAAAAGTTATATGGATCACAATCAATAAAAAGTTCACCTCAAAGATTCTACTAGTTATTTTGTTTGATTCTTGCCTAGTTCGCACGAATATCTTGAAAAATTATTTGATGCTTCGATACTTTTATGTTTTCTTCACATTAGTTCACATACATTTATATTGATCTAGATGAAATTAGTTTTTGATGAAGTATAAATTAAGTTTGTAAAAAAATAATATTAAAGAAAATAGCCGTATCTACGCTATATTTTATACAACCCCTATACAAAATTTGTTATAAACTCATGGTTATTAAGCTAACATATGACTAATAATAATAATAAATCAAGGGAGTTTTTCATAATTTTTGAATATACGCAAAATTAGTTGATCCAAAATAATATGGAGGGAAAAATAATACTAAAATAATGTAAAAAAAAATCTGAATGTGCACTTTAAAAACATACACAGACTCTGCAACTAGAGCACAAAAACCCACTTCATATGAAAATCTCAAAACCCTCAATTTCATTTACAAATTTGATCCAATTCCCCAAAATTCTCCGTTAATTCACCTTCAAATCTCCTTTCCACATCGTAAATCATTCGATTGAGCACAAAATGTTTGATAAATGGCTGCTTCACGAAGCAGAGCAAATATCCCCAAATTTTTGTGAAATTCGATTAGGATATTGTTGCTGAAGAGGTGTTCGATGAAATGAGTACATCACGAAGCAGAACGAACCGTTCAAAGGACCACAGAAGTGCCGGATCTTCGAGTACAGTACGGCATCATCAAAATCAAATTCAAAATGTTGCCAACTCTGGCGCGAACAGGGGCGGCGATACAATGAGCAGGGCTGTAGCACAGTACACTGAGGACGCGAGGCTCCACGCGGTTTTCGAGCAATCCGGTGAGTCTGGCAAATTCTTTGATTATTCACAGAGTGTCAAAGAGAGCAGTCAATCTGTTCCTGAGCAGCAGATAACTGCTTATTTGTCGAAAATACAGCGTGGCGGACTCGTTCAACCTTTCGGTTGCATGATTGCCGTTAACGAGTTTAATTTCTGCGTTATAGCTCATTCGGAGAATGCGCAAGAAATGCTGAGTTTAGTTCCTCAATCGGTTCCGACCCTCGAGAGGCCGGAAATTTTGACGATTGGGACTGATGTGAGAGCACTTTTCACCCCTTCGAGCTCTGTTTTGTTGGATAGGGCGTTTAGAGCGCGGGAAATTACGTTGTTGAACCCAATCTTGGTTCATTCGAAGAATTCAGGGAGACCCTTTTACGCGATTTTGCATAGGGTAGATGTGGGGATAGTGATTGATTTAGAGCCTGCGAGGCCGGAGGACCCTGCCCTTTCGATAGCTGGAGCAGTCCAGTCGCAGAAGCTTGCGGTGAGGGCTATCTCCCATTTGCAGTCACTCCCAGGTGGGGATATTAAGCTTTTGTGCGATACGGTCGTTGAGAGTGTGAGGGAGTTAACGGGGTATGATCGAGTTATGGTTTATAAGTTTCACGAGGATGAGCACGGTGAGGTTGTGGCGGAGAGTAAGAGAGCAGATTTGGAGCCATATTTTGGTTTGCATTACCCTGCCACAGATATTCCACAGGCTTCGAGGTTTTTGTTTAAGCAGAATAGGGTTCGGATGATTGTGGACTGTCATGCCTCCCCGGTTAGTATCATCCAGGATGAAGCTTTGATACAGCCTTTCTGTTTAGTAGGCTCGACACTTAGGGCTCCTCATGGTTGCCACGCGCAATACATGGCAAATATGGGGTCGATTGCTTCTTTGACATTGGCTGTTATCATTAATGGTAGTGATGAAGATGTTGTAGGAGGAAGAAATTCAATGAGGCTGTGGGGCTTGGTTGTTGGCCATCACACTTCTGCTCGTTATATCCCTTTCCCTCTTCGTTATGCTTGTGAATTCTTAATGCAGGCTTTCGGACTTCAACTAAACATGGAATTACAGTTGGCATCACAGTTGGCCGAGAAACGTGTTTTAAGGACACAGACACTGTTATGTGACATGTTGCTTCGAGACACACCTATTGGAATTGTTACTCAGAGCCCCAGCATCATGGACCTTGTTAAATGTGATGGAGCTGCACTCTATTACCAGGGCAAGTATTATCCACTGGGCGTGACGCCTACTGAACCACAGATTAAGGATATTTTGGAATGGTTGTCTGCGTTTCATGGTGATTCTACAGGTTTGAGCACTGATAGTTTAGCTAATGCTGGTTATTCTGGAGCAACATCTCTAGGTGATGCGGTCTGTGGAATGGCCGTCGCATATATCACTTCTACAGATATTTTATTCTGGTTTCGTTCCCACACCGCAAAGGAGATGAAATGGGGTGGTGCAAAGCATCATCCACAGGATAAAGACGATGGCCAGAGAATGCATCCACGTTCCTCATTCCAAGCATTTCTTGAAGTTGTTAAGAGTCGGAGTATGCCGTGGGAGAGTGCAGAGATGGATGCAATTCACTCTCTACAGCTAATATTAAGAGATTCATTTCAAAACGCCGAAGGAAGCAATTCTAAGGCAGTTGTGCAGGCGCATGCTATGGAGTTGGATTTGCAGGGGATGGATGAACTCAGTTCTGTAGCCAGAGAAATGGTGAGGTTGATAGAGACCGCAACAGCTCCGATATTTGCTGTAGATCTTGAAGGCTGCATAAATGGGTGGAATGCAAAAGTTGCAGAGTTAACTGGACTGTCTATAGAAGAAGCAATTGGGAAGTCCTTGGCCCATTACCTTGTTCATAAAGAATCAGAAGATGTTGCTGAGAAGCTTCTGGTTCATGCACTAAGAGGTAGTCCTATTAAATGCAAATCCAAATCTACTATCCACTATAATTATGTTATAAAATTTATATTCTTAATGAAAATTGAATTGTCCAGTAGTAATTTCATTTGTGTAAATGTCAACATAATTTTTTTTCTTTTGCTTTGTAGTCCTTTCTTTTTATTTTGTAAATAATCCTGTAAAATTTTAATGCAGGTGTGGAAGATAAGAACGTGGAATTGACGTTGAGGACATTTGGGAGCGAACAGCATAAGAAGTCTATATATGTGGTCGTCAATGCTTGCTCGAGCAAGGACTACACAAACCATATAGTTGGTGTTTGCTTTGTAGGTCAGGATGTTACTGACCAGAAAGTGGTAATGGACAAATTCATCCACATTGAAGGTGATTACAAGGCAATTGTACACAGTCCCAATCCTCTGATTCCCCCTATATTTGCTTTTGATGAGAACACGTGTTGCTCTGAGTGGAATACTGCTATGGAAAAGCTTACTGGGTGGAGTAGGGAGGATGTCATTGGGAAGATGTTAGTCGGGGAAATATTTGGAAGCTATTGCCGCCTTAAGGGCCCAGATTCCATGACAAAGTTCATGATAGTCTTGCATAATGCAATTGAAGGCCAGGATACTGGCAAGTTCCCATTTTCATTTTTCGACCGAAGTGGGCATTACATCGAAGCTTTCTTGAGTGCAAACAAGAGGGTGAATATGGACGGCCAGATTATTGGAGCCTTTTGTTTCTTACAGATTGCAAGTCCTGAACTGCACCAAACTCCTAGTATCCAGCAACAGGAAAGGAAGTCTATTTCAAAGATGAAAGAGCTGGCCTATATTTGTCAGGAAATAAGAAATCCATTAAGCGGTATACGGTTCACTAACTCACTCTTGGAAGCCAAAAGTTTGACAGAAGACCAAAAGCAGTTTCTTGAGACTAGTGCTGCTTGTGAGAAGCAGATGTTAAAGATTATGAAGGATGTTGATCTGGAGAACATTGATAACAGGTATATCTTGTATGAATATTATACTAGGAATTATGTTCTTAACGTAGCATCTTTAGATGGAAGTTTATTTTGGGACAGGTTGAAAGCCGTGTTATTCATGCCTTGGCTGAACTGTCCATGAAATGCATTTTCTGTAATTGATAGTACTTGTTACCAATATTGAAGAGAATCTACAAGTTGGAGTGCTAATGTAATGTGTATTTATTAAAATTTCAGGCTTGTTAAACCTGTATTTCTGAGACTCTCTTACTAATTGAGTTTATATTTTGTTAATTTGCTGATGTTTGAAGCTTGCCTATCCTGATTTATTGGTATAGACTGAACTAACTTTATTTCATTATCTGGTAGTTCACTGGAGCTCGAGAAGGCAGAATTTCATCTTGGAAGTGTCATAGATGCTGTTGTTAGCCAAGTAATGCTATTGCTGAGGGAAAGAGGCCTCCAATTGATCCGTGATATACCAGAGGAAGTCAAGACTCTGGTGGTCTACGGTGATCAAATTAGAATTCAACAAGTCTTAGCTAATTTCTTACTGAACATGGTGCGCTGTGCTCCATCTCCAGAAGGATGGGTCGAAATTCAACTCAAACCAAGTTTAAATCAAATAGCTGAAGGACTAACGATTGCACACATTGAAGTCAGGTATACATCTTCTCACATTTCTATTTCCACAATGTTTGGCATCAAGCATCTTGTTTTCCTTATTTAGTCCATCATCACGTGCTTAATACTTTTGTTTGCATGCTGGCTCTCATGAAGGAGTAAAGAAAGTTCAACATCCTCTTCCCGCGTTTCCCAAGTTTCAATGTTAATGTATTTTCATTTTTCGTTGGCTTTTCTTGCTTCCTGCACGCATTGAAACCTTACAACTCTGTGCGGTTTATGACATGTAAATGGGATCCTGATCTCGGCAAATTATCTAGAACTCATTATATAATTTGGAATGTCCAAACTGAGCAATTCATATTTGTAATGCGAGGAGTGAAGCAAATAAGATTTTATTAGGGACTTCTCATAGTTATGAATTTAACGACTATCAATTTAATCTTGAATGCAGTTTGCCATTACTCCTCTCCGTCTCACAAAATATTTGTTTATTTTCTCGTCTGTTATGTAATCTTAAATTTTCTCCTATAAAGGATTATATGCCCAGGTGAAGGGCTTTCTCCTGAATTGGTCCAAGACATGTTCCATGGTTCTCGATGGTCGACTCAAGAAGGACTATGTCTAAGCATGAGCAGAAAATATTTGAAACTCATGAATGGCGAGGTTCAATACATTAGAGAATCAGAAAGGTGTTATTTTTTCATTGTACTTGATCTCCCTATGCCCCGTAGCGGCCTGATGAATATTGGCTGAAACACTTTCTATGTACCTCAGAAGATGATCCATTTTGAGCTCTCAACCCACCCAAGTCAGGTCAAGGATCCAGCTAAGATTTTGCTTAGGTTTTTTTTTTCCTCTCCTGCCATTTCAGCCGTAATTTTCAGTCTCTGTTCAACTGGAGATTTCAATCTATGGGTTGTTGTATAGTACCACTGTCATGATATCACAGGATGGTGTGTGTTCTTGTTGATATACTTTCAAACATGAGTGAGCCACAAGATGTTTTTTTTTCCTAATGGTCTGAAGCTCTGAGGAGATACAGTCATGCTAACTGTACATTTATTTGTATATAATGTCCATCAATAATCAAAAGCAATTTTTTGTTTTAATAATAAGCTTTTCTTTTCAAGAGGTGCCCTTCATCAACCCTTTCTTGGTTTTTATTGAGCAACATGGGTCGAATTAGTATTGAAAATCTTATAATTTTGTTCCTCTAGTGGCGTCTTCACTAGCACAGCTTATGCCATTTGCAGCTTAGGTCACTTAACTATGGTATTATTCTTTTATCAGCCTATTAATACGGTAAATTTCTGGGCTGTGCTTAGATTGCACATAATACGCAGCATGATGCTGATTTTGAAATTGACTCTGGAGATTTTGGGTGTTGAATTTTGGTTCTTCGATCAATGAGTGGGTGCATCTCCCGGATCTAGACTTGTCAACAGATGGGTTGGACCCGAACCGGATGAGTACCCGCTAGGAAATAGCAACCAGGTCTGGACCCGGAGCTGTTAGTTGACCCGATCGCAAGATCCGGACCCGCACAAGCGGGTCTGGTCTAACCAGGCTGGACCATTCACTTGACATATAATGGTGGCAAATAGGGTTGGTAGGCGGAAACAGGAAAAAAAGTATGTATATACACCTTGTGTTTACATTAGATGAAGAATTTACTTTTGGTTGTGTATGGTATGATTATTGTAACTTCATAGCCAGTTATAAAAATTTTACACGGCTTTTTTTTTTTTTTTTTGAAAAGAAGTTTTACACGCCTTAATTTGTCTGGATTTAATCTGTTAAATGAAAATTTTATAAGCCATGTGACCTATAGTATGAGGCACAAATTGGTACCACACAGATTTGTTTTTGCATAACTAAAGTCTAAACCCAAGTTGACCCCAGCTTTTTAAATGTTTTGTCACATTGCAAACATTATCTATTCAGTACTAAAAACAGACAGTCGTACTATGCAAAATCGCATCTACTGTCGGCAAGATCACTATGATTATTATTTTTTCCTCTGATTATAAAAGGAGATTCGTGTGAAATGTACTTAAACCAATTGGTTTTATATTATACCATCAATAATTAAGTAAAGCAAATTTGATCACGTCTTCCGTTTCATAATATAGTATTCCTCAGACAGAATAATTGAAACATATACATTAGATGGTTGAGGCAAATCAAATCCCCTCGTGCACCTAGCATTTTATTTTTCGTGCTGATACCAATAATTGTAATTGTATGAGACAGGACATAGTTAGGAACCTTAATGATGAAGTCTTGAAGATAAAAGAGGACAGTTTTTGCTAGAAGTTCAAAAGCTTCAATAATCTGACACATGTGCGTCTCCTCCCCCATAATTCTTGGGAAGAAGGGTCAAATCACTAAAGTCCCTAACGGTAAAAGCTAACTTTTTTCCCATAAATAGTTAAAAGTTTCTAAAGACATTTGATTATTGTTTTTTGATGACATTTGATTTGCAAACAAGTAAATCCCACTTTAATGATAAAGACAATGCAAGTCCATTTTGCATGTTCTCATATCCTATCCTATCTGCTACTTGTCAAAACTTCAAAGAATCGCTTTACCCAATAATAATGAGTTAATAACAAACTTTACTTTGAGATAGATTTTATTTTCACTTTTCTCCCATGATAAACTATAAAAACTTTATGATAAATAATGTAAAACTTTTGGGATCATTTTTCTTTTAGAGTTTTTTATTTTGTAATCAAGGACTAGGTACGCATTTCATGAATCAATGATAAGAGATTTTGTTTTGAAGTCTTGGAGTTTGAAATACCTCTAAGAACTATCATGTCATGATTGTAACACCGAGGCAAAAGAATAGAACGAGTTAGAAACACTTAACAAATAAGAATATTAGTAGGTAACTAACTATCCATGTGGATTTGGTAGAAAAATTTAAAATGCAAAAAGGTAGGCAAACTTTATGCATCTAAAATGGCAACTTCGGATCAGTCCATGGACCAAATTGCTAATTAAAATATTAAGTTGATGCACTAACAAGTTAACCATTTTTTTAACCACAAACCGTCAGTGCCCCTCTATCAGTTTGCTCATTTTATTTTTAATAATAGTCACAAAATCATGCACTTCAACTGAGAATCTTTAACCAAAAAATTAATAAAACTAAATTGTATGATATGTTGCTTTTTGTTTTTTAAAAAATCGCTTGCTTGCTTTTTTCAGTTTGCAATATGACCAAAAATGAGGCTAATAACCATTTATTTATTTTTTTCTCTTCAATTCAAGCAGATAATATTTCAAATCCTCAGTTTAACTTTTTCTTTTAGGAAAAGACATTTTATAATCGGTTGAATTAGAATGTAGTACAGCGTATCAAATTATATTATTTCTTATATCGTTAGTCACTAACTTTTATATTCATCCAACTAATCTTTTACCAATAAAATAATTTAGCACACCCAATTCATTCGTATTTTTCTATTATAACTTCAAGTCCACTATAAAATCTGACGTCTGAATTTGGCAAAGGACAAATAACTTAAGCAATTGAGAAAGAGATTGGAAAATTGAAAATGGTGGGAGTTAGCTGTTGCTTCTTTTTTATGACTTTTATAATTAAAAAGAAAAACAAAAGTGGTGTCTCACGCGCTACAACTCATCGTGAAGCTCACAGCTTAAGCTCTCCATGTAATTTGTTTGAATACGATTTGCTATCACAAGATTCACAACAATGCGACTGGTTGTTGAATTGGCTGTAAATATTTACATATTTCATACAGGGTAGTTACACAAATAACCCCCATGGTATGAACTACAGAATCTAAAAAATACTCTTATTATTTACATTTTTATTTTATTTTCTTAAACAGAATAAATCAGACTTAAGTTATATTTTTTCATAATTTTGATTTATTCTCCACCACATTGAAGTTAACCACAAGGGGTATTGTTGTAATTTCTTCAAATATGAGGGGGGTGTCTCTGTAATTACCCCATTCCTCAGGGGTGTTTGTGTAATTCCCCATATTATAATATTGTATAACTAATATCAAGAACCGTCCACAAGTTGGAAGTAACAGAAAGCTGGCATTTTTTAGAGAGAGAAGTTGACAAGTTTTAGAGGAAGAATTAAGAAAATTTGAGCCGCTAAATAGAACAAAACAAAAGCTAAGATAGTAACAGCGAGGAAAAATCCAAAAGGGTAGTTATTACAACTCTCAAAGGTCACAATTTTTAATCGTGCACATTACCATCATCGTACTTATGACAACAAAAAACAAGTTGTTATCTTGGTCATAGTTCCATTCTTGATGTATGCACAAAGATTTGGAGAGAAACAAAAAATAATAATAGTCAAAGGGTCAACAGAACTTGAGATTGTGTTTCATTAATTAGTTTTTACATTTTCAAGATTTGATTTTTATGGAGTTTGAAGAAGTGTGTATTATGGACTAGATAATTAGAGTTTTTCCAAGAAAGTTGATTATCATGGATAGTAGTACAACACAATCTGCTGAGGAGCTGGTGAAGAAGATTCAAGAACTTGAATTAGTACATGCTCAATTGAAGCAGGAGATTTCTAAGCTCACACCATCACCTAAAGCTGAAACTATTGCTCATCATCACAAGCAGAGATCGCCTCTGCAGAGGGAGAGTCATAATAAAGACTCGTTGAGTGATGGCGTCGAAGGAGGAAGTTGGGGAAATTCCGCGGTTAAGTTTAAGGATAAGCAGTATTTGAACATATTGCAGTCAATGGGACAGTCTGTGCATATGCTTGATCGTGATTGTCGGATAATTTACTGGTTAGTTTGGACTTTGTTTCCATTTTTGGATTGAAATTCTGTTTCTTGATTTCTATAACTTGATCATGTTAGGATTACTTGGTAGTTTGTTATGACTTTGTTTGATTGATTATAATGATGAATTTGGTTTGGAACTATTAGCGGTAATGCACTTTATTTTTTATGCTTAAAGAGATATGTTTATTAGTTTGCATTAAACGATTGGTTACAATCAATCTGATGAGACTATTCACATGCCGAGATCATTAAGAGCTTCGGACAATTTTGTTCGGTTTTTTCATAATATGATCAAACTTGTTTAGTGCAGGAACAGAAGTGCGGAAACTCTTTATGGATATTCATCTGCAGAGGCTCTAGGGCAGGACGTCATTGAGCTATTAACAGATCCTAGAGACTTTGACGTGGTTAGTAGCATTATGCAACACGTTACAATGGGTGAGGGTTGGACCGGGCAATTTCCGGTTAAAGATAAGAGTGCGAATAAGCTATTAATCTCGGCAACTAATACGCCTTTCTATGACGATGATGGGACTTTAGTTGGACTTATATGCGTATCAAGTGATTCCAGGCCTTTTCAAGAACCAAAGATATCAATGTTGGAGTCAAGGAATTCATTGGATTCAAGTTTTGGCAGAACCAAAAGCATTGCTTCGGCGAAACTTGGTCTTGATCCACACCAGCCTCTACAAGCAGCGATCACTTCCAAGATCTCAAATTTGGTGTGTGTTCAAGTTTCTTGATATATCTTGATCCTTATTTATGTAGCTTATGTTAAATCTCGTCCATTATTTCGCATAGGCTTCTAAGATGAGCAACAAGGTTAAGTCGAAAATGAGGCCTGCAGAGTACACTTCAGAAGGTGGGAGTGGCGATAGTCATAATTCAGACCATCGGGAGGATGCAGCTTCAAGTGGAGCTAATACCCCAAAAGTAGATATGCCTGCTTCTCCATTTAGAGTTTTTTCCGGTTTTGGAAAGGAGGAGAATTCTGCAGGCAAACTTTCTAATTCTGGTGACGAGGGTGAAGGGAAACCTAAGATTTCAAGGATCTTCAGCTCAAAGGCGGAAGCTTGGATTAACAAGAAAAGTAAGCCATGGCCATGGAAAGGAAATGAACGTGAGGAAACCGAACCTAAGTTTCCTCGTTTTGTTTGGCCGTGGTTACAGAATGACCAAGAAAATGGATCGAGGGAGCAAACCATGGGTGCTGCCACATTAAATTTAGAGAATCAGGTTACTGAAGCGAACCGAATGGTGAATAATGAGGCTCCAGGTTCTTGGTCATCTTCTGCCAATGTAAACAGCACAAGCAGTGTTAGTAGTCGCGGAAGTACGAGCAGTAGTGCTGCTAATAAAGTTGATATGGATAATGACTTGTTGGACTATGAAATCTCATGGGAGGACTTAACTGTTGGAGAACAAATTGGTCAAGGTTAGTGCATTGAAAAATTCTGGTGGTTTTTTTCTGGATGTTAGTTTCTTAAACATTGCATATTCTTCCGTATTTGATCCTTCGATCCCTTAAAGTTAGGTAGAGTCATGAAATATAGAAAGTTTACCTGTGAATACTGAAATCTGAATTTCAAGTTGTTGCATATGTATTAAATGTAAAAGTTAAGTAAGGCCAGGCTATGCTGCTATTTTGTCATGTTATAAGGTATCAAGAGGACCAGTGTTATCATAATTTAACAAGATTCACGTTACTGTTTTTATATTTGGTTTCTCATTTCTCTACAGTGCGTTTCTTTTTACTTTGCCATACCTCTTACATTTCTGTTGATATACTTTGACAGGTTCTTGTGGAACTGTATATCATGCTATGTTGTACGGATCGGTATGTTCTTTGTCTTTTCTTCTAGAAAACTCTCCCTTGTTCCCCGAATTCGCAAGGAAATATAACTTCTTAGAAATTCCACTTTCATTAAGTGCGTTTTCTGTGAAGTGTAATTTTGGCTTAGAGCTAATACTTATGCCCCTTTGTTCCTAAAATGTTGTGAAAAATGAGACTTACCTATGAAAACACATCCTATGTAACAACCTTTGTGGACTGGTGATAGAATGACTGTATGAATTATGCAGGATGTAGCTGTCAAGTTATTCACTGGACAAGAATATTCCGATGACATGATGCTCTCTTTCAGACAAGAGGTCAATATGTGTTCTTATGACGATAACTTTTCCCTCTGTTACTCTTGTAGTCCGGGAAAGTTTTGTCTGTTGGATGGATGTGCATTGGCTTGAAATTTTCTCTTTTATTTTAAGGTATCACTAATGAAAAGACTTCGGCATCCAAATATTCTTCTCTTCATGGCTGCCGTTACTTCACCTCAACGTCTTTGCATAGTTACGGAGTTTCTCCCGCGGTATGTCTTCTACTTCTGCCTTACTCCTTTCATTTTGTCCTTTCTTGAGTTTTATATTTCTATTTGTGCAACATATCGAATGTGAGCTTAAATGTCTCTTCGATATTGATATTAGCAGCTTAGCAGAGTAACTGATTACTGATGTTCAATTTACACTCCTGCATGAACGCAGAGTAACTGATTACTGATGTTCAATTTACACTCTTGCATTCATGCAGTGGAAGTCTATTTCGGTTACTACAAAGGAGTCCTTCAAAATTAGAATGGAGGCGGCGTATTCAAATGGCTTTGGATATAGTGAGTTTTGGTGAAGTCGTTTTGGACTTACTCAATGAATTATAATATTTAGTTTCTGATTTGTTTCGTCATTAGTGTTCTGAATCGTTTAGTATGTGTACAGGCACGCGGTATGAATTATCTTCACAATTGCCATCCGCCCATTGTTCACCGTGATTTAAAGTCCTCAAATCTTCTCGTCGACAAAAATTGGACCGTCAAAGTTAGCTTTCAGTTACTCTTCATCTGCGTCAAATCTATCTTTATTCAAAATTTTCAGCGACTTTACAGCTTATGTTTGCTCGTTACAGGTTGGTGACTTTGGTCTTTCACGTCTTAAACATGAGACTTATTTGACAACAAAAGTAGGCAAAGGAACGGTATGTAAACTGGCACCTGTGGCTAACCCAACTCTTTGTACAGAAACAATCTGTTTTTAACTACATTTTATGCTTCACAAGCCACAGAATTATAGCATATTCACGACGCTTTTATTTTGGGTAATGCAGCCACAGTGGATGGCTCCAGAAGTTCTTCGCAGCGAACCTTCAAATGAGAAGTATGGCGTAACAAAATTTGCTATTAAGTCTGGGACAAGCTTAGAATTCTAAAAGATACAAAAATAAATTAACGCTTCAACTCTGAGTGGTTTTGTTCTTGTTTGATATGATCAGGTCTGATGTATATAGCTACGGAGTAATACTTTGGGAACTCGTTACTCAAAAGATACCCTGGGACAACCTCAATACCATGCAGGTAGACCTTAATATTGTAATAAGTTGAATTGCGAAAGAAAGAACTTGAAACATTCATGCATACTAGCAGAGGTAATCGTTTTTTTTACAGGTAATCGGTGCAGTGGGGTTCATGAACCGACGCTTGGACATACCAAAAGATGTTGATCCACTGTGGGCTTCTATTATAGAAAGTTGCTGGCATAGGTTTGTATCTATCGACTCTAATCGACCTCATGCTTACTTCCAAGTTTTTGATATCTCATAACAGCTATATATCATTTGCGTTTCATGAATTCGTATCTACATTTCTATAAGATCTTGTGTTAAGATACCAAAGTTTCGATGATTCCTTTTAGTTTTACATTCTTCTGATCTCGGAATCTGCATGTTGTATCGAACTCAGTGAACCGCAACATCGTCCTTCCTTCCACGAACTAATGGAGAGGCTTAAAGATCTTCAGAAGCAATACGCGGTTCAATTTCAAGCTGGGCGTGCTGTTGCTGGGGATTGAAACATAGGACGAGTCGAATTTCTGGTTTATATTTATATGTTGCAAAGATTTTGCAAGTTCCTTACTAGCTGTCTTTTTTGATTGTATGTAGTTCTGGATATCATGAAAAATTGGAAATCTAGGTCTGTACATTAATTCTGAAACTAAAATAGCTAGCCAAATTTTTGGCCAGAAGAATCCGAGTTTACAACATGCATACTGGACATAAGAAGAAATATTAGTTAGTACTTAGTACAACTCTGTATTTCAACTTTGTTGAGTTTGACACAGTGAGTATTGTTGAATGACAGTTGCAAACCTATACTTTTTTTTTATGATCATAGCTACCCTATGACAGTTACCACGGTACTATACTTCTAGGTTTGCAACTGTCATTCACATATATTCCATGACCTAAGCTTTAGGCTGCTTTGTCTCCCTAGGTCATGCAATAGAAGCTATAGTTTGCCTATATTTAGTAATTTAGTTGATTTAAGGATACCTCATAAGTCCTTTTGTTTTGAAGACTCGTTCAGAGATAAATCAATTTTCATTTCTATAAAGGGTGTATATATTATGTATAAAAGAAAACTCAAGAGATGTAGAAACAACATTCCCATTACATAAAAAACGTTAGTATAACACTTCTGGCACACGAAGGGCATAAGTGTTTAAAAATATAGTTGAAGGATGAGAAATATGACAAAATGTAATAATTGAAAGACAAATATGTTAGAAACATGACACCCAAAAGACGAAAATGTAAGAAATCGTACATTTTGTAAATTAAAGGAGGATGCATGACACATATTTCCAAATCTATTCAAAAACTTACCAATGAACTTCAGGAATGGGAGTGTAACAAAACTGATAAAAGTATGGATGATTCAAATGCGCATTTTCTTTTGGATCGAAACCTTAGTCGTTTCTTTTATGTAAAATAACAATTTTAATACATAGAAAGTGAGAGCATGAGGTACAAAATACAACCATACAACCGTGATAAAACCAAAAATAAGTAAAAGATGTAGTATCTACTAGGGGCAACTTTCCCAAATTCGGTATCGTGATATTGGCTAGTCCGTCGTCAATAGTATGTTTGATGCATCTAAATTTGCTAAAAATAGTTCGATGTTTCGTTAATTTTCCGGTAGCAAAAGGACCTCGTAGCTGCAGTTTAACTAGTAATATTGAGTCCTAATTTCACCGAACGCGCATACCTTGTTCTAGCGACTTCAAGGATCCGATGCCTATATAATTTTGCCCATAACCCATGTTTCTGGTTTGCTGTCATTTACAATACAACAGTATCTACCCATCATCTTTTTTAATGTCAAACCACATAATTAATATTCATATCTTGGTTTTGGCCACGTACCAACATAACATAAATAAGCTACATTTAATGACATAATTTTTTACCATATCTAGTAACAACATTAAATTTTACACACCCCACAACCACTCTCTTTTCTCTGAATTCTTTGAGTTGTTATGTCCAACGGCAGTTGAAAACATTAACCATTTTCAAGATAAAATCTTGAACTTTACACTAGCTGATTGGACCAATTTCTGCACGAAGTTCTGCAAATTCCGGCTGACTAATAAAAGTTACGAGTTGAATTTATTTGTAATAATTCAAAATTGCAATTGGCTCCAATTTTGTGTGAATCTCACGGGTCGGCCCTGATTTTGCTGCACATTAAATGATTTTTCCAGCTCCCAACTCCTTAGCTCATGCTATAAAAGGGCTCTTACACAATTTCTCTAGTATGAATGTTGGTTATTTTTGTACCGTCTAAAAAAGATATAGTGAAGTATCATTTTCCTTCTTTCTTATTTATTTGTTATATATTAAGCTTTCATAAACTATAACAACTAACGGTTATAACTTCATTATTTATTATTCACTATATAATTTTTGTAATGGGAGTTAAATGGTACATTTTTTGTCAAATCTTGATGATTGTGTCTCAGTTCTATTCTATTTGGGCTAAACAAATCCCAGCAAATTTTGTATTTGGAGATTCTTTAGTTGAAGCAGGCAACAACAACTACATTTTTTCTCTGTCGAAAGCGGATTGTGCTCCAAATGGGATTGATTTCGGTCGGCCAACGGGTCGATATACGAACGGAAGAACTATAATCGACCTTATAGGTAAGTTTTTGATTTTGTATTTCACTTATTCTTAGTTCAAATATCGAAAAGACCGATTCTTTTCTCACTTATTGATTGGTCTTTATCGGTCAAAATCTCTGAATGTTTCTAGTGACAAGGTTCAAAATATTCTCATTTTTAACTTAAAAGGAATGAAAACATTTCCAATTCATTGAGACAATTATTTTCACAATATCCTCTAAACTTCACAAAAACTGCGGAAAATTGTGTTATTTTACTAGTTGAAACATCATTAGAAATCAAAACTTTGATCCATGATTTCTTCATATGAATATGTATGCTTACTCTGTTGAAATTTTGTGTGGAGCAGGACAAGAAATAGGTTTCAATGGCTTCACTCCTCCATATTTGGCACCAACCACAACTGGACCAACAATACTCCAAGGTGTAAACTTTGCTTCTGGTGGAGGGGGGATTTTAAATCATACTGGAAAGATCTTTGTAAGATCAATTATTTCCATATTATTATTTTCAATATTCAATTTAGTACATGTCACAATTATTTTTACCATTATGTTAAAATAAATTAATTAGCAAATTTCTATAGTGTTATGCTTAGTATTTTATTGTTATAATTCACAGGTTGGTAGAATTAACTTGGACGCACAAATGGACAATTTTGCAAATACAAGGCAAGGAATAATCTCAATGATTGGTGCCCCTGCTGCAATGAATCTGTTCGCACGTGCTTTATTTTCAGTAACAATTGGCTCAAATGATTTCATCAACAATTATTTAGAGCCAGTTCCTTCTAAAGTTAAAGAAGACTTTGTCCCTCCTGAATATTTTGTGTCATCCATGATTTCAAGATACAGAATTCAACTTACGGTAATGATTTTGCTTAGGGATAATTATATGTACAATCCCTAAAGTTTTTTATATATACTAACAAAATTTTAATAAGTTATAGGAAACTGATATTATTGTCACTTTTTTTTTAATTTAATTTTTTTTCCCTCAGAGGCTTTACGATATGGGAGCAAGAAAAATTATCGTGGCAAATGTGGGACCCATAGGGTGCATCCCATTTCAAAGGGAGATAAATCCATATGCAGGCAATGGGTGTTCTGCTTTACCCAACCAAATTGCACAAATGTTTAATAGCCATTTGAGGGATCTAGTGAAAGAGCTTGGGGCCAATCTTGACGGATCAATGTTCATTTATGCAGATGTATATCACATTGTTGATGATATTATTCAAAATTATTTATCATATGGTACGTCTTTTCTGATATATGATTTTATTTTTTCCGGGTTTTGTTCGATGGTAAAATAGCCTTCAAGCATATGACAAATATGCGTTGCAAATCGTCTCACGTGACTTGTGAAATAATTTGAACTATTTTGTATAAAAAAAATTCTCTCTTTCTATTAAGACCTTTAGCAACAAATGGATGACATAAGTATTTGTTACACTAGCTGCCATCACATGCAATAGTTATATGAAATGTGCACTAATGTTTTTTTTAAGTTTCAAAATCATTATTATGTATATAAACAAATATAGCTTTATGGTTCATTGTATTAAAACAAACTTTATTATACACATTGCACGTATGTGGCACTTCAAATTGATAAGGGTCCATCAAAATGTGCCATTTAATTTTCTCTTTTTATTGGAGATTTATGTTGAATTTTGGTTTGATATTGCAGGATTTCTGAATGCAAATTCTGCTTGTTGCTACGTAGCTGGTAAATATGGTGGGCTAATTCCATGTGGGCCATCGTCAAAAGTTTGTGAAGACAGATCCAAATTTGTATTTTGGGATCCATATCATCCATCAGAAGCTACTAATTCTATCATAGCAAATCGTTTGTTAAATGGGGATTCTACCGATATTTGGCCCATTAACATACGCCAGTTAATGGGACCCGGATCCACTAATTGAAAATTATGGGATCCGTACACATATTTTTATATATTATACGAAATATTTATTGTAAACATAATATTTTGTACTGTTAGGTATTTACTCTATAGAAAATGTTACTTGGCCATAGTGGAAATTTAACAGAATATTGATTTGCATCATTTAATATTTTTTCCCCTTACTGTTGGCCTAATTCGTCAAACAAGAAAGTCAATAGTAATCTAAATTTATTTTTCTTAGTTAAAAATTATACTAGTGTATGAAATCTAGTTTATAAATGATTTTGATACATGCATGACGACGATGACGTACATATTTCAAGACGAAAGTGTAGAAAACGTGATACTTAAATAATCTAAGTGTCAATAATAAACATAATACTTAACATCACACTTAATTTATAATCTATGTTACTAATATATAAAGGAAGAGGTATTTGTGAAACCAAACTTTTGATTTTCAAATTTAACTTTATTATTTATGTTCCTCTAGAGAAATAATAAAACCTCACCAAATCAATAGTTTATTTTTAAATAAATAAACATTATAAAATATGAATCTATCATCAGAATCACATGCAAAACGTCAGCGATAAGCCTCATCACCCAACACACATCCCAACGAAAGTCCCACACAAATAAAATCAAACTCCCACACTATGCACTGCACACTTGTACATCCCAAAGTAGGAAAACTAACGTACAACTCCTCAAAGCGCGAAAACGAAAAACACAAAACCCCCAAAAATGGAAAATCTCCCGCCGGAAAACCTAATCCACGTCCACCGCGACCAAAACGGCGTCGGATTTGTGATCATCAACCGTCCAAAATCCCTAAACTCCTTAACCAAACCGATGATGATCGATTTAGCGAAGTCAATTCGGAGCTTAGCATCGGACGATTCGGTCCGGGTCATCATCCTGACCGGGTCGGGTCGGGCGTTCTGCTCCGGCGTTGACTTGACCGCGGCGGAGGACGTGTTCAAAGGAGACGTGAAGGACGTTGAGACGGATCCCGTTGCGCAAATGGAGCGGTGCAAAAAGCCGATCATCGGAGCGATCAACGGATTTGCGGTCACGGCTGGATTTGAGATTGCTTTGGCCTGTGATTTGCTTGTTGCTTCGAAGGAGGCTAAGTTCATGGACACTCATGCGAGGTTAATTTTTATTTTTTTAAAGTTTTAGAATTTTATATATCATTTAAGTTGTTGTGAGCTATTAGTTTTTGGATTGAACTTTGATTATTTTGATTCGAGCTGTAACTTAATTTTGAAAGAATTATTGTACTAGTTTTAAGTTCTGTTGTGATCTTGAGGAGATTAGGTCTTTCGTTAAATATAAAGCCAAATAGTACTCTGTTATGTTCTGTTATGTAATTTGAGATCAACAGCTTTAGAAGTAAAATGATTAACAGACTTAATGATTTGTTGAGATTTAGTTTTTGCCTGCTTTCGAGAGAATCTTGGCCTAATTTGACGGTGTTTGGTGTTATTTTGTGAATTTGCGTAAGCTAAGCTTGGTTTTTCTAGGTCTTTGCCGTTTGCAATTTAATTTGAGCAAGTTTATGTGAACTCGGCTCGGTTTTTGTCGAAAAATTATTTGAAGAACTTTGTCATTTGAGGATCTCGTTCTGCTCTATATGTTAGCAAGCTTCTTATATTTGTACTAATAAAACAAATAACTAAGCAGATGGTGGACATCTGCAGTCTTATTTATAATCTTGTTTGGAACAAATTCAAAGTTTTTTGCGATGCGAATTTATTTAATTGTGATTACTTAAGTATGAACTGTGGCATATGATTATAAATCCTGACTTGTGAAGTAAATATTTTGATTTCTTTTGATGTTAACTTATGGTCTTGCAGTTCATGGTATCTGTGCATTGTACGTTATCATAACTAAGACGGTTTATTTTCGAACTTGGACTGGCAGATTTGGAATATTCCCATCTTGGGGTCTGTCTCAGAAGCTTTCACGAATGATCGGGCCGAGTCGAGCTCGTGAAGCTTCTATGACTGCAACTCCTATAACTGCTGAACAAGCTGAAAAGTGGGGTTTGGTTAACCATGTTGTGGAAGGGAGTGAACTTTTGAAAAAAGCTCGACAAATCGCTGAAGCCATGATCAAGAATAATCAAGACTTGGTGTTGAGATACAAAGCAGTAATCAATGATGGATTTAAACTAGATCTTGGTCATGCACTTGCTCTGGAGAAGGTGAATAGCATTGTTCAATGGCCTTCCCCTTTGCTGCTACTTACATTAAAGCTCCTCTCTTTTGCTTTCTTTGACTTCCTTTTGTGTTAGTGCATTTGGGATTGTCTAATATATAATCTAAATTGGGTTGGAGAGAATATACCTACAGTCGGAATATTAAGAGTTAAGACCCTCCCAATCCCCTATCTTTTTCTCCTCATAAAGGTAGCAGATTAGCTAAAATGAACTTCTTTGGGGACAGATTATCTAAAGATTGGAATTGAAAAAAGATCCTTTTCTAGTAAATGTGATTGATTAGAAATTCTCAGGGTAAACAGTGTAATTGTATGCCGTGTCATTCTTGAGGCGCTCATGCTCACGTTTGCCTTTGCCTGCCTTTTGTTTGATATGTGGTCACCGCTGATTTTATCCATGCTGTAGTTACACATCAGAAAAGAATAGCGAGAAATATAAATGATTCTGAACTCAATTAACTAATAACACTGGCTTTGGACCTTCCAATAATTGATAGTTTGATGGCTATCCATCATGATACATAACTCCATTTCTTACCGTTGCTTGCAGGAGAGAGCTCATGAGTTCTACGATGGAATGACGAAGGAACAATTTAAGAAAATGCAGGAATTTATAGCTGGCCGGGGCTCGAAAAAAACACCATCAAAACTGTGAATTTTATCTTTTGATCTTTTCTGTTTGTTATTTTGGTCAAATAAAGTTAGTGGATCAGCTAAAGTGGGAAAAAGGTGGCAAGGGTACTTCTTGTTATACTTTGTATGAACTGATAACTACGATGGTTATATTTCAGTGGTGTAAAATGTGAATGCATCTTTCGCAAAAGATGGTTTGCCTTGTCGATTATTTAATTCTGTATTAAATTCTTTGGAACTCTTTTTACATTTACAAGGGACACTGAGACTTGAGTCCTGGAAACCCAGCTGCAGTGGCAAGTTTTCATCCTGAAAAGCATTTAGGATTTTTGTCGTCTAATTCATATAATAAGCTAATATCACAAAATAATATGGAGCAAATCTGTTGAATATTGGAGAAGATGAATGTTGGAGATTAACAATAAGTAAATTATGAAGAGTAAAATGCTATTGATGAAGTAGAGTGTTTCAATGCATATGAAATACAAAAGCAATCGAGCTTTTATACTAATGGAGTGTTTGTAATAGCTTATAAAGCAAAAATCACTATTTCATTAACAATCTAACTAACTATTATAACTTCTAAGAAAACAAATAAATTACAGATCCATCGATGTTTATTTATTTTCATCTTTTTTACAATAATGTTGGGGAGGGGGTTGGCGCATTTATCGGGGATGCTGATCTTTTTACTCTTATTGTGAAAATAGATATCTGGCTTGTTTGTATTCTCTTAATTGCTCTACTTTATAATCTCATTTGTCTTTTCCAATTTCAAGTAACATCCGTTTTGTACTTCGTCCTTTGACTGTGACCGAACGAGAGCTGCATTAGGCAAGTCATTTACTTCAAGGCTTGGAGCAGACTTCCACCACAAGAAAACTGTAAAATGTAAAATGTAAAACATGAAATAAATAACAAATTGTAACAACTCAAACTAATATGCAATATCCAAGGACAGGTTGTTCAACACGATCGTTTTCGTCGTCATTTATGGATTCAGTTAAATACAAAAAACTATCTAGATATTTAACCCAAATTAATAGATTAATTTTAAATTTCTAATTTATAGAAATTACGTACTCTAGAATATCTTAATACATACTTTTTTCTTGCAAATTCTTTTTTATTGGGAGCATATATTTTGATTTTGAATCAGAGTTTCTCATCTTTAAATTGGTAAAAAAAGTTGGGTAATAAGAAATACCTCGAAGTTCCATAGAATTTTTAATTTTTTAAAGGGGAGAAGCAATTTTTAATAATTTAAAAGAATCTTGATTTTTTCTTTTGTATTTCTTCCACCTATTTTGTAGGAGAAAATATGAAGATATGGTTAAAAAAGATTTCAGAATCTTTTCAAGATGTTTCCCTATATTTCCAAAAACTTTTTTCACTTTCTTTGTACCATCGAAAAGCTGAAAAAAGGAATTTTTCCTTACTATTTACCTCTTTCCCCTATTTTTCTTGGAAGCAAACCGAAAATTGATAAATAAATAATAAATCAATTTTATGTAGCTTTAACCAAAAGTAAAAAAGTTGATGCTTCCTAAAAAATCAGCCCTTTTTATCTTCTCTTATTTTCTAAATATATATTACATATATGTTTGATTAACTCTCTTTTTTTTTTTTCTTTACAATTTGAAGTAAAATTCCTTTTCTTTATTTGGTCTTTTGACTGTGACCAAACAGAGCGCTGCATTAGGCAAAGTCATTTACTTGAAGCAGACTTTTTCACACCCTCAAATCGTAAAAAAAAAAGGTTAAAAAGTAAAAAAGTAAAACTCATATAATCATAACAACTCAAACCAATATTCAAGGAGATTTTATTCAACGTGAGCTCTTGTTCGTCGTCATTCTTGGATTCTGGTACTACTCCCATGTTCTATGTGTGTTATTTTTGCTCCAATGTTTCAACATATTTTCCCCTTTTTTATACTTCTTTTTTGGCAATTTTAACTGTACGATAATGTGTAAAAAAGTTCAAAAGATGAGATTTTGTTATATGGGTTTGATTTACTAACTCCTGTTCTGCTTCTGGGACGTGCAATAATCAAAAGGGGTACTGATAATATGTTGATACTATAGTGTTAGAAAGGTCCAATTTTTCTGTATTATGAGAAGAAAATTGCATGTTCATATTTTCACTATTGTTGTTGTAAACCTATCTTTTATGTGTTGCTATGTTGAGATTGTTAGGGAGTTATCGTCGTAAAGTATTCGTTATGAACTGCTTAAACTCAGATTAGTGTGTTCGATTCTGTCGTAGAGCAGAGTTTTTGATGGATTTTCTGATGATTGTTATGGCATCCATTTACCATACCATAAAAATCTGGACTAATAGTTATTTTGGTGATTGAATTCTTGGCTGTTGCGTTTGCAGAGCGAGCACCGGAGGAGCATGGAAAAAGACACGAAAAACCCTTTCGCTGCGTTGGAACTGGAAATCGAGGAGGTCAAAAATGGTAATTAATATATATGTTGATATGGACTTCATAATTTATTTCGTTTACTCAATCAAGATTAGAGCTTGTAGTCAGCATCACTTTTTCACAATTTCGTAGTGGACTATTTAATCAGGCCAGATAAGTTTTGGATTTTAGTTTACAAACTTTTGATCATTAGTAGGGATTTGTTATGCAGAAAACACAGTAGTGCAGTTTTCTTGTCTGATTATTAATCCAATTCACCAGATTTCCTAATTCTAAAAATCTCTTGACGTTTAACCTGTTTTGTCTATTTGATCCTTGTTAACCAGTTGATGGCCAAAATCAAGCCACTGTCATCAAGTTTGAACACTTTGATGTGGCAAAAAATGAGCCAACAGATCATCACTATCTCAAGCAGACCAAGTCCAGAAAACATTTTGAAGATGTAAATAGTTCAGTTTCTCTCAACATAATGAAAGAGTGGAGAATCTTGAGAAAATGCCTCCCCAATTCCATATATGTCCACGTTTACGAAACTAGAATCGATTTGCTCCGTGCTGTGATTATTGGCTCCCCTGGGACTCCATACCACGATGGACTCTTCTTTTTTGACATCGTCTTGCCTTCTGATTACCCTAATCAACCACCAAAAGTGCACTATCATTCACACGGTTATCGTCTCAATCCAAATCTTTACGCCAATGGGAAAGTTTGCTTGAGTCTGATTAATACATGGAGTGGCACAAAGATTGAGAAATGGAGAAAAGAATCAACCATTCTTCAGATTTTGGTATCGATTCAGGGACTCGTGTTGAACGACAGACCCTATTTCAACGAGCCTGGCTATGAAGTTGGCATAAAAAGTAAAGAGCCTCGTTGGGTAAACAATTCCCTTTCTTACAGCCGAAATGCTTTCATACTCTCTTGCTACACTATGGTGTATGTTATGCAAAATCCACCGAAAGGTTTTGAGGCTTTTGTTGCTCAGCATTTTCGGGAACGTGCAGTTTCGATATTGGAAGCCGTTAAAGCTTATGAAGATGGTCGTGTAATGGTTGGTCGATTTCAAAAGGATGTGGCGTATTCCTCAGCTCCCGCGGTTCATGTTCCTCTGGAATTTAAGGCAGGTTTGATATCTGCTCGAGGTTACCTTGAGAGAGCCTTTGCAAAGTTAAATTCTGCACCTAATGTGGATAAGTTGCAAGAATCCATGAATAATTCTGAGATGAAGAGAGTGATCAGTACAGCGGAACACGTAAAACCAAATGCTGCTGGGAAAAAGGCGAAGAAGGGAAGTACTGCGAATCCTAAAGAAAATGCAAAAAAGCATAAAACTGGGATTTTGGGCAAGTTCATGAATTTTATAAAGGGAATTTGGTAATGAGGGGTTGGTGGAAGAACAAATGTTTGGATCATGACATCTAATTCTTAGTTCAGGAGTGAAAATTTGATAAACATTCTCTGTTAGGTGGAGTTTGAGTTTCCATTTAATAATTCGTAGTTCATGCTTCAAGTTTGTTTTCTTCCTTGGTACAGCAAATGGTAATTACAATTTAGCAGAATAATTAGATTTGTTTCAGTTTGTTAGACATGAATATGTTTGTGTTAGTATAATTGAGTAATTTACAATATACTATGATGTACAACAAGATCACATCTTAAGGTTTGTGATGAAACTTTAGGTTTCTTATACCATCACATTGTGAACTGAAAATGTTAACTCTACTTTGAGTGAGGAATTGGAAACAGAGAAGTTTAACCAAGAAAAAAAAGAACTTGTGCAACAAAAGAATCAGAATAGCAAAGCCTCACACAATTTTATGAGCAACTCTGCAACAAGTAAAAGCTGATTTTAGGTGTTCGATAATAGTGGACCACATAATGTCTAATGTTCTTAATGTGAAAGAGTACAACATTATTTTACATGTTATTATTTCTATGTACCTTGAATATTACGCAATGTACTAATTTAAGGTCAAGTCCACTAGATATACATAATTGTATATATAGTCGCCTTTCTTTTGCCTTATTTTGAAAGGTAAAGACAAATCAATAAATTATCCCCGAAAATTTTGATGATTAGAAGTACTTTTAGATTTAAGAAACAAATCCTGCCATTATGTAGGAGGAACCGATTTTGTGGGAGACTAGGAGACGAAGATATATATGATTAGGAAAGGTTTTAATATTTTCTAAATATTTTATCCAGGTAAGAAAATAATTTTCTAAATTTCCTTACTTTTACCACCAAAAATTTGGAAACTGGAAATATTTGAGATTTTGATCGACCAAATTCACCCCTTATTCCAAAAAAAAAAATATTGGGCAAAGTTGTCTTGTTTAAATTGATACATTTGATTAACTCCTTTTTTCTTTTTGCAATTTGAAGTAAAACTAGTTTCTTTATTTGGTCTTTTGATTGTGACCAAACAGAGTGCTGCATTAGGCAAGTCATTTACTTGAAGCAGACTTCTTCACCCCCTAAAATTCGTAAAAAAGAAAAGGTAAAAAGAGTAAAAACGTAAAATTCATAATCATATATAACAACTCAAACCAATATTCAACTTGAGCTCTTGTTCGTCGTCACTCATGGATTCTGGTACTACTCCTCCCATGTTCTATGTGTATTTTGTTTGCTTTCCATGTTTTAAAGAATATACATATATATATATATATATATATATGTTTTTGTTCTTTTTGCAATTTTAACTGTATGATAATATTAGTGTGAAGAGACTCTAAAAGATGAGATTTTGTATGCACAAACTCCTGTTCTGCTTCTTGGACGTGCAATAATCAAATTTGTTGATATCATAGCATAGCTAGAAAGGTCCAATTTCTCATGTGCATATATTTCACTATAAACTTATTTTTTGTATATGCTGTGCTTTGTTGAGATTGTTCAACGAGACTTTGCTTAATAACAGATTTTTGTTAAATTTGTGATCATTCTTATGACATCCTTACTATACCAGATATACATGAAAAAGGGACTATTAATCTCATTTTGGTTATTGAGTTCGTAGGGAACAAGTGGAGCATGGAACAAAGCCCGAAATACATTTTCGACCCGTCGGGACCAATAGTTCAAAAAGCTAAAAGAGGTAATTAAGATACATATACTTCATAATTTCATTCGTTTGCTCAATCAAGATTTGAACATATAGTCACCTTTCCAATTATGATATCCATTTATTGTTCGAATACATCCAAGTATGATTACTTTGGATTTCTTGTGAAGAAAACACGAGAATATACACATATATTGTACCATAATCATGTCATGGTTAACCTCAAAATAAGTTTAGTAAGTCATCAGTAAATCTTATTTCCCAATTCTTAAAATCTGTTGACGTTTGAACTCTTCCAACTATGATCCTTGTTAACCAGGTAATGGCCAAAACCATGCCACTGTCGTCAAGTTTGAAAACTTTGATGTAGAAAAAAACGAGGCAACAGATCATCACTATCTCCAAGAGAGTAAGTCCAGAAAACAGTTTGATGTAAATAGTTCAGTTTCTCTCAAAATCATGAAAGAGTGGAGAATCCTGAAAAAATGCCTCCCAGATTCCATTTACGTTCGCGCTTATGAAACTAGAATCGATTTGCTCCGTGCTGTGATTATTGGCTCCCCTGGAACTCCATACCACGATGGACTCTTCTTTTTTGACATTGTCTTGCCTTCTGATTACCCTAATCAACCACCAAAAGTGCACTATCATTCACATGGTTATCGCCTCAATCCAAATCTTTACGAAGATGGGAGAGTTTGCTTGAGTCTGATTAATACATGGGCTGGCTCAAGTATGGAGAAATGGAGAAAAGAATCAACCATTCTTCAGATTCTGGTATCGATTCAGGGACTTGTGTTGAATGAAAGGCCGTATTTCAACGAGCCCTTCGTTGGATTTCTAAAAATACTTCGTCTTGGGGAAAACTTTTCCCTTTCTTACAGTCAAAATGCTTTCATACTTTCTTGCATGACCATGGTGCATATTGTGCAAAAGCCACCGAAAGGTTTCGAGGCTTTTGTTGCTCAGCATTTTCGGGAACATGCAGTTTCGATATTGGAAGCCGTTAAAGCTTATGAAGATGGTCGTGTAATGGTTGGTCAATATCAAACGAATATGGCGTCTTCCTCAGATTCTGTGGTTCGTGTTTCGTCGAGATTTAAAGCAAATCTGAGTAATGTCCGTGCTCAACTTGAGAAAGCCTTTGCTAACATAATAAATGTGCCTAAAGTGGATAAATTGCAAGAATCAATGAATAATTCTGAGATGAATAGAGTGATCAACAGAAAGGAAGACACAAAATCGTCAAAAGCTGGTAATATAGCAAAGAAGGGGAGTACATTGAATCCTCCGGAAACAGCGAAAGAGAATGAAACTGGGGTTTGGGGCAAGCTCATGAATTTCGTAAAGGGAATTTGATAATGAGGGGTTGGTGAAAGATTTTTAAATGTTTGGATTATGACATCTAATTCTTAGTTCAGGAGTGCAAATTTGGTCTCAATCCTCTGTTAGGTAAATTTTGAGTTTTCATTTAGTACTTGGTTCATGCTTTAAGTTTCTTCCGTGGCGCAAACAGCTATAAATTAAATTCCAGCAGAAGAACAACTACATTTGATTCAGTTGATTAGACCTGATTATTCTGTGTGACTAGGAATTTTGAGAAGTTCAAATATACTGTGATTTACAATAAGAACAAATCTTAAGGCTTGTGATGAACATTCAGGTTTCTTATTCCATTTGATCTGCAGAAAGATTTTCTTTTTTGAGAATGTTCTGTTATTTTCTTGGATACTGAAAATGATATGTTACTGATCTTTTCAAGTATATTTTGTACTGAAATTGGTAACTCTATGTTTCTCTTGTTTGCAGATATAATTGCTTTAGCAATGAAGCAGATTCCATCTAAATACTTTTTTTGTTGACTTTAAATCTTATTGAATCTTGAACAATGTAGCAAACAGGGAACTTACATAATAAGAATTGATTGAAGGACAATGTAGCAAACAGCAAACTTGAATAACCAGAAAAGCAATCAAATACTGCTAGTTAATGAACTTAATTGCTAATTAAGATGCGATAATCTGATAACTTTCCACCATTCCATGGAACTTCAAACTTCAAAATTCCATCACTTGTCCACTCAAATTCAATGCTTTCATCATCCATCATGATCTGCTTCGGCTTGATAGTCGAGTACGCCAAGAACTTCCCTGATCCCTTAATTTTTATAACTGCAGTAAGAATTTGCCCATTTATACTATGCTCCAGAAATTGAACTGCTCCGCCGCTATTATACATGTTTTCAAGCCCAACCACAGAAAATTTGGCCCTCTCACCGTACTTGTAGACTGGAGATATTGTAAAGATTTCAAAGGAAGAAGGCTGGATAGTGATATTTATTCCCTCATACGCCTTCTTTAGATAAATATTTCCGGCATTGTGGAGATAAACAGCAAACTCTTCGTTATTTCGAAACTCAGCAGTAAAAACATTCTGTTCCCACTCAACATCAGCAGGAAACACACAACCGGACACTGTTTTGTAACACTCAGGATATGCCTTGGACTTCTGTTCTTCAGGGTACCATCCTGCTCCTTGACAGTTGAACGCTCCTATTACACCTCCATACTGCATTTGGAAAATAAAAGTAACACTGTATGAATCATCGTTTTTCGTTAAACAACTATACCAGAACTTGATTGCCATACCTTGTTTAGATTCCAGATTTTAAGCAGAGTTTTTCCATCAAAGAGAGGGTTCTCAAAGAGACAATCCCTTGTTGGGAGTGCGTAATGTTGGCATCTGAGTATGGTGCCATCAGGTAATACTAACTTTCTCAAAACGTCAAAATTATGGCATCCAACTTTGTCACTTAAGTACACCGGACCTCCACAGATAGCTCGTGATCCAGCATGAAACTCAGCACACAGATGTTCAGTTTGGAACATATCCCAATCAGGTTGTATGAATTGGCCCTGCCATAAACTGTTATAGCTGCAGTGTATCACATGAAGCCCTTGTAGCCAGTAAACTCCCATTGGATCACCATTAGGATCTTGGAACCAATAATCGTCACCTAAATATTAAGCTTGTAAGAATGAATCTTTTACACACAAAAGATAAATAAGACCAAGATTATGGTTGACCTACCAACTCTGCCCATTGATATTTGTTTTGTAGCCAGGAAGAAAAAGTCATTGCATTGCTCCATGCTAGCAATTAGACCTGTTCCACCAAAGTTTTTGTTCAGGGATTTGGTAACACCATCGTAGTATGCCTTGGCGAGCTCTACTCTTCCTCCATCTTCCTCGCACACGAATTCCAACATCTAATCACAACAAGGTAGAAACCAGACTCAGAATCTCAAAATATGTCAAACTTAAGGAATAGGAAACTGTTAGAAACTTACGTTAATAACGTCCATTTTCACGCCAGTAATGCCTGCATTGGAAAGATACGAATGCATGGCCTCGTATAGATCTACAGCTTGATTTGGATCGACTAGTCCAATTCCAATCTTTTTAATCTTTTCTACGGCGAAGTCCAACATGGTTTTCTCAGTTCCAGCAGTTAACTTAGGAGGAGTCACCTTGCAGTTTAAGTGAGTGGTTTCAGGCCTAATTCCACCCCATGCACCACATAAGGCGTGCCACACATAAACATCATCTAAACTCGGAAATTCTCTCTTCAAGTCACTCACTAATGCCTTTAGTCCCCCACTCAAAAACTCGGTCTCTTCATCATTTTCTGCTTCTTTGAGGCGTGACAGCTTCTCTGCAAGCTGAATGTTCTCTTGTTTTAACATAGTACCAGCCATATATTTGGCAAACTTGTCGTTTTCTTTAAACCGGTACAACTTGCAAAGCATCTGGGACCCCATGAATGTTAACTCTTCTGAGTCTCGCAAAGGATCCTCATGATCCATATTAATGCTCTGCCATCCATCATCAATTATTAGAAATCTCGGTGTAAATCCATTTTCGACAAAGCTCTTAACTCCATTCCACACCCCAACAGGATCTACTGATAGATAAAAGGCATCCCATGTGCACCAACCAAACTTATCGACGATTTTTGGCAGCGTTTTCTCTTCCAACAACCTGAATGTCCCCAAATGCACACGAACAGCTGCAAAAGCGTCCCTCATGAGGTTGTAAGGATTGTCGCCAACGTGAAAATACACAATCGACGAAAAGGAATTCTCCTTCACTTTTGTGGAGCCACTCTCCACGGAGAGTATAACTTCCTCATTTTCACCGGGATGAAAAGCTGATCGAAAACTATTTTCGATCATAGGGAGGATAAGTACATAAGCGCTGATCTCGGGTACTTGTAGTACAACGATTTGAGTTTCCATTTGAATATTGGATCCGTTTGAACCGATCCACATGGTAGACCACCATGGCTTAAATCGGAAGATGCTCAAGAATTTCCGGTTATTCAATCTTCCGATCGAGTGAAGTATTCTATCGAGAGGGTCCTTCATAGAAAGGCCTAAAAAGGCACCATTTTCGGCATTTGAAAGAACCGATTTTTGCATGTATTGTGGAGGTGGAGAATCATTGTCAGATGAATGTGGAACAGAAGAGAAACTTGAAAGTTCTATGTTTGTGGGAACATCAGAGAGAAGAACTATTCCATCAACAGAGATTTCTCCGTTATGAGAAAGGGAAAATCTTGAAGTTTCCATGTATGAAGAGTGAAGTAAATTCAAGAAAACAATGCAGCAATGAGACAAGAAGCTACTTGTTTTTAAAATTGTCTGAGAATGTTAGAACAATTAATCCAGAACTTGATGAAGAAACAGGTTAGAAGGTATAGTGTATTTATGGAGAATTTAGTCTGAATGTTTATTAAAGGTGAATTTTAAAATGTTGAAGATTGAATACGTGCATGAGTACTATAGTTTGAACGGATTAATCCATTCAAATAGATAATATATAATAAATTGTCCATTGAATTAAGTTGCGTGTTTAAAAATGAAAAAAAAAAAAAAAAAAAAAAAAAAAGAGAGAGAGAGAAGGACTCGTATTTATCTAATTAGGTTATGCATGGGCAGGGTAAGGTGGGATAATTTTAAAAATAAATAAATTGACTCGTATTTGTCTAATTAGTTTATACCTTAGTATTTGATTAATTACCTATATCACGGTACTTATTATGTCATGGGTTTTTTATTTATTTTTTTATAAAACTTTTTATTAATAGTTAAAAGGACAAAAATATCATTTTATAAAAATCGGTAATTTGTTATTTATTAGTGCTAAATGTTAATGACAACGTTGATATTGATAAAATTTTATCGAATTCGAGTGTGTTGCTATATTTCACTATTTTCATATGCATTCCAATGTTTATTACCTCAGTGAATCAATCTTCAAACAAGCTTTATTATAGCACCATTGTTCAACAAAAAAGGAATAGTTCTTCTGTCATGCTCAAAATTGGCAAAATGCTGTCAAACCAAATTTATCTTTCGTCCTAAACCCTAAACCCTCTAGTTCAATTTTTATTTATAACTTTACAATACAATCTTCTTCTCGAACTAGTGTTTCAAAAAAGAAAAAAATTGGACTTCTTATCTATTCAATCTTAAAAGAGTATATAACACTGGATGCGATGACTACATTTCTAATCTATCTATTTTACTTGGAAGCTTCAATCAAATATCGACAAAATAGTTTTAGTTGCCTAACTAGAACTTCATTGTCGGCTAGCTCAGTCCATTGTATCATCTTCAATTAAACTTTTATGCTACGAAAATTTTGGAGGGTAATTTGATGCAAAGTTTGAAATTATGAGACTTTTGTTTCTTCATTTTGTCGCGTATTTGAAATCGCAATAAACTTTATGACAATTAACATATTACATTAAATTACTTATAAATTTTCAAAACATAAAGGGATTTTATGCAATTTTCTTGGAGAATCCTCCAGATTAATTTACATGTCTTTTTAGAAAAGACAGTCAAAGAAACCTTTAGAAATACATATATGAAATGTAACACTCTTAAACACTGTAATTCTTGAACCATACAACATAAAGGTTGTTAGCTAAATATCTTATTGACAAAAAAATCTATCAATGTTTAAATATTGCGACGACATAGTTGTTAGAGACTTGAGTGACAATATAGGATTTAGTAGGGGGCCAATTAAGTGACACGCGCGCACTAATCTACACGTGTGACAAAGGACACAGTTATACATGCATCAGGTGTAAATGCTAGAACTTCAAGTTTTCTAATTTTTCCATGGTATATGATGGTATCACTCTCAACCCTTTTTAAAATTTATTTGGTCGGTTTGAACGATAAGAATGGATAAAAATTCAACTAATCTCTAATTAATTTGCAGTTGATTTTTACTAGTCTTCTTAAATTGTTCTTAAATTCGCGAATAGTAGAACAAGCTTTAACTTGCAAGGAACAAAATTGAACAAAAATATACACGTATTAGACCACCTTATCTGGTAAAGATCTTCTGATGTCATGTTTTTAGTCACTCCTTTGTATTGTAAGACTTGACTATAACCTAGTCATGTACACGTACTCACATGACCGCATTAGATAGAAAAGTATCAAAATGTTTTAGATGAGTATGATAATATCATGAGAAAGTAAGAAATCAACCATAAAACGCGAAGACCAGTAGCAAATATATAGTTAAAAAAAAAACATCTTTGATTTGCAACCAGGAGAAATAACATTGCAATACAAGATGGATCACAATCGAGTCCAACCAAAACTACGTAAGAAGTTCTTAACTGAAACAGGAAAAACCACATCTTCATCAGGATGTTTGGAACCGAGCGGCGTTTTTAGAACCGGACTGGACAATGAACCGCATTTAGGAGACAACAAAATACACATAACAAGGTCCAGTTAATCAATTTTTTTCCCTCTCCATAAGAGAAGGAAATACTTAAGCAATATGCTCAGCAAGACTGAGAATCTTGAGATGCTTCTTTTTCCTTAATTCATGAGGTACTGGACCAAACACTCTAGTCCCTATTGGCTCACCCTGCTTATTGATGAGCACCACTGCATTATCATCAAACTTCACTTCGCTCCCATCACAACGACCACGCTGCATTGCAGCACGAACTACAACACCATAATGAACGTCGCCCTTCTTCACTTTGCCGTTGTTGTGCGCTTCCTTAACCGACACGACCACCGTGTCTCCCAATCTCGCTCCTTTTCTTCCCTTCAACGCTTGTATGCACATCACTCTTTTAGCCCCCGAATTATCTACCACTTTCAGATTAGTTCTCATCTGTATGAAAGTCCTTTGTTGCTAGAGGAGAACACATCCAAAAACTCACATGTATAAGCCAGTTTCGTCACCAATACATCGCAATTCATTTAAGTTCAGCCACTTTTGCATAAACAACGATATGCAAAAACTTGTGTAAAATACATGTTGTTACACGATTTTTTTGCATGACACCACCCTGTCACGGTTAATTGGCTTTTTACTCCCTGTGAAATCAAAGACAAATTATCCCTCTATGTCCTGATAAGGTGACAATATTCATCCGTGAAAAAATAATAGTCAAATTACCCTCGTCTACTTTATACGTTGCAAAATACCCCTTTTATACGAAAAACGTTAGGAGGTAGTATGCAACAAAGGGATGATTTGCCTATTTTTTTTCTCAACACGGGAGTAATTTGCCTCGAGATTTTCACGGGGACGCAATGTGTCTTAATTAACATAATACAAAGGCGTAAAATGCCATTAGCTCTTGTTACACTAGCACACTCACTTAAACCAATTTTCTCAACAACAAATCAATTTTGGGAGAAAACAAGATAATTAACAAAATGAAGATGCTTCAACAGCTAAAACATGACAAATTGAACAAAAAAAAAAACGCACTTCAACTATAAGCATAATATCATAAATCATCCACACAAAAAAAATAAAAAAATACTAACTTGAGATAAGTAATCAACATGCGCCATTTCTGAATATGATCCACGAATATTGTTGCTGATGCCAGCAAGAATTGAACGGCCAGCTGAAGTTTACTCCATATGTTAAAAATATGGTTATTAATTGTAAAACCTAAAATGCAAATAAACTCAATTCGACACACTAAATGAAAATTGAGACGTGTATGAATATGATGAGCTCAAAATACGTACCACGGAACAGTTTGGAAGAATTTGAGGCTGCCATTTTTGGAGCTACGAGATGCAATTGAGGTTTTGAGAATAGAAACAAAAACCCCTCTTTTCTTTTGTCTGTTAATTTAGCATAAAAAAAATAAAAAAAAATCTCGATTGGGCCTTTGTCATAAATGATAAGGCCCAATTCAATATATCCCAGTTGTAAGGCCCAATTGTGATTGCATTTTTTTAATTTTTTTTTATATGGGTTGGGAATTTGTTACTTTAAAACAAATCCAGTGCTTCAAACGGAATTGGCTGCTTTTGAAGATTCTGGAGTAGAATGACAATTTCCTAAAACTTTTGGGGTCAATTGATAACTTTTTTAAACTTTTAGGACCAAAAGCAAAAACTTATAATCTAATACTTGTGCCAATTTTGAAGGGCGACACATACACTGCAGATAATAGTAGAAATCTCATATTATCAAAAGTTGTTCCAAAACAAAGCACACAATCTTTATTATTTATGTTACATGACTCAAAAACTTTGATATAGTAATTTAACATCTATCCGCATAACACTCAATAGACCACAACAAACAAGAAAAAATATACCAATGCCATATTCTCATAGTACAAAATTTTAAATGCCGATCAAAATCTTAGCTTCTGTTAAATTTCCACCAGTCCATGGCACTTCAAACTTGAGCATTCCATCACTTTTCCACTCAAACTCAATGCTCATATCGTTCAACACGATCTGCTCCGGTTTGAGAGTCGAATAGGCCAAAAACTTCCCTGATCCCTTAATTTTTATTCCTACATTAAGAAGTTTTTCGTTTATATGGTGATCAAGAAACTCAACTGCTCCACCACTGTTGAACATGTTCTCGAGCCCAACTGCAGCAAATTTGGCCTTCTCGTTGAACTTGTGAACTGGAGATATCGTAAAGATTTCAAACGAAGAAGGCTGGAGAGTTATATTTATCTCGTCACACGCCTTAACTACGTAGAGATTTCCAGCTTTGTGGAGAAAAACAGCAAAATGGTCATTTTTACGGAATCCAGCAGTAAAAACTTTCTGTTCCCACTCAACATCAGCAGGAGATATAAAACCAGACATTGTTTTGTAACACTCGGGATATGCCTTGCTCCTCTGTTCTTCGGGGTTCCATCCAGCTCCTTGACAGTTGAAAACTCCGACTACACCGCCAAACTGCATTTACAAAAAAGTTGTGAACTTTGGCATAAATTAATAGCAAGAACTTGAGAACTCAAAAGGCTATGCTTGTTAATACCTTGTTTAGATTCCAGATTTTGAGCAGTGTCTTGCCATCAAAGAGAGGGTTCTCAAAGAGGCAGTCTCTAGTTGGGAGCGCGTAATGTTGGCATCTGAGTATGGTGCCATCGGGTAAAACTAGCTTTCTTAAGAGATCAAAGTTTTGTTTGCCAACCTTGTCACTTACAAACACCGGCCCTCCACAAATAGCTCGAGATCCAGCATGGAATTCGGCACAAAGGTGGTGAGATTGGAACATGTCCCAATCAGGTTGAATGAATTGTCCCTGCCATAAACTGTTATAACTGCAGTGTATCATATGAACCCCTTGTAGCCAATAAACTCCCATTGGATCACCATTAGGATCTTGGAACCAAAAATCATCACCTGAAAATATATCAAGCTCATAAGAGTGAATTCCTACCATAAGTGAGTGATGAATGAATAAATTATTAGTCCAGATTATTGCAAACTCACCGACTCTGCCCATGGATATTTGTTTTGTGCCCAAGAAGAAAAAGTCATTACACTGCTCCATGCTAGCAATAAGCCCCGTTCCATCGAAGTTCTTGTTAAGGGATTTGGTTAGACCGTCATAGTATGCTTTAGCAAGCTCTACTCTGCCTCCATTGTCTTCACATACGTACTCCAAAGTCTAATTAAAATCGTAAACGAACAATGTCATGAGGTATAAAGCTAAAACTAATATATACACAAAAGAAATGAGAACTTACATGAATGACATCGACTTTCACACCAGTAACACCAGCATCAGCAAGGTATGAATGCATAGTCTCGTATAGTTCTTCAGCTTGACTTGGTTCGACTAGTCCAATCCCAGCTTCGACAATCAAATCTACAGCCAAATCCGGCATGGATTTCTCCAATCCAGGAGCCAACTTTGCAGGAATCACCTTGCAGGATAAGTGAGTAGTCTCAGGCCTAATTCCACCCCATGCCCCGCATAAGGCATGCCACATATAAACGTCGTCTAAACTTGGAAATTTTCTCTTTAAGTCACTGATTAATGCCTTTAACCCCGCTTTTGGTGCAATCTTTTGCTCTGCCAAACACTCAATTCCATTTGACTTGTGAAGAATGGAGTCCTTGTTTTCTGTTTCTTCACCGTTCTCCTTCACAAGCCCGATCATCCCAGCATACAACTTATCATACTTTTCATGATCAAATTCTGGGCCCTCAGATCCTAACATTGTACCAGCCTGATATTCGGCAAACTTCTCGTTTTCTTTGAACTGGTACAGCCTGCAAACCATTTGGGACCCCAGAATTTTCAGCTCTTTCGAGTCCTGATAAGGATTCTCGTGATCAAGATTTATACTTTGCCATCCATCATCAATGATTAGAAATCTCGGAGGAAGCCCGTTTTCGGCAAAGCCTTTGATTCCATGCCACACAGCAACCGGATCTACTGTCAGATAAAAGGCATCCCAAGTGCACCAACCAAACTTATCCACGATTCTTGGTGGCGTTTTCTCTTCCAACAACCTAAACGTCCCCAAATGAACGCGAACGGCTGCAAAGGCGTCCCTCATGAGATCGTAAGGATTTTCGTGAACGTGAAAATACACACATGACGAAAAAGAATTCACCTTCACTTTAG